>CM024758.1:58558825-58671569 GCA_014218235.1 Colocasia esculenta | reverse complement strand
AAAGCCAGACGAACAACACCCATAAAATCTAGACATGGCCAGTCTACAACCACCGTGCAGGCTAGAGCAACGAGTTCTAAATGAAACATCGTCACAACAATAGCAACCAAGCAACCGCCACTAGAAGCTATGAGGAAGATACACAAGCCACTCCCTCTGCTCACCAACTAACTCCTACCTACAACCTCCTCGAAAAAGTGAGGCTAGTGAGCCACAACAAGAGCACAGAACCAAACGGGAACAACCGCAAGCTCGACCGAGCTGCGGCCCCACGCTTGACCACTCTACGCGGCTCTGAAACCAGCGCAGAGCGAGGCAGTGAGGAACTGGACTAACTGGACCGCGCTGAAAGAACAACTTGAGACCACCTCGGCATCCCATCCCAGTCAAGAGAGCTCTGAAAATGACTCTACGTCGCCATCCCTACCATTTTCCCTCAGCTACCAGAGTCTGACACTCGAGCACTCCCACCGCCTAGAGAACTCCCTCAACCAGCACAGGGATTGGGGGTCCCAAGGTAGACTCGCCATTTTTACAATGTGTTGAGTAAGTTTCATGTTATACCGCAATGCCTCAAGGTGCCTCTTTTCATTAACCTCTTAAGTGATTTTTTCTATTTTTCCATATTTTTCTAGGATTTTTAGGAATTTGTCTAAGGGGTCTGAAGGGGTCTTTTGTACACAAGTGATTCACGTCTGACATAGTGGACGCCTTTTAGGATGTTTGATCTGTGGCGGGTAAAATCGACGTATATCATACTTCCTTTTATGGAACTTACCATGTTTTGAATCGCGTCCAACGGAGTCGACACGTTAAGCGTTTCCATTTTCGAATTATGGAAAATTCCAAACTTATTTTTGAAAGCTTTCTTGCTAAATGGAATCGCGTCCACATGGTCCATCGCGTTTCTAACCATCCATCATATGAAGATCGACCTCTTATAAAAGATCGATTCTGTTCAAATACGCTACTACTTAGGTCATCATGATTCAATATTTCCATTTTATGATATTTGGAAAGAATCATTTGAAATCAGAAGTATTTGAACGTGACGGTCAAGGTCAACGTGATTCTTAAACATCCTATAATCGTTGTTTGAAAGACTTAATCGGAGCAAGTCGATCTTGGTTAACGCGGCGCTTTGGTTGGACGCGATCACTGAGATAGGCGTCCACTGTGTCCGACGTGTTTTCGATATTTTTTTTCCTCTATAGAAAAAGACCCCCAAGGCTACTCTTTTGATAACAACCCAAGCACTACGGCGAAGCTCTGCCGCACCGGAGACTCGACTTCCGAGCTAAGGAGAACCCTCATCTCAAGCTATTCAAGCCATTCCTCGAGTTCAGAGCTTCTGTCCACCTCACGTGCATGGAGTGAGGCGAGAGGAACTTTCTTCTTCCACCTCGGCCATTCAAGTTGGGCTTCTACCATCGGATCTTCATTCTTTCTCCTTCTTCTTTTTCTTAGTTTTCATTTTTGCATTCATCACACTCATCTTCACACACACACACATCATTGTTTCTCCACACCTACAATTTAGGGGTTTAACACCACTCCCACGAGGTGTGTTAATGCCCATGTTATTATGTTTTTCTTGCATTCATTGATTTTGATACCTCAACTCATAGTCTAATCCATCTTTCACTTGTTTGTGGTTTTTCTCTTTCTTGTAAGGTAACTGTCGACCTAAAGTCTTCTTCGTCGGCCGACCAGTGGAAGGAGTAGAAGTCAACCCGCAACCATGACTTCCGCTTTACCCATCTCCTTCCACACCCACATGTGTCTGAGATCACACCTCCATCTCGTGCACACACGCACTTTCTTTTCTTTTCCTTTTCTTAGTATGTTTTCTTTTCATTTAAATTTTTTTTTTTTAATTACTCTTTGTGGGAGTGTTTGAAAAAGCACGATCACAAATTGGTGATCATGGTGGGACTTCTTTCTTTTTTAGTTCTGCATACCTCTCCTTCGGCACCCACGTGTGCACCTCCATCGACACCACGTGTTTCTCTCCCTTCGTACCCCACGCAGTGCAACCCTTTCCTTTCATACCCCATGCGGTACTCTTTGATATTTCCACCATCATTACCAGTTTTGTGTTAGTGTTCTTTCTCTATATTTCCAGAAACTTTAATTTAAAAAAAAAAACCATCATCTTGCTCCCCTCCCTATTTACTTTCACGAAGAAACAATCCTGAGTTGACTTCTATTTCCATCAATTAATTGTTTGAAAAGCATGCTCTGTTGATTACTGCTTTCATATAAACTCTCGGTGCTTTTGAATTTGAGACGCGTTCAGACGTCGCAATTTGTGATGTTGTGCGGCGGTTTACCCCATCATGATTCTGCGACAGATGCCGACGGAGTCGTCGCGGCTCTTACAGCTTTTGTGAGATGTCAGATCCGCGACTTCCAGAATGGCCGTGATTGCATTGAAGTGCAGTGACTGAACTCGTCGCGATTCAGTCTGTTACAGTGACCAGGGGTTTCTGCCATCTTGCATTATTTGCATTGCTTGCAGGGCATACTTCGGTCGAAATACCTCCTTCCCTCCTTACACTAAAATCCAAACACCTCTCTTGGTAAGGGTGACCTCTCCTTTGGGCATTCCGTCTCATTGAACTAGGGGACCTTTACCAAGACCTTCGTAAGTCTCTGTACCCCGTGGATTCCCTCACTGTGGACCGAACAGGTTGTACCACCCTGGAGACCCGTGCTAGTGTACCCATATTGTGATGGAGTTTTTCTTAGTGAGGCCGAAGTTCTCATCCTACCCATTTAGGCCCATACCCACTTTGGAGTGACACATTTCTAAAATTCACATTGAATCATATTGAAACAATTAATTAGACGTAAGCATCCCTAAGTGTTTGATTAAAGCCATTAACATCTTCTCTCAAACTTGTTTGAGTAGTTGTTTGGTAGTTTCTTGCTAATCAACTTGTTTGTTTAAGTTTTATGTTGCTTCGTTCAGGCAAAACTTGGAATGGCCGAGTATGAGAACATGGGTTACCAAGAAGACGTTTATGATGAAATGTATGACACCATGCAACCCCTTGCACAACTCCATAATCAACCCCATGATGGTCCATCCCCTTCACATGTCAATGCGATGGATTCACAATCTCCTCACCCTTCCCTAAGGCATGCTACTGCAAATGCCCTCTACATCCATTGATCTGTCCCAGCTTGGGGACATCCTCCAAAACCTCCATGCTCCCAACTCCAGGATGTTCAAGCCGCTTTGAAGGGGAATCCATCACCGAACCCATTCAAACTCTCCACCCAAACACGGTGGTCTTCTACGACCCCCTTGTGACCCGACGGTCCGAACCTCCCCTGCCCCCTCGTGGGCCATTTCGTTACTCATTCTCGCACCCATAGCCCCGTTGGAGGCCTTCCTTGTCCGGCCGAGCCCCACCACAGCAAGGCCCATTCACCCCCCTCGTGCTCGGCCCCACACTACTCCGTGCCCACTAGCACACCACTTCACTATAATTATGTTCAAGTGAGTGCACCCCAGCCTCATTCCTTCGGGGTGCCCCACAACCTTCTTCCAATCAGCTCACCCAAGCCCTCCTGGCAAACATGAGCCGTCTTGAGAAAGATTTGAAAAGGGTGTCCGCAACCAAAGATTCTTTTGAATGGCACTTTCCTTCTATGCCGTCTTTCACCTTCCCCCTTCTGAACTCCCAATCTACCGCCGCTACAATGGTAGTGGCAATCCATTCATACATATCAAAGAATTCATGTACGAATCATCTTTCTGGCAAAATGACAATCGTGCCTTACTTTCCTCTTCTGTTGATCTTTGGACTGGCCCACCCTTGAATGGTTTTATTCCTTGAAGCCCGCAGATGCTGAAGATTTTGAAGCAGTACAGAGGAAGTTCTTGCAGTGGTACAGGGACCGGGTTGGTCCTGCATTGTCTATTACGAATTTAATGGCTGAGAGAATGAAGACGGATGAAGAGATCTTGCAGTATGTTGATAGATGGAGGGCGTTGGCTGAGAGGATAAGAGACCCTTGTCTGAGCTGGAGCAGGTCAAGATGATCACGGCGAATGCTACGCTGCAGTTCAGACATATTCTGGCCATGAACAAGCTAAGCACTATGGAGGAGTTGTATGAGAGAGCCTGCTATATTCAGACCTAGTTGAAGGACTCTCCAATTATGGCCATGTTTGAGCCAAAGGCCAGGGCAGCAAAGAAGAATGGTACTCCCCCTACTGGCGGTCCCACGACCGAGGGAGTCATGTAAAATGAGCAGGTGAGTGCTATGGGCAACCCAAGCTCCTCCACCTACCGCCCAAACCCAAACTCCAGGCCCTCAACAACCACAACAATCCTAATTTAGGCCAAACAATCCTCCAACATTTAGGGCACCACCCCAGCAGCCTCAACAACCTCAGCAACCTCAGCAGCCCCTGTAACGACTCGAGACCTGACCCTCGGCCATGCCGGGACCCGATTTTCACGGTCGCCGCACACGGATCCAGGGACCCGTAAGCTATAATCTAAGTCTAACAAGATATGTAACGGAAATAAACGTCACTACTAATCTAGAAGTGTACATGCGGAAACAGAAAGAGAGTGAGACCACCATGTACCACTCTAAGTACAATCCCAACGCACACACACTAGTACAAGTAAAAGTCAGGGGAAGACAAGTCCCTTAGGGGCATACCCCGAGGGTGACGTACACTGAGAAAGGGAACCACTGCAAGCTACAGGGACCACGCCTACCACCCCGTCTCCTCCGCCCAGCGCGTGCCTGCCACTGCTGAGAAGTCTCACTGGGAAAAGGAGGAATGAGCTTCACAACAGAAGCTCAGTAGGGACTACCAATCTCCTACTGGCTGTAAATAGGCAGAAGAATATAAGTATAAAATGAATGACATCAGTTTATATCTTCTACCTACAACGGAAGTGCGGAAGCGAAACTGCAACTAGCACGGTACGGAAGTACACACAGTCAGAAACTCCGTATGACTGCTCGTCGTGACCACCACACGGCTAGCAAACGCAGACAGAGGAAACTCCCTTTGGATAGGGAACCAGCTACAGGAAACACTACCACTAGTCAAGGTCAGGTGCGTCCACCGACGTCTTATCCTCGATCCGGGTCCTGACCCTCAGGTCTCGTCAGAGTGAGGTAGGACACAAGGTAACACAACAGTAATTGCCATAGTCTGGCCGGACTACGGTCCCATGCCTGGGCACTCTAAGTGGTTCCGGGGCCGTAATGAGCGAGGCAGTGAGAAAAGGACTGGCTAGCCTACATCGGGTAGAACTCCAGTCGTCCTCGGTGTCCCAGGCCTAGCCAAGAGAGCTTTGCAAACGACTCAATGCCGCCGTCCTAACCACCATTTTCCCCAGAGCTCTGGAGTCCGCCTGCTAGGCTGCTAACTCGAGCACACTCGTCGCCCCGATACCTCCCTCAAAGGCGCTCGAGGATGGGGGTCCCTGGCAACGGTAACAACCTCTCACACGGGACAAGCCCTCAAGTGCCGAGCACCTGGAGAAAGACTAGCGTAGACCGCACTAGGGAACTAGCACAGGTGCCATGGGTACAGTAAAAAGAAGCGGAAACGAAAAGGATCGAAAATCTATCTCACGACTGGGGTCGGGACGGATCGAGCTGTCGCGACCTGGTCGTGACGGCCCACCCTGTCGCGATCCCGACCGGGTCACGACACTCAGGAGCATCGTGATCTCGTCGCGATCGGCTAGGTCGTCATGACCATATCACGACTACAACGAGCATCACGATCTCGTCGCGACCGGCCAGGCCGTCGCAACTTGATCGCGACCTCCATGAGCGTCGCGTTCTCAGTAGAGGAGGGTTCCAGAGCATTCCCTCTAGGATCACCCCAAAAACGGGGAAACAACCACACAGGGGGAGGGATCATGCTCACATGATAGAAAGCTAGTAAAGCATCCAACCACCCATACAAATGCCACAAACATGGATCTACACTTGAAGAAAAACCTCACTCACCTCGAGCATGGAGTTCTTACACACCCCATCCCAAACCGCTGAGAAAACCACGATCTAGAGAGGGAGGGAGCATGCTTAGGGTGAGAGAATCAAGAGTCTGTACCTCCACACGAAGAACGAACCCGTTGGGGCCTTCTCGTAGGAAAGAAGGCCTCCTCCTCGCTCCAAACGACACGGCCACGTCCCCTGCACGAACGGACGACAACCTCCTCAGCACAGCGCCTCAAGCTCGGAGAAACGCCAAGAACAGCAAGGAGGCTCGAGGAACGAGAGGGAAGAGGAAGAGAGAAATAGGGTGAGGTGAAAATGGGGCGCGACACTCAGTTTTAACCCGGCGGCCCCCCAGAACGCGACGGAACGACATGTCGCGATAGCACTCTTGTCGCGATGCCCCTAGGCGTCATGACCTTATCGCGACGGTCGCCTCTGTCGCGACCCCAAAAAGCGGTAAAACCTAGAAGACCAGGAAAGCGATCGCGACGGGTGACCACGTCACGTTCACGTGCGTGCGCCTGACACCCGACAGAGCCGTTCTGATAGAAAGGACACCGGTCACATCTGTCAGAAAGGCCGTCATGACGCCATCGGACATCGCAACTAGAACGCGACGGCAAAACCGTCGTGACAAGAATGCGACAGCCCTGGTTTGTTGCGACCTGAACCTTGTTGCGACAGCCCCCTATCGCTACCCAACGTCATGACCAGGGAGCATGTCACGACCCTGAGGATGGGGCCACAGGGCCCAAGGGGGCCGGGCCTTACATCCCACCCACCTTAAAACATTTCATCCTCGAAATGAAAACAACTCGGTCTCAACCCGAAAGCAGAAAAAAAGGGGAAAATAGCATACCAATCAATCAAGAAATAGGGAACTGCTCGCACATCTCATCTCACTCGCGCTCCAGGTGGCCTCGCCACCCACGCGGTTCTCCCAAACAACCTTCACTAGCGGAATCTGCTTCCGTCGCAACTGCTGAACTCTACGGTCAACCAGGCAGACTGGGTGTTCTGGCACTGACAAGTCTGGCGCCACCTCAAGCTGCGAGTAGTCCAACATGTGTGAAGGATCTGCAACGTACCTCCTGAGTTGTGAAACGTGGAACACATTGTGCACAACTTCTAGCTCTGCTGTAAGACTCACCCTGTAAGCCACCTCGCTGACCCTCTCGGTGATAAGGAAAGGCCCGACGTACCTTGGGGACTGAGCTTTCCCTTTCTATCGAACCTCATGACACCGTTGGTTGTCGAGATATGCAAGAAACAAGATCACCACCACTGAACTGTAACGGTCTCCCCGACGTCTATGTAGCTCTTCTGTCTGCTCTATGCTGCCCGAAGCCTTTGCCTGATCAGACTGACTATGTCTGCACACTCCTTGCACTAACTCTGGCCCAAAAGCTACCTCTCACCAACCTCAAACCAGTGATGTGGTGTCCTGCATGGGCGACCATACAAAGCATCGTATGGTGCCATTCCGATGCTCGAGTGATAACTGTTGTTATACGCAAACTCTACCACCATCGGAAGGTGCGACTCCCAAGTGCCGCTCTAGTCTAAATAGCACGCTCTCAGCATGTCCTCCAGTGTCTGAATGGTCCGCTCTGACTGTCCATTTGTCTGAGGGTTGGACGCTGTGCTGAACCTCAACTTTGTGGCCAGTGCTCTCTGAAGACTGCGCCAAAACCCTGACGTCAACCTCAGATCTCTATCGGAGACGACCGAAACGGGGATCCCTTGCAACAAAACAATTCTGTCTACGTACAGCCTGGCTAACCTGTCCACTGACCACGACATTCTGATCGAAGAAAATGTGATGCTTGGTCAAACCCACAATCACTCAAATACCATCGTACCTTTGCGGGGTGCGGGGCAAACCAACCACAAAGTCCATGGTGATGTCATCCCCTTCCACTCGGGAATGGGTAACGGCTGCAACTCACCACCAGGACATTGATGCTCGGCCTTCACTTGTTGACAAGTGAGGCACCGAGCGACGAACTCCACCACGCCCCTCTTCATCCCTGCCCAAGAAGAACCTCCTAAAATAATGGTACATCTTGGTGGAGCCATGATGAACAACATATCTCGATCTGTAAGCCTCTGACAAAACTGCCTAGCACGCCTCCTCGTGAACCTACAAGAGTCCTCTGAATCTGACCTCACTGTCCTCATCGAGCTCAACATCTGCATCTGTAAAACATCTGCTAATAGAGGGTCTGCCTGCTGTGCCTGCAATACCTGCCTGAACACTGATGGCCGAACTGACAAACTACTCGCCACTGCACGGTCTCTGGTCCTCGACGGAATGAACACTCTCTGGGACAGCTCCTTGAACAATCTCCACTCTCTGACCATCAACAAACTCAAGCACGCACGCCTACTCAAGCATCGACTACGACGTTAGCCCTTCCTGGGTGATAGGAAAGGGTTAGGTCGTAGGTCGTCCTTAAAATACTCCATCCATCGGTGCTGCCTCAAGTTAGATCCGTCGGGGTGAAGATATACTGCAAACTGTAGTGGTCGGTGAAGATCTGAAAAGCCTCGCCATACAGGTAGTGCCTCCACAACTTGAGAGTGAACACCACTGCTGCCAGCACCAGTCATGGTGGGGTAGTTCTCCTATGCTTCTTGAGCTGATGAGAAGCATAGGCAACGACCGCACCATGCTGCATCAACACGGCGCCCAAACCCGACCTCGACGCATCAGTGTAGACCACGAAACCACCGCTGCCCGACGGCAAGACCAACACTGGCGCTGAAGTCAACCTTGTCTTCAGCTCTCAGAAACTCTACTCACAGTCCTCTGACCAAACAAACCTGATGTCCTGCCTAGTCAACCTGGTCAACGGCGCCGCAATCTTGGCAAAATCCTAAATAAACCTCCGTAGTAACGTGCAAGACCCAGAAAATTGCGAACCTCTGCACTGACGTGGGCAGCTCCCACGACAACACTGCCTCCACCTTGGTAGGATCCATGCCACACCAGAACCCGAGATCACGTGGCCAAGAAAGTGCACCTCCCTCAGCCAAAATTCGCACTTGTCGAACTTGGCATAAAGGCGGTGACTTTGCAGGGTCTCCAACACGATCCTCCGGTGCTCCTCGTGCTCCTCTTCAGAAGCTGAGTAGACCAGAATATCATCAAAAACAAACAACCATAAAACAATCTAGGTACTCACTGAACACCCTATGCATCAGATCCATGAATGTTGTTGGTGCGTTCGTCAGCCCAACGGCATCACGACGAACTCAAAGTGACCGTACCTAGAATGGAAAGCTGTCAGGCCAACATCTGACTCTCTGATCTGCATCTGATAGTACCCGGATCTCAAGTCAATCTTTGAGAAAACTCTTGTCGACTGCAACTGATCAAACAAATCATCGATCCTCAGCAACGGGTACCTGTTCTTCACAGTGACCTGGTTCAACTGCTGATAATCGATGCATAAACGAAGACTGCCATCCTTCTTCCTCACAAACAAAACAGGCGCGCCCCACGGCGAACGACTCAGGTGAATGAAGCCCAGCTCAAGCAACCCCTGCAGCTGGTGCTTCAACTCACGCAGCTCCGCCGGGGCCATCCGGTAAGGTGCCATGGACAGAGGCATCGTACCGGGCAACAGCTCAATGGAGAACTCTACCTCCCGCTCAGGCGGCAACCCAGGTAGGTCCTCCGAAAAAACGTCGGAGAACTCGGAAACAACCGGCACATCAAAGACCGAGGATCCGCTAGGCTCTAAAGAACAAACCGAAGCAAGGTACGCCACATAGCCTCATGAATCAAACGGCGAGCTCTACACAAGGAATAAATGGTCAGCGGGTAGACCGAATACCTCGAAAGCAAAGGACGGGCTCTCTAGGTATCCTAAAATGAACGGTCTTCCACTGACAATCGACCATAGCTGAGTGAGCCTCCAACCAGTCCATGCCCAGGATAACATCAAAGTCGCAAAGCTGCAATGCGTACAACCTGACCGGCAACTGGTGCCCCTCAACCTCGACTGCCACACCCTCCAGGTAACCAAAAGAACGCTTATAGTCACCAATCGGGAGTCGACCATCAAGTCACACTGCCTCTCAAGAGCGTGACAAGCTAGGGACTCATAGAATTCCTCGGAAGCAAAAACAAAGAAGCACCGGATCGACCAAAACATGAGCAGCTCTGCCAAGGATAGGTAGAGTACCTATAACAAGGTTTGACGCCTCTGCCTGCTCCTAGGTGAGTGCCATCACACGACCACGCCCACGCTGCTGCGCCTGCTGGGGCTGCTGTTGCTGTGGCGGCTGAGGCTGAGGGTACTGCTGCTGGTACGACTGGTACTACTGTGGCTGCGGAAACTGCTGAGCCTGCTACTGGTACTGCCCCCGCTACTGCTGACGCGGTGCCTGCTGCTGAGGAGGGTACTGGTACTGAGGTGGCTGCTGAGCATACTGAACTGGCTACTCTGCTGCTGCCCTCTGCCACCACCACGAGTGCTCATCTGCTTGAACTTCGAGTGCAATCTGGAACTACCTTAACTGCCTGAGCCTGAAGAAGAAGAAGGTCGCGCCGCCGCGACTACCCGCTGGATGCTGGTATGGCGAGGACCTGGAGGAGGCTTCTCTCTGCTGTTGCTGCTGATGCTGCTAGGTCTCTCTGTCCAAGGTAGTGGCCTTCGCCACGGCCTCTCCCAAGGTGGTACACATGTGTGCTGCCACACCCCACCTCAGGTCTGGTCTCAGTCCTGCTATGAACCTTTGCACACGCCTAATCGCTGCCTGCCACATGAGGCACATGCCTCAACAATCGGACAAACCTCTGGTGGTACTGAGAAACTGTGAGGTCGTCCTGAACAAATGCATGGAACTAGTCCCGTCTCTCACGTCGAGCTTAGTCAGGAAAGTACTCGCCGTGAAAGACCTCCGAGAACCGCTGCCAAGTGATGTGATCCAACCTCTGCCCCTGGAAGTGAGTCTGGCTCTGAACTCTCAACCACTCATGGGCTGCTCCCTTAAGCTGGTACACCGCCAGTTGAACCTGGTCCTCCTCAGCACACTCCATGGTCTCGAAGATGCGCTCCAACTCATGGGTCCGGCTTTCTGCCTTATCTGGATCACTCACTGTGGAACATCAGTGGCCAAAGACGCAAGAATCTCTCCAGGAGAGCGGTTTTGTCCTCCGTAACCAACGTCCTCCTCCGGCCGCTCGGGTACTCCCAGTACCCGACAGCTGCTGACGAACGGGCTGCTCCACCTCTGGCTCTGCATGCTACTCCAGTATCGCTGGGGGAGGTACCGGAAACTGACCACCTACTACTGCCTGCCCGGGCTGCCACGCTTCCTAATACATGGCCCTGAAGAACTGCTCGGCCATGGGGAACCAGTCTGCGTACTACTGTGGCTGAGGCTGGTGCTCCTGCTGTTGCTGCCAACCTACCGTGCTGCTGCCGCTGCACCCTGAGGCTGTGCCACCGACTCGTCTGCTGACACCTCCGCCTGAACCTACCCCTGTGCGGGCATAGCAGACTCATCCTGCTGCTCAACCAACTGCCTAGCCTGACTGTGCCTACGTGAAGCAATGTCTTGCACGGCAACACAACCAACAAAAAGTTAACAACACCACTCGGGCGGCTAGCAGTCTACTTGCGCTACCGTTGGAACTTCCTGTTGCAGTTTAAATCCATTACAAGTCCTGTCAAACTCTCGCTCTGATACCAACTGTAACGACCTGAGAACCCGACCCTCGGCCCACGCCAAGGACCTGATTTTCGCGGTCGTCGCCCACGGATCCGGAACCTGGAAAGGCTATAATCTATGTCTAATAGGATATCTAACGAAAATACATCAACTGCTAATCTAGAAGTGTACGTGCAGAAATAGAAAAAGAGTGAGACCACCACATACCACTCTAACTACAGCCCCAATGCATACACGCTAGTACAAGTAAAAGGCAATGGAAACCAGTCCCTTAGGGGCATACCCCGAGGGTGACGTACCCTGAGAAAGGGGAGCCACTGCTAGCTATAGGGACCACACCTACCACCCCATCTCTGTTGGGTTTTTCATATATCATGTTTTTGATGATCACATTAACATCCTTGAACATTGATTTAATGCAAAATTGATGTGCTAACTAACATGAAAAACAGCATGAAAGTGATTGAGTTAAACATTGCTAAATCATACAATGTATATCACTAACAATGTATTTGCATGTAGGTGCACAAGCATGAAACATGGAGCATTGAAGAGGCATTGAAGAAATGAGCAAAAAGCACAAATATCTGTCAAAGAGGTGTATCTGTCGACAGATGCAATGTACCTGTCGACAGATTCACACAGTCATTCCAAGACAGAGCTCAGGTTTGCATCTCTGAGTGCATCTGTCGACAGATGAAATGTACCTGTCGACAGATACACACAGTCAACCCAGGACAGAGCTCAGGTTTTCTATTCCTGAGTGCATCTGTCGACAGATGCAAACTTCCTGTCGACAGATACACTCAGAAACTCAATTTCCTGAAACCCAGTTCCCAGCCTGAGTGCGCCTGTCGACAGATGCAAGTGCACCTGTCGACAGACGACGGAAACATGAGATTTTGTGTTTCCAAATCCGGCCCCACTTGGGTGTTTCCTTCCTCCACGACCCCCACCTTTACCTAACACTATATAAGCATCCTTTTGGAGCCAAATTCGCAGAGAGCAGCCTCCCATCCAGAGCCTCCAAGGGACCAACAGGAAAAGCCCCAAATTGCTGCTCTGCTTCAACTTTCCGCCCAGATCGTCATGGAATCACCATCTATGCGGAGCTGAAGCCGGATCGTCATCAATTCAACATTCTACATCGATCGATCATCTACATCCAATCGAAGTTTGGAGAGCGTTTGGACGATCCACGAGAAGAATTCCAACCGGATTTGTTCCCAAATTCTAATTCTTCTCCATTTCATAATTTCCATTCCATCGTGTGTGTGTGTGTTGTGTTTCGAGCATCCCTTGTGCTGATTCACGTATTGTGGTTGTTCTGATCGTGCTTCATCAGACAACGTGTGTGTGGTTGAGTTGTGTGTCGAATTCGCTCATAAGCAGTCGTTTTTGTCTGGTGTGTGTGGACGGGGATGTAGGATACACGAGTTGTGTACTCCAAACCCCTTAAATCATCGTGTTCTGTGGTTTGTTCGCGTTTTGCGATAGATGATTGGTAGGCACGGTGTTCATACGCACGTTGATTCCCTGTTCTCTTTTAGATCAACTCAAGCGGTCTCATACTTAATCGAATTTGAATCAATTTCATTAAGATCGCTGTAGCATCGAAAAGAAGCCATCAATAGTTTAAAATTTCCGTAATCTATTCAACCCCCCCCTTTCTAGATTACCGTATTGTGTATTTCCGCATAACTCTTCAATCTCCTCCGCCTGGCGCGTGCCTTGCCGCTGCTGAGAAGTCTCACCTGGGAAAAGGAGGGATGAGCTTCACAACAGAAGCTCAGTAGGGACTACCAATCTCCTACTAGCTCTAAACAGGCAGAAGAATACAAGTATAAAATGAATGACCACATTTATATCTTCTACCTACAACGGAAGTGCGGAAGAAAAACTGCAACTAGTACGGTATGGAAAGTACACAAGGTCAGAAACTCCGTACGACTGCTCGTCGTGACCACCACATGGCTAGCAAACGCAGACGGAGGGAACTCCGTCTAGACAGGGAACACTAGCTATGGGAAACACTACCACTAGTCAAGGTCAAGTGCGTCCACCAATGTCTTATCCTCAACCCGGGTCCTGACCTTCACGTCTCGTCAGAGCGAGGTAGGACACATGGTAACACAACAGTAACCGCCATAGTCTATCCGGACTACGGTCCCACGCCTGGCCTCTCTAAGCGGTTCTGGGGCCATAAAGAGCGAGGCAGTGAAAAAAGGACTGGCTAGCCGCAACCGGGTAGAACTCCAGTCGTCCTCGGTGTCCCAGGCCTAGCCAAGAGAGCTCTGCAAACGACTCAACGTCGCCGTCCTAACCACCATTTTCCCTTGAGCTCTGGAGTCTGCCTGTTGCGCTACCAACTCGAGCACACTCGTCGCCTCGATACCTCCCTTGAAGGCGCCCGAGGATGGGGGTCCCAGGTAACGATAACAACCTCTCACACAGGACAAGCCCTCAAGTGCCGAGCACCGGGCGAAAGACTAGCATTGACCGCACTAGGGAACTAGCACACGTGCCACGGGTATAATAAAAAGAAGCAGAAACGGCAAGGATCGGAAATCTATCTCATGACTGAGGTCGCGACGTATCGAGCCGTCGCGACCTGGTCGCGACGGCCCACACTGTCGTGATCCTGACCGCGTCACGACACTCAGGAGCGTCGCAATCTCATCGTGACTTGCCAAGCCATCGCGACCACCATGAGCGTCGCGATCTCATCGTGACCGGCCACGTCGTCGCGATCTGATCGCGACCTCCATGAGCGTCGCGTTCTCAGCAGAGGAAGGTTCCGGAGCATTCCCTCCGGGAAACACAAGAAAACGGCGAAACAACCACACAAAGGGGGAGGGGATCATGCTCAACATGCTAGAAAGCTAGTAAAGCATCCAAACCACCTATAAAAACCCCACAAACATGGATCGACACTCGAAGGAAAACCTCACACAACCTCGAGCATGGAGTTCTCACACTCCCAAGCCCCAACCGCTGAGAAAACCACGATCTAGAGAGGGAGGGAGCATGCTTAGGGTGAGAGGATCAAGAGTCCCTACCTCCACGCGAAGAACGAACCGTTGGGGCCTCCTCATAGGAAAGAATGCCTCCTCCTCACTCCAAATGACACGGCCACGTCCCCTGCATAAACTGGATGACAACCTCGTCAGCACAGGCGCCTCAAGCTCGGAAAAATGCCAAGAACCGCAAGGAGGCTCGGAGGGAACAAGAGGGGAAGAGGAACGAGAGAAAGAGGGTGAGGGGGAAAATGGGGCGTGGCGCTCAGTTTTAACCCAATGGCCCTTAGAACGCGATGGAACGACATGTCGTGATAACACTCTTGTCGTGATGCCCCTAGGCGTTGCGACCTTATAGCGACGGTCGCCTCTATCATGACCCCAAAAAGTGGGTCAAACCTCGAAGACCGGGAAAGCGATCACGAGGATGACCACGTCACATTCATGCGTGTGCGCTTGACACCCGATTGAGCCGTTCTGACAGAAAGGACACCGGTCATGTCTGTCAGAAAGGCCGTCGCGACACCATCGGACGTCGCGACCATACCGCGACGGCCAAACCGTCGTGACAAGAATGCGACAGCCTTGGCTGTCGCAATGCGAACCTTGTCGCGACGGCTTCCCTATCGCGACCACGTCGCGACCATGGAGCATGTCGCGACCCTGAGGACGGGGCCACAGGGCCCAAGGGGGCTGGCCTTACAGCCCCAATATCAACAACCTCCTCCCACCAATACCATCAAGCTCCTCCACCACCTCCTCAGTACCGCCAGGCACCACAGCCTCAGTACCGCCAATCTGCCCCTCCCCAATACTAGCAGCAGCAACCTCCTCTTCCTCCTCCACAATACAACCAAGTCCCCCCTCCAGGCACCTATGAACCTCAACAGCCTAGGAGACTTTACTCGACATATTCAATGCTCTTATGGCCGCCAATGCACTCACCCTGGCAAGGGAAAGGCTACAATGACCTCCCAATGTTGATACTTCTCATTATTGTGCACTCCACCAATGATCGGGCCACACTTTGGAGGCTTGTTTTCATTTCAAAGACTACATTTATGATCTTAATGATAATGGGGGGGGAGGATATGAGGAAGTACATCGCCGAGCTGAAGGCGAGGAGACCGCTCAAGCAGAACAAAGAATAGCAACAACAATAGCAACCGCAGCTGCAGGAGCCCCCGCACCCCAACAGTAGCCCAATATGGGTATTGTTCAGAACCCTCTCTCGGAGCACCAGGCTATGAATCAACAAGTCAACGCCCTCAGGGGTCTCCCCGCATTGAAGGTACACCCGACCGGTCGATGGAAGTATCCTCTACCTCTACCCCCCAATCGTCTTTACTCTACCACCCTCATCCGTACACCCACTACCCTCCTTCTACACATCCCTACAACCGCCACTCACCGTCCAACACCTTCTAGACAACCATCCAACCCACCACTTATACGCCAACCCCCCGTGGCCTCCACATCACCATTCCCTAACCCACAAGTTCCCTTCCTACGCAATGCTGCTACCATACGACCACAACCCAACCGCCCACTTATACGCCAACCTTCTACCACCACCACCTCACAACCACCATCATCTAATCCACCTCTTCTCTGCACACCATCAACCGCGCCCTCATTACCCCTAATCCCAAGCTCCCTTCCTCCATACCCCCATTCCACCCCTGAGTGTGGCAGGTATCCAACTACCGCACCAAATGTTCACCCCCCAACCTTCTACCTCTAATCCATCTCCCATTCCACTGGCCGTGGCAATCATAGTGGGATATAACTCCGAGGAAATGATGGTGCTCCGGAGTGGGCTCATGGTTAATTGGATATTCCCCTAGCAGTAAGACCAGGCACCCCTGCCTCAAGAAGAAGAAGCTCAACAATAGGAGTCATCACAGGGACTCAATATGACTTGCTCAAGCATCTAGACAAGACACGGCCAAAATTCTATTCTTGAGTTGATCAAGAGGTCGTCGGTGCATCAAGAAGCTCTTATACAGTACTTACAGAAGGTAATGGTGAATGAAGACATCCCAGTGCATCAGATCAGTGCAGTACTAACCCACAAGGCAGCACCCGACAATAGAGTTCCACGAAGATGAACTAGCACCCGTGGAATATCAAAGATACGCCTTATGCTTGACTATGAAAATCAATGGTATTAGCATGTCCCAATGCTTAGTGGACACCGGAGCCTCAATCAGTGTCATGTCTTGGACACATTCAATTTTGTGGGGTTACACTATAGTCAGTACGACCCTCCTCTATCACTGTCACGGCCTACGACAACACTAGTAGGCCGCCAAAGGGAGTGTCGTGTTGAAGGTTGGGCTGGGTGCGTCCGTCACTGAGATGGACTTTCACATTCTAGACATGGACCCAAGTTTCCAGATGACAATGGGCAGGCCATTTATCCAGGCACTTGGCGCCATCATATCAACCATACATCAGTGCCTCAAGTTTCATACAAAGGGTGGGTCGTCAAAGTCGCCAGTAAACCAACAGTTCTGGAAGTGGACGCCTACTGACAATTCAGTACCTTCCATTTGGCCAAGCAATCAGCCGCTTATATCTGTGCTAGACACGTACGGTATACACCATAGCCCAGCTAGCGCATCATCAGTCAGTGCACGAATAGAAGCAAGATCATCACTGAGAAGGGGTGGCACATTATGTTGCGAATGGGGTACTAGCCAGGCAAAGTGCTAGGGGTACATCTACAGGGGAAGACAGAAGTCGTGAAGGACAGCAAGACAAGACCCAGGGCAGAACTGGGATACAAGCTAGGCAGGGCAGACCACCAGTTGGGGCAACCACTGACATGGACACTATACCAGCACTTTAAGGGGGGCGCTACAGCCATGGAGTGAGCAAACATCCACCATCACTGCAAAACCTATTCGTCGTCCACGCTAGCCACATACAGAGCTGTGGAGAACCTCAGGCCCCCAAAGCAAATAAATAGGGGTGAGTCTGAATCAGAATGGAGCTGGTGGTTTGATATGAGTGACATAGCTGCTTCCTTGAGCCAACTCTTCACACCGGTAGAGACTGAGCAGCTGGAAGTGGCTACAAGTAGGAGGCAGTGCACAGACGAAGTTGAGCCAAGTATTCCTCCCACACAGCTCTCACAACGACTAGGCTTAGGGCGGGCCTCCTCTCCTCTCTGGGCTGTTGGGTTTTCAATATAACATGTTTTTGTTGATCACATTAACATCCTTGAACATTGATTTAATGCAAAATTGATGTGCTAACTAACATGAAAAACACCATGAAAGTGATGAGTTAAACATTGCTAAATCATACAAGTACATCACTAACAATGTATTTGCATGTAGGTGCACAAGCATGAAAGATGGAGCATTGAAGAGGCATTGAAGAAATGAGCAAAAAGCACAAAAATCTGTCAAAGAGGTGTATCTGTCGACAGATGCAATGTACCTGTCGACAGATTCATACAGTCATTCCAAGACAGAACTCAGGTTTGCATCTCTGAGTGTATCTGTCGACAGATGCAATGTACCTGTCGACAGATTCACACAGTCACCCAGAACAGAACTCAGGTTTTCTATTCCTAAGTGCATCTGTCGACAGATGCAAACTGCCTGCCGACAGATACACTTAGAAACTCAATTTCCTGAAACCCAGTTCTCAGTATGAGTGCGCCTGTCGACAGATGAAAGTGCACCTGTCGACAGACGACAGAAACATGAGATTTTGAGTTTCCAAATCCGGCCCCACTTGGGTGTTTCCTTCCTCCACGACCCCCACCTTTACCTAACACTATATAAGCATCCTTTTGGAGCCAAATTCGCAGAGAGAAGCCTCCATCCAAGAGCCTCCAAGGGATCAAGAGGAAAAGCCCCAAATTGCTGCTCTGCTTCAACTTTCCGCCTAGATCGTCGTGGAATCACCATCTATGCAGAGCTGAAGCCGGATCGTCATCAATTCAACCTTCTACATCGATCAATCTACATCTAATCGAAGTTTGAAGAGCGTTTGGACGATTCACGAGAAGAATTCCAACCGGATTTTTTCCTTAATTCCTAATTCTTCTCCATTTCATAATTTACATTCCATCGTGTGTGTGTGTGTGGTTGTGTTTCGAGCATCCCTTGTGCTTGATTCACGAATTTGTAGTTGTTCTGATCGTGTTTCATCAGACAACGTGTGTGTGGTTGAGTTGTTGTGTTGAACTCGCTCATAAGCAGTCAATTCTGCGTGTGTGTGTGGACGGTGGATGTAGGATCACGAATTGTGTACTCCGAACCACCTTAAATCATCGTGTTCTGTGGTTTGTTCGCGTTTTGCGATAGATGATTGGTAGGCACGATGTTCATACGCACGTTTGATTCCCTGTTCTCATTTAGATCAACTCAAGTGGTCTCATACTAATCGAATTCTAATCAAATTTCATTAAGATCGTTGTAGCATCGAAAAGAAGCCATCAATAGTTTAAAATTGCCATAATCTATTCAACCCCCCCCCCCCTTCTAGATTACCGTATTGTGTATTTCCGCATAACCCTTCAATTGGTATCAGAATTTGGTGTTTAGGAATAAACTTAATGAAGAAGGAAAAGTGGTCAGAAATAAAGCAAGACTCGTAGCAAAAGGATATAGTCAAGAGTTTGGCATATGCATGCTCCCATAAGTTCAAACTTTATCAAATGGATGTTAAAACTGCTTTCTTAAATGGCTATATCAAAGAAGAAGTCTATGTCTCTCAACCACCAGGTTTTGAAAATTCTGAAATGCCTAACCATGTTTATAAATTGCACAAAGCTCTTTATGGTTTGAAACAGGCACCTCGAGCTTGGTATGATAGACTAAGCAATTTTCTGGTAAGCAAGAACTACTCAAGAGGTAAAGTAGACCAAACACTCTTCACTAAGAAAGTTCGCAATCACATAATTGTTGCTCAAGTTTATGTGGACGATATCATATTTGGTTCTACTAACCCTTCACTGTGTGAAGAATTTTCTAAACACATACACAGTGAATTTGAGATGAGTCTAATGGGGGAGCTTCAATTCTTTCTTGGTTTGCAGGTGAAACAACATAAAGATGGATTCTTCATAAATCAAGAAAAATATGTCAAAGAGCTTCTCAAACGATTTCAATTTGAGCAAGCTAAACCGGCCTCCACCCCAATGAGCACAAGCATCAAATTGGAAAATGATGAGAAAGGTAAACCGGTAGATGCAAAGCACTTCCGAGGTATGATTGGCTCACTCATTTATCTTACTGCAAGTAGACCGGATATTCAATATAGTGTTTGCCTTTGTGCTAGATACCAATCTAGTCCAAAGGAAAGCCATTTAATTGCAGTCAAGAGAATTTTCCGATATCTCTCTGGCACATGCAATTTGGGTTTTGGTACCCAGTAGGCAGTAGTTTTGATTTGATCTCATATTCTGATGCTGATTATGCTGGATGTAAACTTGTTAGAAAAAGCACTAGTGGATATTGCCAATTCCTTGGCGGTTGCATGGTTTCGTGGGCATCCAAGAAACAACACTCGGTTGCACTCTCCACTGCTGAGGCAGAATATGTCGCTGTAAGAAGCTGTGCAGCTCAAGTGTTGTGGATCAAAAGTCAGTTAGCTGACTATAATATTCAAATTGGATGCACACCTATCCTATGTGACAACACAAGTGCTATCAACCTTTCAAAAAACCCTGTCCAACACTCACGGACTAAACACATTGAAATCCGTCATCATTTCTTGAGAGATGAAGTTGCGAATAAAACCTTGGAACTTATTTTCATTCCCACAGAAAAACAATTGGCTGATATTTTCACCAAACCCTTGTCTGAAGATAGATTCACATCCTTAAGAAGAGAATTGGGTTTGTGTAAAATGCAATGAAACTAACTATCCATATTGGAGTACATGCTCTTTATGTGTGAATGACTATGTGGTATATCAAATGGTGAACTGTGGAAGAACAAGTTCGGCTTGTTTGGAAACTATCATCATGCGTGAGAAATATTCTCCGCCAAGTATCAATAGTCCCATTTCATATAAAGGCCCTGTACTTCACATAGGATTTTTAGTTTCCTTACATTTTATCATGTTAACTCCATGAAACAATGCTTTTCTGTGACCATGTGCTTGTGTATGACTTTCCTTTCATGAACATGTTTGTCTTGTATCAAATGCTTGTGTGAATCCTTGCTTAGATGTTGTGTCAACACGTGCACACACTATGGGAGAGTGAGTTAAGGATAGATGAGTATTTCTTGAGGAAACTCTTCCTACATCTCCTTATTGAATTCTCACTTCCTTGAACTCAATGTGCAATCAATCTCAAACCAGAAAAATCCAATCTGTTCATATCTGTCGACAGTCTCACTCCATCTGTCGACAGATACACTCAGTTTTGTTCTGATAGAAACTTCAATTCATCAGTCTGTGTGCATCTGTCGACAGACAGATTCCTTCTATCGACAGATACACACATTCTTCCTTATTTCTCAATTCCTTCTTCATACTTTTCAAGAAAGTGTTCCTTACTTGATTTAAAGGCAAACCTTGGTTTGTTTGTGTGCAATATAACCTTTCATATCCACTTCATGTCAAAGTCGTGAACCAAGTCTAAATGTTGTTTGATGCAACACTTGATTGAGGTCTTTTTAGATCATTTTGAATACAATGAGCAAACCAAATGATTTTAAACATCTCCTTTGAATAACTCCCTTGTCGTTAAACATGAATCTAAAATGATTTGAAAAATCAGAAAGCTCTTGAATTAATGTTCTACATTACAACTTGCCTAAAGAAATCTCATGTACTTGACAAAAAGCAAAAATAATAAAACAAAAGGAGAAAAGCTACCTATTTCTTCAGTTCAATCAATAAATTTATCTTTCATTTGTGGGATGGAGGTAGAGCAATGATGAAAATCACTAAGTAACCGGGGACATGGGCATCACCAATGTCGGTCTTCGCGTCAAAAGGTTGTTTCATTATCTCTATACAATGGCTTGACGGACACTCACATTGAGTAACTGGGGGTATTGGCATCACAAATGTCTACCTTCACATGAAAAAGTGAAAGTGCTCCTCATTGCCACTCTTTTCCATCTTCGTTGTTTAAAGATTCTAAAATCATACCAGAAATAGAGTGAAGCCTCCGAAAACTTTTTATGTCAAGTCCAATGTGCTTCTTCGGTAAGACATTCTTGTGGCCATCTAATTCAATTGTCATCTGACTATCATCTCTATTAAGATGCATGTTTTTCTTCAACGGCCTTAATCAAAAGAGTTATTTAATTTTCACTGGCTATTGTGAACTGTGTTCTTCATGATCTAATTAAAGAACTTATCGGTTTTAATTCAAAATCATTTTAGATTTGTGTCATGTCTTCATCATAATGGATATGAATTTTTATCTTGCACATACACCCATTTTGCCTTAAAACAACAAATGAACACTTGTCCCTTTGAAAAACATTGTCAAAAATCAATTTTTAACCAAAAAGCGGTTATCTGTCGACAGATAGACTGTCATCTGTCGACAGACGACGGCGCAGACCCGTTTTTGAACCAAACCCTCGCGCCGGTTCACCTCCTTTTCGTGGGGCCTCTCTTTAAAACTCTCTAAACCCTTTCTAAGGCCTCCCATGACCATTCTCACCCCTCCTCTCTCGTTCCCTCCTCCTCCTCTCCAAACCCCCTCTCTTTCCCCCTTTAGGGCTCCGTCTCCGACGATCCTGCTGCTCCTCGTCTGGGATCCCTCCACTCTCCCTTCACTCACCATTCTCATCCTTCTTCCTGCGATGGCACCCAAATCGAAGCTTCTCGCTCGCCGTCGTCGCGCTCCGACGGACGCCGGAGAAAGCTCCAAGGCTCCTTCCGAACGTCGCAGCAAGCATCATGAGGATCGGTTGCCGGAACTCATCGTTCCTCAAGGTCTCCATCTAATCTGACCCATCAGCACCTTCAAGAAGAATGTCCAATCCCGGTATGTGGACTTCGAGTCCTTAGCACTGATGTTCCCCTCACTCCTACCCTACTTTGACACTCAAGGGTGGACATCCTTCTTGTACTCCCACTTGCAGTACTCTCCAACTGTCGTCTCCAAGTTCTACAATAACCTAGGGCTTTCCGATCAGGGAGATCTCTACTCTTCGGTGAAAGGCACTCGTTTTCGCCTCACCGCCAATCTTCTCTCCACAGCCCTCGAAATTCCAAACTCAGGAGTTGAACTCTTCAACTACACTCCCTTTGCTTCTGAGTACTATGAGCTTCTCACGTTGGAACCTTATGACTCTACCAAGGAGATTGCTCGTCTCAACGCCAACTCCTTTCCTCCTTTAATCCGGATGATCCATCACATCTTCACTACCTTGATCGTCCCGAAGGATGGAAGTCGAGAGTTAGTCACTGAGGTCCATAAATCCTTGTTCATATTTTTCCTCAAGTGTCAAGAAATCAATCTGCCTGAACTCATGATAAGCCTCATCCGTCAGTGTTTCTCTAACACCAAAAGATCAATGCCATATGCTTGCCCCATCACTTCTCTTCTTATTTTCCTTGGCATTCCTATCCCTGCAAGTGAGCTCATCTCATTAAAATCCCGAAGTGCTTTTGATCTCACTGCTGCCAACCGCATGGGCTACAAGATTGTAGACGGTGTAGTCACAAGGACTCTCAAGGGAAAGGAACCACAAGGAGCTGAAGAGTCAACTGATGAAAAAGACAATGAAGCCGATGAAGCAAATGAAGGCAGTGATGAGAACCTTAGGATGAGCAAATGCCTGACCAAGCTCAAGAATTTGATGATGTACATGTGCCTCAAGAACAATCCATTCGTGATTACTTGGCACAAATCCATCAAGAAATGATCTCAGGATTTGCTCAGATGTCTTCAAGATTTGATCAAGTGGATGCTCGCCTCAACACTCTGGATGACCGGCTTGACCACCTCTACTCCGAGAGAGATGGATCCCGTCACCCTCCTTCTGCTGGACATGACAATGAATAGAGGGTCTCAGGGTCATTAGAGGTCACTAAGAGTCTTAGCTGGGAATTAGTCTCACTTGTCTAGTCATCTTTTGCTTGTTCATGTTATTTCCCGTTCTTTTGATTTCTATTGAGTCATGTAATGATTATCAATGTACTGTGAATTTCAATGATCAATCAATGAAAACTCAGTTCATGTTTATTTGTCTCCATATGTGCATGACTTGACCTTTTGTATGTTGTCAAAAAGGGGGAGAACATCAATATATGCATCAATTGAATGTTTTTGTCATCATCAAAAAGGGGGAGATTGTTGGGTTTTCCATATATCATGTTTTTGATGATCACATTAACATCCTTGAACATTGATTTAATGCAAAATTAATGTGCTAACTAACATGAAAAACACCATGAAAGTGATTGAGTTAAACATTGCTAAATCATACAATGTACATCACTAACAATGTATTTGCATGTAGGTGCACAAGCATAAAGATGGAGCATTGAAGAGGCATTGAAGAAATGAGCAAAAAGCACAAAAATCTGTCAAAGAGGTGTATCTGTTGACAGATGCAATGTACCTGTCGACAGATTCATACAGTCATTCCAAGACAGAACTCAGGTTTGCATCTCTGAGTGTATCTGTCGACAGATGCAATGTACCTGTCGACAGATTCACACAGTCAACCCAGGACAGAACTCAGTTTTCTATTCCTGAGTGCATCTGTCGACAGATGCAAACTACCTGTCGACAGATACACTCAGAAACTCAATTTCCTGAAACCCAGTTCTCAGCCTGAGTGCGCCTGTCGACAGATGCAAGTGCACCTGTCGACAGACGACGGAAACATGAGATTTTGAGTTTCCAAATCCGGCCCCACTTGGGTGTTTCCTTCCTCCACGACCCCCACCTTTACCTAACACTATATAAGCATCCTTTTGGAGCCAAATTCGCAGAGAGCAGCCTCCCATCCAAGAGCCTCCAAGGGATCACGAGGAAAAGCCCCAAATTGCTGCTCTGCTTCAACTTTCCGCCCAGATCGTCGTGGAATCACCATCTATGCGGAGTTGAAGCCGGATCGTCATCAATTCAACCTTCTACATCGATCAATCTACATCCAATAGAAGTTTGAAGAGCGTTTGGACGATCCACGAGAAGAATTCCAACCGGATTTGTTCCCTAATTCCTAATTCTTCTCCATTTCATAATTTCCATTCCATCGTGTGTGTGTTGTGGTTGTGTTTCGAGCATCCCTTGTGCTTGATTCACGAATTTGTAGTTGTTCTGATCGTGTTCATCAGACAACGTGTGTGTGGTTGAGTTGTGTGTTGAACTCACTCATAAGCAGTCGTTTTGCGTGTGTGTGTGGACGGTGGATGTAGGATACACGAGTTGTGTACTCCGAACCACCTTAAATCATCGTGTTCTATGGTTTGTTCGCGTTTTGCGATAGATGATTGGTAGGCACGGTGCTCATACGCACGTTTGATTCCCTGTTCTCATTTAGATCAACTCAAGCGGTCTCATACTTAATCGAATTCTAATCAAATTTCATTAAGATGCTGTAGCATCAAAAAAGAAGCCATCAATAGTTTAAAATGCCGTAATCTATTCAACCCCCCCCCCCTTCTAGATTACCGTATTGTGTATTCCGCATAACCCTTCATGGGCATCGCGCCCAATCTCCTCCAGGCCACCGCGTGGGTTTTTCATTTCATTAAGCATTCCTCGGGCACTGATGCCCCATCTGACTATCTCCACCATTCTCCTGAGCAGACGCTCACCCTCCAACTCCCTCTTTCCCCCAATCTCCCTCCTCTCGAGCACATGCTCATTTCTCAGCATTCTAGGTTGGCGATCTCACCTCGCCCTTTTTCACTCTGCATGTTAAATAAAAACCAAAAAAATCAAAATAACATTGAAAATCCCCAAAAAAAGGCCAATTTTCCAATGGTGGATTTTTTCGTCTCCATCGAGGAGACTTCTTGCCTTTCCTTCAAGTGTGCCCCGACCTAAGGGCCACTCCTCCTCGGTCCTATGACCGATTTCCTGTTTCCCTCCACGCAGGGACCTCCTTCCCCCTCCATGCAGGGGACCTTTACTGCTTTTCCTCCTCCTCCTCATTCCCCCACGCAGGAAGTTCTTTTACCGCTTTTACTCCTCCACCTTCCCCCATGCAGGAACTTTCTTTTACTGCTTTTTCTACCCCTCCCCCCGTGCTGTAGATTCTAGTAGTTGTAATGAAAGTCTAGGCCAGGATAGTAATTAGCTAGGGTAGTTTCCCAAAAGAAGTCCAAGGATAGGAGGGTTCCACACCATTTCCTCACTGATCTAGCCCGTAGATGCAGGGCATGTCTAGCTATTCCAGAATTTGTTGAAGAGCCTTTGCAGTTGTCAGAGATAGAATATGAGCGGTCGTTGTGCTTAATTGATGATGGGTTCAGAGTCTATGAAATAATGGATGATGACGACCCGATTGAGGAAGGTGATGAAGAATTCTAGGACGAGGCTTACGCATTCGCAAGTGGAGTGAAAAGATTTGAGCAACCGTCAGTTTCTGTAGAAGAAACCAACAAGGAAATCAACTTCGGAACCGAAGAAAACCGTAGGACCATCCTCATAAGTAGTAACTTATCACCAGCTGAAGAGGAGGCAATCATTGAGGTTCTCAGGGAGTATAAGGACACGTTTGCATGGAGCTATGAGGATATGCCAGACTTGGACACCGTGCTTGTTGAACATCGCCTTATACTTAAGCCTGTGTCCATTACCATTAAGCAGTGGTTGAGGAATTTCCACCCACAAATGGCTTTGAAAATGAAAGATGAGGTCGACAAGCTCCACAAAGCCAAGTTTATTAAAGTCGTACTTTATCCGAATTGGGTGGCAAACATTGTCTCGGTCATGAAAAATGACGAAAGAGTCAGGATCTGTATTGATTTGTAGGACCTCAACCACGTGTGTCCAAAAGATGATTTCCTATTGCCTCACCTCGACGTGATCATAGATAACACGGCTGGGTATGAAACCCTCTCCTTCATGGATGGCTTCTCAGGGTACAACTAGATCAAATTGGCTGAGGAAGACCAGCAGAAGACTTCGTTCACTACACCATGGGGTACTTATTGTTATGTGGTCATGCCAATTGGAATTAGAATGCTAGAGCTACCAATCAAAGAGCTATGATGGCCAACTTTCATGACATGATCCACATTTATATTGACGTGTACGTGGATGACCTGGTAGTAAAATCAAGAACAATGGCTAAGCTTCCCAGGATTCTAACAAAGGTTCTGCAAAGGTCAAGAGAGTATCAATTGAAGATGAACCCCAAGAAGTTTGTATTTGGTGTATCATCGGGTAAGCTTTCAGGTTTCTTTGTGAGCAAGAGGGGTATAAAGATTGATCCCAACAAGGCGAAGGCAAAAGAGAGATGCCCCATCCCAAGATCTGAAGGAAGTCCAAGGTTTAATCGGGAGGCTGCAGTTTATTCGCCGTTTCGTTACCCAACTTTCGCAGAGGTGTAGACCCTTCTACAACCTCACCAAGCTGGGAGTCAAATTTCATTGGGATGAGAAGTTTCGGGCGGCTTTTGACAGACTTAAGGAGTATCTGGCCAATTCCCCCATCTTGAGGCCGTCGACTCCAGGAAAACCACTCATTCTCTATGTATCTATCTTGGAAGACTCAGTAGGAGCTGTCCTTGCACAAGTGGATGAAGAAGGTAAGGAAAGGGCAGCATACTACATGTCTAAGCTTCTTAACCCAGCGAGCAAAGGTACACAGTAATGGAGAAGACATGTGCCGCTCTCGTATGGGCACTGTAAAAATTGAAGCACTACTTTCTTGCTCATGAAGTCCATCTAATCGCCCGCATGAATCCTATCAAATTCCACCTTGAAAATATGTTCTTACTGATAGTCTAGCATGTTGGCAAAGCTTTCTCTCCCAATTTGACATCATCTAAATTCAACAAAAATCCATCAAGGCTATGCCATAGAAGAACATCTCGCTCATCACCCTATTCCACAATTTGATCATGTTCGTTTAGAGTTTCAAGATGAGGAATTAATGTCCCTTAGCCAATGTGATCCTATGTGGATGTTATGTTTCGATGGAGCCCTGAATTCTCATGGAAAGGGTATCGGGATTGCTCTACTATCACTTGAGGGCGTCACCATTCCACAAGCTTGTAAATTGGAGTTTTCTGCCACCAATAACATAGCTGAATATGAAGCTTTGCTGGCTGGCCTGGAGCTCGCCCATTTCTATGGTGTCACCCATCTGCGAATTGTAGGTGATAGTCAACTGGTTCTATGCCAAGTGCTCACCACATATCACACTCAGGATCCAAAGCTCAAGCCATATCAAGAACTTACCTCAGCCTCTGCCAAGCTATTCTCCAAGTTGATCTTTGTCCATATCCCTCGTCACCAGAATCTTCTAGTAGATGCTCTTGCCACTATCGGTGCAACCATGAACGTGAGCTATCTCGAGGATTTTGACAGCATTCAAATTACACGCCGCTATACCTCCTGCGTTCAAGACCCCATCTTTCTCTAGATCAAAGAAGAAATGTTGAAGAAGATAGAAAGGAAAGGCAAAACATAAATCATGTTAGTGGAGCTAAAAGAGGAATTGGAGGATGAGGAGAAGCCATGGTAGTATGAGATAGCAAGGTACTATAGAAATCAAATGTACCCCGAGGAAGCCACAAGTGATGATAAAAAGGCAATAAGGAGACTATCCCAAAGTACATCTTGGTTGGAAACACTCTCTATGTAATGACCCTCCTTATACCAGTACGATTATACAAATCCACGTATGTACAAAGAACGCCGTCATAGTGGGATATTTACCCAACACTAAATGATATGTTGATATGTACATTAATAATAATGAAAATACAGCAGAAATAAAATGTAATTCTCATTCCATCATCATCCACACATTCCACAGTTATATAGTAATGAAAGAAAATAATAATGTCCACATTATTACAATTCCGAATGAAACACATTGTCCATATGAATGACATTATTACGTACTATGAAATAAAGCAACTATTTAAAAATCTCCACAAGCAGCTACTCCTCTCGCTCAGTGTCATTCCTCGGTATGCCCTCCTCAGTACGGGGACACCTGTCTCACCTATACGCCGAAGTAAGTATGAGTCTTTTAAAAAGACCCAGCAGGCAATCTAAAGAAAACATTCTTACACATATCGCACACATGCTAACTATTAAACAAAAGGAAACACATGCTATCTTTTAAACACTAAACAAATTACATGGCACATGCTTTATGATACTTAAGCAATTATACATAACAACCTACACATGATTTAAACTAACACATGCTCATTCTAATCATGGAGAATAAACATGGAATCTATTAAGCAAAACCATACCACCACATGAAAGACAAGGACTCTAAACATGGTCACTTGCATCATAGATTCACTATCATAAGAGCATTCATATATTCACGTGTTTTCATTTCTTATTTTCATATAACATTACACACATGGCTTATATTCCCTTTATAACATGATACTAAACACATAATCAATGATGTTTTAAATATGTACAAGGTAAATAACACTCCTAGTATGATATCTAACTAATTTCACATGCAACTATAACACTTTTTCACACATTTAGCTTGTTGTTTTAATGTAATTTTCATATTCACATGGCACTAGCACATGGATTATATTAAACTATACAACATGATACTAAACATGATATTGCAATTGACATAATCTTATTAATACATGTATGACATCAACATATGCACTTTTACCTTAGTTTTCACATGTATTTACTCTCTCATTCACATTCACTTTCACTTACACATTCACATGTCACATCACTTGCACTTACCTGTGCCACATTTTGCATCTTACATTCACTTTTACACATTATTCACATTTTACACTTTTCACTTAATTGCTGTGACACATAGTCCTAACCACCATCTAGAGGGACACACATACACATAACACACATCTGCCACCTAGGCAATGTAGTGACGAATCTTGGCACTGCACAGACTGGGAGAAGTTCTCCCACCCTAACCAGTGGTACTTGTCCACCTCCAGGATTTCATCCTAATGCCCTTAGGATAACACATACACATTGAGACTTCCCATAGGGACTTTACTACAGTACGGCTCTATAGACCTCTATGGTAGCAGTGTCAATATCGGCCAATTTTACACAATATGACATTATCACATGCTTCATTCATTTACATACGTATTTTAACTCATTTACATGCACATTAACATAATTAGACATGTTTCAGTTTGTACAACACAATATTACTATTTGCAATCACAAGTAACTCATAACAACATCCTAATCATGCTGCTAATTACTGAAATCCACATGATTAACTTAAACATATTTATCATTGTCATATGACTTATTAAACTAATAACAGTGCCTACTATTATCAAAACAGAATGAAATTTTTACCACAGGCTGTACATAGGTATATATCACATACACAACTTTTCAGATTTTTTGGAACAGTAGACTAATTTTCACAATTTAAAATAGATCTCATGCATAATTAACAAGAAATTCATTAAACATGATTCACAGTAAAACAATCATGCCTAATAGTTCAAAAACCTAAAAACAGTCATCACATGATCATGGAAAATTTATGATACCCTAATATACAATGGATTCATTTATTCAGGATTTATCATGGTCAAGTCATGCTCATTGTCTAAATACAGAAATTTTAATAAATGAAACTATTTACAGAAATTCGGCATAGTCTCATTAGATGCCTTATTGACTGTACTTGACCACATATAAAATTTACAGCATGCATATATACTCAGAAATCCGACAAACATACCACAGTAATCAAAATAGCCTTTCTGTGAAACCTAAAGAACTTGGCAGCACAAGGCTGCCACCAACCGGGGTTAACGGCACAAGATGTTGTCGCTAACTCAGGATCTTGATGGCACACAAGTGGCCGTCAATCTCCTATCTGCAGAAGTGCAGACTGAACGCACTAAACATGGAGAAATTTGGGTTCTAAGACACGAGATAAATTTTAGAAAAATCCTGGGACCTAAAGGACATGGGTAGGGATGAAATCCCTAGATCACTTGCCTGAAGTGACGCCCTCCTCAACCAAGCCAAGAAGATGAACAAATCTCCACCCAAACCCGGTCAGTTTGCTGATGTAGATGGATCTTCGGAGTCGAGGATGCTTCCCCAATGCTTGGTGTATCGTCCAGTCGATGCAGATCTCTAGAAGACTCCTCTAACCGACGGATCAAACTTGTCAAAAATCTGGTTTTCCCACAGAAAACCCTACTTTTCTCCAAAAGCCAAAAGACCTAATCTCGCCAAACTAGGTGTTTTTATAGGCTAAGGGGGTCGGGGTACACATTAGGTTAAGTCCCCTACCGTTAGAACTAGGTTTCCTAAACTAGAACCGAGGAAAATGCAGTCGTTTCCAGATCTAGAATCACAACTTAACTGGGAACTAGACGTCAACATTTGTTGTCGCTAACATGAAGTCAGCGTACATCGATCTGGACGTCAACCTCACTTGGCCATGCAGTCAACGGCGCACATGTTGCCATCAACATGCAATCAACGTCAATGTGTGTTGACGTTAACTGGTATTAGGTCAGAACACAAAAATACATCAAAATAGATATACAATTACATCATAAACATTTAATGTTATAGAAAATAGATAGATATCATATGCACAGAATATTATATATATATATAATTATTTATTTATATATATAATACATATGTACACAGCATAATTACATACAATATGCACATTAATAATTAGATACTATATGCACAACATTATTTAAATACAATATGATAGGATTTAAATAAGTACAATGTGTACAAAATTGCTAAATACTTATATTCACATAAACAATATATATTTATACATATTTATGCATATAAGTAACTAAATAATATGCACAAAATATAATATGAACAAAATTCGAGGGCCTCACACTCTATAGAAGGGGGCTCACTGGAGTTTTACTCAGATGCTTGGATGATGATGAGGTACTGAATGTTGTTGAGGAGGCTCATTTAGGTGTGTGTGGTGGCTTTGTGAATAGTCAATGCTTGCCAAGAAGATCCTTAGGCAAGGCTTTTTCTGGCCCACTCTACAAGAGGATTGTTCTATCTTTGTCCGTCGGTGTGGTCAAGTGCCAATTGCACGCCGACAAATCCATTCTCCATCCTCTACACTCCACCAATATCCTCCCCAGGCCTTTCGCTATGTGGGCTTTCGATATCATTGGTCCCCTTGGTGATCCAAACTCTTAGAACAAAACCAAGTCATACATCCTCACTGCAATAGAGTATTTCACCAAGTGCGCGGAAGCTGAAGCATATACGGAAGTCAAGCCAACTACTGTTTGCAAGTTCATCATGAAGATCATCATCACCAGGTTCGGCATTCCATGTACCATCATTACCGACAATGGACCATAATTCATCTCAGGAACTTCGTGACCTCTGCCATAGGTATAAAATTGCATTGCATCATTCATCTCCATACTATCTGCAAGGCAATGGCCAAGCAGAGTCCATGAACAAAACCTTAATCAAAATCATCAAGAAAACTTGTGAGGCTAATAAGTTCTCAGATTGGCCAGAAAAGCTTGTAGAAGCTTTATGGCCTACTGCACTTCAATCCGCACTCCCACGGGGCAGACACCGTTCGCCCTCACTTATCGGATGGAGGTTGTAGTACCATACGAGATTCTTATCCCCTCACTAAGGGTCCAACTTGGCAAAGACTTGTCAATCGATGAGCGGCGTGAATCACTCCTAGCACAACTGGAACTCTTAGATGAGAATGTTAGGATCGGTTATTCGGTAATGGCAAAGCTAGAAGGGGGGGTTGAATAGATTTGCAGCGGAAACTTAAGCAATTTGAAAATTACTTCGGATTAAAAGATCTACTCAATTAAAACACCTCTGATCTGATGCAATGTGTGTGAGCAATCTAACAGTTAGTGTGTAGACGAAATCCCTATGCATGCATCTAGCGCAATACAATGCAAACCACAAGTCAAACCACAGTGCATAAGGGATTTTTTTGGTGGTTCGGAGATCACACCACGTGACTCCTACATCCACCCCCCCACACAGTGAGGACACACTACTCAAGAACTGAGTACAACACACACACGAGCACACTGGTTCAACCACACACACACACGCTAGATCAAGTCCACAAAAGATCAGATCCTCTAGCCTTGATCTGACCAACACACCACACACACGTTATCTGATGCAAACATGCAATTAGAACAACAATCCACACTTCCACAACATCCACGTACTGATCTCAAATCAGTGCACACACACAGATATATGAAAGTAGTGAAAAGAGAAGAGTTTTGAGATGAAGAATCAAATCCCAATGTAGATCTCTTCTCGTTGGTCGTCCAGAAGACTCCAAGCTTCGTCTTGACAAGTATCAGTTGATGGAGAAGCTTGAACCACGGACGAACCGGCTTCAACTCCGCTTGGAAGGTTGTTCTTCTTTGTTCTGGGCAGAGAGATGAAGTAGGGCAGCAGGAAGAAAGCCTTCTTCTTGACCTTTGCTTAGGGTTTTGGTATGGTGGCTTCTTGCTGCGAAAATAGCCACATATGATCCTTATATAATGGTGTCCAAGCATAGAGATTCGTGCTAAAAGGAAACACCCAAATATAGATCATATCCTGGCCATTAGATCTTCCCAAAACTCCGTCTGTCGATAGCTGACTTGCTGCTGTCGACAGATGCTGACAGGTTTGCAAAAACTAGAAGACTGGGCTTTCTGGAAACAGATTTCTGTGTGGATCTGTCGACAGACGAAAATCATCTGTCGACAGATGCACTATTCATCTGTTGACAGATGCACTATCATCTGTTGACAGGTGCACTATTTCAGCAACTTGTCCTGTTCTTTTGCACTGGATTTTGGGCTTTGTCTTACGTACATTCACACCTACATTAAAAGACATAATAAGTGAGATATAATGAACATATAAAACATGTGTTTCATTTGCATCCAATTGTCATTCTCATCATGTTTCACACATTCATAACACATCAATTTTGTCTTGTTCATGAAATGTTCATCATCAAAAACAAACAGAACATCAATTAGTAGTACTCATCATCAAAAACATTTAAGCACTTGTTGTAACCCAACATTCTCCAATATGAGAACCCAACATTCTCCCCCTTTTTGATGATGACAAAATTTTCAATTATGCACAATTGATGTTTCTCCCCCTTTTGACAACATTCAAAAAGATAATGAGTGCACACAAGTAAAAGAATGAAGCAAAGAATTGTGTGACCACATAACTGAATTGTGAAAGATATGAGTGGGGATGAGTGTCCAAATTAGATTGCAAGGTTGAGAATAGGTTGATACCCACTACAAAATGTCATGAACACTAGTATTAAGACACATAAAAATTCTACAATGGTTAAGAGATAATACTTCGGGAATCTCAAGTTATAGCATTTAGAATACATCGTTCAAAAACCATGAAAATGATATAACCCTTTGAATAAAACCATTAAAGAAAATCATATACCTAGTGGGTGATGTTCAGTTGGTAAATGAAGGCAATGTCTACATGAACAATTGACAATAGACAACCCATTGCACTTGATTTAAGTCTTGGAGGCTCACACTCTATTTCAAGCATTTGACCAATTTCTTTTGTCAATTTTATGTGGAAAAGTGGTAATTAGGATCCTGTTACCTTTTGACATGAAGGTAGACATGAGGGATGCACATACCCCCAGTTACTCAGTGTAAGTGGCCATCATACCATTATGCAAGATAATGAAAGGACTTTTTGACGCGAAGACAGACATTTTTGATGCCCGTGTCCTCGGTTACTCAGTGATACTCATCAGTGCTCTGCCTTTATCCCATTCACATATTTAATTTTTGACTTTAGAAATAGGTAGCTTTTCTCCCTTTTTTTTAATTGAAAAATCAAGTTCAAAAGTTTATTAGGTCAAAGGCCAATGTAAAGATATTAAGTTCAAAAACCTTCTTACTTGTCAATCCATATAGAACATGATCATCCACAAGGGAGTTATTCAAGTGAGTTAGGTTAAAATCATTAGATTTGATCAATGTTTTCTAGATGACACAACCTAGACTCAAGCACAAAATATTCTATCAAAATCATTGTGATTAATTCAATGTCTTTGATACTATGTGAATATGAAGGGTTGCAATGAATAGCAAGTCCAAATTCTCCCCTTGCATCAATGATATGAACATACTCATGAAGAAATTATGAAGAAGGATGAAAAATTTACAGAAAATGTGTATCTGTCGACAGCAAGAATGTGCCTATCGACAGATGCACACAGGCCTGAAAGGCTTGGTTCTGGAGAGCATGTCTGTCGACAGATGTGATAGTGCCTGTCGACAGATACTTGAGAAAATCAGTTTTGAGGCATAGAATTGAGTGACATTAAGAACAAGATTTTGAGAAGTAATGACACAATGAATATGAAGGGTTTCTCTCAAGTATTTCACTCACCTACCTTGAACTTACTCCCCCATAAGATGTGCATGTGATGAGACAACTTTCAAGCATGATATATATACATTCATGACAAGCACTTGCACATATATTTCATGAGCATTCATGAGCATATGAGCACTTTCAAATTTACTCCCCCATAACACATGCATAGTAAATGTATCAAGCAATTCACACATTATTGAGCACTCAACTAACCTTATGTATTACATGACTTTTGGTACTTGGCAGAGTATTTTACTCACGCATAATGATAGTTTCCAAACAGGCATAACTTGTTTTTCCACATGTCATCATTTGATATACCAAAGGTCATGAGCACAGTTACACAAGCAGGATGGCATGATTCCAATTGCTAAGTGGCATTGTCATGTGGGGTATCAACAAAATACATTCTTCATTCCTCATATAGAATTAAAAATCCATTTCAATTCTTGCAGTTCAAAACTGAAGTGACAAAGAGTTTTACCTGAACAGTCTTCAATCTCAGTTAAAAAAAATAAAATTTACCTTTGTTCTCCATCATTTCTTGCCTTGTACAGCCAATGGCATGAATCCATTTCTAATTTTTTGTTGTAAGACATCTCAGCTTGTTGATCAAGCTTGTTTTGGGACCCACACTTGCTTGGGTCCTGCAATGACATTAATGTTAGAATCTAACAATGAAGATTTCAGAATCCAAAGTGATTTGGTTTTTGGATTTCTATTGTTTTTGCAGTTTTCCTGTTCATAGATACATGAAATTTTTGATCTTTATGAACATGATGTTTATCCTTGTGTGTATGAACACATGGATTATTATGGAGCTTTGAAGCATGCACAGAATCATGTTTTTTATGCCAACAGTTCTTAGAAATATGACCAATTTTATGACATGTGAAGCATTGGACTGGTTTGGCATGATTATGACAGTGTTGACCTTATTCCAGCATAATTTAGCAAGATGACAAGGCCTATTGCATTTAAAACAAATGGTTTGAGCATTTACCTGAAGCTTACCATAGTATGAATGCATTTGCTGGAATTTCTAAGGTCCTCTAGAATACCTTTGATCACCCTTGGGTTGAAAGGGTGGAGGTGGCACCTTTGGTATCTCTTAGCATGGTATGCAACTTGTGAATGCCCTGAAGCCTTTTTGGTGGCTGAAGGAGATGTGGAGACATTGTGGAGTCCTATTTTTTTTTTCTTTTTCTTTCTCTGGTTTTCAGTTGAAATATGATTCTTCCTATTTGGAGCATTTTTGTTCAATTCAGAAACCTTCTTTTCAGGATTTTGATTTTGTTTAATAACCACTTCAGTTCATTGTCATTTTTCCTTTTCAGCTTTCAATGCAACAATTTCTTTTTCAGAAGTTTGAAGTTGGTTTATCATGACATTTAGACCATTTCTCATTTTGTTCTTTTCAATTTCACTTTGAACAATTTGATTTTCCAAGTCAGCATTTTTTGCTTAGCATTGTTCCATTCATCATTTAATGGTCTGTTATGATACAAGCATTCAATCTTCTTTTTCAGATGATGATTCTCCTCAAACAGTTGATTGCATTTTTCTTTTTTGGTGATCATGACCCATGTTGGAGATTTGTTTGTTCAATTGATCATTATCAAATTTGAGATTCTCATTATGATCAATCAATTTTTCATTTTCATTTTTCAATTAGTATTATCAGATTCCACATGATCATGATCTTCTTTCAACTTAGAAAACTTGATTTCATAGCTTTTGACTTCATTTTCCAATTTTTCATTCTCCATTTTCAATTTTTCATTTTCTTCATAGAATGCTTGAGCATTATCAATTATCATTTCATTCTTCTCCAATTTTTCTTTTAACTTCTTGTTTTGAGATTTTACCTTCTTAAATGATTGGACAAGTGCTCATAGCATTCTATCATTCATCATAGGAAATATCCTCTTCTGAATCAGAATTAGATATTGATGCGTCAAATGGGTCTGAATTGGATTTAACCTGACCTTTGAGAGTTTCTTGACTTCTCTGACAGATATGATCTTTCAGATTTGTCTGAACTAGGAGAACCTCTGGAGCTGCCAAGGGCCATGAAGCATTTGTCTTTGGCTTTATTTGCAATCTTGCTTGTCTTCTTAAGGAGTCCTGCATTTTATCAACATGGTTATCAAACTCAATAATCATTGGTCTATTTATGATACTCGACAACTCAGACATATTTCTGAGTATGTTGTAGATGAATAAACCAACAACCAAAGTAATCAAATCAGTTCAGAATCAATTATAAACCTGATCAGAGCAATTAAGCACACACAAACAGATATGCCAAATCACAATCGTTGAACAGAAAACCTGCTCTGATACCTATTGTTAGGATCGGTATTCGGTAATGGCAAAGCTAGAAGGGGGGGTTGAATAGATTTGCAGTGGAAACTTAAGCAATTTGAAAATTACTTCAGATTAAAAGATCTACTCAATTAAAACCTCTCTGATCTGATGCAATGTGTGTGAGCAAACTAACAGTTAGTGTGTAGACGAAATCCCCATGCATGCATCTAGCGCAATACAATGCAAACCACAAGTCAAACCACAGTGCACAATGGATTTTTTAGGTGGTTCGGAGATCACACCACGTGACTCCTACGTCCACCCCCCCACACAGTGAGGACACACTACTCAAGAACTGAGTACAACACACACACGAGCACACCGGCTCAACCACACACACACACGCTAGATCAAGTCAACAAAAGATCAGATCCTCTAGCCTTGAACTACCAACACACCACACACACGTTGTCTGATGCAAACACGCATCAGAACAACAATCCACACTTCCACAACATCCACGTACTGATCTCAAATCAGTGCACACACACAGATATATGAAAGTAGTGAAAAGAGAAGAGTTTTGAGATGAAGAATCAAATCCCGATGTAGATCTCTTCTCGTTGGTCGTCCAGAAGACTCCAAGCTTCGTCTTGACAAGTATCAGTTGATGGAGAAGCTTGAACCATGGACGAACCGGCTTCAACTCCGCTTGGAAGGTTGTTCTTCTTTGTTCTGGGCAGAGAGATGAAGCAGGGCAGCAGGAAGAAAGCCTTCTTCTTGACCTTTGCTTAGGGTTTTGGTATGGTGGCTTCTTGCTGCAAAAATAGACTCATATGATCCTTATATAATGGTGTCCAAGCATAGAGAGTCGTGCTAAAAGGAAACACCCAAATATAGATCATATCCTGGCCATTAGATCTTCCCAAAACTCCGTCTGTCGACAGCCGACTTGCTGCTGTCGACAGATGCTAACAGGTTTGCAAAAACCAGAAGACTGGCTTTCTGGAAATAGATTTCTGTGTGGATCTGTCGACAGACGAAAATCATCTGTCGACAGATGTAATATTCATCTGTTGACAGATGCACTATCATCTGTTGACAGGTGCACTATTTCAGCAACTTGTCTTGTTCTTTTGCACTTGGATTTTGGGCTTTGTCTTGTGTACATTCACACCACATTAAAAAGACATAATTAGTGAGATATAATGAACATATAAAACATGTGTTTCATTTGCATCCAATTGTCATTCTCATCATTTTCACACATTCATAACACATCAATTTTGTCTTGTTCATGAAATGTCCATCATCAAAAACAAACATAACATCAATTAGTATTGCTCATCATCAAAAACATTTAAGCACTTGTTGTAACCCAACATTCTCCAATATGAAACCCAACAGAAGCGTTTGGTAGTCGCAGAACCACAAGATCATATCAAAACAGGCTCACTTGTTTCTATCAAAAGAAGGTAATTGAGAGAAACTTTAAAGTCGGTGAAATGGTAATCAAAAAATCTTTGTAAAACCTGGTGGTTCCCCGATCCAAACTCCAACCAACTAGGAAGGGTCGTACGTATCAAAGAAGCATATCCAGAACGCATACAGGCTAGTGAATGCGGAGGGTGAGGATCTCTCTCACCCTTGGAATGCACTTTACCTGCAGAAATACTACCCCTAGATAGGTGTTTGGACTTACCTGGCACACGGACCCTGAAATCAAAAAGTTGTCATTTCTAATTCATTTCTTATTCTTGTGGGTTAACCAGAGGTGTCGATACCCACACACTTACACGCCCACCTTTGGAAGCTAAAGGCATGGAATCTAAGGAACATCAATGCTTAACCAAGAGTCAAGGACATTACCCATTCTTTCCACTCAGTCCGCCAATGGTAAGGGGAACCTGAGGGATCGACCTTTGAATCTGTCCAAAGCTCAAATGGGTGGAGGTCAAGACCCAATAACGGTAAAAGAAAGAAATCAATGCAAATCAAAGCAAACGGAGCCAAAACAAGGCAAACCAAATGTAGAAGCACGTCCAGAGCGGCAAAGTCCCCGCAAAGATCCAAATGTGGTCGTAAGCATGCCAAAACCCCATAAGCTAAAAGACTGAACCTTATTGAGTGTAGGGTAGAGGAATGAGTGTCTCCCTGGTCACCCGAACTGTTGGCAGACTTCCTAAAATCTTCTTCCCTTCTCCGCCCATGCGTATTGTAGCAACCCGGAAAATTTAAATACTTAAAAAAAAATCGAAATAATAATTTCTTTAAAACGAAATAATAGAAACATGCGTACCATTATCATATGTGCAAGAATATATCAGAAAATTTCTTAAAATTATAAATCAACCCCAGATATTATTCCTAATTGTTCCACGAAGAAATTCGTACAATGAAAAACCCGATTGGCCAAGCATACGTCCAACGTGACTAATTATCCAAATTAGGAAACTAAGTCGGAAAACTAATAACACGAAAATATAACGGGCTCATAAATTAATGAGCAGGTCAGAGAGACTTCCGACATCGAGTAATGATTACCCATTATCGGAATTAGACCAATGGACCTCCCATAGCCCAAGAATAAATAAATATATATATATATATATAATATAGAAATAACAATAATCTTGAATAAAAGGAAGATGTATTAAAACAACTAGGAAATCAAATAAGAGAGAATTAAATAAAACCCATTTAAAAGAAAAGCATAATGGGCTTTGCTATATTGACCCATTAGAAATTATGGGGCTAAAATAGATATATTAAAAAGAGGAATAATAGAGAAAATACCCTAAATTCGGAGTTTAATTATCTCCTAATTGGAAAGGGGTTATTAAAGCAATAAAAATGGCAATTAGAATTGGAATAGGATTCCTAAACCTACCCCATATAGTCTAGCATAAATTAGATACTATCCTAACCCAATTAGAGATTTTAAAACAAGAGAGGAAAGGTGGAGTTAGGAAATCTCGTAATTAAGAGGAATTTGAGTAGTAGTAGGAATAGGAACTTGTATTATATAAAACTCTCTTAAACCCTCTTGTCCAACCCTAGCTCGTTGCCAAAGGTTGTTGGACGTGGAGAAGAGGCCAAGGAGGAGAGGATCTCGTGGGGAGAAGGAGTTCTTGGAGCTTCTTCCTCGTTCTTGGAGATTCTAACCCTAGAAGACAAATTGAGTCAAAGGTAGGCATTCTCACGAGAAAAATTAAATTAAACACGTCTGTAGGTAGTTCCAATCACCAGGAACAAAAGCCCTCTTGATTCCCTCTTTTCATCGAGCCAATCTTTTGTTCTTGATTTTTGAAGATCTGTAAACACGATAACCCCGAGACATCATGTTTAATCCAAATCTCTATTTATACTTGATCCCATGCTACGAAATTTTTACTGTAGATGCTTCATGTTGTTAGGGATATTTTGCCCCTAAAAGCCCTAAATTTCATTGAGCATGTTGCTCGAATTAAATCAGACTTGCTCTCTGTATGATGTTCTGTGTTACTCGTTATTGTTCATGTTCAAACCATGTGTAAACCATGCTCTCTCTCTAATTCCTATTTACTGGAAGTACTCTCGCATGTCTAGTTTCATTTGCCACTGGTTTCATGATTTTTCATCGTGTATACAATTAGTTATGATTTTCTAAACGACCCTATATCAAAATCTGATCTTCTGGAACCGCAATCCAAGATAGAGCAGAACTCTACCAGGCTCAGGCGCAGACCCTGTGAACGTGACGGTCCGATAGGCCGTGTTCACAAGGGCCATCGCGACAAAGTGCTCTATCGCGATCTGATCGCGACAATACCCATCGTCGCAATCTGCTGACCATGCCGTCGCGACCTCATGCCACCCTGTCGCGATCTCTGTCTGCCCGTACCGACAAGCCTGTCGCGACCCTTTGTAGGCCCTGTCGCTACCTGCCCTACCCCTGTCGCAAACCTTACGGGCCTATACACTTCATAGGATTTTGCATGAAAACCTTAAAAGTTATTGCTCTCACTTTCTACAATATTCTTACGTCTTTTTAACAGTCACCACACCGGTGTAAAACACCTGTTTTAAAATGGAGCCATATTAAATGCTTTAAAATACATATTCACGACTTCTTTTCTATCTATGATCTCTCTTACACATACACACACATGAACCATCCATATATGGCTGAATCTGGCATAAAATATCTCATAATGTATCTGGTAATTTATTGCAATAAAGTATATTAATTGCCCTATTTTAAGGACTTGTATTCGTTTCTTGCGTTGTTTATATACCGATATCGACGCTCCACCATGTTCTAAAATCCTCTAGAATGTCCGAGCACCTGTTTTATATACACACTTTACTTGCTTGTGGTGAACTCTCCGTCGGATATTCCTTTCGCCGGACTAGTGAACCCTTGCACAAGGCCTCCGTAAGTCTCCTCTGATCATGGATTCCCACATGGTCGACGAGCGGTTGTACCCTAACACCCATTACATCTTTAGGGATCGATATGATCCAAACGGCTATTAGAAGTTCGCTCTTACCTTGAATCACGTCGGACCTCTGGACTTGTGCATAACATGGCCAGCGGAAAGGTCGTGAATTCCACCTGACTGCCAACACCATGTGCGCGTGTTGTGCAACTGTTACTATCGCCCGTTACTCGACGTTTTATGCGCCATGACCACTAGCTCTCATCTATACTCTACTCGCTCGTCTATTAAGTTCTCTCTACTATCTCGTCTATTCATCTAGTGCCCTTATATATTTCTTGGTACTCTTTATGGCCATTAACTGATTGTCTAAAGATGAACAATATAACAAATGCCAGCACAATAGGGCCCGATAGGTCCTGGGGGAGCGCCCGAAAGTGCCATTTGCCCGCGGGAGTTAAATGATCAGGATGTCGGCATTACATCCAAGTGCCATACTATAAAGATTAATCTAAGACAATCAACACAAAGTGCTATATTCTCTCGTTGTCTTTTGACAAACAAGTGCTATACTCTCTCTCGGCTATCTTCGGATAACCAAAGTGCAATTACTATCTCGGTGACAAGAAAGTTAATCAAAAGTGCTATACTATTCGATTGATAAGAAATCAATAAAAGTGCAATTACTCTCTATATGTCCAACTACTTTCTCTCTCCTTGCTATACCTGTTACTTGCTATTGTTTTGACATTGACGTTACTCGCTATGTGTGTGTTACAGTTTTCTATTCGCTCTTACCTTAATCATCGTGCTATACTTGATTCATCTGCTATTTGTGCCAGGGACAGTGCGTCGAGACGCACCTCGGCACCCTCCCTAGGGGGATATAGTAACTCACACCCACACGCATGAACATTTTCATTAGTTTGACTAACATACTTAATGCAGGAAATGGAAGGAGTATAAAAGCAAAAGAAGGTGTACCTGGAGGAAAGGGGCGAATCCGCCACCGTGGTCTCACGGCCCATGCCGCTGGAGAGGTCCGCAAAAGTGTGCACCAGGAAGGCTGCACCCCATGCGTACTGCCCGACCCTCTCTACATCGACCAGAATCTCCAAAAATCGGCAATGGATGTCATCGCCCTTCATTCCCAAAAGCATCTTCCCCAAGAAAAGCACCAGGAACCTCCTTAGGTATCGGTCCACCCGCTCCTAGTCCTCAGGTCCTGGCCGTACACTGCCCTGGCCAGCCCCGCCGCTCGCTGCACTAACTCGTGCAGTGACTCCTCACCCGTCTGCATCACTCCTCGCAGACCCAAGCTATCCAACAACTCCACCCGGTCGACCATCCTCCGGTCGACGAGGTCATATGCACCTGCCGGCTCTAGCCCTAGCAGATCCTACGCGAACTCGGTGTAGTCCGCGTACGTCACCCCTGTCACCGCCTCCCCGTCCCCCTGGAGGCTTGTGATCCTCACCACATCCTATAAACTGGGCACCATGTGCCCCCAGGGCATCGAAACCCTACTCTCCCAGTCCCACCTCTCTCGCAGCGCCTATACTAGGGGCTGTCCACATAAAAGGGCTCGATCTCCAAGATCGGCCCAAACCGCATCCCCCGGACTCTCTCCCTCTGAAAGTCCGAGAGCCCCTGGTATGCCGCTATCACTAGCGGACACTACATCCTCGGCCTCATAACTCCCTTCACATCAAAAAGGGCATACACAAGTCAGCACACAATCAAATAACTTAAAACAACTGAAGACTGTGCAAAATCAGGCTTGATTCCCCACTCCATGGGAAGCCTCTTGAATCGTGACCAACACAGTGGTCATGCTCACCTTAATCATGACTGATGTTTTGGTCGCGTTTCAATTTGAAACGCGAAGGCTCAAGCCGTTGCGATTCAACCCCTTGAACGTGACAACTGGTGTCGTCGCGATTCACCCCCTTCTTCTTCCTCCGGCTCGACGGCCCTCCTCCTCTTCCCCTTCCTCTCAAACCAAGGGTTAGGTGTGGGGTACTTACCATATCCATCCTAGGGGGAGCCTCGCGTCCCGCCTTCCCCGATGAAGCCTCGCCGCCAGTGTATCTTCTTCCTCCTCCTCCTCCACGCCACCACCGTCGCACCCTCCATTGCCACCGCCGTCAAGGTGCCTTCCTCCTCCAACACCATCTCCAGGTTGCCGCCCGCCTCCAATAGCTCTACCACCATCAGTCGAGCCTCCGTCCTGACGTTTCCACCATCGCCGTTGCTGGTGATACTTCCTCCATTGAAATGCCTTCGCCGTTGTTGTTTCGCCGTCATTTTGTTGTCGTCGCCTTCGTCATCGGGTCGGCTGAAAGAGAGAGGAGAGAGCAAGAGGGGAGACAAGGAGAGATGAGGAAGAGAGGGTGAGAAGCAAGGGAGGCGAAAGGGGGAGCCGGCGGGGCTCTCGGGCGTTTTAAGGCCCTCAGGACAAGTTGAAATCGCGTCGGATACAGACAATGCGAATTTGGAGCATTCATTAAATGTGGCAGAGGTCGTCGCCGCGATTCAGAGAGTCATCATTGCCCCGACGCTGAGTTTAAGGCACGTAATTTTTGAATTTTGAAGTACAATTGAAACACGTCGGGGTATGTGGACGCGATTATAGTTAAGCGCGGCAATCTATATGGACGCAGATTAGGTGTGATACGCGACGTCTGTATCCGTCGCGATTCAAAAGGCTCACCCGAGGGTCATTTTTAGGAGAAAATCAAAGTTGTTTAGATGGTACAATCACATGAGATGGTGCAATTTAGTCGTGTAAAGGATGCAATATATTTCTCATTGATGAATTAACTTGGCGTTTACAATGGCCAACTTGGGCCAGATTTTCATGAGCTCCCGTACATAAGCCATCCAGTCGTGCCCCACCTTCTCCACATGTGGGACCGGCCGTCTGAAAGAGCAGACTTTCCACAGTGCTTTGATGGTGTGTCTCCTCTTCTCTGTCATTATTGGTATCGATCTCCCGTCTTTTGATTGGCAGAAGATGAGACGGCCCTTTGAAGTTGCACCGTGGGATTCCAAGTTAGGAAAGGCAGCGGTGTGGGTTGTAGAGTACGAATTCAGCCGCTCCAATCAGTTGCAGCTCCACACCGGGTGCTAGCCACGTCCATAGGTCCTTGGCTAGAAGAAGTGCCGGAGTACAAGTGAACTCATTCCTAGGCATGCTTCGGAAGTGATCACGCCAATCAGCCCGCATCTTGAGTTGTGGCACACGGTTAGCCACATGCCCTTCAAAGACAACTAGATTGTCCATGTGACGCAGTGGACTTTTGGAAAAAAATGTGGGATGAGCTAGGGACTTCATTGTTTGCATCAAACTTGAAGTGCAGGTCAATCCAACAAGTAACAATAGCATGGAACCATAAGAAGGCCTACCCAATCTCGCCGCCGTGAGTCCGCTGTAGAGGAAGGCTAGCACCACCAGCCTAGTCTCTCTCCCTCCCATATGCCGCACACCACGCTTAATTTGTCCTCCTCAAGAATGTTGTCAATTGATGGGAAGAGGAGGGCACCCGCCAGGCATATGGCGAATCCCCTCATCACTTTCTCCAGTCTTTCATCATCTCCCGCCTTCGGTATTTCCTTCATCGTCTAGACTACCAATTGTTGCAAATTTATACCTTTTACAGTTTGGATGCTTTGAGCCGCTCTTGCATCCATGAAGCTTTCAAGTACGGCCTTGCTTGTATAGCTCCTCGGCATGATCGCCATTTCATCCTCGTCACCTCTTCTCATCCACTTCAAGACTAACAAGATCTCAACTTCTTCCAATAGGATAGTGGCTTCAAAGGTCTTGAAGAGGAAAGTGTGGGTCTTTGGATGCCATAGTTCTACGAGAGCCCCCATGGCCGCCAATCAAGATGAATCTCATGGTATCTTTTGGCATGAACGGCTAAGTCTTAATTCCCATCGGGAGAGTATGGCGTCATGTCAAGAGTGATGGAGGCGGTCAGTTTTTGGAGCCATGGAAGTCGCATTTACCTACGGTTGCCCGAAAAAAGAGGATAATCCTATAGAAAATACGGATGGATAGGTATGTGCATGGTTTGATATGGCCATAGGTAGAAGTGGCACATGGGTGGGATGGTCATGATGAGTTTTGCGCATGGCATGGGTGCATGTGCATGGGAGTATGGTGTGATGTGATCATGGCGTGATGGGGTATATGGAGTATGGTAGACATGGGTAGGAGATGAGCCATGGGGTGGTTTGGCCATGGCGAGTTTGGAAGAAGAAGAGAAGGGAAAAAGAAAAAAATATATATAGAGAGAGAAGAGAGGGAGAACAAGAACACATATAGAACAATAAGAACAGTGAAGAACATGCAAGAACAAGCAAAAAATCAATGTAAAAATCAAATCCACTCATCAACTTTGCTTGAATAAGCTTGCAGATGTGCCCATCTATCTTACTCAATCTCATAAATCCCTCAACTCTTAGCCTCTTGGAAGGGGGAGCCACCATGCATCATTGCTTCATCTCCAATTCTCCTCCTACTCCTTCTTCTGCTTCAATTGAGTGATGTCTGCACTTTGGAGAGGTGAAAACAGAAGAATACATGATTTGGGGTGATTTTCAAACCTCCATGGCCACACAAGCCCGAAGGCAAGCACAAAAGAGAGCAAGGAATGCAAAACAGTAGAAAATCAAGTCTCGGTTGAAAGTCAAAATCGCGTCCGACACTACGTCGCGATTCGAAGCGCTTAATCTGACTTCCATTGCGACTGAAAAAGGTAAATCACGGCCGACAATGTTGTCGCGATTCCGGTAAGTGAACCGCGTCCATATAGCTTGTCGCAATTTTCAAGCAACATTATTTTCATATTTTGCTCTATTATTTGTTGCTTGTCAGTGTTGATCAGTCTTTGAGTGCAAGCTCTGGGCACGTTTTCTCGCCATACAATTCATGATCATCTTCGGAAATCTCCAACCTAGTATTGTATAGTTGCATCTTACTATATGTTATATTCTATTAGACTATATCAAGGAAATCAAGGCGCTGATGATCTGGAATTTGAGTTCTCCTCCTCCGCCAAAAATAGTGATGATTCCAGAGGATTCTTACGACTTGAGGATGGCCATTACGTTTTGCAGAAGGATGACGGATTCCATCTAGTATCTTGACTTCAGCATCGTAGTAATATTATCCTTAATTATTTTATATTTTCTTTTATTTTAATCATTTTATTTTAGCCCAGTATGCATCATGTAGGACTTTGAGCACATTTCTAGAAAATTACTCTTGTGCTTAACTAAAGAGAACCACTTATCCTTAATTCCATTAACATGAATATTCCACTCCGAGTCAAGTACTCAGTTCATCTTGTTGATGTTTGGAGATCATCTCTTGAGAAACTCTTTGCTTTGGATTCCCATATCAATTCATCTATTTTTCTTATAGATCAACCTTGGCTGCAGCACGTCCACAAGTTGGTAAACGCTCCCAATGGTGAAACCTGCCGGATTTTGTCCGTAGGTACTTCCCCGACGCTGGAAGTTGATCTTTCTCTCCTTCGTGCCCATATGCACATCCTTTCCCTTCGTCCAAACATTGAGTATTCTCCTAGGATTTTCTACAAGCCGCTTTATTTTGAACTGAAGATCAACTCCAGTCATATATTGTTGAGACATGTCTCATCACACCTTGGTGTCTACATTTCATGTCACTACACCTCATTCCGCTCAATTCCCTCCATTCCATTGCTTTCATTTCGTGTCTTCCGCTCCATTTTCTTGCAAAACAGACGCCAAGGTGAGGCAGCTGTAGACAAGCCATTTTTACAACATGTTGAGTAAGTTTCATGTTATATCACAATGCCTCAAAGTGGCTCTCTTTAATTAACCTCTTGAGTGGTTTTCTATTTTTTCAGATTTTTCTAATTTTTAGGAATTTGTCTAAGGGGTCTAAAGGGGTCTATTGTACACAAGTGATTTGCGTCAGACACAGTGGATGCCTTTCAGGATGTTTGATCGACGGTGGGTAAAACTGACGCATATCAAACTTCTTTCTGGTGATTACCACGTTTTGAATCGTGTCCCACCGAGTCGACGCATTTAAGCGTTCCATTTTCAAATTATGGCAAATTCCAAATTTGTTTGATTTTCTTGCTAAATGAATCGCACCCACATGGTCCGTCATGTTTCTAACCTTCCATCATATGAAGATCGACTCTTTGTAGAAGATCAATTCTGTTTAAATATGTGACCACTTAGGTCATCGCGATTCAATATTTCCATTTTATGATATTTGGAAAGAATCATTTGAAATCGGAAGTGTTTGAAATGTGGAGGTCAAGGTCGACGCGATTCTTAAACCTACTATAATCGTTGTTTGGAAAGACTTAATCGGAACAAGTCAATCTTGGTAAACGTGGCGCTTTGGTTGGACGCGATTCACTGAGATAGGCGTCCACTGTGTCCGACGCATTTTTGATATTTTTTTCCTCTATAAAAGGACCCCTGAGGCTACTGTTTTGATACAACCCAAGCACTACGACGAAGCCCTGCCGCACTGAAGACTCGACTTCTGAGTTAAGGAGAACCCTCATCTCAAGCTATTCAACCATTCCTCAGAGTTGGAGCTTCTATCGCCCTCACGTGCATCGGAGTGAGGCGGGAGGAGCTTTCTTCTTCCCCTCGGCCATTCAAGCAGCGGGCTTCTACCCATCGGATTCTTCATTACACACACATCATTTTTTCTCCACACCTACATTTTAGGGGTTTAACCACCACTCCCACGAGGTGTTAACGCCCATGTTATTACGTTTTTCTAACATTTCATTGATTTTGATACCTCACCTCATAGTATAATCCATCTTTCACTTGTTTGTTGTTTCTCTTTCTTGCAAGGTAACCGCCATGCTAACGTCTTCTTTGCCGGCCGGCCGTGGAAGGAGTAAAGTCAACCCGCAACCACGACTCCCGCGATCTTTGGGTGAAGGTAAGTGAAAGATATGCAGAATTTCCCAATATGGTAATCTAGAAGGGGGGTTGAATAGATTACAATTATCTTTAACCAAACTTAACCTCTTTTCGATGAAAACAAAACTTTGCGAATTCTTAAACAGATTTAAGATTGCTTTGACTTGGAACTAGTATGCTTGGTGTGAATATATATGAACGATCTATCTAACGTGTGTAGAACCAACGTGCCTACCAATCATCTATCATAGAAACGTGCAAACCATAGGACACGCGGATTTAAGGTGGTTCGGAGTACACAACCTGTGTATCCTACGTCCACCGTCCACACACACACGCAGAAGACTGCTTATCAGCAAGTTCACTCGCTACAACACACACTCCACGTTGTCTGATGTAAACACACAATCAGAACAACATGACTACGTGAATAAGCACAAGGATGCTTGACTCAACAATACACACACTAGTTATGAAAAATAGAGATAAAGAAGAGTTCAGAGTTGAGGTTTCAAATCCTGATGTGGAACTCTTCAGATGATCGTCTCGATGTGCTTCATGCTTCGTCTTGATAGGTATCAGTTGATGGAGAAGCTTGAGAGACGGACAATCTGGCTTCAATCCCGTTTAGAGGATGTCCCTTTGGTTTCCTAGTTGAAGGTTGAAGCACAGCAGCAGAAAGATCTTGTCTCTTGAGACTTTGCTAAGGTTTTTTGGTGTGACTGCTTCTGTACGAAAAATAACTCTAAAAGTTCCTTTTATATGGTGTTTAAGTATGGAGAGTCGTGACAATTGGAAACCCCAATTCGGAAATGTATGGAGATCTCGTATTAAGATTTTATCTTCATCTGTCGATAGCAAGAAATGTATCTGTCGACAGATGTACACAGATTTGCAGAAGGCAGAAGGCTTGGCTTTTCGGAGACAGTTTCCTGTGTGGATCTGTCGATAGGCGACTTGAGTCTGTCGACAGGCACACCTTTGCTAGAGCCTATTGGTTCTGTCTGTGCTGATCTATCGATAGGCATCAGTGGGGCTATCGACAGGTACAGCTTTGTCAGTACCCTATTAGGTCTGTCTGTGCAGGGCTGTCGACATGCACCTTTGGGGCTGTCGACAAGTACTCATTTTTTTGTGCTTTTCTTAATCTTTTTGCTCTTATTTTGGTACACTATCTTGCATGCAATCTCACCTACATTTAAGAGCATTGTTAGTGAGATAATGTGAACATTTAGATGATCAAGTTAAATATGTGGTTCTTGATTACAATTGCTTGACTTGTCATTCTTGTCATGTTTCACGCATTCATATCACATCAAATGTATTATTCATGAAGTGCTCATTGATTGCTCATCATCAAAACAAACATCTCAATATAATCCATGTACCCTTTTTGATGATGACAAATTTTCAATTAATGCACAATAACATAATTGTTTGTTCTCCCCCTTTTGACAACATCCAAAAAGACACGTCATGCACGCATGAATAGAGGAACATTGATTGTCATTGAAGTGGAAAGCATTACACACAGTTACAAATGGAGTGACAACGTGACAAAGGTATTGCAAGGAAGAGAATACATGACCAGAAAGCAAACTAGTACATCAGAACAAGACCATGACCATGACCATGACACAGTGGACACCTAAACTCTCTAAGCAGCATCGTTGCCAGGCGGTGCAGAGGCCTGACGAATGACATGAATCTCTGTGGATAGTCTAGAAAGTCGGAGCTGAAGCTGGACTTGAGTATGAGCTAGTGCTTCAATGCTTGTATCAACAGTGTCCAATCGTTCATTTAGGTGCTCAATGCCTGTGGTCATTTGCATTTGCATCTGTGCCATTTGAGCAGTGATAAAATCTCGAAGAGAGAGCTCAGCAGACACTTTGTCATCAGCAGCATCATCATCTTCAGCTCCCGGAGCATCTATTGGCTCGGACTGGGAGTCCTCACCAGCATCATCTTCAGCACGTCATCTTCTTCATCATCCTCAGCAATTGCCAGTCCCTTACCCTTGAGTTCTCTGGACACAACCACATTAACCAATTTGTAGCCCATCCTGTGAGCAGTAGTGAGATCAAAGGAACTACGAGACTTGAGGTATGTCATCTCTTCTTTGGAGATTTGGATGCCGAGGAACAAAAGAAGAGAAGTGATTGGACATGCATAAGGCATAGACCTATTGGAATCGCGAAGGCATATCTGGATGTGAGAGACTAAAAGGAGTGGTAGGTTTACTTGTTAACAGTTAAGAAATACGTGAAAACGGATTTGTGAATGGTAGTCACAAGTTCCCGACTACCATCCTTCAGGACTATGATGGTGGTAAAGATATGGTGGATGAGACGGTAAGAGGAGAGAAGGAGTTGGCATTCATTTGCACACAATCTTTAGATGAATTGTATAGCTGCCAAGTGAGGAGTGTGTAGTACTCAGATGCCCATGGGTGATGTTGTAGGATATCAATGCCAGTATTTGGAATTTGAAGTGCAACGAGAGAAGATTAGGAGTGATCAGAAATGGGGTGCCCTTCACCTTGGTATAAAGATCACCGTGAGCGGTTTCCCGAGATTGTTGTAGAACTCCGTCACAGCGGTTGGAGAGTACCGCTTGTGAGAATAGCAGAAGGGAGACCAATTTTGGTGTCAAAAAGTGGCTGCAACTTGGGAAACATGTCTTCCAGAGACATGAAATCAATGTATCTAGGCTGCACGAACTTTGTAAAGGTGCCATGAACATTGAGCAGCTGCAGATTTGGAGGAATAGTGAGCTCTGGGAGACGATCATCCCGATGCTGTTGCGGCTCTCGGCAGAAACCCCGGATCCCTCACCTGCTTGGGAAGAACGAGGATGGCGACGGGAGACAAGCTTCTTGCTCTTAGAAGCCATCAGAAGGATGGATCTCGGAGGAGAGAGGGATGTTTAAAGGAAGGAGGAGGCACAAGAAGGAGGAAAGACACAAGGAGGTAGATTCTCCTCTGTCGCCCTGGAGAAGGAGGGTTTTAGTAAAGAGGCAAGGAGGAGGGATTTTTGGAAGTGGGAAAGGGGCGAATGGGTCGTGGGGTCTTTTAAAGAAAGTGGAAGGGATTGGAAAGGACGGGGACCCTAGAAATCCACCCTAAGTAGCCTCCCGTGGGGTTCCAAAAGGGCCCTGCCACCGGTTGTTGACAGGTGAACAGTGCCCTGTCGATAGGCACTTGCAGAAGTGGTGCCAGTGAAGTATTTTGACAGGATTTTTCAAGGCAATGAGCGTCCAATGTGTATATAAGATGGAAAATAGGTAAATACACATTATAAAATGTCTACCCACTAATAATTATGACAAGTCAATTATCGACAATGGTCGTGAAATAATATTCCCTGGACTCTCAAGTGGCAGCATAAGGAGTGCACGGAACAAAAGACATAAGAGAATAAAATAGACTGCTTGAATAAAACCATTGCAAAAGAACATATATCCTAGTATGTGACAGTCAAAAGGTGTATGAAAGGATGTCTACATACGTATTTTTCATTAACAACAGCTTGTCCTTAAGAGAAAAAACAATTGAGGAGGCTACACTCTATTTCTTCTTTTGTGAGTTGTTTATACAAACAATAAGAGAGAAAGTGGTAATTAGGATCACTATGACCTTTCGACGTGAAGATAGACATGGGTAATGCCGGTATCCCTAGTTACTCAGTGGAAGTGACCATCAAACCATTATACAGAGATAAGGAGTAAGCCTTTTGATGTGAAGACAGACAATGGTGATGCCCATATCCCCGGTACTTAGCAATACTCAACAGTGCTCTACCATTATTCCTTATTGAAGTTGATATACCTTGAAGTTGTTGTTGTGTTTTTTTTTTTTTTTTTTTGAGAATAGGTAGCTTTTCCCTATGTGATTGGGTGTTTTGAGAATCAAGGTCAAGAGTTAGATAAAGCATAAAACCATGCAAGACATAACATTCAGAAACCTTTGGACTTAACACATGACTTAAAAACATGATATTCCACAAGGAGTTATTCAAGTGATTTAAGTTAGACTTATGTATTTTGTTAAATGTACTCAAAATGAGCAACCTAAACTCACAAAGAATGGTGTCAAAATCACTGTGATTTGGACAATGTCGTTGTTATTATGTGGATATGAAAGATTATAACATAGTAAGTCACCAATTTGCACCTTAGATACATTAGTAAAGCATGCTCATGAAGTATGTTGAAACAAGACATGCAAAGCTCAGTAAAGGTGCATCTGTTGACAGCCAGTGGAAGCCTGTCGACAGAGTCAAACAGAGTTGAATTTTATGAGTTCAGGTGGATGCGTCTGTCGACAGATACAGAGTGGGCTGTCGACAGATGTGAACAGACTGAAAGATTAAGAGGTCGGGATGAGGAATCCTGCTAGGGGCTGTCGACAGCAAGAAGTGGGGCTGTCGATAGGTGCTATGAGAAGGGTGTTGAAGGTAGATATGAGAGATATCATTTGAGTCCATGCCAAGGAAGTGAAGCAATGAAAAATGAATAGTTTCCCTTAAAAATCACTCATCTACCTTAACCTTGCTCCCCCATAGTGTGTGCATGTGAAGACTCAGCAAGCAAGCAATTCAAGACCATTTGCACAAATTTAGTAAGCAATTGCACACAAGTTCATGAACAAGGACAGATCATCAAAAAAAAATCCATTCTTTTGCAAAAGTGAATGGGCAAATTGAAAAGAATCCACATCCTAATTCAAAGTAGATGGTCCTTATTTGCAACTTCACTATGGATACGTGGCACAGAATGTTTTCTCACGCAAATAATAGTTTCCAAACAAGCATAACTTGTTCTTCCACAGATCACAATTTATATACCTCATAGTTGGTGCACACAAAGAACATATACTTCAAAGTTTGGTATGGGCTTCATTGCATTTTGCACAATCCTAATTCTCTTCTCAATGTTGTGAATCTATCCTTAGCCCAGGTTTTGTGAAATATCAGCTAATGCTATTAGTGGGTATGAAGCTGAGCTCCAAGCATTGTTAGCTACTTCATCTCTCAAGAAGTGATGTCTATTCACAATGTGTTTTGTCCTAGAGTGTTGGGCTGGGTTCTTTGAAAGATTGATGGCACTAGTGTTGTCACATAAGATAGGTGTGCATCCAATGTCAATATTGTATCAGACAGTTGACTTTTTATCCACAACAGTTGAGCCGCACAACTTCCTGCAGCAACATACTCTGCCTCTGCAGTGGAGAGTGCAACCGAGTGTTGCTTCTTGGATGCCCACGAAACCATGCACCACCAAGTAATTGGCAGTACCCACTAGTGCTTTTCCTGTCTATTTTACATCCAGCATAATCGCATCAGAATATGATCAAGTCAAAACTACTTCCAACTGGATACCAAAGACCCAAAGCATACGTACCTGAGAGATATCTGAATATTCTCTTACTGCAACCAAACGACTTCCTTTGGACTAGATTGATATCTAGCGCAAAAGTAAACACTGAATTGTATATCAGTCTACTTGCAGTAAGATAAAGGAGTGAGCCAATCATACCACGGAATTGCTTTGCATCTACCAGTTTACATTTCTCATCATTTTCCAATTTATGCTTGCTCATTGGTGTTGAAGCAGGTTTGGCTTGCTCAAACTGAAAGCATTTCAAGAGCTCCTTTACTATTTTTTCTTGATTAATGAAGAATCCATCTTCATGTTGCTTCACCTGCAAACCAAAAAAGAATTGAAGCTCCCCTATTAAACACATCTCAAATTCGATGTGCAATGTTTGAAAAAACTCCCACACAGTGATGGGTTAGTGGAACCAAATATAATGCATCCACATAAACTTGAACAACAATTATATGATTGCAAACGTTCTTAGTAAATAGAGTTTGGTCCACTTTACCTCTTGAGTAGTTTTTACTCACCAGAAAATTGCTTAGTTTGTCGTACCAAGCTCGGGGTGCCTGTTTAAACCATAAAGATCTTTGTGTATTTGTTAACATGGTTAGGCATTTTCAGAATTTTCAAAACCGGGTGGTTGAGAGACATAGACTTCCTCTTTGATGTAGCCATTCAAAAGCAGTTTTAACGTCCATTTGAAAAAGTTAAACTTTGTGAGCATGCATATGCCAATAAGATTCTAACTGCTTCAAGTCCAGCTACAGGGGCAAAGGATTCTTCAAAGTCCACACCAAATTCTTGATTGTACTTTTTGGTACCAGTCTAGCCTTATTTCTCACCACTTTACCTCTTCATTTAGTTTATTCCTAAAGACCCATCTTGTTCCTATGACAGAAATTTCAGGGGTCTAGGAACTAAACTCCAGACTTATTCCTTCGAAATGACCAATTCCTCATGCATAGCATCAATCCAGGAATTTCTTTTAACGCTTCTTCAACATTTTTAGGTTCCACTTGAGAGACAAAAGCTGACTGGTCTTGTTCAATTATTTCTCTAACTAGTTCCAGTTTGAACTGAATCATTTACATCTCCTATCGCATTCTCAAGTGGGTGATCTTTGGAATACTCACATTGGTGTTGGAAGGACTGGGTTGATCTTGGACTTGTGGAAGTGATCTCGTGAGGTTGTTCTGAGGAGGGTGTGCTTGAGGAGTTTCATCTTGAGGCTCTTCTTCTTGTGGATCTTCTTCAAATTCAACATCTTGTTTTCTGAAAAGATTTTCGTCATCTTCATCGTTGTACAGTGAAGATATCCACTTTTATTTTTAGAAACTACTTTAGAATTTCCTTTTGCTTTTGCTTGTAGTTCCTCAAGTGTTTGTGTCTGTATTTCCATCTTCAGTCCTGCGAAGTTTTTCAGTGTGTTTTTGCATGTGTGGAGTTTCTTCGATAGTTCTATTCTTAACGTTAAACACCCTATATGCTCTATAGGTTTCTGAGTATCCAAGAAAATACCTTGATCACTTTTTGGCTTCAAATTTGTCTAAATCAACTTTACATGTTATGAATGAACACTTTGAACCAAAGACTCTGAAATACCCAATACTGGGTTTCCTTACCTTTTAGCAGTTCATAGGGGTTTTCTTGATCATGGGTCTTACCATGGCTCTATTGAGAATGTACACGAGGTGTTTTGACCGCTTCCGCCTAAAAACTCCCTTGGAGTTGACTTTCGACCAGAAGAGTATGGAGCCATTTCCACCAGGTTCTGTCTTTCTCTCCACTACCCCATTTTACTCTGGAGTCCTTGGAGAGAAGAACAGGTGGTCTATTCCTTGGTGCCTGTAAAAATTAGAAAATGAGTTGATATCAAACTCTCCCCCGTGATCAGTGCGGATTGAGCATATCCTATTAACATTTCCATGCTCAATCTTATTAAGAATTCTTCAAAGATTTTCAGTGTTTCATTTTTGTGAGACAGAAATTTTACCCAAGTGAACCTAGAAAAAAATCGTCTACAATGATTGTAGCAACCTGAATTTTTACGAAAAATAAAATTTAAATAAAGAATTTAAAACCTAGCTAAATGGATATGTAAATAGAGCATTAAATAAAACTCATTAGATGGAAAGAGTAATGGGCTTTGCTTAATAATCTTCTAGAATTTATTGGGTCAAAAATATGAATTTACAAAGGGAGAATAATAGGAAAATACCCTAAATTCGTAACTAAATTATACCTAAATAGAAAAGGGGTATTTAATGCAATAAATAGCTAGTTTGGGTTATAATAGGATCCTAAACCTACCCCATATGGGTTAGCATGAATTTGAATCTTCCTAGTCTAAATAGAGATTGGAAAGCAAGGAAGGAAGGAGGAAGTAAGGAAATTTCGGAATTAAAGAGGAATTAGAGTCCTATTAGGAAATAGAAAGAGGAGAAGCTTAATACTCTCCTAAAACCCTCAGCCGACCCAAGCTCGTGCCAAAGGATCCTGGACCAGAAGGAGAGGCCAGGAGGAGGAGATTTCGTGGGGAGAAGAATCATTCAAGCTCTCAACCCCGTTCTTCAAGTTCTAGCCCTAGAAGAGGAAATCGAGTCAAGGTAGGCATTCTCACAAACAAATCCTAAATTTCTTCTGTAGATTGTTCCATACATCAGGAACAAAACCCTCAATTTTCATATTTTTCATCAGCAAATATTTTCTTCCTGAATTAGAAGTTCTGCAACTCTCTTGACCGCGAGCCCTCTTCTTAACTCTTATCTCTATGTAGACTTGATCCAGCTACGAAAGTTTTACTGTAGATACTTCATTGTTAGGGATCATTTGCCCCTAAAAAGCCTAAATTTCATTGAGCATGTTGCTCGAATTAAATCAGTCTTGCTCTCTATGTCATGTTCTAGTTACTCGTCCTTGTTCGTTTTCAAACCATGCTCTCTCTCTAATTCCGATTACTGGAAGTACCCTACATGTCTAGTAATTTGCAACTGATTTCATGATTTTTCATCGCGTATATAATTAGTTCTGGATTTCTGAACAACCCTATATCGAAATTTAAATGCTCTGGTCCGCAATCCAATGTCTGGTCTGACTCCTGTCAGGGTCAAGCACAGACAACCAGAAGGCGACACCTCGATATGTCGCTTTCTGGGCTGCGATTGCGAACAGCCTACCTGTCGCATTCAAGAAGGCGACAGGTGAGCCGTCGCCTTCTCAGAACCTGATCTGCAAGCCCTGTCGCGACCGTTTTAGGCCCTGTCGCGTTCTGTCCTGACCCTGTCGTGACCCGTACAGGGGTATGTCGCCTTCACAAGTTTTTGATGAAAAACCCATAAAAAAAATAAAATAAAATATTTCTGTCACTTTCTAAATAATCCTTACGCCTTCTTACCGTTATACCCCAGTAAAAACCTACTTAAAAATGGTGCTATATTGAATGATTTAAAATACATGTTCACGACTTATTTCTAACTATGATTCTCTTGCACTTGCACACACTTGAACCATCCATAAATGGCTGAAATCTCTGCAGAAAATATCTCATAATGATATGGTAATTTATTGCAATAAAGTATATTAATTGCCTTATTTTTAAGGACTTGTATTCGTTTCTTGCATTGTTTATACCATATCAACGCTCCACTGTTCTAGAATCCTCTAGAACGTCGAGCACATGTTTTATATACACACTTTACTTGGCTTGTGGTGAACTCTCCGTCGGATATTCCTTTCGCCAGACTAGTGAACTCTTGCACAAGGCCTCCGTAAGTCTCCTCTGATCATGGATTCCAACATGGTCGACGAGCCGGTTGTACCTAATACCTATGATACCCTTTAGGGATCTATATGATCCAAATGGCTATTAGAGATTCACTCTCGTCTTAAAACACGCCGGACCTCTGAACCTGTGCATAACAAGGCCAGTGGTAGGGTCGTGAGTTCACCTGACTGCCAACACCAAGTGCGCGTGTTGTGCAACTGTTACTATCGCCTGATACTCGACGTATTACGTGCAATGACACTAGCTCTCATTTGTACTCTACTCGCTCGTCTATTCACATTCACTCTACTTTCTCGTCTATTCATCTAGTGCTCTTATCTATTTCTTGGTACTCTATACTGGCCATTGACTGATTGTCTAAAGATAAACAATATAACCAATGCCTGCAATAATAAAGGGCACGATCTGGTCCTGGGATGTGCGCCCAAAAGTGCTAGTGCCCATGGAGTTAAATGATCAGAGTGTTTGCATTACACTCAAGTGCTATCTATCTCGACTATCTATATGACAATCAAAACACAAAAGTGCTATACTCTCTCGATGTCTAGAATGACAAACAAGTGCTATACTCGTCGTGCTATTACTATACTTGTGCTAGTTGTGCTATGGCCATCCAGCTATTCGTGTTATACTCGATACTTGTGCTACTTTGGAAACTATACTCGCTCTCGTGCTATTGTGTACCTCTTGCTATATTTGACTCCTTGTACCTGCTATCTTTAGATACTCTGCCATTAAATGCGTTAATATTTAAAGCCTGCTTGAGCCTGAGATTTAAGTCCTACTGGGCGTTAACGCTCACCCTACGTTATTTGATGTTGTGTTCTCAGGTGAGACCGAGGATGACACATACACTCACGAAGAGGGGAATGACCAAGAGTGAAGCCTGGACTACCCTCGAGTCATTATGTTATCTTAGAGTTGTAGTTAGACATTTCCTTTTATTGCAATGTAATTGGGCCCTTTAGAATGGCTCTGATATTAGTGGTTGTAACTAGACATTTGGAAAATTATTAAAGAGAAAGATTTGCTTTAGTATTATTCAGTGTGCAATGGTTTGATGTCTAGTATACGCTCTATACCTTTTCTTGCAACTGCCTTCGCGCTCCGATATTCCGCGTTGGGGCGTGACAATGATAAAACCAAATCGTTTGCCATTGAGACTGTGTTCTAGTAGGTCCAAAAGGTCCATGTGCAGCAATTCATAAGGTTTAGAGGTACTTACCGGTGCTTTTGATTTGAAGGATTTCCGGTTTGTTTTCCTGTGCACATGCATCACAAAATTTCATTCTTATTGAAGGAAATTTCAGGAAGTCCAATTACCAGTTTCAGCCTCATGATCTTGTGCAAGACATTGTAGCTTGCATGCCCAAGCCTACGATGCCACAAGTAAGCTCATCCTGTTTACTTGCAACAAGTGTCACGTCCCGAGAATTGCGCAACGGATATTAGTTCGAATGATTCGAGTCGATATTCCAAGGCGTGAATAGTCGGCAAATAAGCCTCTAGCTAGCACGCACTAAATGTGTATCAACACAACATCATAATAGGGCCCAAATGTTGAACTCAAATAAATTGTATTCAATTGTATTCAAAATGGAAACTAGTACAGGACTAAGACTCAATAAAAGGGAAAATTACACCTATTCCTCACTTCCTACTACATTGTACCAATGCTCAAAGTAAATTACTATAACTAGACTCATAGTTGGAACGCTCTTCACTCGGACGCATTCCCATCCTCGACTTGCTCTTCCTCTTGATCTTCATAGTCACCACATTGGGTAAAAGTAGGGGATGAGCAAACTAGCCAGTATGATTTATATCTCAATGTGCGGGCAATGATATAAGTGATTAGCATTTAGAACTAGGTAAGCACGATGAATGTCATGATATGCAAGTATGAATAAAACTCGTTAAACATGATACATGAAACAAGCTAGATAGAGAGATCATGATAGAATGAGATCTAGAAGGATGTAACGAGATAGAACTAGCAATAGATCACTTTGATACAAGCATGCAAGATTTCACTTGATGTCAATAGTTTTTCAAGAACGCAAGATATCACTAGTTGTATTAATGCAGGATGGCCATATCACGCAAGCAAGCAAGCACGCACGAGCACGATCGTGTAACACTAATCAGGCACGTAGACACTAATGTACACCAAGAAAAGATCCATCAAGAATGTACACTAGGACACGTGTATGTGGTTTTTGTATCTATCATTCAACACGCACGCACAATTTCCCAGCGCAGATGCAACGCCAGTAATCATTATACCCCATGGTTAACAGTATATCTATGACTCGCCGTCATTGGGGCTAGATTGGAGCCCTTGGACACACGCCGTGCCTGTCAGCATCTCACGTAAACTTTTAAATGTAGATACCCACAATCATCAATAATGGCCAATGAGAGTTCAATAAATAAGCATGTGTGATGTCAGGTTCATGAGCACATTGAACATGATTTCATGAGATCAATGGTCAAGAAATAAATTTGGCAGCATAATGGTACGATTTGTACTTAGTTCAATCTTTACATTAATGGCTTAAGTCTAGATGGTAATTCACACTCACGAGAACAAGAAGAGAAAGGAAGTGCACGCTATCTCCAGGGAACTTCAATGGTACAACCAACTCGTCGGCCATGTGGGAATCCATGGCCAGAGGGATTTACGAGGCCTTGGAGAAAATGTCACTAGTCTACCATTCAGAATGACGGTAGAGAGTTTCCAATTTCCAAGAAAGGGCTGCCTAACAGTGCGAGTGTGTAGTGCGGTACACGTGTCTCAATTCACAAACCATCAGTTTCAAACTCACGGAAAAAAACATAATCATGATAGCATGAATGAAACTATGCACTTAACTAAACATGGATTTGCAAGATTTTTAAGATAACAGTCATCATTTTAAGAAGCTAGAATAGTTCGAAGAGTTATTCAAAAGTCACCTGAATAGTCACATCATTAAGAAAGTAATTAGAATAATGTTCGTGTGCTTAAAGCTTTTTAATGGGTTAACACTTTTAAGCCATTAAAATAACCACCATGCATTGATCAGACCCAGAACATGTGAATTACCATTAAATATCACATTAACCAGACCTCGGGTATAGCGGTTAGGTTTGTAAGAGAGTAAGTGGGAGTTTAATGCAAAATCCTGAGATCGCGACAGGTACATATAAGGAAAGCGACAGGGCTGTCAGGCCGGGGTCAGGTCGCTACACACCCCAGTAAGGGTCGCGACGGGTCGGGACCAGAACGCGACAGGGTGAGGTGAAGAACGTTACGGGGCGGTTAGATCAGGCAGCAAGGTCGAGACGGAGCGCTTCATCGCTTTCACAACGTGACGGGGGGTGCTATCATGATAAGACCTCAGAACGCGGCCTATTGGGCTGTCGCGTTCATAGGGTCTGCGCCTGACTTGACAGGGAAAGGACATGTTCTTGGATTGCGGTCTAGAACTGCCTTATATTGACACAGGGTGCTTCAAAAATAGAGAACAAATTGTACAGGGTATGCAAAATAACAAACCAGTTTTAAACTAACCTAGACATGCAAAGGTGCTTCCAGTAAATCGGAATTAGAAATAATGAGGGTTTCGATAGGCTTAATCAAGTCAAACTCAAATGTAAAAGCCAAGTGCAACCTGAAAACATAGTTTCATGCAGCATCCCTTAACATGCTTATAACTCCCTAACCAATGACATTTAGACAAAATGTTCAACACAATAAGTGACGAGGACAACTAGTAGAAAAACTTTCATGTTGTGGGTTTGCTCTAATTCGGTCTCAAATCACTTGCAACACGTAAAGAACAGGAAAAGTCTTAATAGTGCGCGACTTTGGAAAAATGCTTATAATTCAAAATCTACTAAATAAATTCTATAAACCAGTGGGAAATTAAAGTTAACTTGATACTCTCACATTGGTATAGGATATGTTAAGGTTTGGCCCAAGAAAACCTACCTTTGGAGTTGATGAAGTCTCATTCTTCAGAAATCCCGTGTTCAGACCACTGTTTGTAGAACGCTTAATCACCGTGCACATTTTATGGAATTTGGGCATTCCTCTTGGGTTAGGAAGTAGACTCGACCCTCTTTCCAGGGTATAAGCCTTGCATGATGGGATTTAGGTTTGGCCTACCTTAGCTCGACTCCAAGATGATAGTTCGTGCAGGTTGCAGCAGACGAACGGGGAAGAAGATGAGCTTCTTGTGGTCGATCCACAGCTCCCTAGCCACTAAGAACTCCTCCACACGACCCCAGAAAGTTCTAAAACTCGTCCCTAGGGTTTGTTGAAGAGTATTTAAGTAACCTTGGTGTTTAGGAGTCCTATTGTAACTAGGAAAGAAGGGTTGCGGGATGGTTTATGTCTTTCCATAATTTGAGGATCTCTTCCTCCATTAGAGAGTATTGGCCATCAAGCAATCTCCATGGGTGGGTAGCACGAATTTGGGTTGCCAATATTGCAAGATCTCTTCCCCAATCCCACTCTAATTACCCCTTTCTAATTTCAGTCTATTTAAGCCACGAATTTCCATGCATTTTCTTGTTTTATTGGATTTTTGGGTCATATGTGGTCCATTGGCCCAATTGGGTCATTAATATATAATGTTGGAAGTTTCTCCAACACTTTTATTTAATTTTTGATTGCGTCGTATTTCCGTGTTAACGGTTTTCCGACTTTCTGATTTACGATAATAAGTCACAAAACACTTAAACTGACTAATCTGATTTTGTCTTGGCACAAATTTCTTTGTGAAACCTTTAGTAATAATGTTTGTGGTTGATTTATATTTTTACAAAATTTTCTGATGTGTTTTAGCACATACGATAATGATACGTATGTTTTAAATACTCTGATATTATGGAAATTATTATTTCCATTTATTCAAATTTTTATATAGTTAAAATTTCCGGGGTGTTACACCCTCCCACTTAAGAGAATTTGGTCCCCAAATTCATGTATAGAAAATTATTGTTCCAGTGAGGTGTACTTACTTGTGAATAGCTCCGTGTGTCTTTTGTGCATTGCTTCCTCAGTTTCCCATGTGTCGTCCTCATCCATGCGTTGATTCCATCTAACCCTTACTAGTGGAATAACCTTGTTCCTTAGTTGGCGCAATTCCCGGTCCACGATCTTAATTGGCTTTTCTTGATATGTTCTGTCTTTGTTGAATTCCAGAAGCTCGTATTCTATGACATGCCATGGATCTCATACATACTTTTTCAACATGGATATGTGGAACACATTATGTATTCCATCTATTTGTGGTAGTAAATCAAGATGATATGCCACCTCGCCGACTCTTTCAAGGATTTCGAAAGGCCCGACAAATCTTGGTGACAACTTGCCTTTAATGCCAAACCTCCTGATCCCACGGCCTGGAGACACCTTTAAGAATACATGTTCACCCACCTGAAACTCCAGGTCTCTCCTTCTGTTATCTACATGCTTTTGTCTTTGCTGCACCACTGCCATTCTTTCTTTAATAAGCTTTACCTTCTCTGTGGTTTCCTTATCATCTCTGGTCCTAATATTTGTTTTTCACCAACTTTATACCAGCATATGGAGATCGGCAACTCCTGCCATAGAGTGCTTCAAATGGTGCCATTTGAATGCTAGCTTGATAGCTATTATTGTAAGCGAACTCCACCAAAGGTAAGTGCTCGTGCCAACTACCTCCAAAATCTAGGACACATGCTCTAAGCATATCTTCAATCACCTGGTTGGTTCTCTCCGTCTGACCATCTGTTTGTGGATGGAAGTTGTGCTAAAGTTTAGTTTAGATCCCAAGGAGTAGTGCAGTCCTTTCCAAAAGTGGATGTAACCTGGGGTCTCTATCAGATATGATAGACACAGGTACTCCATGTAATCTGACTATTTTCTTCACATACAATGCAGCCAGAACATCCACTGACCACTTATTCTTCACTGGCAAGAAGTGAGCTGACTTAGTTAAGCAGTCGACTAACCCAGATACCATCGAATCCACCTCTAGATTTGGGTAGTCCGAAAATAAAGTCCATCCCTATACCTTCCCATTTCCATGCCGGGATTTCTAGGGTTTGAGTTTACCTGCGTGTCGCAAGTGTTCTGCCTTGACCCTTTGACACGTTAAGCATCGGGCGACATATTCCGCCACCTCTCTTTCATATTAGGCCACCAAAGCTTCTTTTCACATCTTGATACATTTTGGTAGTTCCAGGATGAATGGTATACCTGGTCTTGTGTGCCTCATCCATAATCATTTTCTTTGTCTCTGCATGGTCGGGTACACACTCTATCCTAGAACAATAGTCTTCCATCTTTAGTTATGAGAAATCCGGCCTCTGGTCTAGATTAGCCTTAATCTCCACAAGTACAGGGTCATTGTCTTGGAGTGTTGTGATGTCCTCCAATAGTGTAGGTTGTGCTCTAACACTAGCAACCAAGTATCCTTCTCTTTGATGTCAGCATCATATTTAACTTGGCGAGGTCTTCTAATAACTTCTATTCGTCCACCATTAAACTTGACAATGTGATCATTGGCTTTCTACTTAGAGCATCTGCCACAGCATTTGCTTTTCCTGGATGATATTGGATCGTGAAGTCGAAGTCTTTAATGTACTCCAACCACCTCCACTGTCTCATATTCAAGTCCTGCTGAGAAAACAGATACTTCAAGCTTTTATGGTCAGAAAACACAATGAATTTCTCACCATATAGATAATGACGCCATATCTTCAAGGCGAAGACTACAACATCTAGCTCCAGATCATGTACATGATAATTGTCCTCGTGCTTCTTCAATTGTCTTGACGCGTAGCATATAACTTTCCCATTTTACATCAGCACACTGCCAAGGCCGATACCAGATGCATCGGTGTAAACTTCAAAACTACCCGCAGCAACTGACAGTGTTAGTACGGGTGCTGAGGTAAGGTTCTCCTTCAATGCCCGGAAACTTTCTTCCATTCATTAGTCCATGCAAATGGATTCTCCTTCCTGGTAAGCCTGGTCAATGGTACAGCTATCGTTGAGAAATCTTTAATGAAGCGCTCCCAATCTCCGACACCATTGTCGGCCTTTCCCAGTTCTTTACCGCCTCCACCTTAGATGGATCCACAGAGATTCCCTCCTTGGATATGATGTGACCAAGGAAGGACACTTCCTCCATCCAGAATTCACACTTACTAAGTTTGGCATAGAGTTGGTTATCTCTGAGCACTTGCAGAGCAACCTTCAACTGTTCTTCATGTTCTTCTTTGGATTTGGAGTAAATAAGGATGTCATCAATGAACACCACTATAAACTGGTCCAAGTATGGCCTACAAATATTGTTCATAAGTTGCATGAAAGCCACTGGGGCATTTGTTAAACCAAACGGCATGACCACAAACTCATAGTGACCATATCTACTCCGGAACATAGACTTGTGAATATCCTCCTCCTTTATTCTTAGTTGATGGTAGCCTGATCTTAGATCTATCTTAGAGAAATATTGTGCACCAGAGATCTGGTCAAATAGCTCGTCGATGCGGGGCAGTGGATACTTATTCTTTATTGTCAACTGGTTCAACTGACGGTAATCAATGCATAGCCTCATTGTCCCGTTCTTCTTCCTGACAAATAGCACTGGCGCTTCCCACGAGGATGTGCTAGGCCTGATAAAACCTGATCTAGAAATTCTTGGATCTGACTTTTCAACTCCTGCAATTCAACAGGGGACATGTGATACAGAGCCTTTGAAACAGGGGCTGCCCCAGGGAGTAACTCAATAATGAAGTTTACCTCCCGCTCAAGTGGTATACCAAGTAATTCCTCTGGAAATACATCAGGATAGTCCCTGGCTATTGGAATGTCCTCTAGGGTCGTTTCTTCTTTTCAGTTGCCAAGACGAAAACTAGGAAAGCATCGCAACCCTGGTTGATCAGCCTAGAAGCCTTTAAGGAAAATATCAAGATAGGGTGTTTGCGATAACGGGTGCCAAGTAGTGATAGAGTTGGAAGGTTTGGTCTTTTGAAAGTGAACCTCCTATGGCGGCAGTTTACATCGGCATCATATTCAATTAGCCAATCGACACCCAAAATGGCATCATAACCTTCTTGTCTAACCAGATAAGGTCGGCAGGGAGATTGTGCCCTCCAATTATAGTTTCACATTTCAGCAAGTAGTGAGTGAGTTCAAATTCTGAGCCTAGTGGAGAGGCTATAGTGATCTTGGATTTCAAGGGTACAGGTTTGACAGGTAGAGTTGCAGCAAATATGGTGGAAATAAATGAATAAGCAGCTCCAGTATCAATAAGCACAAATGCATGTTGAGAGTGTATGGAAATGGTACCTTCCACCATACCCCCTTCCTCGGGTAGGTCAGCTTCTATGACAACATTAAGGCATCCCTGACGTCGTGGTACATTCTGAGCTCTACCTGGTTGGTCCTTCACCATAGGACAATCAGGAATACGGTGGTCAGGACCTCCGCATTTCAAGCATGCCCTGAGCTTCTTCTAGCATTCCTCAGCTCGGTGTCCTGGTTTATCACAGAATTGCAGTTGTCAGCCCACTGCCTACCTTCCATTTTGACTCTTTTGTCTCCTGCAACATCTCTTTCGGCATTCGGCCTCATATTGTTGTTGTTGACGTTGTTGTTACGAAAGGTTGGAGCAATATTAGGTGCTCCCTTCTTGACGAAGACCGGCTTGGAGTTGTCCTTGCCCCTCATGCCCTCCACTTTGGCCATGGTGTCTTCTACCAGCTGAGCTCTTTGGACCATCTCAGTATAAGTTTGAATATTGTGTAGTCCGAGCCTTTCAATGAACATGGGCCTGAGCCCATCCATGAAACGGTTATCCTTCAGCCTTTCAGTTCCCACCAGGTGTGGGGCATACACAGCAAGACACGCGAACTGAGCCTCATACTCAGCCACGGTCAATCCTTTCTGTTTTAGTGCGGCAGACTCCGCTACCTTCTTCTCCTTGACTCTCTCAGAGAAATACTTTCCTCAGAATATCTCCAGGAATCCGGCCCACTCTAGTTCAGCTACATTTGGCAGGTGGGCCTAGGTGGCCTTCCACCATCCTCGAGCATCTTTAGTAAATTGGAAAGTGGCCAGTACCACTTTCTCTCTATTAGTGCATTGCATCACTTGGAAATTCCTTTCTATCTCCTCTTGCCAATTCTCTACCTCATCTGGGTCAGGGGACCCAGAGAAACGAGGAGGGTTTAAACTCCTAAAATTGCAGTGCAGATCACCGGCTCCATTCCTTGCAGCAGCCTAATTTCCAGCCTGAACTACATTTTGTAGGGCTTGAGTAAGTCCAGCCACAGTGTCTTGCATAGCTTGCCACTGGTTGCGAGCCATTGCAGTTGAGTGAGAGTGTTATGAGGATCCTGAGAAAAGGATGGAAACCAATTAATGTCTCTAAATACATTATAAGAGTCAATGGGTAGGTGTGTTGAATTCTTTCTAACATATTCCCAGTCTCTACCCATTCTCACCAGGTACTATATTTAATTTCCATGACCTAGGTTCCATAGGTATCTCCTATTCCTGAGACATATCCTATTTGATATTCCTTGGCTCTTATACCACTAAACTGTCACGTCCCGAGAATTACACAGCGGATATTAGTTTGAATGATTTGATTCGATATTCTGAGACGTGAACAGTCGGCAAATAAGCCTCTAGCTAGCACGCACTAAATGTGTATCAACACAACATCATAATAGGGCCCAAATGTTGAACTCAATATAAATTGTATTCAATTGTATTCAAAATGGAAACTAGTACAGGACTAAGACTCAATAAAAGGGAAAATTACACTTATTCCTCACTTCCTACTTCATTGTACCAATGCCCAAAGTAAATTACTATAACTAAACTCATAGTTGGAATGCTCTTCACTCGGACGCATTCCCATCCTCGACTTGCTCTTCCTCTTGATCTTCATAGTCACCTAGATTGGGTAAAAGTAGGGGATGAGCATACTAGCCCAGTAGGATTTATATCTCAATGTGCGGGCAATGATATAAGTGATTAGCAATTTAGAACTAGGTAAGCACGATGAATGTCATGATATGCATATACGAATAAAACTCGTTAAAACATGATACATGAAACAAGCTAGATAGAGAGATCATGATAGAACGAGATCTAGAAGGATGTAACGAGATAGAACTAGCAATAGATCACTTTGATACAAGCATGAAAGATTTCACTTGATGTCAATAGTTTTTCAAGAATGCAAGATATCATTAGTTGTATTAAATGCAGGATGGCCATATCACGCAAGCAAGCAAGCACGCACGAGCATGATCGTGTAACACTAATCAAGCACGTAGACACTAATGTACACCAAGAAAAGATCCATCAAGAATGTACACCAGGACACGTGTATGTGGTTTTTGTATCTATCATTCAACACGCACGCACGATTTCCCAGCGTAGATGCAACGCCAGTAATCATTATACCCCATGGTTAACAGTATATCTATGACTCGCTGTCATTGGGGCTAGATGGAGCCCTTGGACACACGCCGTGCCCTGTCAGCATCTCACGTAAACTTTTAATGTAGATACCCACAGTCATCAATAATGGCCAATGAGAGTTTCAATAAATAAGCATGTGTGATGTCAGGTTCATGAGCACATTGAACATGATTTCATGAGATCAATGGTCAAGAAATAAATTCGGCAGCATAACGGTACGATTTGTACTTTAGTTCAATCTTTACATTAATGGCTTAAGTCTAGATGGTAATTCACACTCACGAGAATAAGAAGAGAAAGGAAGTGCACGCTATCTCCAGGGAACGTCAATGGTACAACCAACTCGTTGGCCATGTGGGAATCCATGGCCAGAGGAGATTTATGGAGGCCTTGGAGAAAAGGTCACTAGTCTACCGATTCGGAATGACCGGTAGAGAGTTCCAATTTCCAATGAAGGGCTGCCTAACAGTGCGAGTGTGTAGTGCGGTACGCGTGTCTCAGTTCACAAACCATCGGTTTCAAACTCGCGGAAAAACACTTAATCATGATAGCATGAAATGAAACTATGCGATTAACTAAACATGGATTTGCAAGATTTTTAAGATAACAATTCATCATTTTAAGAAGCTAGAACAGTTCGAAGAGTTATTCAAAAGTCACCTGAATAGTCACGTCATTAAGAAAGTAATTAGAATAATGTTCGTGTGCTTAAAGCTTTTTAAATGGGTTTAACACTTTTAAGCCATTAAAATAACCACCATGCATTGATCAAACCCAGAACATGTGAATTACACACTAAATATCACATAACCAGACCTCGGGTATAGCGGTTAGGTTTGCAAGAGAGTATGTGGGACTTTAATGCAAAATCCTGAGATCGCGATAGGTACATATAAGGAAAGCGACAGGGCTGTCAGGCCCGGGGTCAGGTCGCGACAGACCCCAGTAAGGGTCGCGACGGGTCGGGACCAGAACACGACAGGATGAGGTGAAGAACGCGACGGGGCGGTCAGATCAGGCAGCAAGGTCGCGACGGAGCACTTCGTCACTTTAAGAACGCAACGGTGGGTGCTGTCACGACAAGACCTTGGAACGTGGCCTATCGGGCCGTCGCGTTCACAGGGTCTGTGCCTGACTCCGACGAGGAAAGGACATGTTCTTGGATTGCGGTCCAGAACTACCTTATATTGACACATGTTGCTTTCAAAATAGAGAACAAATTGTACAGGGTATGAAAAATAACGAAACCAGTTTTAAACTAACCTAGACATGCAAAGGTGCTTCCAGTAAATCGGAATTAGAAAATAATGAGGGTTTCAATAGGCTTTAATCAAGTCAAAGTCAAATGTAAAAGCCAAGTGCAACCTGAAAACATAGTTTCATGCAGAAACCCTCTTACCACGCCTATTACTCCCTAACCAATGACATTTAGACAAAACGTTCAACACAAGAAGTGACAAGGACAACTAGTAGCAAAACGTTCATGTTGTGTGTTTCCTCTAATTCGGTCTAAAATCGCATGTAACACATAAAGAACGAGAAAAGCCTTAACAGTGCGCGACTTTGGCAAAACGCTTATAATTCAAAATCTACTAAATACAATTGATGAAACCAGTGGGAAATGAAAGTCAAATTGATGCTATACACATTGGTATATGATATGTTAAGATTTGGCCCAAAAAAACCTACCTTTTGAGTTGATGAAGTCTCATTCTTCAGAAATCCCGTGTTTAGACCAATGTTTGTAGAACGCTTAATACACCGTGCACACTGCATGGAATTTGGGCATTCCACTTGGCTTAGGAAGTAGACTCGACCCTCTTTCCAGGGGTATAAGCCTTGCATGATGGGATTTAGGTTTTGCCTACTTAGCTCGACTCCAAGATGATAGTTCGTGCAGGTTGCACCAGATGAATGGGGAAGAAGATGAGCTTCTTGTGGTCGATCCACAGCTCCCTAGCCACCAAGAACTCCTCCACACGACCCCAGAAAGTTCTAAAACTCATCCCTAGGGTTTGTTGAAGAGTGTTTAAGTAACCTTGGTGTTTAGGAGTCCTATTGTAACTAGGAAAGAAGGGTTGCGGGATTGGTTTATGTCTTTCCATAATTTGACGATCTCTTCCTCCATTAGAGAGTCTTGGCCATCAAGCAATCTCCATGGGTGGGTAGGCACAAATTTGGGTTGCCAAGATTGCAAGATCTCTTCCCCAATCCCACTCTAATTACCCCTTTCTAATTTTAGCCTATTTAAGCCACGAATTTCCATGTATTTTCTTGTTTTATTGGATTTTTGGGTCGTATGTGGTCCATGGCCCAATTGGGTCATTAATATATAATGTTGGAAGTTTCTCCAACACTTTTATTTAATTTTTGATTGGGTCGTATTTCCGTGTTAACGGTTTTCGACTTGTTCATGATTTACGATAATAAGTTGCAAAACACTTTAAACTGACTAATCTGATTTTTTCTTGGCACAAATTTCTTTGTGAAACCTTTAGTAATAATGTTTGTGGTTGATTTATAATTTTTACGAGATTTTCCGATGTGTTTTAGCACATACGATAATGATATATATGTTTTAAATACTCTTATATTATGGAAATTATTTATTTCCATTTATTGGAATTTTTATATAGGTAAAATTTCCGGGGTGTTACAACAAGACACAAATTTTCATTCTCTGGATCATCTAGATCAACCAAATAAATGTTGTTAACTCTTTTTCTAGAAAATTTAAGACTTCTTGTTTCCTTATCAACAATTTGACATGAATTTGATTCAAAGACAACTTTATGACCTTTATCGCACAGTTGGCTTATGCTAAGCAAGTTATGGTGAAGACCATCAACTAACAGTACATTGTCTATTGAGTTGGAGGCATACATACCAACCTGGCTGGAACCAATGATCTGGCCTTTATTGTTACCTCATAAAACAACTTGACCTCCGTCTTTTTCCACCAGCAAACAGAATTTGTCTTTATCGTCCATCATGTGCCTCGAACAGCCACTATCCAGGTACCATTTGTTTTGATTTTGGACTGTTGGGCATTCTTGCATATGTGGATCAGACAAGAGGTTTTGGTACCCAAATTACTTTGGGTCCCAATGTATCATTCATGCCAAAGAGTAAATACTTCGGAATCCAAACTTGTTTGATTTTCAGTTTATTTGGATTATTCCAGCATCGTTTTTCATTGTGCCCAACTTTCTTACAGACATTTCATGATGCAGATTTTTCCAAAACAGTGGGTTTATTATTCTGAGGAGCATGCATGGGCATTTTACCCTTCTGTTGCCTGGTTAGCTTTTTTTGGAAGCATGTTTCCAGACCGGTCGACAACCATCTTTGGGGCTGTTGACCGACTTCTTAGTTGTGTTAATAGCTGAACTGATTTTCTTAGGTTCTTGTTTCTTACCCTTGGCTTGATCTTTCTTATTCTTGGAAGGGACTGGATAACTTGTACTTGGGATAGAATCAACAAAAGAAGTTATCAAAGTCTCTCTTTCTTTTTTTTTACTGGTTGATATCCAATTCCATGTTTTGCAACAAAGATGTTTGACCCCAAAATTGCATCAAGATTATGTTTTCCCTTAGTGAACCTTTTAAGATCTTCAGATTTTTCTTTTAGATCTTTTTCAGCCTTTTCAACTTTTTCTTAGTTTCTTGATGTTCATTTTGAAGACGTTCAAGAGAGTTGGTTAGACTTTCCTTTTCTTTTTGACTTTCTTGCAATTTTATTTTCAAGCAATCCATTTCCTCACAGTGAGCTTCCTCATCAATTTCTTCATTTCAGTTTCTTTAGTTAAGGCAACAACTTGTTCATCATTATGGGTGTTATGAACAAAAGAATTGATTTTCTTTTTCAATGCCTTGTTTTCAGATTTGAATTCACAAAATTTTTCAAACAGGACAGTGTATGCTTCTTCCCATTCATTAACAGTATAAGTTTCAAAGGAAGAGCTTACCTTATTGGAGTCGTCACTTCTAGCCATTAGACACTGAATTTCTTCATCTCTAGAGGCTTCTTGTGTGTCCTCATCTTCATCTTCATCACTCCAAGTTGCCAACATTACCTTGGCTTTCTTGAAGGTGAATTTAACTTTCTTCAACTTTTTCTTGAGTTCGGGGCATTCTCTTCTCATTTGCCCTTGTTTCTTGCACTCATAGCATACAATGTCAGATTTTTTGTTAGACTCAAATTTATTTGAAAAATCTTTCTTTTGGAAGGATTTGGAATTACCTAAACCTTTCCTTTTGAATTTGAGGAATTTCTTGAATTGTCTAGTGAGCATGGTCATTTCATCATTTTCACTATCACTAGACGTTTCAGGTTCATCACTTTCCTATTGAACATCCTTTTGGATCTAGAGGAACTTTTGCTTGAAGCTTTTAAGGAAATTGATCTTTTTGGGTTTTCTTCAGTTTCTTTCCTTTTCACATTTATTTCATATGTCATCAGGGAGCCAATTAGTTCATCCAATTCATCTTTGAGAGATCTTTTGAATCCTCAATGACAGTGGCCTTAGTGTTCCATGAGGATGGAAGAGACCGAAGTATCTTCCTCACTAAGTCACTTTCCGAGTATTCTTTCTTAAGACATTTCAATCCATTTATTATTAACAAGAATTTAGCAAACATATCTGAGATAGTTTCATCATTATTCATCTTAAACATTTCATACTCAGAAACTAGCATGCTTGCTTTGGTTTCCCTTACCTTAGACGTACCTTCATATATGATATCAAGCTTGTCCCACATCTCCTTCGCTAAGGTGCATGTGGAGACTCTTGAATACTCCTTGGGATGCACTGCACACTGCATCATGTTCAGGGCGCTCCAGTTGAGAGTTCCCTTCGCAATCTGGCCCTTTGTCCAAGTATCTTTGTCCTCGGGAAGGGTGTAGGCTCCTTTGCTGACAATATTCCATAGCTCAAAATTTTGAGCTCTCAGAAACACCTGCATACGATTTTTCCAGTAAGGATAATCAGTGCCATCAAATAAGGGTGGCCTGGTAACTAAATGTCCGTCGGCCTTATACCCCTTGTTAGATTCCATGAGATCGAGAATCTCCTGATCGTGAGATCAACCAATTAAGACAGTAAATCTGAGAAATTGAGCTCTGATACCAATTGAAAGATATGCGGAATTTCCCAATATGGTAATCTAGAAGGGGAGTTGAATAGATTACAATTATCTTTAACCAAACTTAACCTCTTTTCGATGAAAACAGAAACTTTGCGAATTCTTAAACAGATTTAAGATTCCTTGACTTGGAACTAGTATGCTTGGTGTGAATAGAATATGAACGATCTATCTAACGTGTGAAGAACCAACGTGCCTACCAATCATCTATCTTAGAAACGTGCAAACCATAGGACACGCGGATTTAAGGTGGTTTGGAGTACACAACCTGTGTATCCTATGTCCACCGTCCACACACACATGCAGAAAGACTGCTTATCAGCAAGTTCACTCGCTACAACACACATACTCCACGTTGTCTGATGTAAACACACAATCAAAACCACATGACCAATGTGAATCAAGCACAAGGACGCTTGACTCAACAGCACACACACTAGTTATGAAAAATAGAGATAAAGAAGAGTTCAGAGTTGAGATTTCAAATCTTGATGTGGAACTCTTCAGATGATCGTCCCGATGTGCTTCAATCTTCGTCTTGACAGGTATCAGTTGATGGAGAAGATTGAGAGATGAATAATCTGGCTTCAATCTCGTTTGGAGGATGTCCCTTTGGTTTCCTGGATGGAAGGTTGAAGCAGAGCAGCAGCAAGATCTTGTCTCTTGAGACTTTGCTAGGGTTTTTGTGTGGTGGCTACTTCTGTACGAAAATAACTCCAAAGAGTTCCTTTTATATGGGTGTTTAAGTATGGAGAGTCGTGACAATTGAAAAAACCCAATTCGGAAACGTATGGAGATCTCGTATTGAGATTTTCTCTTCGTCTTTCGATAGCAAGAAATGTATTTGTCGACAGATGTACACAGATTTGCAGGAGGTAGAAGGCTGGGCTTTTCGGGAGACAGTTTCTTATGTGGATCTATCGACAGGCGACTTGAGTCTGACGACAAGCACACCTTTGCTAGGCGCCTGTTGGTTCTGTCTGTGCTGATCTGTCGACAGGCATCAGTGGGGTTGTCGACAGGTACAGCTTTGACAGTACCCTATTAGATCTGTCTGTGTAGGGCTGTCGACAGGCACCTTTGGGGCTGTCGACAAGTACTTGTTTTTTTGTGCTTTTCTTGATCTTTTTGCTCTTGTTTTGGTACACTGTCTTGCATGTAATCTCACCTAAATTTAAGAGCATTGTTAGTGAGATAACGTGAACATTTAGATGATCAAGTTAAATATGTGGTTCTTGATTAACAATTGCTTGACTTGTCATTCTTGTCATGTTTCACACATTCATATCACATCAAATTGTATTATTCATGAAGTGCTCATTGATTGCTCATCATCAAAAACAAACATCTCAATATAAATCCATGTAAACCCAACAATAAGTACCATCCGTGTCTCCTTTACCCATCTCCTTCGACACCTACGTGTGTCTGGCGATCACACCTCCATCTCGTGCACACACGCACTTTCTTTTTTCTTTTCCTTTCTTATGCATCTTTTTTTTTCATTTAAAAATCTCTTTTTAATTACTCTTTGTGTGAGTGTTTGAAAAAGCACGATCACACCAAGTAACGGTAACAACCATTGGACGGGACAAGCCCTAAAGTGCCAAGCACCGGGCGATAAAGAACAGACGGGGCAAAAAACCACAACAAGCGGCACAACTGGCTCGTAACCAAGACAAGCCCAGTAGGTATAGAACACGCTCAGCACACCTCTGGAAACCCTCCAGAATAGTTGTCAGCGAAAGTAGGCATACACACCACAGCCAAAAACTCGACAGAAATAACGTGACCAGGGGCACGTCGCCTTTAGAAGTAGAAGGCGACAACTAACCCATCGTAACCAGGTCGCGGTGTAACGCTCTGATGCGGAATATTGGAGTGATATTACAGTTAACTAAATAGTATAGAGCGATAATAGACATCAAACCATTGCACAATTTGGAAAAATGCCAAATGAAATCCAACTTCATTAATAATTCATCAGATCAACTATTACATCACTAATTTAGAGCCATAACTAGGCCTAGAGTAGTTTTATTCAAATCCAAACTATTACAAACTGACTACTAACAACTATCTAACTACTAAGAATCAATGGTTGTCGTAAAAGTGGGATCACTCCTGGTCCTGCTCATTCCCTTCCTCGTTCATGTGGTAGTCTCCATCAGACTCACCTGAAACACATGAAACAAATAGAGCAGGGTGAGCGATAACGCTCAGTAGGACTTAATATCTCATATAAACATACATGCTTTAAGTGATTAATGTCTTATCAAGCGGGATAACTAACGAGAACGATCAAGTATACTCACGAGAGTAATGTTACAAGATAGCAAAGCTTCACATGAAAATAGTTCAACAAACATGATAAGGGATTGACCATATAATTGTTGGGTTGAGTGTTTATTTACACTATTTCCCTCCTATTTTGATGATGACAAGAAGTGTTTTCAAAAGCAATTCAAATGAAACATGTCAAATTTATCATACCTGAAATCAATGTCAAAAAGCATGTTTTTAAATCACAGTTATCATTTATATTCATGATAAATCTTTTATCTAATGATACATGTGCTTTACATTTCAGGAACAATTTTTTCTATGAAAGTGTGTCGACACACCTCTCATGGTGTCGATACAAGGCGTCAGGTCCCAAGGCAGAAAATAGACAAATTTGCTAAAGTGTGTCGACACGAGCCAGATTGTGTGTCGACACGAGTTGGCCAATCCAAAAAAATCAAGCAACTCAGGTCGACACCATTGCAGATCAAGTCGACACACCTGACATCTCACCGAAGGCCACTTCTCGGGTGCTATCAGGGTGTCGACACCAACAAGGTTGTGTGTCGACACATGACACCTTTCCAGAAGCTCAAGATGTCAACTTCCAGACAAGTGTGTCGACACCAGTTGGGTTGTGTGTCGACACCAAAGGTCTACCAGAGACCATGCTTCAGCCTTCACTCAGTGTGTCGACACAGCCACCAGGGCAGGTCGACACACTCCATCAAGATTCCAACTTATCTGTATTGCTTGCCACGTGTCCTTCTAGGGCGATCAGAATCTTCCTAGGAACGCGTGCCCTTGTACCCCAAAAGGGTATCTTTGGAATCCTAAGGCTATAAAAGGTCTTTTCGGCCAGCCTTCACATCAGTGAAGTGACCCAACTCTCTTAGAGCCTCCAAAAAGCTCCTGGCGGCCAAAAAGAGCTCGTGTCTCCTTCCTCTGCTCTCCAAGTGCTCCCAGAAGACCAATTTCCACCAATTCAAGGTGTGGGAATTGGAATTTGATTCCTGAAGACTCCTCTGAAGCATTCCAAGGAGGCAGATCCTGTAGAAGACTTCTTTGGTGAAGAATTCGAGGAAGATCCAATTTCTCAGATTGCAGAGCATCGACTTGGACTTCAAGCTTCACAAGTTTCTTCCCAATTCAAGCTTCTACAAGGGAGTACACTGAAGAACGAAGCCTTTCAATACAATTTATCTTTTCTTCTGTTCTTCTGAGATATCGTTTGAGATTATGCAAGTGCTTCTGCATAACACTCTTTAGAGTTCTCAAATTTCGACTAGATCTGTTGCTAGAGGATCTTAGTCTTAAGTTGGTGTCTAGCAAGTTTTAGTGTGAGCTTTGTGCTCAAATTGTGTGAGCATTGTGCTCAGGTTGTTGTGAGCCATCGAGCTTAGATTGAGTTGTCAAGCTCAAGGTTGGTTTGAGCAGTCTTGCTCAGTGTTTCTAGAGTAGTCTTGCTCTAGAGGTCGTGTGAGTTGTAAGCTCTGAAGTGTTGGAGTTGTTAGGCTCCTTTGGGTGTGTAGCCCAGTTGTGTTAGTGAAGCCTCACGGGTTGTGAGGGGTGGATGTAGGAATCACTTGGGTGATTTCCGAACCACCTAAAAAATCCTTGTGCATTTGTCTTCTGTGGTTTGATTGATTCATCCGCTAGATGCTTGCATAGGATCCGTTTTTAATTCACTTAATCAACTTGCTTCACATCTAAGTTTTTCAACTCACTCAAATCTAGTCAGATATGTAGTTTTTCACTGATAACATTGCCTCTGATTCTAAATAGTTTTCAAATTACTTAAGCTTCCGCAAAAGTGGCTATGATCTATTCATCCCCCCCCTTCTAGATCTTTCCACACATTCATTTTGATCCTTCATTTGCTATCAGAGCGGGTTTACATCGATCTGATTTGAACTGAGCAGTTTTGTTTCTGAGTATGAGTGTTTGATTGTTTGCTTGTTTGTTTGCTTGCTGGTTTAACTCTTTCTTTGTGCATTTACTTAAGTGTCATGGACTCAAAGGGTTTCATAGCTGAGGGCCATTCCATAAATAGGCCACCATTCTTAATGGTTTGGACTATTCTTATTGGAAGAATAGAATGCAAGTGTTTATAAGGGCCCAGAACTATGAGATCTGGAAAGTTGTAGAGGTGGGTCCCTATGAGAACCGGGAGAAGAAGATACCTGGACTAGGGACAAATAAGGAAAGAAACATTGAATTATAGTGCCATGAACATGATTCAATGTGCTGTCCATCCCAAGGAGTATTCGAGAATCTCAATGTGCAAATCTACCAAAGAGATGTGGGATAAACTCGAATTACTCTATGAGGGAACATCTCAGGTCAAGGAGACCAAGGCAAACATTTTAGTTTCAGAATATGAAATCTTTATGATGAAATCTAATGAATCTATTTCTGAAATGTTTGCCAGATTCATGGTGATAGTCAATGGACTCAAGGCTTTGGGTAAGGAGTATACTGATGTAGATGGTAGAAAAATTTTGCGTTCACTTTCTTCAATTGGCATACCAAGGCCACTGTTATTGAAGATTCAAAAGATTTGTCCAAAATTTCTTTGGATGAATTGATTGGATCTTTAATGACATATGAAATAAACTTAAAAAGAAATGAAGAACACATCATTAAGACCAAGCCTATGGCACTCAAAGCCTCTTCAAGCAACAAAGATAAAAATCAGGATAAGACAAGTTCTGAAGAATCTGAGTCGAATGAGGATGAGATTGCCCTCATGACCAGACAATTCAGGAAATTTTTGAAATATAGGAAAGGAAAATGACTGGAAAAAGAAATTTCCTCAGGTAATAAGAACACTTCATCTCCAATTTCAATAAGAATCATAAACCTGATGAAAATGTTATCTGTTACAGGTGCAACAAGCCAGGACACATGAAGGGAGAGTGTCCTGAGAACAAGAAGGAAAAGCACAAGAGATTCCAGAAATATAAGTAGCCAAAGGCCATGGTAGCCACTTGGTCTGATGAAGATACAAGTGAGAAGAAGAAGAGAAGAAGTCCTCAAGCTCAGAGAGTGAGGAAGTCTGCTTCATGGCCAACAGCTCAGATGGCAAGGTAAGTACATCCTTGAAGACTATTCTATAGATGATTGCAGGATGCATATGCTGAGCTGTTAGAAAAGTCTCAGAACTTAGAAAAGAAAACAAACATCTGAAGAAAAAAATGAGAATATTTGCTTAATCAATCAACCAATAAAAGAATAATTGAACTGGAATCTGAAGTAACAGAAATGCTTGAAGAAAAGGAGGAAAATCTCCTAAACTTAATGATGATTTAAAGCTAGCCTCTCAAAAGGCTTCCCAAGAATCAAAGACTTAATTGAAAAGCTGGAAATTGAAAAACAAGAAAAACAATAGAAAATTGAAGAAATTGAAACTCTTAAAAACCAGCTAAAAGAAAGGGATGAAGTCATCCAAACCTTCACAAAGGTAAGGATAACTTAGAGGCACTGTTAGGAACAACATGACAACTAATTTCATGGATTAGGATTCAACAAGAAGAAACCCCAAAAAGACAAATCTGGTGAGAAAAGGAAAAGCACCACTAATTATTGTTGTCAAGGGTCCTAATCTGGAAAACACTGAAATCAACAAACAGCAAACAAACAAAACCCCAAACAAAACTCAAAACAAATCAAAAACTCAAAAACAAAAGAAGACTGTCAGGTGACACAGTCCCCTGACAGGTCGACACTAGTCCACAAGAAGAAGACTTCTGTGGCTGCTGTGTCGACACCAGTACAGGAGAGGTCGACCTGCTCAACACCAAAACCATAAACAACTCAACCAAAAATTCAAATAAAAATCTGAAAAAATAAGAAAAAGGGAAAATAAATAATCCATGAAAACCTTGGACCTCCAAGACAACACTTCAAGAAAATTGGACTAATCCTTGGAACCAATGGTATGAAAATCCCTGTTGGTATTATCCTCAATACCCTATCCCAAATTTCGGATGTCAACCAAATCCATGGATTCCACCTCTCCTCTGAACTCAAGTTTCAAATGAAAAACTCCCCTCCTACAACAAAACAAAGATCTTGGTGCTTGCATTCCTAAACGAATGCAAGAACAAACAGAAAAAAGGCTGAAAACACCAAAGTAACAAAACAAATCTAAAACAATCAATTTGGGTGAGAAGGATTGATGATCTTTGTTAAACATTCTGATGGTCCCAAACTCTTTTGGGTACCAAAATTGTTTTTCCCTTCTTTTCTCCATTGATCTTTGTGCAGAGGTGTGCACCAACACAAATGTTGGTTTCTTGATAGTGGGTGTCCCGACACATGACTGGGATAGAGCCAAATTTTTTCTGTCTAATTGAAAAGGAGGGAGGGTCATCACCTTTGGAGGTAAAAAAAAGGAAGGATCATTGGATTGGTAAGGTTGGTCAAACTTCTTCAAACTCAGTAGATAATGTGTGCCCGGTGGCTAACCCAGAGGGGGGGGTGAATGGGTCTTTAAAGTAATCCTAGCTGATAAAAATCTGAACTCAGAACAAACATAAAGAGTTCTTGAAAGGGATTAGTAATGGTTAGTAAAAACAGCAATCACACAAAGAAGACAATCACACACACACAGAAATTTATCCTGGTTCGGATCTCCTCTCCTTAGGAGTCCTACGTCCAGTCCCTGAGCAACCCTCAGGATTTCACTAACTAGGGTACAGTCCCCCTATGGACAAACAACAACCACCCAGCTCAGCTGGTCTTCCTTCACCCCTGAAGGGAACACAACACCCTGGTACACCAGGTCTTCCTTTACTCCTGAAGGGAAAAACACCACCCTGGAAACCACCAGGTCTTCCTTCACACACGAAGGGAATAACACAGGAAATTCTTGAAAGAAAAAGACTAGCCCCTAGATCAAGCTTTTACAAAAACTCAATCTGAAGCTACAAGCACTGAGAGTCGAAGATCTACACAGAGTGCACTCTCTCAGAACTAAACTAGCTCTTCCTTTTGTTTCTTCACACAGCACAGGGAGCTAAGAGCGAAGATGAAAAGAGTGAATTTTTGGCTCTAGAGAACTTTCGAAGACGTGAAAGCTGCAGAGATCTAGCCGCCCTTGAATCAAATTGACTCGCTGTTGTCTTCAGAGCTTCATCTTGTATTTGTATCTCTATTTGAATAAGGACAAGGAGATGACCGTTGTCTCACGGCTTTGGTGTACGTTAGACTGAAGGATTTGAGGAAGCTTCCTGTCAGCAGTCTTTTGTTCTTTGGAACACGCAAAGTGATAAGATTCTGAGTTTGCTTGTAGTTCTTTCTGTGTCCAGTGTTGTAGGATATTACATCCTTAAGGTTCTACAAGGTTGAGCTTTAATGGTAGACAGCTATACTATCTCCAGATATCAATCAACGTCAGAGCAGATAGACGCAAATATAGTAATAACACTTATCGTTCTAAAAGATGCATGCAGAGAATACACGAGAATGGAAGATATGTTCTGTGTCCATGCAGAGATACGTTCAGTCTTTATTAAATGCATGGCAGTCAAACAGACGAGATGCGACTTTGACTATTCAACGTAGCTTAAATCAGGGAAAACATTTAATTAATGGAAACATGACTTATGCAGTCGTTGTGAAAATTGATAGAATCGTTATATATCAAGTTGCTGTAGACTGATAAGAAGTCGTTATGATAACTTATGAAATCGTTACCACAACCAAGTCGTTCTATAACAGATGATAAAGGAGATCGTTATGAAACATGGCAAGTCGTTGTAGCTTTCAAAGAATCGTTATGACTAACAAGTCGTTAAAATTTCTAAAGAAATCGTTATGATGACTTAACAAGTCGTTAAAACTTTCTAAAGAAATCGTTATGATGACTTACAGAATCGTTATAATGAGCAAATCGTTATAACTTCTGAAGAAGTCGTTACGATAACTTACAGAGTCGTTTAATGAGCAGTCGTTATAACTTTAAGAAGTCGTTACGATAACTTACAGAGTCGTTATAATGAGCAAGTCGTTATAACTTCTGAAGAAGTCGTTACGATAACTTACAGAGTCGTTTAATGAGCAAGTCGTTATAACTTCTGAAGAAGTCGTTACGATAACTTACAGAGTCGTTATAATGAGCAAGTCGTTATAACTTCTGAAGAAGTCGTTACGATAACTTACAGAGTCGTTATAATGAGCAAGTCGTTATAACTTCTGAAGAAGTCGTTACGATAACTTACAGAGTCGTTATAATGAGCAAGTCGTTATAACTTCTGAAGAAGTCGTTACGATAACTTACAGAGTCGTTATAATGAGCAAGTCGTTATAACTTCTGAAGAAGTCGTTACGATACTTACAGAGTCGTTATAACTCGACTTGTTTGACACAGCAAGGTTATTCAATCTTTCAAGTAAATCGTTGTTCTGGTGAGGAAATCGTTATAGACAATGAAGGAATTATTATGGCTCTTCTAAAAAAGATGTATGGAAGACTTACCACAAATGCTTGACTTTCTTGGGTAATTCCTGTGCTTATGGCTAGATAAACGAGGTTAGAAAAACTTTTGACAGTGTTTTGTTTATCACAAAATAGGCAAGTACTAAATGAAAAGGACATGGGGATGGACTGTTCATCAATCTCCCCCTTTTGGTGATGACAAAACTATGATCAATATTTAAGTAGTACTGAATATTAAACAGGAATTAAAATACTTGAGTCATGATTCAGGAATGTGTCAGACACAAGTAGGTAAACATTCTCCCCCTTTTTGTCATTAAGCAAAAAGCAAAAGGAAAGAGACAAAGAATAAGAGACAATGAGGAGAAGGAGCACAATTCATTCATTAAGATTGAGGAGGTACAGGCAAATAATAAGCAGGAGAGAGAAGGGAGGCATAATGAGAAATAGCTTCCCAGGCCTGCTCTTCCTGACGCTTGAAGAATTGCCTAAAGGCACCACTCAATGGAGAAGGATGGTCCCATGATTGGAGCCATCTTGGATAGATAGAGGCTGCGCTGCTTGGTAAGAAACAGGTCATACTCGTCTGGATCCATGGAGGAGCAGATGATGAGTGTTTTACCAAAACTTGCACAGGCAAGAAACTGATCCATGGTGACAGGGTAGAAAATCTGTTTGTCCTTGAGTTCCTGGCGAAGAGCTAAAAACACTTTGTATCTTTCAGCCCAAACTTTGTAGGGATCAAGGACCAGCTGGATTGAATTCATATCCAAGAAGGTTGCAGGAGAGACAGGAGCTTTCCCTTCCCTGGCTTGAGCAGCATTCAGATGTGCTAGCTGCTGAGCAGATAGAGAGTAAAGCTTGGACCAATCGGAGGCATTCAGCCTTTCACATTCTGAGAGGAGAGGGGCAAGGACTTCAGATTTGACAAACCCTCGATGGTATTCCCGGAAAAGAAATCTAGGAAAAACCAACTTGAAGGCCTTTCTGAATCTTGATTCTGCCCATAACTCTTGCAAAACGCTCAAAAATGATTGAACCAACCGAAGATTCCATGATCAAGAAATGAATCTGAGGCAGGAAAATCTCTTCAGGTAAATGAAGAGTTGCAAAATCGACTCTGATTTCCTCAGACTGCGCAGAGTGGGTTAGGACCTTGATGGCTCTCTTGAACTGGCTGAGCTGAACTTCAGGTAAATTGTTGAGATACCTGTAGTTGTTGAAAGTTTGGAAATGCCTGACCAGCTTGATGAGCTTCTGAATGACAGGAGCCCAGGTGTTCTGGTGGTGAAACTGGAACCACTCAGAAAGGGTCAAGGAGTGATCCCTGAGAGGAAACCGTGCTGCCTTAGCCTGAAGAAAGCGATTGTACAGATCTTTATGAGATTTAGCCCATTGCTCCTCAGTTTTGGAGTGGGCTGAGGAGAAGATTTTAGATTTGTCGGCTTTAGACAGAGGAGTATAGGGAAGAATGACATCTAAGTGGTCAGAGAGGTTAAGAAAAGGAAGATTGTGAAGAGTGGCAAAGACAACCTTTTGAAGATATTCTTGTACAGAGAGGAATGCTTGTGGGTGACTGTAAGAGAAAACCACAAGGGAGGGTAAAGAGGAGAGGCGGAGGAAGAAAGCTTCCGTTTCTTGGAGACAGTACTGGAGGAGTCTGTCTTGGAAAGGTGGTCGCCTACCTTTAGCACAGACCTAAGGATAACCTCTTCAAACTCATCCTTAATTTTATCAAGAAAGGGAGAGTCGATTTGGACATTCTTAGGAATAATAGTGATAAAGGAGGGAGGAGCAGGGGGGTGAGAAAGGCATCAGAATTGAAGATCCTACTTCTGGAAATGAAGATGTACCAGAAGAGGATGAGGCTCCAGCTGAGGATGCTGGAGGGGCCTCAAATTCTTGACAGAAGAAGGATGAGAAGTAGAAGAAACAGGAGAGATGAGATAGGATGAGGAGGAAAAGGTGTGGGAGAGGAAATGGGCCTGGATCTGGGCTTTTTGAAGGGAGGAGGAGCAGGTGGAGCTGTGGAGTTAGTGGGTGGAGAAGGAGGAATGGGAGTGTTGGTAGAAGTGGGAGGATCAATGGGTGGAGGATCTAATACCACTTCTTCAGGCAAGGAAGACAAGGAGTCCAACACTGCCGGCCCTGGTGGCCCTGACTCCATCACAACTGGCCCTGATGGCCCTGAATCTATAGCTGCCCTGATGGCCCTGACTCTTTAGCTGGCCCTGATGGCCCTGACTCTGTAGCTGGCCTTCTGCTGGGGCTTCTGCTGCTGCAGCTGCTGACTGCCCGGAGGGCTCAGGTACACTTGAGTGAGGCTCCTGAGCTGCTGGAGGAGCAGGAGCTTGAGTTCCAACAGCCTGAAGGATGTCAGATAGCATATTTTTCATGGTCCCCATTTCCTGATGGAACCATGTCATGGCAGAGCGAATCTGAACTAATTCCTTGCGGGCTGAAGCTTGGCTTAGAAAGATGGAGTTCACATCAGACTGAAGTGAGCAAAGCAGCTCACCCTGAGCATCCAACCTCTCAATCACAGGTTTTAAATTGATGACAATCTTTTGCTTGACCTGTCTTTCAAATGGTGCATCAGCTAAAAGGGGTACTTCAGGAGCTATATCTTCTCTTTGCCCTTTGTAGCTGGAGGAGGTGGATTATTGTCCTCATCAGAGCTTGATGAACTAGCTGTCTCCCCTTCTCTGGCATCCAAATTTTCAGACTCTCTCTGGTCTTCCTCCTGATCGCTGGTGGCTGGAGGTGCAACATCTGGTGTCTTGGGATTGCTCCCCCTCAAGTGGAGCATCTTCTGCAATGGCACCAGTCTCCCCCTGACAGGGAGCATCCATTTCCATCGAATTATCCTGAGGAATTTGCTGCTCTTCTTCCACTAGTCCTTCTTCAAAGATGTGGCCTGATGCCACAGACTGCTCCATAACAGGCAAGATATCTTCTGGAAGAATGTCCTCAATTCTTCTTTCAGCAGGTGGCACAACTGGATCTGCTGCAGCTGGCCTGTCTTCTTCTGCCCTCACTGCTGTTGCTGCCTCTGATTGATTTCTGGCCATAGATGGCCCTTCCTGCTCTGTTTCTACAAAGACTGGAACAGAACCTGATTCCAGTGGCAGTTCGGGCATCACAGAATCTGCCTCTAACTGGCTTGAGCAACTGAAGGCTCACCAATGAGACCTTCACCTTCTGCAACTGAGGCCTTGAACCAGACCCCATTGACTATTGAAAAGCCGCTCTTCTTTAAGTTTCTGGACCTGATAGCTTGGCCCATCTTCTCCACAACTGCCCCTGAGACATCTACACCGAAGTGTCTGAAGATTCTGGTGAGTAAATGGGCATAGGGAAGGGACACATTCAACTTGCTTTTAGTGTCCCAAATCTGCTCCCTGGCAAATTTCATTCTCTCCATCATCACTGCGGCCATATTGATTTCCTCATTTTTAATGGCCCAGTACATCAGATCGGAGTCAGCCTTAGTGCAAGCGGAGAAGGTTGCACTTCGGGGAACCAAAATCTGACAAACGATAAAGTGAAGGAGGCGGTTGAAGGCACTTAACTGATTGATATCTAGCTTGCCATCCCTCATCTTGAACCCTGGCCCAACAATCCCCAAACCCTTTTCTTGGGTGTCTACAGAATGAATTCCACTGAAGCCCGATATGCTTACTCCAAATAGCATCCTAAGCAATTCCTGGTCGATTCTGATTACGGTGCCCTTGACTGAAGAAACGAGGGCCCCATCTTCTTCTGTTCTTAAGCATACAAAGAACGCCTTTACCAGGTCCGGATAACTTACCTCTGAGCAAGTGGTAAGCCCTTTCCACTTCATCTGGTCGATCTTCTCAATGATGCTGCTCATTCCATTCTTCTGCAGATCTGAAACATCTACTTCCTTGTGACCACAGAGCTTTGTCTTCACAAAGGTGAAACGCTCCTCCTGCGCTGGGGAGAGGTATTCGGCGCTGTAGCCACCCACACTTCCGGCAATAGCTGGTGCGGCCATGGATTCAGGTGGGAGAAGGTTTGAAGGGTTGAAGAGAAGGGTGATGAGAAGAAACCCTCAAACGATTTCGCGGGAAGGAGATGGAAGCTTCAAATTTGCAGAGGGTAGAGGCAAGAGTCGCTAGGGCATCGGCTCATGCGTCGGGACGAAAGAGGGGAAAAAGTGAATGAGGAAGAGGAATCGTTAACGCATCGATTTAAAGAATATAAATGCTCCAAAAGGTGAGGCGTCAGAAAACGACAAGCGAGGTTGACCGCCTTGAAGGACTATGACTTATCGGACGGAACGCTTAAACTGAGACTTTTGAATTGATTTTGACACAGAAGGAGAGAGAGAGAACCTTCTTAATTCTGAGAATTTTTATACCAGCTTTAAATGAAGATCTTTTCACAAAATACACATGCCTAACTCCCTTCTAAGAGATGTAAATCTCTCTTCAGGTAAGGCCTTTGTGAAAATATCTGCTAGCTGATTATTTGTATCAATAAACGATATTTCAATATTGCCATTTGCTACATGATCACGAATAAAATGGTATCTGACCTCAATATGTTTGGTCCTGGAGTGCTGAATTGGATTTTTGGTGAGGTTGATAGCGCTGGTGTTGTCACATAGCAGAGGAATTTTCTTGACTTTGAGTCCAAAATCCTCAAGTTGTTGCTTTATCCATAAGAGTTGTGTACAGCAACTTCCAGCAGCTACGTACTCGGCTTCAGCTGTAGATAGTGCTACTGAATTTGTTTCCTTGAGGACCATGAGATTAAAACCCTGCAAGAAATTGACAGCATCCACTGGTGCTTTTTCTATCTACCTTGCATCCAGCATAATCCGCATCAGAATATCCTACTAATTTTACATCACAGGAGTTTGGATACCATAGTCCTAGATCATGAGTCCTGGCTAAGTATCTGAAAATCCTTTTGACAGAAATTAAATGTGATTCTCTAGGGTCGGCTTGATATCTAGCACACATGCATACACTAAATAATATATCAGGTCTACTTGCGGTTAGATAAAGTAATGAACCTATCATACCTCTGTAGATCTTTTGATCTACCTTCTTACCATCCTTGTCATTGTCCATCCTTGTTGATGTACTCATTGGTGTTGACAGAGGCTTGGTGTTTTCAAATCCAAATTTCTTTAGCAGTTCTCTGGTGTACTTTGCTTGACAGATGTGAGTTCCTTCCTTTCCTTGTTTGATTTGAAGTCCAAGGAAGTAGTTGAGCTCTCCCATCATACTCATCTCAAATTCTCCCTGCATTAGCTTTTCAAAATACTTGCACAAGGATTCATCAGTAGATCCAAAGATGATGTCATCCTACATAAATTTGAACCAACAGTATATTTTTGGCTTTTGTTTTTATAAAAAGAGTGCTATCTACTTGACCTCTATTGAAACCATGTTTTGTGAGAAAAGAACTAAGTCTTTCATACCAGGCTCTAGGTGCTTGTTTTAAACCATATAGAGCCTTATGCAACTTAAAAACATGATTTGGAAAGTCTGTATCATCAAAACCCGGCGGTTGTTCCACATAAACTTCTTCTTTTATAAAACCGTTTAGAAATGCAGATTTAACATCCATTTGAAATAACTTTAAATCTAATGCAGAAGCATAAGCAAGTAACATTCTAATAGCCTCAAGTCTAGCCACTGGTGCATAGGTTTCATCAAAATCTATGCCTTCCTCTTGACAATAGCCTTGAGCCACCAGTCTGGCCTGTTTCTTAGAATTACACCAGATTCATCCAATTTGTTTCTGAACACCCATTTAGTGCCGATCACAGGATGGTCTGATGGTCTAGGAACAAGTGACCATACTTGTTTCTCTTGAACTGATTTAATTCATCTTGCATTGCTATTATCCAAGATTCGTCAGTTAGGGCTTCATTGACTGTCTTAGGCTCTAATTGAGAGACAAAAGCAAGGTAATCACAAGGAATCAAGTTACCTCTTGTTCTTACCCCTACCGATGGATCACCAATAATGTTTTCAGGTGGGTGATCTTTCTTGTATCTCCATTCCTTTGGAAGAGTTTCATGAGAAATTTCTTCTTGTTGCATTTCTTCCAGAGGCGGATCATCCTTATCTTCAAGTGATGTGTCTTTCAGTTTATTGGACAGTTCATCTGCGTCATCATTATCACTCTCTACTTCCTTTCTCAAGGAGGGATTAGTTTCATCAAAAATAATGTGTACAGACTGTTCAATCAATAAGGTACGTTTATTAAACACTCTATAGCCTTTGGGTTTAGAGGCGTACCCCATGAAGATGCCTTCATCTGATTTGGCATCCAACTTACCAATATCCCTTTTTTCGTTGTTGTGAATAAAGCAAGGACATCCAAAGGTTCTGAAATGGCTGATCTTTGGTTTCTTCCCTTTAAACAGCTCATATGCAGTCTTCTTCAGGATTGGCCTGATCATGACTCTGTTGATAATGTAGCTGGCTGTGTTGACTGCTTCTGCCCAGAAATATCTTGGTAACTCATATTCACAAAGCATAGTTCTTGCCATATCCAAGAGAGTTCGGTTCTTCGTTCGGCTATACCATTTTGCTGCGGTGTCCTTGGTGCTGAGAAATTGTGCTGAATTCCTTGATCATCACAGAATCTAGCAAACTTTTCATTTTGGAACTCACCACCATGATCAGATCGAATGGATACTATGCTGAACTTCTGATCTTTCTGGACTTTCTGCTGAAACTAACAAAATTATCAAAAGTGTCATTTTTATGTTCTAAGAAAGATACCCATGTGAATCTTGAGTAGTCATCTACTATAACAAATCCAAAGTTCTTTCCTCCAAGACTGGTAGTTCTCATTGGCCCAAATAGATCCATATGTAGGAGCTCTAAGGGTTTTGAGGTGGTCACCACCGTCTTTGACTTGAAGGAACTCTTTGTGTGCTTTCCCTTAGCACAAGGTCTGCAAACACTTTCTAATTTACCATTGATTTTAGGTAGACCTTCCACAAGGTTCCTCTTTCTGAGCTTGCTCAACCCATCCAAGCTGCAGTGGCCTAGCCTTCTGTGCCACAGATCAGTTGATTTGTCTTTGCTGGCTGCCAGACACACATTTTGCTCTTTGAGTTCTTCAAGGTAGAGCACGTACAGATTCTTTTCTCTATTTGCTTCAAAGATGACTGCTCCATCCTTTAGTATGCTACATTTTGACTCTTGAAATTTGATTTGATGTCCTCTATCACACAGCTGACTAATACTTATGAGGTTGTGCTTTAAACCTTTGACTAACAGCACATCTTCTATGACTGTTTTCCTTTGCTGTTTACTGATCCACTGCCTACTACAGTTCCTTTTCCATTATCCCCATAAGTGACTGTTCCTTCTTCATCTTGGAGATGGGAGAAAAGCTTCAGGTTTCCTGTCATGTGCCTTGAGCATCCACTATCCAAATACCATTTGGATGCTCGAGGATTAACTGAGATAAAGACATCAAGATTTAGGTACCCAAGTTCTTTGGGTCCTGATGGGTCAGTATCATTACTTTTACTTTTTATTATCCACTTCTTATGTCTTGTTGGACAAGTGATTTTAAATGTCCTAGCTTGTTACAGTGACTACAGCATGATGTTATTGTTACTCTTTCTATGTACTTAAAATTCGCTTTATATGCTACATCTTGTTCTGGAGTGAACTTAGGAGTTGGATATTTTTCTGGATAGATTATTTCTTCTTCATTTACTGGAGGTATGTAACCTAAACCTCGTTTATTCTTACCAGATCTTCTAGCACCTTTTAATAATAAGGAATTCTTTCCATTTGTAAACTTTTCTAAGGTGCTTGCTAGTGTATTGTTTTCTTCATTTAATTCATTTACCGTTTTTCTAAATCATCTGAGCTTTCCTGTTTTTCTAGGTCAATGATTTGTCTGTTCTTGTCTTTTAAGTTTTCACATAATAGTTCATTTCTTCTCTTAAGCTCCATTATTTGTTTTTCTAGTTCTTCATTTTCAGATTTTAAATCTGAGTTGGTATTTTCGAGACAGGGATATTTTTCTTGCTTAGCTTAAGTAGTTTAGACACTTCTTTATACTTATCGTAGAGTTCATTAAATGCACTTTCCAAATTGTCCGAATCTGAGTCATTACAGGAATCGAAAGAGGAATCAGATGTTACCTTATCCTCGGTATTTGCCATAAGAGCCAGGTTGGCTTCTTCTTCTTCACTGCTGGAGCTTGACTCACTGTCTGAGTCGCTGCTGTTTCCCATGCAGCTGCCATGGCTTCTTTTTGAATCTTCTGAACTTCTTGGAGCTGTCCTTCTTCTTGTGATCATTTTCTTTAGCATTGGACAGTCTGCCTTGATATGTCCAGGTTTCTTGCATTCATAGCAAAGTGGCTCATTCCTCTTCTGATCTTTTCCATCTGGTCTTGAGATCTTTGTTTTTCTTGAAGTACCTCCTACCAGACTGGAACTTCTTCTTGGCCAAGATTCTCTGCAATCTTCTTGAGAGCATGGCTTCTTCATCATCACTATCTTTGCTATCTTCACTGTTATCTAAGGATTCTTCTGATGAGTCCCCATTAGCTTTAAGCGCATTTGACTGCTTCTTTCTACTGGAGGATTCTCCTAGTCTTTCCATGTTTATTTCATGGGCCATGAGAGACCCGATGAGTTTTTCTACTGACATTCTCTTAAGATCATTAGCTTCTTCGATAGCTGTGACCTTTGCCGTCCATGAAGATGGCAAGGATCTGAGAATCTTCCTTACCATATCTGCAATCTCATATGACTTTCCTAGACTTGCTAGGCCATTAGTGATGTCAGTAAATCTACTAAACATTTGGGTAATAGACTCACCTGTTTGCATTTGAAATCTTTCATACTGAGTGACAAGAATGTCGATTCTTGTCTCCTTTACTTTGTCTGTACCTTCATATGTAATCCTTAACTTTTCCCACATTTCCATGGAGGATTTGCATGCTGAAACTCTGTTGAACTCCTTCTTGCTTAGAGCACAACATAGAATGCTCTTAGCTTTACAGTTCAAGGAGATTTTCTTTCTATCTTCATCTGTCCATTGTGCTTTCTCATTTGTGACGACCAGATCACCTTCTTCCACTATTGACCAGATTTGATAATCGTGGCCTTGTAGAAAGTATTCCATCCTGGTCTTCCAATACGTATAATCTTCACCGTCGAACAAAGGAGGTCTGTTGACAGACTGACCTTCGAAGTGACCTTGGGCTGCCATGGATCTTTACTCTTCAGATCGTTGGATCTTGTTCTTTGTCGAAGAGACTCGCTCTGATACCACTTGTTGCCCGGTTGGCTAACCCAGAGGGGGGGGGGTGAATGGGTCTTTAAAGTAATCCTAGCTGATAAAAATCTGAACTCAGAACAAACATAAAGAGTTCTTGAAAGGGATTAGTAATGGTTAGTAAAAACAGCAATCACACAAAGAAGACAATCACACAACACAGAAATTTATCCTGGTTCGGATCTCCTCTCCTTAGGAGTCCTACGTCCAGTCCCTGAGCAACCCTCAGGATTTCACTAACTAGGGTACAGTCCCCCTATGGACAAACAACAACCACCCAGCTCAGCTGGTCTTCCTTCACCCCTGAAGGGAACACAACACCCTGGTACCACCAGGTCTTCCTTTACTCCTGAAGGGAAAAACACCACCCTGGAAACCACCAGGTCTTCCTTCACACACGAAGGGAATAACACAGGAAATTCTTGAAAGAAAAAGACTAGCCCCTAGATCAAGCTTTTACAAAAACTCAATCTGAAGCTACAAGCACTGAGAGTCGAAGATCTACACAGAGTGCACTCTCTCAGAACTAAACTAGCTCTTCCTTTTGTTTCTTCACACAGCACAGGGAGCTAAGAGCGAAGATGAAAAGAGTGAATTTTTGGCTCTAGAGAACTTTCGAAGACGTGAAAGCTGCAGAGATCTAGCCGCCCTTGAATCAAATTGATCGCTGTTGTCTTCCGAGCTTCATCTTGTATTTGTATCTCTAATTTGAATAAGGACAAGGAGATGACCGTTGTCTCACGGCTTTGGTGTACGTTAGACTGAAGGATTTGAGGAAGCTTCCTGTCAGCAGTCTTTTGTTCTTGGAACACGCAAAGTGATAAGATCTTCTGAGTTTGCTTGTAGTTCTTTCTGTGTCCAGTGTTGTAGGATATTACATCCTTAAGGTTCTACAAGGTTGAGCTTTAATGGTAGACAGCTATACTATCTCCAGATATCAATCAACGTCAGAGCAGATAGACGCAAATATAGTAATAACACTTTATCGTTCTAAAAGATGCATGCAGAGAATACACGAGAATGGAAGATATGTTCTGTGTCCATGCAGAGATACGTTCAGTCTTTATTAAATGCATGGCAGTCAAACAGACGAGATGCGACTTTGACTATTCAACGTAGCTTAAATCAAGGAAAAACATTTAATTAATGGAAACATGACTTATGCAGTCGTTGTGAAAATCTGATAGAATCGTTATTATCAAGTTGCTGTAGACTGATAAGAAGTCGTTATGATAACTTATGAAATCGTTACCACAACCAAGTCGTTCTATAACAGATGATAAGGAGATCGTTATGAAACATGGCAAGTCGTTGTAGCTTTCAAAAGAAATCGTTATGACTAAAAGTCGTTAAAACTTCTAAAGAAATCGTTATGATACTTAACAAGTCGTTAAAACTTTCTAAAGAAATCGTTAAGATGACTTACAGAATCGTTATAATGAGCAAGTCGTTATAACTCCTGAAGAAGTCGTTACGATAACTTACAGAGTTGTTTAATGAGCAAGTCGTTATAACTTCTGAAGAAGTCGTTACGATAACTTACAGAGTCGTTATAATGAGCAAGTCGTTATAACTTCTGAAGAAGTCGTTACGATAACTTACAGAGTCGTTATAATGAGCAAGTCGTTATAACTTCTGAAGAAGTCGTTACGATAACTTACAGAGTTGTTATAATGAGCAAGTCGTTATAACTTCTGAAGAAGTCGTTACGATAACTTACAGAGTCGTTATAATGAGCAAGTCGTTATAACTTCTGAAGAAGTCGTTACGATAACTTACAGAGTCGTTATAATGAGCAAGTCGTTATAAATCTGAAGAAGTCGTTACGATAACTTACAGAGTCGTATAATGAGCAAGTCGTTATAACTTCTGAAGAAGTCGTTACGATAACTTACAGAGTCGTTATAACTTCGACTTGTTTGACACAGCAAGGTTATCAATCTTCAAGTAAATCGTTGTTCTGGTGAGGAAATCGTTATAGACATGAAGGAATTATTATGGCTCTTAAAAAAGATGTATGGAAGACTTACCACAATGCTTGACTTTCTTTGGGTAATTCCTGTGCTTATGGCTAGAAAACGAGGTTAGAAAAACTTTTGACAGTGTTTTGGTTATCACCAAAATAGGCAAGTACTTAATGAAAAGGACATGGGGGGGATGGACTGTCATCAAATGTTTGTTAGTTGATGGACTGATTATAATTTGCTCAATATCAGCCAACTATTGACAAAGGTCACAAAGTGGTTTGAATCTGATTTTTGCAAGATAATGATTCATCAACTGATAAAATCAAATTCTTGGAAAAAGAGAAAACAATGTCTACATGATCAACCTTATAAAAAATTTTCTGAAAATCTTTGTTTTGTTGCAAATAAGATGAAATGCATGGATTTGGCACAAAACTTGGCCATGCAAGTTTCAGACTTTGAATAAGTTGTTAAGATTGAATCTGGTTAAAGGTCTTCCTGAATCATTTTCTAGTGTTGAAGGTCAAATTTGTGGGATCTGTGCTAAAGGAAAACAAACTAGGAAATTCTTTAAAGCCTTCAATGAAGTACTCACATCTAAGCCACTAGAACTTTTTCACATGGACCTCTTTGGGCCAACAAGAGTTCTAAGCTTAAGTGGCAAGAGATATGGGTTTGTAATCATTGATGACTTTACTAGATTTACCTGGGTTATTTTTCTATCCCACAAAAGTGATGCATGCCTTGAATTCAAGAATTTCTGTACCACTATCTTAACAACTTATCTATTTAAAATTAAAAACATTTTAACTGATTATGGGGGTGAATTTTATAACACATCATTTTCTGATCTATGTGCTGAATTTCAAATCTTTCACAAGTTTTCTTCACCTAGAACTCCAGAACAAAATGGAGTTGTAGAAAGAAAGAATAGAACTCTTGTGGAAATTGCTAGATTTATGCTCTTAGGAAGTAATCTGCCTAAATCCTTCTGGGCTGAAGTTGTTAACACAGCCAATCACATCCTAAACAGAGCTTTGGTCAGACCAAAGATCAGAAAAAACCCCTATGAATTGTTGAAAAACAAAAAGCCAACTGTTGCTTACTTCAAAACTTTTGGGTGCAAGTGTTTTGTACACAATAACAACAAAGAAAACTTGACAAGTTTGATGCTAAGAGTCAGGAAGCTATCTTCCTTGGCTATTCTGAAGTGTCAAGGGCTTTCAAAGTGTACATTTTAAAAACCAAAACTGTTGAAGAATCACCACATGTTATTTTTGATGAAAATTCCTTTTCCACTAATGATTCTAAATCTTGCAGGGAAAAACAAGACAATGAAGAGGATGACCTCATTGTGGATTCTTCACCAACCGTTCAGGAGATTAACAACATTGAAGAGAACCTGAACAACAACTCACCATCTTCAAGTGGTTCAGGTAATATTGCTCTAGAAGTGGGCACTTCTCAACAGGTAATTTCTGAACCTCGTTTTCTAAGAGATCACCCATTAGACGTGTAGTTGGCAACTTAAATGATAGAGTTAGGACCAGATCATCATTTTTGCAAAACATTGAAGAAGACTCACTAGCTCTAATTTCCCAAATTGAACCCAAGTCAATTGATGAAGCCTTATCCAGTTCTGATTGGATTAATGCTATGCATGATAAACTTCATCAATTTGAAAGAAATCAAGTGTGGGAATTAGTGCCTAGACCTAGTGACCAAACAGTGATTGGCACTAGATGGGTTTTCAGAAATAAATTGAATGAAGCTGGTCAAGTAATAAGAAACAAAGCTAGGCTAGTTGCAAAGGGATATAACCAAGAATTTGGAATTGACTTTGAAGAATCTTATGCCCCTGTAGCTAGACTAGAAGCTGTGAGAATTTTCCTTGCTTTTGCATCCTCCATGAAACTCAAAGTCTTCAAATGGATGTCAAAAGTGCATTTCTAAATGGATATATAAAGAAAATATTTTTGTTGAACAACCTCCTGGATTTGAAAATGAAAAATATCATAACCATGTTTTCAAGCTTAATAAGACACTCTATGGTCTTAAACAAGCTCCAAGAGCTTGGTATGATCGTTTGAGTTCCTTTTTACTTGAAAAAGGATATTCTAGAGGTAATGTTGATCAAACATTGTTCACAAAAATAGTAAAAAATCAAATAATTGTTGTCCAAATTTATGTTGATGACATAATATTTGGATCAACTAATAAAGGCCTTTGCACTAAATTTTCAAATCAAATGAAGAATGAATTTAAAATGAGCTTAATGGGAGATTTAACATTCTTTTTGGGATTGCAAGTTAACCAAACCAATGAAGGAATCTTCATCAGTCAAACTAAATATGTCAAAGAGCTACTGAAAAGGTTTGACTTTCAGAACCTTAAACACTCAAGCACACCATTGCAATAAATGGTAAGCTAGAAGAAGACCCATCTGGTAAGTCAGTAGATCGAAAGACCTACAGAGGTATGATTGACTCTCTGCTCTACCTTACTACTTCTAGACCTGACATTCAGTTTTGTGTGTGCTTATGTGCTAGATTCCAATATAATCCTAAAGAAAGTCATATGCTTGCTGTGAAAAGAATTTTTAAATATCTTGTTGGAACATGTGACTTAGGAATTTGGTATCCTACTGGTTGCAAGTTAGAATTGTTTGCTTATTGTGATGCTGATTATTCTGGGTGTAAGTTAGATAGAAAAAGCACAAGTGGCTTGTCTGTATTTCTAGGTGGGTGCCTTATTTCTTGGGCTTTTAAGAAGCAACATTCAGTTGCTCTGTCAACTGCAGAAGCTGAATATGTTGCAGCAGGTAGATGTGGAACTCAGATTCTCTGGGTGAAACATCAACTTCTTGATTATAACCAAGATTTAGGGTGTGTACCATCCTATGTGATAACACAAGTGCAATCAACCTTTCTAAAAACCCCATTCAACACTCTAGAACAAAACACATTGAAATTAGGCATCATTTCTTGAGAGATGAGGTTGTAAAGAAGTCTTTTGAACTCCACTTCATTGAAACTGAAAAACAAATTGCAGACATATTCACAAAACCCCTTCCTGAAAATAGATTTTCATCTTTAAGGAGAGAACTTGGTCTTTGCAAGTGTCCACCTTCTTGATTTCTCTCTAGGTTTGGGCCGAGTGTTATGCATTGTCTAAGGGGGAGTTCGTTGTATTTCATAGCTCTTTGCTTCCTTCATTCACATTGTTCATATCTCTCTCACTTTCAATTCTAATTCCTTTTTCTTACAATAAATTCTCCAACTCTTATTGTGTTGACACTTCAAGGTATATCAAATAGTGACTTGGAGAAGGACAGGTTATACTTGTCTGGAACCTTTCACTATGCGTGAGAACATATCTCTGCCAAGTACTAAGAAGTTAGTATGCAATAGTTGAGGGGGAGCTTTTATTGTTCAAAGAGAATTTTTTTTCTGATTTCAAAACTTGCACAGTTTTAACTTCCATTTCTTTTGGCAATGAATCTTCAACTCTTATTGCATTGAAGTTACTTGGTATATCAAATGGTGATTTGAAGAAGGACAAGTCAGGCTTGTCTGGACACTTTCACTATGTGTGAGAGCTTATCTCCGCCAAGTACCAAAAAATGAATATGCAATTGTTGAGGAGAAGATCTTGTTGTCCAAGAAGAAAATTTCTTTCTGATTTCAAAATTGCATATCTTTATTTTGATGAAAAATGGTTGAAATCAACATCTTAGGGGGAGCTAGAAAATTCACAAGTCATCTTTTTGCAAAATTCAAAACCCTTCTTGCATTTCATCAATTCCTTGCATGATGTCCTCATTCTAAAGTCTAGAGTCACAAAATGAACTTTGAGTGATTTATTATATTTTTACTAATCAACTTTCAACTATGTCTCTCAATCCACAGAAATTCAGATCTCTTCCTAGACTAAATAACAATTTGTGCCTTGAACTTAAAACATTTCCTTGTTTGCAACTGATGACTGGATGTATTTGAATTCTATCTCACAAACTCTCCAAAATCTTGTAAAATCCAACAGAGCAATGGCATCTGTGCTGAGAAACTGCACACCTTCACAATGAATGAAGTGCCATGTATATCATGAGGCATTATTGCTAACTCTGTTCAAAGGGGATCAAAATTGAAAATAAATTCAAAACTAAGCAAAAATGTGCTATGCTTTTTGATGATAACTGAGTAACTGGAAATATTGACGTCTACAAAATGTATATTTTCATGTCAAAAGGTCATCATTTACCCCTTTGAGACTTGACAATGACTAAATCTTAAGTATCCAGGGACTATGGTGTGTAAAAAGCACTAGTACTTGAGTGAAAGAGATTTATATCATTTGATAGTTTGTTAAAAGAACAAAAAAATGAAAATTATTGGAGATTTTTTTAGAAAGAATCATCTTCTTCCTTCATCAAGTTGTTCTTTAAGTTTGTGTTTTACTTTCAACACAATTGTATTTGGTCTAGATGACATCTTTAATTCTTGAAAATTGAGAAACATTGTAGTTTTTGGTTGATTGTTAGATACATTATATCCTCAATTTATCATCTTGTTGACTCAAGTCTTGGAATGATAATATCCTGTTGGGAAATTGCTTGAAAAACTTGATTTGTGATGAATTCTTGCAAAATATAACAAATGAATTTTTTAAGCCCCTTAAAAATCCTTGAAATGATAATTCCTCTCATTCTTTATCATTCTAAAGATGTCCCCAATTTCTCAAAAATTTCCTCTTAAAATTTCAAATTTTCATCAAGGCCGTGTCGACACACATTGTGACCCGTGTCGACACACACTCTGGGTCAGGTCGACACACCCTCTTCATGTGTCGACACACCCTTTCCAGAATCCTTTTTAGACCATTAGGGTTTATGATTACCCTTGTTGTTCCTGCGGGACAGTGTACCACTGAAACCCCGACGACCCTCTTTCTCATTGTTTCCAGCAACAATCTCCACCATTTTCTCTCTAAATCACATCCACTCTTCAATCCCCTCTCAAATCTTCCATCTTCCTCAATTTCCACTCCAACCCTAGCACCATGGTCCGGAAATTGGGTCCCCGGTGTGGCGCCAGATCAAGGGCATCTTCCAGGCCATTCCGGCGGAAATAGCCGTTGAGCAAGTTGAAAGAAGAACCAAGAGGAGAAACGATCCTGCTGAGCAACCAGGATCTTCTTCTGCACCTCAGAGAGCTTCCAAGCGAGGTAGAACCTCCACTTCAGGCCGAGGTAGCCATTCTCCAAACCCTAGACAAGAAATTCAGGGTTCCCCCTCTGAAGACCCTGAGGAATCCTCCTCTTCTTCTGAATCCTCTGAGTCTCAAGAAGAAGAAATCACCTCAGAGTCTCGTATTGCTGCCAAGCTTATCCTAAAGCCCAGAATTCTAGATTTGACAGACAATGAGCTAGCAAACTCATTCCCAGAAATTCGGACCTTATTTGCTTTTCAGTCTTGGTTGATCTTCATTTCAAACTTTCCTATCTTTTACCCAAGATTAGTTCAAGAATTTTACAAGAACTTAAAGTGCACAAAGTTTGGGTACAAGTCTTTGGTCAAAGGAGTCGAAATTGATTTACCAACAGACTTAGCTGCCACCTTGTTTCATGCCCCCGATGAAGGTGAAAATTGCAACAAATACCAATTTGACCTTCATGAAGCCTACACCCTTCTCACAGGCCTACCCTCTGATGAGTCTGATCCTAAACAGACTCATGTCACCAAATACAACACCAATACTTTTTCCCCATCCTTGAGAATTATCCATCACATGTTAACAACCATAATTACCCCTCAAGGTGGTGGAAGGGACAGGTTGACAGAGACACAGAGGTTTATCCTGTATTGCATGAAAAAGGACATCAAGATAAATCTTCATGACATTATGTATCAGATAATGTCAAAAACAATTAGAAAGAACCTCAAGAGATCACTCCCCTATGCTGCTCACCTCACATCAGTTTTTGAGCACTTTGGTGTGCCCTTAGTAGGAGAGAAATCCCAAAAAATTCCCAAGTCAAACATCTACTGCTTCAAGAACATAAAGAAATTTATGGGATTTAGATTGGAAGACAACCAGATAAGAAGAGGTCCAGTTCTATTTGAAGCTCCTAAAATACAAGAGGACAGCCTCAAGTCCAAGAGGACCACCCTTAAGAGCAAGGGGATCAGCCTCCACATGTTGAGGGCCAGCCTCAAATTCAAGAGGAACAGCCTCTTAGTCCAGAGGATCAAGTCCAATTGCCAGAAGTTCAAGTTCACTTGCCAGAGTACCAGCAATTAGTGGATGAGGATCAGCCTCAACATTCTCCTGAAGGTGACATTCTAGCTAATAGCCCTATCTCACCTCATTTTGATCCCTCCTCATCCATTCCCCCTGACCTTGAACCTCCCACTTTCCAAGCTTCAACTTCTTCTGGTGGGTCCTCAATTCCACCAGAATTGTTCTCCTTCTTTAATTCCAAGTTTGATACTTTGAACTCCTCAATTCATACAATGTCCGAAAGGTTTGAAGTGAGGATCAAAAGGTTAGAGAACTGAGTTTCAGCTAATTTCATTGAGCAGAAGGCAGCATCAGACTATGCAGCTCAAAGATTCAATAGGCTCATTGGATCCCTAGCTGATGCCTCAGTAGATCTGAAGGAGCACCAACAAAAGCTAGAGATAGTTCTCCAGGGAATTTTGGCAAATTCCAAGCAGATGTCTTCAACACCACAGAGACCCTCTCTCAGCTGAACATGACAAGGTGTGCCTTTGCTCACCTAGCTGATGACTTGGAGAGCATGAAAAACTTTAATGTTCACTTGGACAATCAGATTCAGAACTGAAAAAGGAATTCAAGATCTTGTCCAGACCTGGATGGTCAGTTGGTTCTTCATCAACCTCACAACCAATTACAGAAGATCTACACAGAATCCAAGACAATTTGATGGAGAACACCAATCGAATGGAACATTTTCTACACACCAAGCTGACAACAATCCATGAGCAGATGAAGTCTAGCATGGCTTCCATGGAGAAGAGGATGTCAGACATAGAGACAATCCTCCTTCCTCTTCATCCTCCTCCTCCACCTTCTAATTAATGTAATCTTGTTTTGATGATGTCAAAGGGGGAGAAGAAAGAAAGAAAGAATGAATGAAAAATCATTGTAATGTTTTGGAAGAAAAATGAATGAACTTGATGTAATGTGTTTCTGAATTGAAATGAATGAAATGTTTGTTTGCTTGTCTCAATGAAACTTGTTGTGTCATTGTGAATGAAAATCTTTGTGTTGAATACTTGTTAAGTTGCTTGACTTGTGTGTACAAAAATCTCAATTCAAGTAACATTGTGTTTCACAAATGCACCATCAATTGTTACTGAAAATTTTCAAAGTCTTTGACAAGTATAAACAAAAAGAAAACAAAATTTTGAATAACAAAAATTACTTAAAATCACACTTCATCAAAACCACATTGAAATATGGATTTAATGTTGTCATCATCAAAAAGGGGGAGATTGTTTGGTTGAGTGTTTATTACACTATTTCACTCCTATTTTGATGATGACAAGAAGTGTTTTCAAAAGCAATTCAAATGAAACATGTCAAATTTATCATACCTGAAATCAATGTCAAAAAGCATGTTTTAAATCACAGTTATCATTTATATTCATGATAAATCTTTTATCTAATGATACATGTGCTTTACATTTCAGGAACAATTTTTCCATGAAAGTGTGTCGACACACCTCTCATGGTGTCGACACAAGGCCTCAGGTCCCAAGGCAGAAAATAGACAAATTTGCTAAAGTGTGTCGACACAAGCCAGATTGTGTGTCGACACGAGTTGGCCAATCCAAAAAAATCAAGCAACTCAGGTCGACACCATTGCAGATCAGGTCGACACACCTGACATCTCACCGAAGGCCACTTCTCAGGTGCTATCAGGGTGTCGACACCAACAAGGTTGTGTGTCGACACAGGACACCTTTCCAGAAGCTCAAGCTGTCAACTTCCAGACAAGTGTGTCGACACCAGTTGGGTTGTGTGTCGACACCAAAGGTCTACCAGAGACCATGCTTCAGCCTTCACTCAGTGTGTCGACACAGCCACCAGGGCAGGTCGACACACTCCATCAAGATTCCAACTTATCTGTATTGCTTGCCACGTGTCCTTCTAGGGCGATCAGAATCTTCCTAGGAACGCGTGCCCTTGTACCCCAAAAGGGTATCTTTGGAATCCTAAGGCTATAAAAGGTCTTTTTGGCCAGCCTTCACATCAGTGAAGTGACCCAACTCTCTAAGAGCCTCTAAAAGCTCCTGGCGGCCAAAAAGAGCTCGTGTCTCCTTCCTCTGCTCTCCAAGTGCTCCCAGAAGACCAATTTCCACCTATTCAAGGTGTGGGAATTGGAATTTGATTCCTGAAGACTCCTCTGAAGCATTCCAAGGAGGCAGATCCTGTAGAAGACTTCTTTGGTGAAGAATTCGAGGAAGATCCAACTTCTCAGATTGCAGAGCATCGACTTGGACTTCAAGCTTCACAAGTTTCTTCCCAATTCAAGCTTCTACAAGGGAGTACACTGAAGAATGAAGCCTTTCAATACAATTTATCTTTTTTCTGTTCTTCTGAGATATCTTTTGAGATTATGCAAGTGCTTCTGCATAACTCTCTTTAGAGTTCTCAAATTTCGACTAGATCTGTTGCTAGAGGATCTTAGTCTTAAGTTGGTGTCTAGCAAGTTTTAGTGTGAGCTTTGTGCTCAAATTGTGTGAGCATTGTGTTCAGGTTGTTGTGAGCCGTCGAGCTCAGATTGAGTTGTTAAGCTCAAGGTTGGTTTGAGCAGTCTTGCTCAGTGTTTCTAGAGTAGTCTTACACTAGAGGTCGTGTGAGTTGTATGCTCTTAAGTGTTGGAGTTGTTAGGCTCCTTTGGGTGTGTAGCCCAGTTGTGTTAGTGAAGCCTCACGGGTTATGAGGGGTGGATGTAGGAATCACTTTGGTGATTTCCGAACCACCTAAAAAATCCTTGTGCATTTGTCTTCTGTGGTTTGATTGATTCATCCGCTAGATGTTTGCATAGGATCCGTTTTTAATTCACTTATCAACTTGCTTCACATCTATATTTTTCAACTCACTCAAATCTAATCAGATCTGTAGTTTTTCACTGATATAACATGCCTCTGATTCTAAATAGTTTTCAAATTACTTAAGCTTCCGCAAAAGTGGCTAAGATCTATTCATCCCCCCCCCTTCTAGATCTTTTCCACACATTCATTTCGAACCTTCAATAATGAGATAACATGTATGGTTGCACAAAAGTGCACTAGTCACGATAGCATGTTTGGTCGATATTCTTTCAACCACGAGTTCAAGTAAAATGATTGATTGATTGTCATAGATTAAATAGTGCTAGTCATATGTTGGATGCATGCCGAACACCCTGATCATTAAACGCTGCGAGTTATAGCCTTTCGGGCGCACCTCCCAGGAGTAGATCAGGCCCCTTATAATGTTGCCTGGCATTGATCATGTTTTTATCTTAGACATTCACAGGATGGCCAAGTAGAGTACCAGAATAGCTGAGTGTAAGTGACGAATAGATGAGAGTCTAGAGATAGTAGATGAGAACAGAGACATAATAATAAAACATGATGAACATCCGATAATAACAGTTGCACAGCACTCGGTCTTGTGCTAGTAGTCTGGTAGAAGTCACAACCACCCACTAGCTGTGTTATGAACATAGGCCAGAGGTCTGACGTGATCTCAAGGTAAGAGAGAAAAACTATGGCTGTTGGATCATGCTAATCCCTAAGGGTATAATAGGTTTTAATGGTACAATCCGCTCGTCGGCAATGGACGTCCGTTAAAGCCAAAGAGACTTACGGAGGCCTTTAAAAGGAGTTCCTGGTCTAGTCAAGAGTATTCCCAATGGAGAGGTCGTCCAATCCAAGATAGAAGTGTTTAATGAAACGTTGCCAGTCTTGCCTCGAGTGCTCGAAGGCAGAGGAACGCGATAGCGGTATACATCACGCAGATAAAACGAAAACAAGTTTATTAAAATAATAGGAAAATTATATGAATAATTACACTTAATTATCAGATATATTATTGAGTAAATTGGTAAGGTCTCATGGCAAACATTTATGTATAGTGTGTGCATGTGTAAGATAATCATGATAGAAAGAGATAGTTGTGCACATGGCTTTTATTTAATGGAAATCTATGAAGATTACCCATTATTATTAAAGAAGTCATTACTTTTCATAACAGTACATGGCAGGGGTTAAATAGTTATTAAATGACTTAATTAACATAGTTTACATGAACATTTAAGGTTCTGGTTGACACAGTAAGAATGCGACGGGGGTACCTATCGCATTTCAAATCACGACGGGTAGGTCGGTTGTGTTCATCAGAACAGGTTCAGGATAATCGAGGGTTGCACAAAACATGACGGGGTGATCGGTCGCGATTAGGGCAATCAAACCAAGAACGCAACGTCTAGGTCTATCCCTATATGGGCAATCGGTACAGAGAGGAAGAACGCGACGTGTCGGCCGTCGCATTCATGTCGCGATGGGCCCCTCTGTTGCGACCTTCTGAAATCGCGACGGGTCGAGCCGTCACGTTCTTAGATGGTCCAGCCGAGCGCCAAACGTGAACCAGTTCACCTTGGACTTTGGTCCAGTCTTCCATAGCTTGACATAGGGCCATTCTAAATTCAATATAAAATCGTATACACATCCAAAATTTCTAAAACTAGTTTTAAACGAAAATAGACATGCAGATGTATCAACAATAATGAGTAATTGGAAAATAGACATAGTATGGATATGCTATGAATAGGTTACATCTAAATGACCTAAAATCATACACAGTGAGAGTATTTGATTTAATTCGAAGAGGATACTTGATAAAATTTGGGGAATATAAGATCACTCGAATCCTAACATCATGGAGCATGTATGATAAAAATTGCAAGGCATGAGATCAAGTGTATGCATGGATTGAAGGTAAACATGTTGGTTCGGATACAAGTTCATGACAGACATTGGAGCATGAAATACTCCCAAATGGTACTATGAAAATTGGGGAAAACATGGGGCTTTGCAAGAGGGGATCATGGTCTACCTAGGGACGAATGTAATTTCCTTTTGCTTGAGAGATTGCCTACCTTTCATGCTAGAAAATCCTAGGGCATAAAGGTTGAAGATGACGAATCCCCCTTGATCCTAGCCCTCTCCTCCTTGCTCTTCACGTCCAATAGCTCCTTCTCCTCGTACTTCAAGCTCCCAAGGTTCAATAGGGTCGGCTAGGGACGAAGTGGAGGTGTATTTGTATTTTAATATCCTCCTATTCACCTTAAAACTCTTCTCTTCCTTAAACATCGAATTTCTCATATTTATCTCCCATTTTCCTAGCCTTTATCCTCTAATAAGATTGGGAAGAAGTCTAATTTCGTGGGCAAAGGGTTTGGGTAGGTCTAGGACTCTTTTGGAGATAATTATAAGCTATTTTAGTCATTATCTTGCCCCTTTTTAATTTATTAAATATTAGTCACGAAATTAAGCCTAAATATCTCCCATCTACTTGGCTCTTTCCTTTTAGGCCCATTAACTCATATATGGACCATTTGTGTAACCCATTTTCTAATTTGACTTATTTTGTTTTAGCTTAATCCTTTTTATTCTCATTTTATTCTAATTTATTATCATTTATTCAAATTTTAAAATTAGAGTTGCTACATCCTCCCCCTCTTAAAAGAATTTGTTCCCCAAATTCATATGATCATAAGAGGAAGAATGACGTACTGAATACTTCCATATAATTCTGTCGCATTGTTGCTTCGGGTTCCCATGTGCTTCCTCGACTCCATGATTGATCCATAATATCTTCACCATCGATATGGATCGATTCCGAAGTGGTTGTATCTTCTTCCCATAACTCTAATAGGCTTCTCTTCGTAGGTCATATCTTTGTGTAGAACTATATCGTCATAGCTGATCACATGTGATGGGTCGTACACATACTTCCTCAGCATAGATACATGGAAGACATTGTGTATGGTTTGAAATTGGGAGGTAGTGCTAGACGATAAGCCACTTCACCAACCCTTTCAAGTACCTCAAAAGGACCTATGAATCTTGGCCTCAACTTGCCTTTTATTCCAAATCGTTGAAATCCTCTGGTCGGGGATACCTTCAGCAGTACATGATCACCTATTTGAAATTCCAGATCCCTTCTTCTTTTATCTGCATAGCTCTTTTGCCTGGACTGAGCTATCTTGATTCTATCCCAGATGATCTGTATGTCTCTGCTAGTGTTTTGTACCATGTCAGGTCCCAACCATTGTTGTTCACCTACTTCATTCTAGTAGACTGGCGATCTACAGCTTCTACCGTATAGTGCTTCAAATGGTGTCATCTTAATGCTGGCCTGGTAGCTATTATTGTAGGCGAATTCCATTAATGACAGTTGTTCATTCCAGTATCCTTCAAAATCTATAGCACATGCTCGCAGCATGTCTTCCACAATCTGATTTGTTCTTTCTGTCTGCCCATTCGTCTGTGGGTGGAATGCGGTACTAAAATTGAGTTTAGTGCCTAATGCAGTTTGAAATCCCTTCCAGAATCGAGAGGTGAATCTAGGGTCACGATCTGAGACTATGGACACAGGGACTCCATGCAATCTCACAATCTCCTTTAGATATAGAGCAGTTAACACATCCACACTCCAGGTACTTTTAATTGCTAAGAAGTGTGTAGATTTTGTCAACCTATCCACTATGACCCAAATAGCATCGCCTCCACCACGAGTTTAGGGTAAACTCATGATGAAGTCCATGCCAATGCTCTTCCACTTCCATTCTGGTATGTCCAGGGGTCTGAGTACACCCGCAGGACGTCGATGCTCTTCCTTGACCTGTTGACATGTGAGGTAGTGTGGGCATGCTTAGCCACCTCGAGCTTCATGTTTGGCCACCAAATGACCTTTTCATGCCTTGGTGCATCTTGGTTGCATCTGGGTGAATGGTTTACTAGGTCTTGTGAGCTTCATCCATCAGCTTCCTTTTTAATTCTTCATTATCAGGCACACATGTCCTTCTTTGAAATAGCAATATCACATCCTCCATATGGAGAAATCTGGCCTGTCTACTATTGTTTCCTTGACTCGTACTAGAAATGGATCGTTGGCCTGTTGTTCCCTGATCTCGACAAAGATGTCAGGTTGTGCCCTAAGGTTGGCAATTAGCACCTGCTCACTTCTTTGCTCAATATTTAAATTCAAATTGGCGAACTATTCTAACAATTGCATCTCACCCATGACTAAGCCTGATAAGGATGCCACAGGCTCCTACTAAGTGCATCTGCTACGGCGTTACCTTTGCCACGGTGATATTGAATATTGAAATCAAAATCTTTCAGATACTCTAGCCATCTTCTTTGTCTCATATTGAGCTCCTTCTGAGAGAATAGATACTTTAAACTCTTGTGATTGGAGTAGACAATAAATTGTTCTCCATAAAGATAATGCCTCCAAATCTTGAGTGCAAACTACTACAGCTAGTTCTAAGTCATGGACAGGGTAGTTGACTTCATGAGGCTTCAATTGTCTAGATGAATAGGCTATAACTTTCTCATTCTGCATTAAAACACAGCCTAGACCGATTCCAGATGCATCATGTAGACTGAGAATCCTTTGCCCTCGATTGGTAACGTGAGGACAGGTGCAGATGTTAGGCATTTCTTCAACATATGAAAGCTCTTCTCACATTCCTTGCTCCAGACATAGGGATTCTCTTTCCGTGTAAGGCGAATAAGAGGTACAACCATCTTGGAGAAATCTTTTATGAACTGCCTGTAATAGCCAGTCAATCCAAGAAAGCATCTAATCTCAGTGACATTCGTTGGTCTCTCCCAGTTAAGTAATGCTTCTACCTTGGAAGGATCAACAGTGATATGATCCTTGGATATGACATGGCCTAGAAATGACACCTCCTCGAGCTGGAACTCAAACATGCTCAATTTGGCATAGAGCTTGTTGTCGTTCAAGGTCTGTAGATCAATCCTCAGATGCTCCTCATGCTCTTCCTTGGTATTGGAATATATGAGAATATCATCAATAAATATCACAACAAATTTGTCGAGGTATGGCCGATAGATGTTGTTCATTAATTGCATGAAAGCTGCAGGAGCATTGGTTAGTTCAAAAGGCATAACTATAAATTCATAATGTCTGTACCTGCTCCTGAAAGCTGTCTTGTAATATCCGCATCTTTAATTCTCATCTGATGATATCCAGACCTAAGGTCAATCTTAGAAAAATATTTGGCTCCTGATATTTGATCAAATAATTCATCGACACAAGGCAGAGGGTATTTGTTCTTGATAGTGAGCTGATTCACTGCCTGTAATCGATGCATAGTCTCATGGATCCATCCTTCTTCTTGACAAACAACATAGGTGCTCCCCAAGGAGAAGTACTTGGTCTAGTAAAGCTCTTTTCTAGAAACTCCATCAATTGCTCCTTCAATTCCTTCAATTCAGTAGGAGACATTCTATATGGCTGACGTGACACTGGTGTAGCTCCAGGTGTTAGATCGATTGAGAAGTTCACATCTCATTCAGGTGGAATGCCTGGCAGCTCATTAGGGAACACGTCAGAGTACTCTTGCACTGTGTGTATATCTAATATCTTGGATGCTTTCTTTTCAACTATTATAGCGACAAGGAATGCCACACAACCCTTCCTAATCATGCTTTGTGCCCAAAAAGCAGAGACGAGAGACAAATGTCTCTTGTGTCTACGTCCCATGATGATCAACTTAGGGAATTCACTAAATGTTATCTTCCTTCTTTTACAATCAACACATGCCCCATAAGTACATAGCCAATCGGCTCCCAGTATGACATTATAGCCTTCCATGGGCATACACACCAGGTCGTCACTTAGATTGAGTTCGCCAATCATGACATCAGCTAATGGAAAATATTTATTCAATTGAGCTTTCTCCCCCAGTGGTGTTGTCATAGGCAATTCAAAACTCATGGATGCAGGTTTAACATTTAAGGTATCAGTAAATGCTTGTGATATGAACAAATGTGTAGCGCCAGTATCAAACAAAACAAATGTTGATTGAGAAAAGACTGGTAGTGTACCTTCCACAACTCCACCCTCTTCAGTGGTTTCCACTTCTTGCACAGCTTGCAGTTGGCCAGGCGTCTTCTGTCCAGCAAGCCTCTTTTCATTTTCTTTTAGCAAAGGGCAGTCAGGAATGCGATCTTCACGGCTCCCACAATGCAGGCATGCACCTGCCTTCCTCCAACATTCTTCTGTAGTGTGACTGGCTTGTCACAATGCTTGCATTTGGGCTTGTTTGGGGTAGAGGGGGTGAAGACCTTGGGCTTCCGCTTTTGGCTTGGCCCATTAGTGTTGTTGAATAGCCTTTTCTTTCTGTTGGTGGGTTTGCTGAACGAACCTGATGTTTGTTTCTTTTTAATCATTCTACCCTTCATGCGATCGGTGAGGTCGGTCACATCCTCCAGTAACTGAGCCTTCTTGACCATTTCTGCATAGGTCTGGATGTCGAGCGGTGCAACTTGTGTGATATATGCGGGCTTGATCCCATTGAGAAAATGCTTTGCCTTCATTCTCTTGGTGCCGACAAGGTGATTGGCATATCGTGCCAACTGTGAGAATTGAGCTTCATACTCGGCAACTGAGAGGTTCCTTTGCTTCAGTGCAGCGAATTCAGAGGCTTTCCTCTCCTGGACTCTTTCAAAAAAATATTTGGAGTTGAAATGCTTCTTAAACTCATTCCAGGTGAATTGTGCATCCACCCGAGTGGCTTCTATGGACTCCCACCACGCACGGGTGTCTCTCTCAAGTTGTAATGTGGCAAGTAACAGCTTATCACCATCCGCGCATTGCATGACGTGGAAAATGCATTCTATCTCCTTCAACCAATGTTCGGCCTCATCTGGGTCGGTTGTTTCACTGAACTGTGGTGGTTCATGCCACAGAAATTTCTATGCAATTCTCTAGCTCCTCTATTTCCCCCACCCTGGGAGGCTTGTACCAGAGCACGAGTTAAGTCTTGCTGGGTCTGCTGCATATCACGGAGTTGAGCACGCTCCACTGCCATTGCTCTGGTCTAAGTTCCTTCAAGAGAAAATTTAATGTAAGATTTTGAGGTTGCACTAAGTTTGTGCGGGTGTGAGTTTATTTTAACTTATTACCCAGGGTTCTAACCATCGCTCACATAGGTATGGAATTAGACTCTTAGTCGAGGCAGGTCTAACCTAGATCACCCTATACTTAAGAATAACCTAGACTCTGATACCACAAAACTATAATGCCCCGACACAGAATATCAGAGCGATATTACAGTTAAATAAATAGTATAGAGCGATAATAGACATCAAACCATTGCACAATTTGGAATAACACCAAATGAAATTCAACTTCATTAATAATTCATTAGATCAACTATTACATCACTAATTCAGAGCCAGAACTAGGGCTCAGAGTAGTTTATTCAAATCCAAACTATTACAAATTGACTACTAACAACTATCTAACTACTAAGAAGCAATGGTTGTCGTAAAAGTGGGATCACTCCTCGTCCTACTCATTCCCTTCCTTGTTCGTGTGGTAGTCTCCATCAGACTCACTTGAAACACATGAAACAAATAGCACAGGGTGAGCGATAATGCTCAGTAGGACTTAATATCTCGTATAAATAGGCATGCTTTAAGTGATTAATGTCTTATCAAGCAAGATAATTAACGAGAACGATCAAGTATAGTCACGAGAGTAATGTCACAAGATAGCAATGCTTTCACATGAAAATAGTTCAACAAGCATGATAAGGGATTGGCCATATAACAAGATAACATGTATGGTTACACAAAAGTGCACTAGTCATGATAGCATGTTTGCTCGATATTCTTTCAACACGAGTTCAAGTAAAATGATTGATTGATTGATTGTCATAGATTAAATCTTGCTAGTCATGCGTTGGATGCATGTCGAACACCCTGATCATTAAACCCCTGCGAGTTATAGCCTTTCGAGCGCACCTCCCAGGACAGATCGAGCCCCTATAATGTTGTCTGGCATTGATCATGCTTTTATCTTAGACAATCACAGGATGGCCATGTAGAGTACCAAGAATAGATGAGAGTAAGTGATGAATAGATGAGAGTCTAGAGAGAACGTGAATAGATGAGAGTATAGAGATAGTAGATGAGAACAGGGACATAATTGTAAAACAATGATAAAGATGCGATAATAATAGTTGCACAGCACTCGGTCGTGTGCCGGCAGTCCGGTAAAAGTCACAACCACCCACTAGCCATGTTATGAACACAGGCCAGAGGTTCGGCATGATCTCAAGGTAAGAGAGTATAAACTAAGGCCGTTGGATCATGCTGATCCCTAGGGGTATAATAGGTTTTAATGGTACAACCCGCTCATCGGCAATGGACGTCCACCAAAGCCTAGGAGACTTACAAAGGCCTTGACAAGGAGTTCCTGGTCTACTCAGGAGTATTTCCAATGAAGAGGTCATCCAAGCCAAGATAGAAGTGTGTAATGAAACGTTGTCTATCTTGCCTCGAGTGCTCGAAGGCAGAGGGATGCGATAGCGGTGTACATCACGTGGATTAAATTAAAACAAGTTTATTTAAAATAATAGGGAAATTATATGAATAATTACACTTAATTACCAGATATATTATTGAGTAAATTTGATAATATCTCATGGCAAACATTTATGTATAGTGTGTGCATGTGTAAGATAATCATGATAGCAAGAGATAGTTGTGCACATGGCTTTTATTTAATGGAAATCATATGAAGATTATTATTATTATTAAACAAGTCATTACTTTTCATAACAGTACATGGCAGGGGTTAAATAGTGATTAAATGACTTAATTAATGCAGTTTACATGAACATTAAGGTTTTGGTTGACACAGTAAGAATGTGACCGGGGTACCTGTCGCATTTCAAATCATGATGGGAGGTCGGTCGCATTCATCAGAACAGTTCAGGCTAACCGAGGGTTGCACAAAACGCGACCGGGGTGATCGGTCGCGATTAGGGCAATCGAACCAAGAATGCGACGTCTAGGTCTGTCATGATCTGGGCAATCGATAGGGAGGAAGAACGCAACGTGTCGGGCCATCGCGTTCATGTCACGACGGGCCCCTCTGTCACGACCTTCTGAGAATCGTGATGGGTCAGGCCGTTGCATTCTTAGAGGGTCCGGCCGAGCCCCAAAGGTGAACCTGTTCATCTTGGACTTCAGTCCAGTCTTCCATGGCTTGACATTGGGCCATCTAAATTAAATATAAAATTGTATACATGTCCAAAAATTATAAAACCAATTTTAAACAAAAATAGACATGCAGATGTATCAACAATATTGAGTAATTGGAAAATAGACATAGTATGGACATACTATGAATAGGTTACATCTCAGTGACCTAAAATCGTACTTAGTGATAGTATTTGATTTAATTCGAAGAGGATACATGATAAAATTTGGGGAAAATATGATCATTCGAATCCTAACATCATGGAGTATGTATGATAAAAATTTCAAGGCACGAGAACAAGTGTATGCATGGAGTGAAGGTAAACATGTTGGTTCGGGTACAAGTTCATGACAGAAATTAGAGCACGAAATACTCCCAAATGGTACGATGAAAATTGGGGAAAACAGGGGGCTTTGCAAGAGGGGATCATGGTCTACCTAGAGACGAATTTAATTTGTTTTTTCTTGAGAGATTGCCTACCTTTCACGCTGTGAAAATCCTAGGGTAGAAAGGTTGAAGATGACGAATCCCCCTTGATCCTAGCCCTCTCCTCCTTGCTCTTCACATCCAAAATTTCTAAAACTAATTTTAAACGAAAATAGACATGCAAATGTATCAACAATAATGAGTAATTGGAAAATAGACATAGTATGGATATGCTATGAATAGGTTACATCTCAATGACCTAAAATCATACACAGTGATAGT
>CM024758.1:58516282-58558725 GCA_014218235.1 Colocasia esculenta | reverse complement strand
GCATCACAAAAACTTTCATTGTTGTTAAAAGAAATGTCAGGAAGTCCACTTACCAATTTGAGCTTCATGATCTTGTGCAACACGTTGTAGCTCGCATGGCGAAGCCTACGATGCCACAGGGTCAATTCATCCTGTCTATTTGCAACAAGACACAAGTTGTCATTTTCTAGATCATCTAAGTCAACTAAGTAAATGTTATTCACTCTTTTTCCAGAAAATTTTACACTTCCTGTTTCTTTATCAACAATTGACATGAATTAGATTCAAACATGACGTTGTGACCTCTATCACACAATTGACTTATGCTAAGCAAGTTGTGATTAAGGCCATCAACCAACAGTACATTTTCAATTGAATTGAAGGTAGACTTACCAACATTACCTGTGTCAATGATTTGGCCTTTGTTGTTACCTCCAAAAATGACTTGTCCTCCGTCTTTGTCCACTAGGAAACAGAATTTACCTTTGTCACCCGTCATGTGCCTCGAACAGCCGCTATCCAAGTACCATTTGTTTTGATGTTGGGCTGCTAGGCATTCCTGCAAATGTGGATCAGACAAGAGGTTTTGGTACCCAAATTACTTTGGGTCCCAAAATTTCATTCATGCAACAAAGTAGATGTTTAGGAATCCAAACTTGTTTGAATTTTTGTTTCTTTGGATTATTCCAGCATTGTTTTTCATCATGACCAATCTTTTTGCATACATTGCATGAAGGAATTTTCTTTTCATTTTTTGTTGCTTGTTAGACTGTTTATTAGTTGAAACTGTTCTTGTCTGTCGACAGGCACCATTGCATCTGTCGACAGGTGCTTTTTCTTTTGTTTGTTGGGAACATTTTGTTTATGTTGCATCCTGGTCTGAGACTGTCTTGAGTTATGCTTTGTGGGAACATGCTTGCTTGTGCATGGGCTAGGATCAACAAATGAAGTTATCAATGACTCTCCTATTTTCTTTGTTTGACAGGTTGATATCCTAATCCATGCTTGGTTACATGTATTTTGGCGCCCAAAACGCATCTAGATTTTGCTTCCCTTTTACAAATTTCATTAAGTCTCTCAATTTTTCTTTCATTCCTTTTCAGTTTGTTCCAACTTTTTCTTGGTTTCCAATTGTTCTTCTTGAAGGAATTCAATGGAATGGCTTAAACAGTCTTTTTCTTTTTGTGTTTCTTGCAATTTCATTTTCAAGCAATCCATTTCTTCATTATGAGTCTTTTCATCAACTTTCATCATTTCCAATTCTTTTGTCAGGAATGCAATTCGTTCATCATTGTTCTTATCATGCACAAGGGAGTTGCATTTCTTTTTTAATGCTCTATTTCAGATCTATATTCACAAAATTTTTCAAATAGGTAGTGTATGCTTCCTCCCATTCACTTGCAGTGAAATCATCAAATGAGAAATTTACCTCGCTGAAGTCATCACTCCTAGCCATCAAGCATTTCACTTCTTCATCATCGGATGTTTCTTGTGCATCTTCATCTTCCTTCATCACTCCAGGTGGCCAACATTGCTTTGGCCTTTTTGGATGTGAGTTTTTCCTTCTTCAGCTTCCTCTTGAGTTCCGGGCATTCTCCTCTCATGTGCCCTTGTTTCTTGCATTCATAACAAACATGTCAGATTTTTTGTTGGACTCATATTTCTGTGAAAAATTTTCTTTTTGAAAGGGTTTAGAGTTACCTGTGTCTCTCCTTTTGAACTTCAGAAATTTCTTGAATTGTCTAGTGAGCATTGCCATTTCACCATCATCACTCTCACTAGATGTTTCTTGCTCATCACTATCTTGTTGAATGGATTTCTTGGAGCTTGTTGATGTTTTGTTGGATGCTTTTAGAGCAATTGACTTCCTAGGATTTCTTCTAATTCTTTTCTTTTGATGTTGATTTATATGTCATTAAGGAGCCAATTAGTTCATCCAATTTCATTTTGGAAAGGTCTTTGGAATCATCAATGACAGTGGCCTTAGTATTCCAAGATGAAGTAAGAGATCGAAGGATCTTTCTTACTAAGTCACTTTCAGAGTATTCCTTCTTAAGACCTTAAGCCCGTTAACTATTCATGAATCTTGCAAACATGTCTGATATGGTTTCATCAGTTTTCATCTTGAACATTTCATATTCAGACACTAACATGCTAACTTAGTTTCCCTTACCTCGGACGTACCTTCGTAAATGAGTTCAAGTTTGTCCCCATCTCCTTTGCTGTTGAGCATGTGGAGACTCTTGAAAATTCCTTTGGATGCACCGCACATTGCATCATGTTTAGTGCGCTCCAGTTGAGAGTTCCTTTAGCTATTGGTCTTTCGTCCAGTGTCTTCGTCCTCGGGCAACACATATGGTCCCTTGCTGACTATCTTCCACAGCTCGTAATTTTGAGCTCTAAAAATACCTGCATACGGTTTTTCCAATAGGATAGTCAGTGCCATCAAAATAGGGTGGCCTGGTTACTGAATGTCCCTCGGCCATATACCCTTTGCTAGAATCCATAAGATCGAAAATCTCCTGATCGCTAGATCAAATGACAAAAACAGTAAATCGGAGAAACCCGCTCTGATACCAATTGAAGGGTTATGTGGAAATACACAATACGGTAATCTAGAAGGGGGGGGGGGTTGAATAGATTACGGCAATTTAAAACTATTGATGGCTTCTTTTCGATGCTATCGCGATCTTAAAGAAATTTGATTGGAATTCGATTAAGTATGAGACCGCTTGAGTTGATCTAAATGAGAACAGGGAATCAAACGTGCGTATGAACACCGTGCCTACCAATCATCTATCGCAAACGCGAACAAACCACAGAACACGATGATTTAAGGTGGTTCGGAGTACACAACTCGTGTATCCTACATCCACCGTCCACACACACACACGCAGAAACGACTGCTTATGAGCGAGTTCAACACAACAACTCAACCACACACACACGTTGTCTGATGAAACACGATCAGAACAACCACAAATACGTGAATCAAGCACAAGGGATGCTCGAAACACAACCACACACACACACGATGGAATGGATTATGAGATGGAGAAGAATTAGGAATTAGGGAACAAATCCGGGTTGAATTATTCTCATGGATCGTCCAAATGCTCTTCAAACTTCGATTGGATGTAGATTGATCGATGTAGAAGGTTGAATTGGCGACGATCCGGCTTCAGCTCCGCATAGATGGTGATTCCACGACGATCTGGGCGGAAAGTTGAAGCAGAGCAGCAATTGGGGCTTTTCCTCTTGATCCCTTGGAGGCTCTTGGATGGGAGGCTGCTCTCTGCGAATTTGGCTCCAAAGGATGCTTATATAGTGTTAGGTAAAGGTGGGGGTCGTGGAGGAAGGAAACACCCAAGTGGGGGCCGGATTTGGAAACTCAAAAACTTATGTTTCCGTCGTCTGTCGACAGGTGCACTTGCATCTGTCGACAGGCGCACTCAGGCTGAGAACTGGGTTTCAGGAAATTGAGTTTCTGAGTGTATCTGTCGACAGGCAGTTTGCATCTGTCGCAGATGCACTCAAGAATAGAAAACCTGAGCTCTGTCCTGGGTTGACTGTGTGTATCTGTCGACAGGTACATTTCATCTGTCGACAGATGCACTCAGAGATGCAAACCTGAGCTCTGTCTTGGAATGACTGTGTGAATCTGTCGACAGGTACATTGCATCTGTCGACAGATACACCTCTTTGACAGATATTTGCGCTTTTTGCTCATTTCTTCAATGCCTCTTCAATGCTCCATGTTTCATGCTTGTGCACCTACATGCAAATACATTGTTAGTGATATACATTGTATGATTTAGCAATGTGTTAACTCAATCACTTTCATGGTGTTTTTCATGTTAGTTTAGCACATCAATTTTGCATTAAATCAATGTTCAAGGATGTTAATGTGATCATAAAAACATGATATATGGAAAACCCAACATATACGTCTTGGACGGGTCGTAAAAGGTGGTTGGAGCTGGAGGGCAGTGGATGAGGTAGGTGGAGAAGGAGGGGCTGGAGTGGGAAGAGTAGATTTGGCAGGGGCTCATGAGCTACACCTGTTCTGCTCTTTCAGCCACAGGTTCCACTGGGATAAAAGCCTCCTCGCCCGGTCCTGATGGCCCAGTCCCCTCTGATATGAGAATCTTCAATAGGCATACTCTCAGATAGTTGTACTGCAATACTTGGCCCTGATGGCCCTGCTGGAGCATCAACTGAAGGCCCTGATGGCTGCTCCACTTGATCAATATCAATTGCCCCGGATGGCCCTGCACTACCTTCACTTTGCCCTGAAGGCCCATACTCTTGAGGAGTAGGATCTTTGGGTCATACTGCCTTCGAAATTTCAGACACCATCGTCTTCATTGTGCTCATTTCCTTATTGAACCACTTCATGGCATTTCTTATCTGAGATATATCATTGGAAATTGATTCCTGGCGAACAATAATAGAACTCACATTTAACTGCACTGAGGATAAAATCTCTTTTGTGCTTCCAACTTATCCATGATAGGCTTCAAATTTATCTTCTTTATTTTCCTTAGCCTTCTGTGAGTAATCCCTTGCCTCTCTTTACCACCTGATCCTGATCTTCAGTATGAACTGAATTTTTCCTTTCATGCACAGGGACATCTTCAGTGTGCTCCCCCTGTGATGCTGCTTCCTGCTCATTCTCTTGCTCCCCCTGAATGGGAGAAACTTCCTCATTGTGTCATCTTGGACAAATGATTGCTCCTTCTCAATGGAGCTTCATCCATAGCTACTTCCTCAGTGTGGCCTACTGCCACGGATTCAGGTACATGACTCACTGCCAATTTGCTCCCCCTGGCTGGGAGCATCTTCTGAAACATTGTCTGCATGTGGCCGGATGCCACAGCTGCTACTGTTGAACTGCCATCACCTTCTGTATTGCTTTGAATAGAATTGAGAACATCTCGAAGCACTGAAGCTACCCTGGAAGAAGTGGAGGATCATCTGACATTGTTCCAATAGGAACATGGTCTCAGGAGAAATGTCCTCAGTTCGACTTCTAGATTTTCCAGTACTGCCTCTGCTGGAGCTAGTGAGGCTTCCACTGACCTTCCTTCTCCATTGCTGCTGCAGGTGATGTTGATGCTTCTGCTGCTGGCTCTTTCTGCTGCTGCTATTCCAGATGGTGCTACTGGTTCTACTAAATCTACTGCTGCCTTCTTGTTGAGCATCTTGGGCTTCGCTGATTATGGCTTCACCCTCAGCCACAGATGTCTTGGTCCATACTCCATTGACTACTGGGAACCACTTTTTCTCAAATTTCTGGACCAATGGCTTGGCCCCCCCCCAGACAAATTTACACCAAAATGACTGAAAACCTTGGTGAGCAAATGGGCGTAGGGCAGAGATACGTTCAGCTTGCTCTTAGTATCCCAAATCTGATCACGAGCAAACTTATCCTCTCTATCATAACTTCGGTCATATTTATCTCTTTGTTCTGAATGGCCCAATACATCACATCTGAGTCTGCCTTGGTGCAGGTTGAGAAAGTGGCACTTAGGGACTAATATCTGACAGACTATGAAGTACAGAAGACGATTGAAGGCATTCAACTGGTTTATATCTAGTTTCTCATCTTTTACTTATATTCGGGACCAACAATGCCAAGTCCTTAACTAGGGTACCCTCTGTGTGGATCCCATTGTGCCCAGATGTGGACACACCAAACAAGGACTTCAACAAATCATAATCTATTTGATATCGGTACCTTTGACAGAAGATGTTAAGGACCCATCTGCCTCTGACTTCAGACAGACATAAAACGCCTTACAAGATCCGGGTAGCTTACCTCTGAAAGGGTTGTGATTCCATTCCACTTCATCATGTCGATAGCATCCACTATACTGTGCATCCGATTCTTCTCAAGATATGCAACATCCACTGCCTTATTGCCACAAGCTTGGTCTTCACAAATGTGAACCTCTCCTACTGCTCGGCCGTTAAAAACTCAGCCTGTAGCCCCCAAGACTGCCGAAAACAGCTGGTGCTGCCATGGATTTGGGTGGAAAGTTTTAGGAGGGATGAGATGGTGGCAGAAGTGAAAGCCCCAAGAAATTCTTCGCAGGAAGAAGTGAGGCTTCGAATTTTGCAGAGAGTCGATGTCGGAATCGTTAGGGATCGCTCAGCAACCAGACGAAAGAGGAAAAGGTAAAAGGTAGGAGATGAATCGTTCACACATCGATTTTGAGTAAATAAATGAATACTTTATCGAAAAGTGAGGCGCCAAAAGGTGGGAGGAAACGACAAACAAGTTTGACTTTTCAAAAGGACTTTTCCAAGAGAGACAAAAAAAATAGTTGAGTATATCTTTTGCTTAACGCCATGGATAGAAGATACCTTAAATTCTGAAAATTTATATATCAGTATAAACAGAGATCTTTTCAAAATTACACATGCCCAATTCCCTTCTAAGAGATGTGAATCTCTCTTCGGGTAAGGCTTTTGTGAAGATATCTGCTAACTGACCATTTGTATCAATAAAATATTTTCTAAATTACCATTAGCTACATGATCTCGAATGAAATGGTATCTAACCTCAATGTGCTTGGTCCTTGAATGCTGTACTGGGTTTTGGTGAGATTTATAGCACTTGTGTTGTCACACAGCAGAGGAATTGTTTTGATGTGAAGCCCATAGTCCTCAAGTTTTGTTTGATCCACAGGAGTTGTGTACAGCAGCTCCCGGAAGCAACATACTCAGCTTCAGCAGTTGATAGTGCCACTGAATTTTGCTTCTTGGAGGACCATGATATCAAACATCCTGCAAGGAATTGACAACATCCACTGGTGCTTTTTCTATCTACCTTTATCCAGCGTAGTCAGCATCAGAGTATCCTACCAAGTTAATTTCACATGCTTTTGGATACCAAAGACCTAAGTCATGAGTTCTAGATAAGTATCTAAAAATTCTTTTTACTGAGATTAGATGTGATTCTCTAGGATCTGCCTGATATCTAGCACACATACATACACTGAATAAATATCAGGTCTGCTAGCTGTTAGATAAAGTAATGAACCTATCATACCTCTGTAGATCTTTTGATCTACTTTCTTACCATCCCTGTCACTGTCCATCCTCGTTGATGTACTCATGGGTGTTGACAGTGGCTTTGCGTTCTCGAAACCAAATTTCTTCAGGAGTTCCTTTGTGTACTTTGCTTGGCAGATGTGAGTGCCTTCCTTTCCTTGTTTGATTTGTAATCCAAGGAAGTAGTTGAGCTCGCCCATCATGCTCATTTCGAATTCACATGCATGAGCTTCTCAAAATACTTGCAAAGAGATTCGTCAGTGGAACCAAAATTATGTCATCTACATAAATCTGAACAAGTAAGATATGTTTGACCTTTGACTTTATAAAAAGGGTGCTATCAACTTGACCTCTACTGAAACCATGGTTTAAAAGAAAAGAACTAGCCTTTCATACCAGGCTTAGGTGCTTGCTTTAAACCATACAATGCCTTATGAAGTTTAAAAACATGATTCAGAAATTCCGTATCATCAAAACCTGGAGGTTGTTCCACATAAACTTCCTCCTTGATAAAACCATTTAAAAAAGGGATTAACATCCATTTGAAATAGTTTTAAATCTAATGCATATGCAAGTAAATTCTAATAGCCTCAAGTCTAGCTACAGGTGCATAGGTTTCATCGAAATCTATGCCTTCCTCTTGGGAATAGCCTTGAGCTACCAGTCTGGCCTTGTTTCTTAGGATCACACCAGTCTCATCCAATTTGTTTTTGAACACCCACTTGGTGCCAATAACTGGATGTCTGATGGTCTGGGAACAAGTGACCATACTTGGTTTCTCATGAACTGGTTTAGTTCATCTTGCATGGCTATAATCCAAGATTCATCAGTTAGAGCTTCATTGACTGTCCTAGGCTCAATCTGAGAAACAAATGCTAGGTAATCACAGGGTATTACATTACCTCTCATTCTTACCCCTATAGATGGATCACCAATAATGTTCTCAGGTGGGTGATCTTTCTTGTATCTCCACTCCTTGGAAGATTATCATGTGTAATGTCCTTTGTTGCAGGTCTTCCAGAGGTGGATCATCCTTGTCTTCAATTGATGTATCCTTTAATTTCTTAACAATTCATCTACATCATCAATGTCACTATCTTCTTCCTTTCTCAAGGAAGGGTTAGTTTCATCAAAATGATATGAACAGACTGTTCAATTAATAAAGAGTGCTTGTTAAATACTCTATAGCCTTTAGGTTTAGAGGTGTACCCCATGAAGATGCCTTCATCTGACTTGGCATCTAACTTACCAATATCTCTTTTTTGTTATTGTGGATGAAGCAGGACATCCAAATGTCCTGAAGTGACTGATCTTTGGTTTCTTTCCCTTGAATAATTCGTACGCTGTCTTCTTCAGGATTGGCCTGATCATAACTCTGTTGATGATGTAACTTGCCGTGTCCACTGCTTCAGCCCAGAAATACCTTGGCAAGTCATATTCTGACAGCATGGTTCTCGCCATGTCCAATAAGTTTCTGTTCTTCCTCTCAGCAACTCCATTTTGCTGTGGTGTCCTTGGTGCTGAGAAATTGTGCTCAATTCCTTCATTTTCACAGAATTTTACAAACTTCTCGTTCTGAAATTCACCTCCATGATCTGATCGAATACTAACAATGCTGAATTTCTTGTCTTTCTGAACCTTCTTGTGAAACTGACAAAGTTTTCAAATGTGTCATCTTTATGTTCTAAGAATGATACCCATGTAAATCTAGAGTAGTCATCAACTATGACAAACCCAAAATTCTTTCCTCCAAGACTAGTGGTCCTCATTGGCCCAAACAAATCTATATGAAGTTCTAAGGATTTTGAGGTGGTTACCACGGTCTTTGACTTGAAGGAGCTCTTAGTGTGCTTTCCTTTTGCACATGGTCTAGAAATACCTTCCATTTTTGTGCTAACCTTTGGTAGACCTTCCACTAAGCTTTTCTTTAATAATTTCCTCATACTATCTAAGTTGCAATGTCCTAATCTTCTGTGCCATAATTCAGTTGATTGATCTCTATTTGCTGCCAAACAGACATCTTGATCTTTCAGTTCTTCAAGATACAGAACATACAGATTCTTTTCTCTATTTGCTTCAAAAATAACTGCTCCATCCTTCATGATAATACACTTGGATTCATGAAACTTTATTTGGTGACCCTTGTCACAAAGTTGGCTGATGCTTATGAGGTTATGTTTCAAACCCTTTACACAAAGAACATCTTCAATTATGGGTTTTCCTTTACTGCCAACTGATCTAGTACCAATAATTGTGCCTTTTCCATTGTCTCCATAAGTAACTGTTCCTTCTTCGGCTTTTAGTTGAGAGAAAATTTTCCTGTTCCCTGACATATGCCTTGAGCACCCACTGTCCAGGTACCATTTTGATTCTCTAAGGCCTCCCTGAAATGAAAACACTAAGCTTTAGGTACCCAGTTCTTTTGGGTCCTGATTGTTAGTATCATTGATTTCGCTTTTGATTATCCATTTCTTGTGTCTTGTTGGGCATGTTGTTATGATATGTCCTAACTTGTTACAGTGACTACAGCAAGATAATTTAGTTACTTTTTCTAATATTTGAATCTGTTTTGTATGCAATGTTTTGTTCAGGTACAAATTTTGGTGTTGGATATGTTAGGATAAACTATGGTTTCTTCATTATCTGGGGGTGTATATCAATCCATTTTTCTTCTTACCTGATCTTCTAGCACCTTTTAATATGAGGAGTTTTTACCATTTGTGAATTTTTCCAATGTGCTAGATAACTTTTTATTTCTTCTGTTAATGAGTTATCTCTGTTTTCAGTTCATTGAGCTTGCTTGTTTTTCCAATTTATTATTTGTTCATTCTTATCTTTTAGATCTTCATATTAACTCATTTCTTCTTTTAAGTTCAGTTAACTGTTTTTCTAGTTGTTCATTTTCTAATTTTAGATCTGAGTTTGTGTTTTCTAAGCAAGTAATGTTTTTCTTACTAGCTTTCAATAATTTAGATACATCTCTATATTTATCATATAGTTCATTGAATGCTTCCTCTAAATTATCCGAATCAGAATCATTGCAGGAATCAAAAGAGGAGTCAGATGTTACCTTATCATCTGTATTTGCCATGAAAGCCAGGTTGGCTTCTTCTTCATCACTACTCGAGCTTGACTCACTGTCTGAGTCGCTGCTGTTTTCCCAGCGGCTGCCATTGCCTTCTTCTTGTATTTATTGAATCGTCTGAAGTTGTCCTTTTTCTTGTGTCCATCTTTCTTAAGCTTTGGATATTCTGCCTTGATGTGTCCAGGCTTCTTACACTCATAACATATTGGATCAGTCTTTTTCTGATCTATTCCTTCTGACTTCTTGAAATCTTTGTGTTTCTTGAAGTCTTCTGCTGGATTGGAACTTATTTTTCTTTAGTAATCTTCTTGATAGCATTGTTTCTTCATTTTCACTATCCTCAACATTCTCATTTTCATCCTGCTTACTTCTGACGAGTTCTCTTCAGCTTTCAGGGCATTGGACTGATTCTTTCTACTAAGGACTCTCCTAGTCTCTCCATATTGATCTCATGGGCCATAAGAGACCCAATGAGCTTTTCCACAGACATCTTTTTCAGATCATTAGCTCCTCAATAGTTGTTACCTTTGGGGTCCATGAGGATGGTAAGGATCTGAGAATTTTCCTTATCATGTCTCCAATCTCATAAGTTTTCCCTAGTCCAGCCAACCCATTTGTAATATCATGAATCGACTGAACATTTGAGTTATGGACTCACCTGATTACATCTGAAATCTCTCATATTGTGTAACAAGAATGTCAATTCTTGTTTCCTTCACCTTGTCTGTGCCTTCATTGGTAATTCTGAGCTTTTCCCACATCTCCATTGCGGATTTGCAGGCTGAAACTCTGTTGAATTCTTTCTTGCTCAGGGCACAACACAGAATACTCTTTGCTTTACAATTCAAGGAGATCTTTTTTCTGTCGTCATCTGACCACTGAGCCTTCTCATTTGTGACCAGGAGATCGCCTTCTTCTACTATGGACCATATCTGATAATCGTGGCCTTGCAGAAAGTACTCCATTCTGGTCTTCCAATAAGCATAATCTTCACCATCGAAGAGAGGGGGTCGGTTGATAGACTGACCTTCAATGTTACCTTGGGCTGCCATGGATCTTTACTCTTTAGATCGTTGGATCTTCTTCTTTGTCGAAGAGACTCGCTCTGATACCACTTGTTGCCCAGTTGACGAGCCCAGAAGGGGGTGGGTGAATGGGTTCTTTTAAAAATTATTTGATTAATACTTGTACTTAAAACATTCACACAAAGACGTTCTTCAATGAAGGTTAGTGAAAGTTAGAATAAACAGCAAACACACATAGGAAATCAATCACACAACGCACAGAGTTTATCCTGGTTCGGACCTCCTCTCCTTAGGAGTCCTACGTCCAGTCTGTGAGAAATAACTCAGGATTCACTAACTAGGGTACAGTCCCCCTACGGACACTACAGCACCCAGCTCAGCTGGTCTTCCTTCACACGAAGGGAACTACAACACCCTGGATGCCTAACCAGGTCTTCCTTCACAACAGAAGGGAACTACAACACCCTGGATGCCCCACCAGGTCTTCCTTCACAACAGAAGGGAATAACTCAGCAAAAAGTAAGCAATAAAACACGCCCCTAGATCATGCTTTAACAAGCCACGATCTGAACAAATAGCCCTGAGAGAAGGAGATCTAAACAATGGTCTCTCTCAAAACTACACAGACACTCTCTCTCAAGATTTCTATTACAGCACAGAGAGCTAAGAGCTAAGACTAATGGTAAATGAGGCTTGTCTCTTTTCTAGAGAACTCGCAGAGAACTTCAATGCAGTTGCTTGGAAGCTATGTTTTTCCAAAAGGTTGTCTTCTCTGAAGTTTCACTCTTGCTTAATATATCTCTTATTTGAAATTTGAACGTTGAGAAGTCTGTTGTCCTAGCTTTGGTAGACGTTAGACTGAATGGCCTTTTTGAAGCTGTTAGTCAATAGTCTTTTATCCATTTGTGCACGCAAAATCTTCAGTGTTATTCTTTGGCTTCTATTTTGTCCAACGTTGTAAGATGGACTGTCATCATATATCTGCACATATTTCAAGCTTAAACGATAGACAGCTAAGCTGTCTCTGATGTCAGTCAACGTTAGAACCAATAATCACAGAAATAGTAATGCCAAATGGATGTTCTAAAAGATACAAACAGAGTAAGCACGATAATGGACGTTATCGTCTGCATGCATGCAGAGATACGTTCAGTCTATATTAAATGCAGAGATGTCAGAAGGATATGCGTGACGACTTTGACTATTCAATGCTTTGACCAATAGCAATCGTTGTACATAAAAGTCGATACAATCATGACTTATGAAATCATTATGATCAAGTCATTTAGCTAAATCGTTGTAAGACATAACCAAATCGTTATGTTTACTAAAGAAGTCGTTATGGAGAGAAAATCGTTGTGTTCAGTAAAGCAATCGTTATGAACACTTAGGAATTATTGCAGAAAGTAAATCGTTATGATTACTAAAGAAATCGATGCGCGAAGCAAATCGTTATGAGCTCTAAAGAAATCGATGCGCGAAGCAAATCGTTATGAGCACTAAAGAAATCGATGTGTGAAGTAAATCGTTATGAGCTCTACAGAAATCGATGCGCGAAGCAAATTGTTATGAGCTCTAAAGAAATCGATGTGCGAACCAAATCGTTATGAGCTCTAAAGAAATCGATGCACGAAGCAAATCGTTATGAGCTCTAAATAAATCAATCAATGCGCGAAGCAAATCGTTATGAGCTCTAAAGAAATCGATGCGCGAAGCAAATCGTTACGAAGTCTTAAGAAAACTATGTGATGACTTAAGGAATCGTTATGATAAGCAAATTGTTATGAACTCTTAAGAAATCGATGTGATGACTTAAGGAATCGTTATGATAAGGAAATCGTTATGAAGTCTTAAGAAATCAATGCGATGACTTAAGGAATCGTTGCGATAAGAAAACCATTACGAAGTCTTAAGAAATCGATGCGATGACTTAAGGAATCGTTGCGATGAGCAAATCGTTACGAAGTCTTAAGAAATTGATGTGATGACTTAAGGAATCGTTATGATAAGAAAATCATTACGAAGTCTTAATAAATCGATGCGATGACTTAAGGAATCGTTATGATAAGCAAATCGTTATGAAGTCTTAAGAAATCGATGCGATGACTTAAGGAATCGTTGCGATTAGCAAACTGTTACGAAGTCTTAGAAATTGTTGCGATGACTTAAGGAATCATTATGGGAACGATTTGTTTGTAATCAACAGTGTTTCTTCAAAGAAATCATTACGACATCAAATCGTTACAGCTTTAAGGAATCGTTGTGATTTTCAATAGAAATCGATGTGGACTTAGAGAAATATGATACTAACTTGACATGTTATAGATGTACTAATACTTACCAATGGCTTGATTTTCCTTGAGATTTTTCCTGAGCTCACAAGTTTATAGAATGTATGTTAGAAAGCTTGAGAAGGTTTTGTTAGTCACGTTTTGTTATTCACCAAAATCAATATGTAATTAATTAATTACATGAGAATAGACTGATCATAAAACATACTGATCATCAAATACAGGATGACCATTCTTATGGACTTTTCTTCTAACGTTCCTCCTAAAGGTTTTGACCAGACCTGGCATCTACCTCCAATCCTAAGACTCTAGAGGTCGCTTAGACCCAAACTCTTGAGGGGGCTACTGCTGCTGCTGCTCAGCTCTACTACTACTGCCATCTATTGCTCCTACTCTTTCTGCTGCTGATCTGGCTCAACTACTGCTGATTGCGGCTCTAGTTCTCTGCTACTGCTGCTCTCATTCTACTGCCCTTGCTCTTTCTGTTGTTGCTTTTTGATAGCACACGGATGCGTCGTTAAACACGTGACTAACAATCTCAAATATCGGCTACACTAAAGATTTTAACAGTAGTCAAGTGGTGAGACCGAGTCGAATCCACGGGGAAAAAGATTATTAACTTTGAAAACCTTGAGTTTCTTTGATTAGAAAAGTGTGTTGAGAATTTTAGAATTAAATCTTAAGACTAATTTGATCAACCAATAATTTAATCTAAGAAGAGTAGTTAGAAGAGAGAAGTAGAGATAGAAGGAAACTAAATTAACAAAGCTTAAATTTAAATTCCACTAACAAGTAAAAGAGTTAACAAAAGTGCTAAAAAAAATGAAATTAAACTAACAACATAATTTAGGAGAATAGAAAATCGAGAGAGATGAGAGAGAATAGAAAAGAGAACAAGAGAGAGAAGAGAAAGATGAGAGAGAGAGAAGAGAGAGACGAAACAGAGAGGAGAGAGAAAAGAGAGAGAGAGAGAGAAAAGAGAGAGAGCGGAGAGAGAAGAGAGAAAAGAGAGAGAGGTGAGACAGAAGAGAGAAAAAGCGAGAGGAGAGAGAGAAGAGAGCGCGGGCCTCTCTACGTGCATGCATGCACGTAGAGAGGAGAGGAGGGGCGGCGTGGCCTGCGGGGCAGGGCGCGTGGGGCGCGTGGCGCAGGCGGGCGCGGGCGGCAGGGCGCGCGCGGAGGGCGGCAGCAGGCGGGCGCGTGGAGAGCAGAGGCGCGCGGGCGACCGGGCGGGCTCGCAGGCGGGGCGCAGGGGCGCGGGCGAGCGGCCCTGTGCGCGGGGCGGGCCTGGCGGCCTGCTGCTGCTGCTCTGCTTGTGAACCGAAGAGAGAGAGACCGGGAAAGAGGAAGAAGGAAGAAGAAAGAGGAGAGGAAGAAGAAGAGAGGGAAAGAAGATGCGCAGGAAGGAGAGGGGAGAGAAGAGGGAAGGAATCGGAGGAGAGAGGGAGAGAGAGAGAAAGTGAGAAAGAGAATAATGGCATGAGAGAGAGAAAGGAGAGTTTTTATAAAGTATTAGAGAGGAAGGGGGGAGAGTTTAAAGGAAAGACAGATTTTTGGAAAATAGGGGAGAGATTTTAAAAATGAGAAAGTATTTTTGAAAAGAAAGAGAGAGATGGAATATTTTAAAAAATAGAGTCTCTCATTATTCTCTCTTGGTCTAATCAAATTTATTGGCCTATTTGACACTTCATTTCTTGGTCTATTAATCCTGCAAATACAACACAATAGAGATTTAATCAATTTCCGCACTTGTAATTAAATGATAACAGAACTTATGAAATTATCAATTATTTGTCAATCAAATGGCACGATTATTCATAACAATTATGCAATTATCACACCCCCCAACTTACTCATTGCTAGTCCCTTAGCAATGCACATAAGTAAATAATTGGGACAAACAACAGTTTAAAACATCATACTTCATGACAAGAAAGTAAGAATGAGAATGCTTGGTCATAAGTATTTCAAGTTCCAATCGAGAGTGTCAAAGGCAAATATGTCAGTTATGTCATTAGACAGTTCCTCAAGATACACACAAAATTTCATAACTTTTTGTTCAATGTTTGAGCATCAAAAAGAGAATGCATGGGCTTTTTACTTATCACTCAAGGATGATATCAACTCTACACTCCTAAATTCGATCCTCGAATTACAGGTAGCTTTCACTCTGCCTAATTCTTTTTTTTTTTTCATACTCTTTTTTTTTTCTTTTCATTTACATGGTGCTGCACTTCCTTCGCCGTTTGACGCGAGCCTCAACTCTTACTTAGGAGCCACAGGCCGGTTACTAAGATCAGGGGCATTTTCCATATTTCTTTTTTTTTTTTCACTACTACACACATTTTCACATTTATTTGTAGGCAGGTAGCTTTTTCCCCACGATTAGTCGTCAATAGGAGTGTAGAATATCAATCAATCAACCTGAATGTTAGGTAAAACTCTCATCATCCATTTGAATAGCTCAAAATAATACTTTATTGTGTTGATGAAATTTCAAATGTATTCTAAGGAAGATACTAAAAACATAACTAGTTAGATCACCCCTTCAACTCACCACCTTCACAAGTACACAATATGAGTCAAGCTAGAAGTATACAAAAAATTCTTGCATGAAATATGAAGCATGAAGCACAATATTAGGGACAAAAATTTGAAATACAATTTGTCTCACCCCCCAACTTAAATAGCATTGTCCTCAATGGCATAAAAGTAATGACAATAGAATAAAGCCAATGTAAGTTAAGAAAGGAGAGATGCAACCTGATGATCACATGAGGGTGGTTGCACACTAGCTTCATCAAAGGTAATGGGCCCTCAAAAACCTAGAACAAAATAGAAAAGAAGAAATAAGTTAAATATCCTTAAAAATATTGGGTTGCCTCCCAATAAGCGCTGAATTTAATGTCTTCAGCCAGACACACGGAGGTAACAGCCTCACGTAACACCTCCAATCAATTGACGCCAAATTCTTGCTTTGTAAGGCATCATTAACCATGGTGGGTCAAGTGGTCCACACGTACCTTGTAGATCAGTAAGTGATAGATAAACTGAGGCACTCAAGATCATATGTTCAATTAAGAAATTTTCATTTGTACACTTAAGATCTTTGTATGTGTTGAACACATCAATGCGGACTTGATTATTCTTACCATTTTCACCCACAACTTCCATTTTTAGATCCTCTTTTATGATATTCAGGTCAGATTGAGTTGAATGCTCAGAGGATTGCTTGAACTCCACAGGCCGACTTGTGTCAAAAATAGTAGCATGATCTGGAATGAAATGGATATGACTTTCAGCACAAGGATGCTTAAAATGTTCAAGTGTAGTTGACCAATCAGCTAGTGGTAGCCTGTCCATGAATATATTAGATTTTCCAAGGTCAGAGAGAGGTAGGCGTTCCATATGTTTCTCGAAATCACAAGAGACCCAGTCAATGTAGACTTCAGGCAGAATTTCTAATTCATCTCTTACCCAATAAGAATGATTGATAACTACACCCAGCTCTTTCTCCACACTCACCTCTTCTTTGTTACTCACATGAAATGATGTCACATCAAATTCGGACCAACATCTGGTTGACACTCTTTCTCTTCTCCCCCCAACTTGAATTCAACTAATTCACTAGAGCTTTCCTCAAGTATGACATTATGGATGGAGTCTTCTTGATGGTCAGTTTCAATTTGGGCCAAGATAATGGATTGATTTTCAGTGGCACCCATCTTCTCTTGATTTGACTCATTAATATTATCTCTCATTTTCCAAGTGGGCGTGTCCACAATCATGTTGGACTGAGAAGTTGTGGATAGAATTTGAGAGTCAAATTGCTGGTCACAATCAAGATAATGATGTGCATGATTGTCAATGGGTTGACATGGTGACTGACTATCTTGCCTCCTTCTGATTTCCATCAGTTGAGTAATCAGGAGGTCAGTTTTGACAAAGGATTGCTCCAATTCTTGTTGTTGTTGGGTGAATGTTTGCTCAAAGATTTGTTGGTTATCATGGAATTTTTGCATAAATTGCCTAAATTGATCATCAAATAGGCCTGGTTGTGGGGGAGAAGTATAAGTGGACTGTGGATATACATGTCCCTCATGATGGCTTTTGTCATGAATATCAATTTGGCATTGGGCCCAATGTTGAAAGTTGTGGATAGGTGGGCTTTGGGCTTGGGCCAGACTAGGTTGATCTCTAAGTGTTAAATACGGCATTACTTCTCCAAGTGGTTGGAAGGGTGTGCCTTCAGGAGCATTTATTAAGCACACCGGCAGATCAATGCAAAAAAATTTTTGATCGAACCATGATATGATTTCGGCACCTAGAAAGGGTCCTTGAATTTTCCCTTGAGGATCTTGATAGAGTAAACTCAATTTTTCAGGGGAGACACCTTGGTCAACTTTTGAGTAAGGAGTGGGTGTGGATAACACTTGAAAGGTTCGGGTCTGTTCTTGGGTTGAGGGAGGTGATGAGATATAAAGTGGGTCAACATATTTCCTCCACCCTGAATCACACATGTGATCTTTAATTGGGTGACCATGAATCAGATGGGTTTGAGTCCATTTGGGGCCATTAGACTGGTAAGTAGGGGTTGATGGATAAAGTGGGTGAGGTTGAGAGTGCATACCATAGTGGGCTGATCCAATTTGTCCAATTGAAGTGCCAATTTCATAACCATGATTGTCAACCAACATAAATCCTCTTTTCTTTTCTTTTATTTTTTGTTTTTTTTTTTTAGTTTTGAAATATTTGATTTTTTTTTTTTGTATTTTCACACAAGTTAGCAAACAATTAATCCTATGACACCTATGGTCCCCTAAGATATAAACATTTGATTTCTCACTAATCAACTGAGGCCTAACTTAAATCCACTCTCAAACTCGTTAACTGGCCAGGTAAGAGGTGGGAAAGTGGGAGGTTCCCCCTGCTCTCACAGGGACCTAATTAAGTAACCACTTGTCCACTTAGGCGTTTGCCAATAAACCTCTAGCCTTAGACACCAGTCTCCAAACTTGATAGTGGGCCCAAGTGGGCCTAAGTCTCAAAGCGAACCCTAGGTCAAGTTTCTACTTTCTTTTATTGGGCTTGGGAATGCAAAAGATGCAGGAAGTTGTGGTTTGTGGGCTAAGGAAGGGTGATCAAATCCCCACCTTATCTTGTTAAGGAAACTGCCCTTAAAATATTTTAGAAATGATGTGCACACCACAAAATCAAACAAGGGGTTCTATGCAAGCATGGCAATGCATGATCATGCTTTTTAAAGAAATTGAGATTCTCACCTTGCCTCCCGCAATCTTCGACAAGAAAGGAAACTTTCAAACAAAAGAAACTACCTAAACATGGAAATCTAAATGATGCATGTCCTAACGATGGAAGGTTTCTATTCTTGACATGATATCTTTGATTGGATTCAAGTGATTGATTTTCTTTGGATTTTTGATTTTGTTAATTGTCTAAACATGGCAACTAAGAAAAGGAAACTCAATCAAGAGGGTTTTAATGGTACTTACCTTCAACGCAATCCCTCGTTCTTTTTGGAAATGAAAACAAATGGAAAGAGTGAGAGAAGGAAACTCACCTCACTTACCCATTTTTCTTTATTTTTCATGCAATTTTCGGATTTTTTCAATTTTTATTTGATACCTACAAAAAGAAAGAAAATGTTAGCCTGAATATATACAAAAAACACCAAAATTATCAAAACTAACAATCTAATTCCCCGGCAACGGCGCCAAAAATTGATAGCCCACGAATGCGTCGTTAAACACGTGACTAACAATCTCAAATATTCGGCCTACACTAAAGATTTTAACAGTAGTTAAGTGGTGAGACCGAGTCGAATCCACGGGGAAAAAGATTATTAACTTTGAAAACCTTGAGTTTCTTTGATTAGAAAAGTGTGTTGAGAATTTTAGATTAAATCTTAAGACTAATTTGATCAACCAATAATTTTAATCTAAGAAGAGTAGTTAGAAGAGAGAAGTAGAGATAGAAGGACACTAAATTAACAAAGCTTAAATTTAAATTCCACTAACAAGTAAAAGAGTTAACAAAAGTGCTAAAAAAAATAAAATTAAACTAACAACATAATTTAGGAGAATAGAAAATCAGAAGAGAGGAGAGAGAGAGAGAGAGAGAGAAGAGAGAAAAGAGAGAGGGAGAGAAAAGAGAGAGGGAGAGAAAAGAGAGAGATGAAACAGAGAGGAGAGAGAAAAGAGAGAGGAGAGAGAAAAGAGAGAGAGCGGAGAGAGAGAAGAGAGAAAAGAGAGAGAGGAGAGAGAAGAGAGAAAAGAGAGAGGAGAGAGAGAGAGAAGAGAGAAAAAGCGAGAGGAGAGAGAGAGAGAGAGAAGAGAGCGCGGCGCCTCTCTACGTGCATGCATGCACGTAGAGAGGAGAGGAGGGGTGGCGTGGCCTGCGGGGCAGGGCGCGTGGGGCGCGTGGCGCAGGCGGGCGTGGGCGGCAGGGCGCGCGCGGAGGGCGGCAGCAGGCGGGCGCGTGGAGGGCGGAGGCGCGCGGGCGACGGGCGGGCCTCGCAGGCGGGGCGCAGGGGCGCGGGCGAGCGGCCCTGTGCGCGGGGCGGGCCTGGCGGCCTGCTGCTGCTGCTCTGCTTGTGAACCGAAGAGAGAGAGACCGGGAAAGAGGAAGAAGGGAAGAAGAAAGAGGAGAGGAAGAAGAAGAGAAGGGAAAGAAGATGCGCAGGAAGGAGAGGGGAGAGAAGAGGGAAGGAATCGGAGGAGAGAGGGAGAGAGAGAAAGTGAGAAAGAGAATAATGGCATGAGAGAGAGAAAGGGAGAGTTTTTATAAAGTATTAGAGAGGAAGGGGGGAGAGTTTAAAGGAAAGACAGATTTTTGAAAAATAGGGGAGAGATTTTAAAAATGAGAAAGTATTTTTGAAAAGAAAGAGAGAGATGGAATATTTTAAAAAATAGAGTCTCTCATTATTCTCTCTTGGTCTAATCAAATTTATTGGCCTATTTGACACTTCATTTCTTGGTCTATTAATCCTGCAAATACAACACAATAGAGATTTAATCAATTTCCGCACTTGTAATTAAATGATAACAGAACTTATGAAATTATCAATTATTTGTCAATCAAATGGCACGATTATTCATAACAATTATGCAATTATCACACCCCCCAACTTACTCATTGCTAGTCCCTTAGCAATGCACATAAGTAAATAATTGGGACAAACAACAGTTTAAAACATCATACTTCATGACAAGAAAGTAAGAATGAGAATGCTTGGTCATAAGTATTTCAAGTTCCAATCGAGAGTGTCAAAGGCAAATATGTCAGTTATGTCATTAGACAGTTCCTCAAGATACACACAAAATTTCATAACTTTTTGTTCAATGTTTGAGCATCAAAAAGAGAATGCATGGGCTTTTTACTTATCACTCAAGGATGATATCAACTCTACACTCCTTAAATTCGATCCTCGAATTACAGGTAGCTTTCACTCTGCCTAATTCTTTTTTTTTTTTCATACTCTTTTTTTTTTCTTTTCATTTACATGGTGCTGCACTTCCCTTCGCCGTTTGACGCGAGCCTCAACTCTTACCTTAGGAGCCACAGGCCCGGTTACTAAGATCAGGGGCATTTTCCATATTTCTTTTTTTTTTTTCACTACTACACACATTTTCACATTTATTTGTAGGCAGGTAGCTTTTTCCCCACGATTAGTCGTCAATAGGAGTGTAGAATATCAATCAATCAACCTGAATGTTAGGTAAAACTCTCATCATCCATTTGAATAGCTCAAAATAATACTTTATTGTGTTGATGAAATTTCAAATGTATTCTAAGGAAGATACTAAAAACATAACTAGTTAGATCACCCCTTCAACTCACCACCTTCACAAGTACACAATATGAGTCAAGCTAGAAGTATACAAAAAATTCTTGCATGAAATATGAAGCATGAAGCACAATATTAGGGACAAAAATTTGAAATACAATTTGTCTCACCCCCCAACTTAAATAGCATTGTCCTCAATGGCATAAAAGTAATGACAATAGAATAAAGCCAATGTAAGTTAAGAAAGGAGAGATGCAACCTGATGATCACATGAGGGTGGTTGCACACTAGCTTCATCAAAGGTAATGGGCCCTCAAAAACCTAGAACAAAATAGAAAAGAAGAAATAAGTTAAATATCCTTAAAAATATTGGGTTGCCTCCCAATAAGCGCTGAATTTAATGTCTTCAGCCAGACACACGGAGGTAACAGCCTCACGTAACACCTCCAATCAATTGACGCCAAATTCTTGCTTTGTAAGGCATCATTAACCATGGTGGGTCAAGTGGTCCACACGTACCTTGTAGATCAGTAAGTGATAGATAAACTGAGGCACTCAAGATCATATGTTCAATTAAGAAATTTTCATTTGTACACTTAAGATCTTTGTATGTGTTGAACACATCAATGCGGACTTGATTATTCTTACCATTTTCACCCACAACTTCCATTTTTAGATCCTCTTTTATGATATTCAGGTCAGATTGAGTTGAATGCTCAGAGGATTGCTTGAACTCCACAGGCCGACTTGTGTCAAAAATAGTAGCATGATCTGGAATGAAATGGATATGACTTTCAGCACAAGGATGCTTAAAATGTTCAAGTGTAGTTGACCAATCAGCTAGTGGTAGCTTGTCCATGAATATATTAGATTTTCCAAGGTCAGAGAGAGGTAGGCGTTCCATATGTTTCTCGAAATCACAAGAGACCCAGTCAATGTAGACTTCAGGCAGAATTTCTAATTCATCTCTTACCCAATAAGAATGATTGATAACTACACCCAGCTCTTTCTCCACACTCACCTCTTCTTTGTTACTCACATGAAATGATGTCACATCAAATTCGGACCCAACATCTGGTTGACACTCTTTCTCTTCTCCCCCCAACTTGAATTCAACTAATTCACTAGAGCTTTCCTCAAGTATGACATTATGGATGGAGTCTTCTTGATGGTCAGTTTCAATTTGGGCCAAGATAATGGATTGATTTTCAGTGGCACCCATCTTCTCTTGATTTGACTCATTAATATTATCTCTCATTTTCCAAGTGGGCGTGTCCACAATCATGTTGGACTGAGAAGTTGTGGATAGAATTTGAGAGTCAAATTGCTGGTCACAATCAAGATAATGATGTGCATGATTGTCAATGGGTTGACATGGTGACTGACTATCTTGCCTCCTTCTGATTTCCATCAGTTGAGTAATCAGGAGGTCAGTTTTGACAAAGGATTGCTCCAATTCTTGTTGTTGTTGGGTGAATGTTTGCTCAAAGATTTGTTGGTTATCATGGAATTTTTGCATAAATTGCCTAAATTGATCATCAAATAGGCCTGGTTGTGGGGGAGAAGTATAAGTGGACTGTGGATATACATGTCCCTCATGATGGCTTTTGTCATGAATATCAATTTGGCATTGGGCCCAATGTTGAAAGTTGTGGATAGGTGGGCTTTGGGCTTGGGCCAGACTAGGTTGATCTCTAAGTGTTAAATACGGCATTACTTCTCCAAGTGGTTGGAAGGGTGTGCCTTCAGGAGCATTTATTAAGCACACCGGCAGATCAATGCCAAAAAATTTTTGATCGAACCATGATATGATTTCGGCACCTAGAAAGGGTCCTTGAATTTTCCCTTGAGGATCTTGATAGAGTAAACTCAATTTTTCAGGGGAGACACCTTGGTCAACTTTTGAGTAAGGAGTGGGTGTGGATAACACTTGAAAGGTTCGGGTCTGTTCTTGGGTTGAGGGAGGTGATGAGATATAAAGTGGGTCAACATATTTCCTCCACCCTGAATCACACATGTGATCTTTAATTGGGTGACCATGAATCAGATGGGTTTGAGTCCATTTGGGGCCATTAGACTGGTAAGTAGAGGTTGATGGATAAAGTGGGTGAGGTTGAGAGTGCATACCATAGTGGGCTGATCCAATTTGTCCAATTGAAGTGCCAATTTCATAACCATGATTGTCAACCAACATAAATCCTCTTTTCTTTTCTTTTATTTTTTGTTTTTTTTTTAGTTTTGAAATATTTGATTTTTTTTTTTTGTATTTTCACACAAGTTAGCAAACAATTAATCCTATGACACCTATGGTCCCCTAAGATATAAACATTTGATTTCTCACTAATCAACTGAGGCCTAACTTAAATCCACTCTCAAACTCGTTAACTGGCCAGGTAAGAGGTGGGAAAGTGGGAGGTTCCCCCTGCTCTCACAGGGACCTAATTAAGTAACCACTTGTCCACTTAGGCGTTTGCCAATAAACCTCTAGCCTTAGACACCAGTCTCCAAACTTGATAGTGGGCCCAAGTGGGCCTAAGTCTCAAAGCGAACCCTAGGTCAAGTTTCTACTTTCTTTTATTGGGCTTGGGAATGCAAAAGATGCAGGAAGTTGTGGTTTGTGGGCTAAGGAAGGGTGATCAAATCCCCACCTTATCTTGTTAAGGAAACTGCCCTTAAAATATTTTAGAAATGATGTGCACACCACAAAATCAAACAAGGGGTTCTATGCAAGCATGGCAATGCATGATCATGCTTTTTAAAGAAATTGAGATTCTCACCTTGCCTCCCGCAATCTTCGACAAGAAAGGAAACTTTCAAACAAAAGAAACTACCTAAACATGGAAATCTAAATGATGCATGTCCTAACGATGGAAGGTTTCTATTCTTGACATGATATCTTTGATTGGATTCAAGTGATTGATTTTCTTTGGATTTTTGATTTTGTTAATTGTCTAAACATGGCAACTAAGAAAAGGAAACTCAATCAAGAGGGTTTTAATGGTACTTACCTTCAACGCAATCCCTCGTTCTTTTTGGAAATGAAAACAAATGGAAAGAGTGAGAGAAGGAAACTCACCTCACTTACCCATTTTTCTTTATTTTTCATGCAATTTTCGGATTTTTTCAATTTTTATTTGATACCTACAAAAAGAAAGAAAATGTTAGCCTGAATATATACAAAAAACACCAAAATTATCAAAACTAACAATCTAATCCCCGGCAACGGCGCCAAAAATTGATAGCCCACGAATGCGTCGTTAAACACGTGACTAACAATCTCAAATATTCGGCCTACACTAAAGATTTTAACAGTAGTTAAGTGGTGAGACCGAGTCGAATCCACGGGGAAAAAGATTATTAACTTTGAAAACCTTGAGTTTCTTGATTAGAAAAGTGTGTTGAGAATTTTAGAATTAAATCTTAAGACTAATTTGATCAACCAATAATTTTAATCTAAGAAGAGTAGTTAGAAGAGAGAAGTAGAGATAGAAGGACACTAAATTAACAAAGCTTAAATTTAATTCCACTAACAAGTAAAAGAGTTAACAAAAGTGCTAAAAAAAATAAAATTAAACTAACAACATAATTTAGGAGAATAGAAAATCGAGAGAGATGAGAGAGAATAGAAAAGAGAACAAGAGAGAGAAGAGAAAGATGAGAGAGAGAGAAGAGAGAGATGAAACAGAGAGGAGAGAGAAAAGAGAGAGGGAGAGAAAAGAGAGAGAGAGCGGAGAGAGAAGAGAGAAAAGAGAGAGAGGAGAGAGAAGAGAGAGAAGAGAGAGGCGAGACAGAAGAGAGAAAAGAGAGAGGGAGAGAAAAGAGAGAGGGAGAGAGAAGAGAGCGCGGGCCTCTCTACGTGCATGCATGCACGTAGAGAGGAGAGGAGGGGTGGCGTGGCCTGCGGGGCAGGGCGCGTGGGGCGCGTGGCGCAGGCGGGCGTGGGCGGCGGCAGGGCGCGCGCGGAGGGCGGCAGCAGGCGGGCGCGTGGAGGGCGGAGGCGCGCGGGCGACCGGGCGGGCCGCGCAGGCGGGGCGCAGGGGCGCGGGCGAGCGGCCCTGTGCGCGGGGCGGGCCTGGCGGCCTGCTGCTGCTGCTCTGCTTGTGAACCGAAGAGAGAGAGACCGGGAAAGAGGAAGAAGGAAGAGAAAGAGGAGAGGAAGAAGAAGAGAAGGGAAAGAAGATGCGCAGGAAGGACAGGGGAGAGAAGAGGGAAGGAATCGGAGGAGAGAGGGAGAGAGAGAAAGTGAGAAAGAGAATAATGGCATGAGAGAGAGAAAGGGAGAGTTTTTATAAAGTATTAGAGAGGAAGGGGGGAGAGTTTAAAGGAAAGACAGATTTTTGAAAAATAGGGGAGAGATTTTAAAAATGAGAAAGTATTTTTGAAAAGAAAGAGAGAGATGAAATATTTTAAAAAATAGAGTCTCTCATTATTCTCTCTTGGTCTAATCAAATTTATTGGCCCATTTGACACTTCATTTCTTGGTCTATTAATCCTGCAAATACAACACAGTAGAGATTTAATCAATTTCCGCACTTGTAATTAAATGATAACAGAACTTATGAAATTATCAATTATTTGTCAATCAAATGGCACGATTATTCATAACAATTATGCAATTATCACTTTTGCTCCTTTTGCTGCTACTGCTGTTCTGACTGCTGCTCTTCTTGATGAGTGGAGGGTGGAGCAGAAGGCTGACTAGTGCCCTGTTGGCACACCAACTGAAGTAGAAGGTCCTTCATTTGCTGGACCTTCTCAACTAAGAAATCAAACTTGACATCTACTTGCTAGACTTGGATCTGAAGAACTGACAATCCCTCTTGCTGCTTCATCAACATCTCCATCAACATGCTGGAACTATTGCTACTCTCCCCCTGAGTCCTTGGCTGGTCTCAAAATGAGGAGGGGAGGCATGATTCTCTACTTCTTCAAATCATTGCTCAAGTGGAGTAGTTCTTGGAATATCTTCTTCTGGTGCTACTTCCTTGCCCCTCAAATCTTTGAGCACTTGACTGATAGTCTCATCTAGTGCTTTATGCTCAGAAGATGGGGCAGGAACTTGCTCTTGCTGAACTGTTCTTGCTCTTGTTGATGACCTTGTTGCTCTTCTTCTGGTTGTTGCTCTTGTTGGTCTTGTGCAGGGGATTCAACTCTTTCTTCTCTATCTTCTTCATGATGAATTACAGGAATAGATGAGGAACCCTGTGCCTCATCAGGGAAGATCTCGTGAGTGCACTGTGGCACAGAGTCCTTGATCCAATGATTTTGAGCTTTGCTCTCCAAACTATAATGGCTTCATCTAAGTGTGGATAAGCTAATCTTTTCTTTCACAGCCACTGATATCTCTCCACTAAGATCTACTAAAAACCTTTTGAATATCAGGGTCAGCAGAGGTCTATAAGGAAGGGACTCCTAAAGATTTCTGGATCCTGCCATCCTCTCCAAAATAACTGAGGGCAGGTAGACCTTGTGTCTCTGAATAGCCCAAAATAATAGGCTACCATCTCTAGTAGTTATGGAGGAGTGGGTGACAGCCCTAGGTGTGATGATATGAAAGGTTGCGGAATCCCTATATGGTAATCTAGAAGGGGGGGGGGGGTTGAATAGATTACTGTCAATTAAAACCCTTATCACCTTCTTTTTGAGAGAACACTGACTGTTAAAACAATAGTAGAGTTTTAAGCTAAGTGTGGATGTGTGTGACTTGATTACAGGTAGAAAACAGATTAACAAACGTGCGTAGAGATGTCGTGCCTACCAAACATCTACCGTAAACTCGTGCAAACCACAAGACACGACGATTTACGTGGTTCGGAGTACACAACTTGTGTATCCTACATCCACGGGCCACACACACACGCAGAACAACCTGCTTGTGAGCTAGTTCAACAACTACAACTCACACACACACGTGTTATCTGATGTGCAACCACAATCAGATCAACACCACACGTGAATCAAGCACAAAGACTGCTTGAGACACCCCAACACACACACGGATTTGTAAAAGTAGAACAGGGAAGAGTTTTAGAGTTGATGAACAAATCCAGATGGTAAACTCTTCTTGTGAACATCTGACTGGACTTCAAGCTTCGTCTTGATGATCACACTTTGATGAAGATACTTGAATCCACAACGTTCAGGCTTCACCTCCGCTGGGAATACTTCTCTTCTCGGTTCTGGGCGGTAGGTTGAAGCAGAGCAGCAGAACAGGTCTTCTCTTGAGAGAATTTTAGGGTTCTTGGTTGGAGGCTGCTTGTGTCCGAGATTAACTTCAGAAAGTTGCTTATATAGTGGTGTTTACATATGGAGAGACATGGTAGTAGGAAACACCAAGTTCAGTAACTTTGAAACTTTCCGTTTCTGAAGATTCTGTATGTCTGTCGACAGGTCACACTTCTACTGTCGACAGGAACTAACAGTGCTCCAAGTTCCATAATTCTGGATGTTCGGTGAAAGCCTTCACTGTGTGCCTCTGTCGACAGGTGACTTTGTGCTGTCGACAGGCACTTGTTCTTTCAGAACACTGGCTTCTGACTATATGAATCTGTCGACAAGGCCATAAGTTGCTGTCGACAAGGGCTTGTCTTCCAGAACAAATAGTTGCTGACTGTACAGATCTGTCGACAGGGACACTTGATGTTGTCGACAGGTACCTTGTTCTGTTGCTTTTCTTGATCTTTTGAGCTTGACTTTGGTACATGTCTTGTATAGTATCACTCCTACATGAATGTACTTAGTTAGTGAGATATTAGGAACACATAGAATCAAGTATGTATCAAGTTATTGCATCAGGTATTAAGCTCAATTCACATTGTACATAAACTCAAGTAACATTGTTCATCATCAAAAACATGTTGTCATTTAAGTTAGAATGTGAACCCAACATTCTCCCCCTTTTTGATGATGACAAAATTAATCAATTAGTGTACAATTGAGTTTCTCCCCCTTTTGACAACATCCAAAAGCATACATCATACACACATGTAGTAGGCAAAGAACAGAGTTTGTCATTGATTGTTCATTAAGCATACACAGTACATGAAGTGCTAATGGAAAGAAGAACAGTAGAAGGGAAAGAGTTTGCATAATGACCATCTAAAAACAAGATAACTTAGAATAGGACAAGACTCAAAGCAAGATAACAGGACTTGACTCAATCCTAGACACATAAACTAGCTAAGCATCAGCAGCTGGTGTAGGAGCCCGACGCTCAGTAGTAATGCTATCTAGGCGGGAATCAAGTGCTGCAATGCTGGTGTCCATCGTGTCCATACGAGCATTGAGTCTGTCAAAACCAGTGGTCATCTGAAGTTGTAGCTGAGCAAGTAGATCACGGATGGAGGGCTCAGCATCAGCATGACTAGAAGCATCAAGGGACTCAGACTGGGAGTCTTCATCTTCACCCTGATCGTCATCTTCATCTTCTTATTCATCACCATCATCATCAACTGCAGCTGCCCCTTTACCCTTGCGGTCTCGAGTGACAATGCCCTCTACCAGCTTGTAGCCCATTCTCTGAACAGCAGTGAGGTCATAAGAGCTACGGGATTTAAGTGCAGTCAACTCTTCTTTGGGAATTTGAATACCAATGAACAAGAAGAGTGATGTGAGTTGGAAGGCATATGGCATGGATCTCTTGGCACTACGAATGCAAATGCGAAGGATAGAGACCATGAGGAGGGGTAGATTGATGGGTTCAGCATGGAGGAATTGATGAAGCAGAGACTGTGAAGGGAGGTTAACACACATTGTAACCTACCATATGCATGGATATGAAAAGCCATTTCATTTTCCCTAATGGTTTAAACATAATACTTAAGGAGTCTTAAGTTAGAGCATTAAGAAAACAATTTACTTAAATTGAGGAAAGACACAGTCACCCATCTTGAGTAGAAACAGTGTAGGACAACACAATCCCCATGTTATTAATGGTCAAATGATGCATGAACTACATGTGTAGATTTCAAGATAATCAAAAACATTAGTGACCCTGAGATGTATCACTTTATTGGAGGCTTCACACTATTTCAATTTTTCTTTGTTTACAATCCTTGAAAGCAGAGGGAAGAAATGGTAATTAAGAGAGCTGCACACCTTTTGACGTGAGGATAAACATTACACATGCCCGTACCCTCAGTTACTCAGTGGAAGTGTCTATCATACCGTTGGATAGAGTTGATGAGTGAGCTTTTTGACGCGAGGGCAGACATTGGTGATGCCCATGTCCCCGGTTACTCAGCAAAACACATCATTGCTCTATATTCATCCCAAAATTTTGATTGACTTTTGTCCATTTGAATGTTTTATTTGGAAATAGGTAGCTTTTCTCTTTTTTTTTTCTTTTTTCTTAACAACTCAAGATCAAGAGATGTATATGATCAACACTTAATACTCGACATAAAGTTCACTGAACATAAGACTCATGAAGTTACTTGAGAACGTGTTTGCCTACAAAGTTGGTATTCAAGAGAGTTAGGTGTGAATCCCAAAAATAGTTCAATGTTTTCAGAATGATATAGCCTAGACCCAAAAAAGAGTAGTATGTCAAAATCATAATGGTATAGAGAATAGCTTTACTATCATATGAATATGATGTAGTTAAAACATGCATTAACCCCCAATGACACCTTGGATGAAAGAAGTGAGCTTGCTCATGGAGTGGGATATGAAGAAGATGATGGTTCTGAATTAATTTGTCTGTCGACAGGTAGAAATGGCCTGTCGACAGATGACCCAGACAGGAAAAAGTTGATGATTCTGGAAAGGCATAACTGTTCACATCTGTCGACAGATGACCTGCACCTTTCGACAGATCTACACAGTGTGCAGAATCTTTCCTGGAAGCCTTCAAGGCAAGTGGCTTCCTAGGATTTTCTTCAATTTCCTTTATTTTCCATGTTGATTCATAGGTCATCAGTGAGCCAATGATTCATCCAATTTCATTTTGAAAGGTCCTTGGAATCCTCAATAACAGTGGCTTTGGTGTTCAATGAGGATGGAAGAGACCGAAGAATTCTCCTCACAAATCACGTTTCTGAGTATTCCTTTTTCAGACCTTTCAAGCCATTAATGATCAACATGAATCTCGCAAACATGTCGAGATGGTTTCAGTAGAGTTCATTTTAAACATTTCATATTCTGAAACCAACATGCTTTGCTTTATTTTCCCTTACCTCGGACTACCTTCATAATTAGCTCGAGTTTGTCCCACATCTCTTTTGTTGATGTGCACGTGGAAACTCTCGAGTATTCGTTGGGATGGACGCGCGCACTGCATCATGTTGAGGGAACTCCAGTTGATTGCCCCATCGCGATCTGGTCCTTGGTCCAGGTACCCTCGTCCTCAAAAAGGGAATATTCGCCTTTGTGGACCTATTTCCACAACTCGTAGTTCTGTGCTCTCAGGAACACCTGCATATGATTTTTCCAGTAAGGGTAGTTAGTTCCATCAAAAAATGATGGCCTGGTCCCTGAGTGACCCTCGGCCATGAATCCCTTGTTAGATTCCATTAGACCATGAATCTCCTGATCATAAGATCAAACAAGTAAGACAGTAAATCATAGAAACTCGGCTCTGATAACAATTGAAAGGCTGCGGAATTCCCTATATGGTAATCTAGAAGGGGGGGGTGAATAGATTACTGTCAATTAAAACCCTTATCACCTTCTTTTTGCAAGAACACTGACTTTAAAACAATAGCAAGTTTTAAAGCTAAGTGTGGATGTGTGTGACTTGATTACAGGTAGAAAACAGATTATCAAACGTGAGTAGAGATGTCGTGCCTGCCAACATCTACCGTAAACTCGTGCAAACCACAAGACAGATGATTTACGTGGTTCGGAGTACACAACTTGTGTATCCTACCTCCACGGGCCACACACACACGAAACAACCTGCTTATGACTAGTTCAACAACTACACCCACACACACGTGTTATCTGATGTGCAACCACGATCAGATCAACACCCACACGTGAAATCAAGCACAAGGACTGCTTGAGACACCACAACACACCACGGATTTGTAAAAGTAGAATAGAGAAAGTTTTAGAGTTAAGAACAAATCCAGATGGTAACTCTTCTTGTGAACGTCTGACAGGACTTCAGCTTCATTTTGATGATCCACTTTGATTAAGATACTTGAATCCCACACGTTCAGGATTCACCTCCGCTGGAAGACTTCTCTTCTCGTTTCTGGGCGGTAGGTTGAAGCAGAGCAGCAGAACAGGTCTTCTCTTAAGCGTTTTTTAGGGTTCTTGGTTGGAGGCTGCTTGTGTCCGAGATTAACTTCAAAAGTTGCTTATATATGGTGTTTACATTGGAGAGACGTGGTATAGGAACACCAAGTTTATAACTTTGAAACTTTCTGTTTCTGAAGATTCTGTACGTCTGTCGATAACACACTTCTGCTGTCGACAGGAACTAACAGTGTTTCCAAGTTCCGAAATTCTGGATGTTCGGTGAAAGCCTTCACTGTGTGCATCTGTCGACAGCGACTTGTGTTTGTCGACAGCACTTGTTCTTTCAGAACACTGCTTCTGACTGTATGAATCTGTCGACAAGGCCATATTTTGCTGTCAACATGGCTTGTCTTCCAGACACATATTGCTGACTGTACAGATCTGTCGACATGGCACTTGATGCTGTCGACAGGTACCTTGTTCTGTTGCTTTTCTTGATCTTTTGAGCTTGACTTTGGTACATGTCTTGTATGTATCTCTCCTACATGATTGACATATTAGTGAGATATTAGGAACACATAGAATCAAGTATGTATCAAGTTATTGCATCAGGTATTAAGCTCAATTCACATTGTACATAACTCATTACATTGTTCAGCATCAAAAACATGTTGTCTTTAAGTTAGAATGTGAACCCAACAGATATTTGTGATGATTGAGTGGATGATTCTTGTCACATCCTAGCAAAATTCCATTTACTGAATATGACAGATCTTAATTACCAAACAAACATAAACGTTTATACATAAGCAACTAGTTTAGCGTAAGCTTATTACATGATATCCCTCATTGTAGTCTAAATGAGGACCATGCAAAAGTAAACTGTAGCCTTATTACATTTCCACTTATCTACAAGAAAACAAAGATGATAGCAAAATGCTTGTCATGATGTGGTCCACTCAGCACACAAAATCCCCCTAAGCATCATCTCTGTTTCGTCCACCTGAAATGGTAAATGAATGAGCTAACTAACCAAGTAGAACTCAATTCCTTTAATAGAAGGATTCAGATGTATATACTCAAGGTAAGAACAAGTATAGATTTCTAGCATTGAGTGTTCAAGATAATGACAATGAGTCACTTCCACATACGTATAGAACAATATAGTTTAGAAACAAGATCATAACTCAAGATGATACTTGAATTCAGAATCAGACACATTTTCACACACACAGCATGATGTGATGACTAATCAAACACGAATTGAAGTATGCCAACATCCACTAGTCCTCATCACCCCCGCGCGGCGACCAACGAATTTGGGCGCTCCCCCCAGGACTGAACCAGCCCTTTATTTGCCAGGCATATTTCTCAAACGAGTCCAAACTCACAACTTGTCATCATAGCACATACATTCTTGCAATAGATCAAGGATACACAAGATTTCACTCATAGATCACACACACAACTAAAGAACTGCGTTCTTTCATTGATTTTAAAATTGATGCTCTCACAAGGTCAATTATGTTCGGAACTTTGAAGCGATGATCCATGGTAAAAAGAAAAGAACTTGACTGGTTTAGTAGGGGTTTAAGTGGTAGAAACATCTAGGAATTAGTAAGCATATGTTAGAACAATTGGGTGTAGTTCCGATCAAGAAATGAGTCAAGTAAGTGCTGAAATTCGGGACTGGTTGTGCCTTTCGACAGCAAGGGATGGCTATCGACAGATATGGCTTCCAAAAGCTGAATTCTCAGCCTGTCAGTGCCTGTCGACAGCCCCTGTAAGGTTTCATTTTCTGGGTTCTGGAAAGGTGGCCCTGTCGACAGCTTGAAGCGGGGCTGTCGACAGGTGCTATGTAGACTTTCAAAATTTGATTAAAACCAACTAGAATTTGTACTACCAAGCTCTTCTATCACTCCTAACATGATTAAGACTTTGAACAAGTATATCTCAACCTCAAAATCAGATTAAGGATGCACAAGTGAAAGAGAAATGATGGATCATGGTGTACATGGATGATCCAATTGGAGAGACACTTCAAGGACAAAGATGGTTGGAACCACTTCTTATCCTTTAGCTATAATTGAACAAGATACACACACTTAAACTCACGTGATCTCTTAATGAATCCTTTCACGAAAGTAAAGAACTACCACAATCAATATTCTTACACAGTGGAATCAACATGGTTCCATTTTAACATAAGTTGAGATGATAAAAGCAATGAGGTGTTGATTCCCATGACCGATACTAGCTTGCACCTAGGAAAGCTTAGTTCCTCTCATGGAACCACTTCACAGATGTGAAGAATAACATACCTATGGTACTAAATGTCTTGAAACTGGTAATCCCAGGTGGAAGAGTAAGAAAAGAAAAGAAGCAGGAAGAGAGTTCTACCTATCTGATAGCACAAATGCTTACTTGACGTTGAAATCCCCTCAAGAACACTCGTATAGTATGTAGCAATAGCTCCAGCAGGGACAAAAACTGATGAAGCTTATTGTTGTTGCTGCAACACTTCCAAAGTCTGCTTCCTAGCCGCAGCCCCAGCATTAACTTGAGTAAGTACCAAAAGTGCACAAGAGTAGGACTAATACTCTCCAACTACACTCCCATATGAGCCTTGCAAACACAGCAGCAGCACAATAGTGGAAAAGAGTTGGAAAGATGGGTTCGTAGCTTGGTGGGAGGTATTTATAACTCAATGACTTTGCCATGCACAATGGCACCTAAGCCTCCAAGTTGTTGGAGTAAACCCCCATTTTACCACTCTTAGACACCTAGCTCATGCACATTCTACAAGTTACACATGGTAACTATCGTGTTACCTATTCCCTCAAGTGTGCTGGCCTCCCAAAGCCTCACACGTAGGCGCCCAGAAATTCCCAGAAAAATGGCCACCGTAATTGGCCTAAAATTCAGCTGGCCCAATACCCTAAGTAAACATCTCCAAATGGTATCCATTTGTCATAAAATTTCACCCATAGCTTAATATGATGGTTTTTGTGAATTATGGTGATTTATATTTATTTTTAGATTTTATTTTACACTAGGTGAAAAATCACCCGAAAAATAGTCGTGTCGGCTTAACCTCGAAGTCCGCACTCGAAAAATTTGATATTTATATTTTTTGAGATCTCCACATTTTTTTGGAAATTATGGTGTTCTCAGATTTTAATTTCGTTATAGTTTTTTGGTGTCGCCTCGTGGGAGCGCGCACCTCTGTGTACTACACTGGTGTAACGTATGTTACCACTAATTAAACTCAAATCCTAATTATTTTTATTTAATGACAATACTAAGGTATAATAACCACATTATTCATATTTTCCTAACACTTTAAATTTTCAGGCGTACAACTCTCCCCCACTAAAAGAAATTTGGTCCTCCAAGTTTAATAACACAGGAGATGGTTACTATCCTGTAAACAGTCTGGATACTTGATCTTGATGGCATCTTCTAGTTCCCATGTTGCCTCTTCTTGTCCACGTTTACTCCATTGAATCTTTAACAAAGGAACTTCTTTGTTTTGTAGTTGCTTGATTTTTTGTTCAAGATCTGTATAGGTCTTTTCTCATGCTAAACTTTCTTGTATCTCCAGATCTTGATATCCGATGATGTGTTCCGGGTCATAAACATATTTTCTCAACATTGACACGTGAAAAATATCATGTACATTAGATAATTGTGGTGGAAGTGCCAGTTGATACGTCATTTCTCCAATTCTTTTTAATATTTCAAATGGTCCAATGTACCTTGGACTCAACTTTCCTGTGATTCCAAATCTTCTAATTCCACGTCGGGAGATACTTTAAGAATACATGTTTCTCCTTGCTGCAACTTCAATTCCCTTCTTCGCGATCAGCATAGCTTTTCTGTCAGTCTTGGGCAGCTTTCATTCTGTCTTGCACTAATTTGATAATTTCTGTGGTTTCTTGAATCATTTCAGGTCCAAGAATATGGATTCTTTCAGTTCCACCCAACACAGTGGTGATCTACATTGGCGACCATATAAGGCTTTAATGGTGCTATTTGAATGGTAGACTGGTAACTATTATTATAGGCAACTTCCATAATTTCTAAATGAGTGTTCCAGTCATTTCCAAACTCCAATATACAAGCATGGCATATATCTTCGATAACTTGGTTTACCCGTTCTGTTTGTCCGTCAGTCTGAGGATGAAATTGTGCTAAACTTTAATTTAGTCCCAATGCGTCTTGTAGTTCTTTCCAGAAATGTGAGGTAGATCTCGCATCCCTATCTGACACTATATTCTTTGGAATACCATGCAATCGAACAATTTCTTTCATATATAGTGCTGCTAAGACACCCACAGACCATCTTGTCTTAATTGCTAAGAAATGAGCTGACTTGGTAAGTCGATCATGATTACCCATATGGCATCAAATCCACTTCGTGTCCTAGGTAATCCCACATAAAATCCATACCGATACTGTCCCATTTCCACTCTGGCACTTCGAGTGGTTTTAACTTTCCAGCAATTTCTGATGCTTGGCTTTAACTTTCTGACATGTCAGGCATCTTGCTATGAAGTCCAATGTCTTTCTTCATATTGCACCACCAGAAATGCTTCTTTAAATCTTGATACATTTTGACAACTCCAAGATGAATGGTGTAATGTGCGGGTGAGCTTCTTCTAAATTTACTTTTTGATCTCGGATTATCTGGCACACACAACCTGTCTCGAAATCGAAGATTCCCATGAATATCCTCATTAAAATCAGGTTTGAAAGTTAACTTTTCTTGGATCTCTGCCAATATAGGATCATTATCCTGTTTTTCTCCAATTTCTTTTATCAAATCTGATTGAACTATCAAGTTATCAATTACAACTTTTCCTTCTTGTGGCTCAACCTTCAAACTTAATGTGGAAAATTCCTTTAGCAATTTCCATTCCTTTACTTGTAATTGAAACACTTTTGCTATAGGATTTCTGCTAAGTGCATCTGCTACAGTATTTCCTTTCCCTGGATGATATTCAATTTTGAAATCATAATCTTTAATATAGTCCATCCACTTTCTTTGTCTCATATTCATTCTTTCTGTGAAAACAAATACTTAAGACTCTTATGATCAGAGTACACTATAAATTGATTGTCGTATAGATAGTGCCTCCATAGCTTGAGTGCAAAAACTACTACGGCTAATTCCAAATCATGTACTGGGTAATTTTTCTCATGGGTCTTCAATTGTCTTGACAAATAACAATGACTCTTCTATCTTGCATCAATACACATCCTAGTCCAATACTTGAAGCGTCAGTATAAACCTCAAATAATACCCTCTACCGGCAAGGCTAGATTGGTGCCGATGATAGACATTTCTTCAATAATTGAAATGCTTGCTCGCAACTCTCACACCATACAAATGCAGTTCCTTTTCTGGTCAATTGTGTGAGAGGCGAGGCAATTCTAGAGAAATTTTGGACAAATCGCCGGTAATAACTAGCCATACCCAGAAAACTTCTAACCTTAGTGAGGTTCTTTGGTTGCTCCCATTTTTGTATGGTCTCAATCTTCAAAGAGTCCACAGACAATCCTCTTTTGAAATAATGTCCCAGAAACATCACTTGCTTCATCCAAAATTCACATTTACTAAACTTTGCATATAGTTTGTGATCTCGTAATAGTTGCAGAGTAATCTGTAATGTGTCTCGTGTTCTTCTATACTCTTAGAATGAATCAATATATCATCAATAAACAAAACCACAATTGATCCAAATAAGTCTGAACACGTCATTCATTAGACACATAAATGCAACATGTGCATTAATTAATCCAAAGGGCACTACAAATTCGTAGTGTCCATATCTTGTTCAGAAGTTGTTTTGTGAATGTCCTGCTCTGAATTCTAAGTTGGTGATAACCAGACCTTAAATCAATTTTGGAGAAACACTGAGCTCTAGACAATTGATCAAATAGATCGTCAATTCTTGAAGTGGGTATTTGTTCTTTATAGTTAATTGGTTTAACTGTCGGTAATCTATACATAATTGCATAGACCCACCTTTTTTCTTCATGAATAACACTGGAGCACCCCAAGGTGATGTACTAGGTCTAATAAATCCTTTTTCTGTCAATTCCAACAACTGTCTTTTCAGCTCTTTCAACTCTTCTATTAACATTCTGTACGGTGTTCTTGACACTGGTGTAGCTCCTGGCACCAATTCAATCGAGAAATTCACCTCACTATTAGGTGGTATGCCAGGTAACTCTTCAGGGAAAACATCAAGAAATTCCCTACCTTTGTGAAATATCTCCCAATCCCGTATATCTTGTTTAATATCAATACAGAAGCCAAGTACCCTTGACAACCTTTCCGTACTAGCTTACAACTTTAACTACTGAATTTATTGGTATCCTTCTGGTATGAGGTTTATCAAAGGTTATAAAACAAATTTCCTTTCTTGGGAAAGTGATCTGCCTTAATTGGCAATCTAAATTGGCATGATACTTAGATAACCAATCCATCCCAAGGATCACATCATAATCCCACATTTCCAAACATATCAAATCACCAGATAAGTTATGTCCATTAATTAGGATTTGACTAACAAGGTAATACTCCTTAAGCCTTTTACCCTCACTCAAAGGAGTTGCCACTTCCAGTTGTGTATACAATGGACTGATTGTATTTCCAACGATTTAGAAAAATCATAACTAATAAAGAGTGCGTAGCCCCAGAATCAAATAATACCTATGCAGGTTTTGATTTTATTATTAGTACCTATAATCAGTCTGCCTTCCGTTCCTGGACTACCTCAGAGAAATATTGGTCATTAACAACTCTACAATTCATCCCAACTAATTGAATTAGATCCTCCAATGTGGATATTACTGTTTCCCACCACCTCTAGCGTCCCGATCCAATTGAAAAGTCACCAACCAGATCTTCTCTTCCTCGGTGCATTTAATTACTCCAAATATCATTTCGATATCTTTTAGCCAATTTTCGGCCTCGTCCGGGTCTGTACTTCTGTAAATCTTGGAGGATCTAAACTTCAGAAATCCTTGAATAGACTTGTCCCATTATGGCTATTATTCCTGGCTACTGTTTTCATCACTCGGGTCAAGTCGTGCATTGAACTTTCCATTTTCCTCCAATTGGCGTCACTTCCTTCATAATTAAATTTGGAATATATCATTCTATTCATTAGTCAAATATTTACATCAAAACATACTATCATAGACTAGCCATCTCCTCCTTCCAACTTTTCCATATTACAAAACATACCTTCACTAACCTCTCACTTCCCCTTCAAATGGGAGTTATATATACATTCAGCATTTAAACAAAGGAGAGGTTTACAAAAAGAAGGACAAGTTGTCTAAGTCCCTTCTAGTTCTGGGTCAGCTCTATAACAGATTCCCACCGATGGTTGTTGTTTTCTCCTCCAATTCCGGGTATAGTTCCCTTGCTGCATATGTCAATGCTTTCCAATAGCCCTCAAACTGATGGAGCAACATGTCTTGCCCCAGCCTTAGTTGTCCAACCTACACATAACTTGAGTCATGATGTCCAGTGAAGCACCAGGATTGCCGACAAAGAAAGCACCCGCAGTCAAATTAAGCACTTCTTCCATAATTTGCACATGAGCTTCTTGCTGTGCTTGGGCATACACTCAATGTCTGATGTAGCATTTCTAGCGTTGTTACATCCTATCTGGGCATTCATATCCATAATGAAACAAATATCAAGTTAAGCATTTACATAGCTACAAATATCATGCTAACTAATCCCATGTTTCTACCCCAACTCACTGTTTATCCCTAGGTTTATCGTACAAATGCTCTGATACCAATTTATCTGTCACGTCCTCCAAAATCCATTTACTGAATAGACAGATCTTAATCCAGAACTAACATCAATGTTTATACCGAGCCACTAGTTTATCGAAGCTTATTACATGATATCACTCATTGTAGTCTAAATGAGGAATAGGCAAAAGTAAATTGTAGCCTTATTACATTTCCACCTATCTGCAAGAAACAAAAGATGACAGTAATGCTTGTCATGATGTGGTCCACTCAGCCACAAAAATCCCCCTTAGCATCATCTCTGTTTGGTCCACCTGAAAATAGTAAAGTGAATGAGCTAACCAGCCCAGTAGAACTCAATTCTTTTAAATAGAAAGGATTCAGATGTATATACTCAAGGTAAGAACATGTATAATTTCTATCATTGAGTGTTCAAGATAATGAACGAATGAGTCACTTCCACAATACGTATAGAACAAGAATAGTTTAGAAACAAGATCAATAACTCAGGATGACTCGAATTCAGAATCAGACACATCTTCACACACACAAGCATGATGTGATGACTAATCAAACACGAATTGATGTATGTCAACATCCACTAGTCCTCATCACCCCTGCGCGGCCAGATGAATTTGGTCGCTCCCCCTAGGACTGAACCAGCCCTTTATTTGCCAGGCATATTTCTCAAACGAGTCCAAAGACTCACAACTTGTCATCATAGCACATACATTCTTGCAATATATCAAGGATACACAAGATTTCACTCATAGATCACACACAGAACTAAGGAACTCCATTCTTCATTGATTTCAGAAATTGATGCTCTCACAAGGTCAATTATGTTCGGAACTTTGAAGCGATGATCTATGGTAAAAATAAAGGAAACTTGACTGGTTCAGTAGGGGTTTAAGTGGTAGAAACATCTAGGAATGAGTAAGCATTATGTTAGAACAATTGGGTGTAGTTCCGATCAAGAAATGAGTCATGGTAGGTGCTGAAATTCGGGACTGGTTGTGCCTGTCAATAGCAGGAGATGGCTGTCGACAGATATGGCTTTCCTAGAAGCTGAATCTTAGCCTGTCAGTGCGTGTCGACAGCCAAGGGTGGCTGTCGACAGCCCTTGTTAGGTTCCATTTTCTGGGTTCTGGAAAGGTGGCCCTGTCGACAGCTAGAAGCGGGCTATCGACAGGTGCTATGTAGACTTTCAAAAATTGATTAAAACCAACTAGAATTTGTACTACCAAGCTCTTCTATCACTCCTAACATGATTAAGACTTTGAACAAGTATAATCTAAACCTTAAAAATCAGATTAAGGATACAAGGAAGTGAAAGAGAAATGATGGATCATGGTGTACATGGATGATCCAATTGGAGAGACACTTCAAGGACAAAGATGGTTGGAACCTCTTCTTATCCTTTAGCTATAATTGAACAAGATACACACACTTAAAACTCACATAATCTCTTAATGAATCCTTTCATGAAAGTAGAAAGAACTACCACAATCGATATATTCTTACACAGTGGAATCAACATGGTTCCATTTTAACATAAGTTGAGATGAAAAAGCAATGAGGTGTGATTCCAATGACTTAATACTAGCTTGCACCTAATGGAAAGCTTAGTTCCTTTCATGGAACCACTTCGCAGATGTTGAGATAACATACCTATGGTACTAAATGTCTTGAAACTGGTAATCCCAGGTTGAAGAGTAAGAAGAAAAAGAAGCAAGAAGAGAGTTCTACCTATCTAAATAGCACAAATCCTTTCTTGACGTTGAAATCCCCTCAAGAACACATGTATAGCAGATGTAGCAATAGCTACCAGCAGGGACAAAAACTGATGAAGCTTATTGTTGTTGCTGCAACCACTTCCAAAGTCTGCTTCCCAGCCGCAGCCCCAGCATTAACTTGAGTAAGTACCAAAAGTGCACAAGAGTAGGACTAATACTCTCCAACTACACTCCCAGTATGAGACCTTGCAGACACAGCAGCAGCACAACAGTGGAAAAGAGTTGGAAAGATGGTTCGTAGCTTGGTGGGAGTATTCATAACTCAATGGCTTTGCCATGCACAATGGCACATAAGCCGTCCAGGTGTTGGGAGTAAACCTCCCATTTTACCACTCTTAGACCCTAGCTCATGCACATTCTACAAGTTACACATGTAACTATCATGTTACCTATTCCCTCAAGTGTGCTGTCCTCCCCAAGCCTCACACTAGGCGCCAAAAAATTCCCAGAAAAATGGCCACCGTAATTGGCTTGAAATTCAGCTGGCCCAATAACCACTAAGTAACATGTCCAAATGGTATCCATTTCTCATAAAATTTCAAACATAGCCTAATATGATGGTTTTGCGAATTATGGTGATTTTTATTTAATTTTTAGATTTTATTTTACACTAGGTGAAAAATCACCCGAAAAACAGTCGTGTCGGCTTAACCTCGAAGTCCGCATGTCGAAAAATTTGGATATTTATATTTTTTGAGATCTCCACATTTTTTGAAAATTATGGTGTTCTCAAATTTTTATTTCGTTATAGTTTTTTGGTGTTGCTCTGTGGAGCACGCACCTCTGTGTACTACACTGGGTAACGTATGTTACCACTAATTAAACTCAAATTCTAATTATTTCAATTTAATGACAATACTAAGGTATAATAACCACATTATTCATATTTTCTAACACTTTAAATTTTCGCGGTGTTTACAATTCTCTTCTCCGTAGACAACTCATTCACTAGCAGACCTTTCTTGCTACAGTCCTTAGGTTTTCCAATCAGACCCATCTTTTGTTTATCCATGAGCACAATCTCACTGATTCTATGCCGGAGTTGGGACAATTCAACATTTCAACCAAAAGTTCTTCTGAAACTGTGACCTTGGTGCCTTTCACAAATCCTGTCACTAAACCTTCTAAAGTAACTTGAAGGACACATAAAAGCCTTAAGAGACTTTCGAAAGATGGTTATGTAATTTGACACTATCTAGACCATCCCATAGCCGCTAGGGTCTTCTACCCAGACTAGACTACCATGCAATTGGTTGAATCTACAACCTTTTCGGGACAGGTGGACACCATGGCAAAGGAAAGGCGTTGGAACTGTTCAGGGGTGACCAAAGTTTCTTCAGAAGCCTTAGAGGAGGCCATCTAGACAGAAAACAGAGAAGATTTAGAGGACTGTCACAGGAGTCAAAGAAATGATGTTCAGAGATCAAGAAACCT
>CM024758.1:58474101-58516182 GCA_014218235.1 Colocasia esculenta | reverse complement strand
CAAAAGAGTTGCCAGGGTTAGCTCCAACAGAGAGGTGGATTTCACAATAGAATTGCAGCCAAGAAGTATACCGATTTCAAAGGCACTTATAGGATGGCACCAGCAGAATTGAACGAATTGAAGAAGCAGTTATAGGAATTATTAGAGAAATGTTTTATCAGACCCAGTCATTCACCATGAGGAGCATCAGTGTTATTTGTCAGAAAGAAGGATGACAGCTTGAGAATGTGTATAGATTATCGGCAATTGAACAAGGTCACTATCAAGAACAAATATCCACTTCCCAGAATTGATGATTTATTTTCTAAGATAGATTTGAGATCAGGATATCACCAGTTGAGGATTAAGGAAGAGGACATTGACAAGATAACTTTCAAGACCAGATATGGACATTATGAGTTTGTTGTTATGCCATTTAGGATGACTAATGCACCGGCAACATTTATGAATATGATGAATAGGATATTTCACCCTTATCTGAATCAATTTATTGTGGTATTTCTTGATGACATATTAGTGTATGCAGCATCAGAGGAAGAGCATGCAACACATTTGAGGATTACATTGTAGACTTTGCGAGATCACCAGTTGTATGCCAAGTTTAGTAAATGTGAATTCTGGTTAAAGGAGATTTAGTTATTGGGGCATGTAATATTAGGACAGGGTGTAGCTAGGGGTGTCAGAAAATCGGATCCGAGTAGGATCCTCTCTGATCCAAACTCGGATCTGGAACCAGCAGATCCAGATCCGACCCGGATCCGGAACCAGTCACCAGTTCGGATTCGATTTGGATCAAGATCCGAACTTACATTTTCGGATCCAGATCCAAATTCGGATCTTATTTGTGATAAAAAAATTCTAAAAAATCTAAAAAGATCTTTTAAAAATCTTTAAAATAAAATAGAAAATCCTAAAAATCTTAAAATTTCAGATACACTCATCACGATATTTTGGAGCCAGATCTGAATCACAATGCTACTTAATTACTTCTGTAAATACAATAAAAATTCAAAAAAATAATAAATCAAATACATTAAACATAACATTTTTAGATCCAGATCCCACCTCTACAATTAATCATACAGGCAAAAAAATTCAAGTAAACAATAAAAATCAGAGGACGGTGGAAAGAAACTTTCACTGTTCAATGAACAGAGGCGCGCAACTAAAAAATGTCCTTGTTCTGTGGTCTTCAAGTATTCACCATGTATATACACCTAAACAGAGAATTAAATAGAATGAAAGCCACCAAAGATCATTTGCTGGTAACATTATCTAAGAAGATCAGATGCAGCCTTTGCAGCTGCATATATACATGAGTCCCTCCCTCCCTCCTCTCGTTGGCCACATTGCTCTCTTTCTCTCTCTCTCTCTCTCCTCCTTCCTTCTCAACCCAGTATTTGTGATATGTGACCCTTCCTTCCTTCTCAACCCAGTTGTTTCAGTTTTGAGCTCTCAGATCCTACTAGATCAATCAAGTTCTGAAAAATAAATACGGACAAAGATGGTGAGGCATTATACAACCAGAAATATATTTCCCAAATTTGATGGGTAAGAAGAATGGATTAGAACATACAAGCTGAGAATATATCACCCCATCGTAATCATCACCACAGGAACTGCTTTCAATCATCTAACAAAGGAACATATAAGAAGTTAAGAAGATACAGCAGAACAATGAGCATAAACAGAAGTTGAACAATTTAAAAATAATCATTAAATATATCACAACTGAAATAGGCCGAATAAATGCATTTCATTTATCATCAGTAAAAGAAGTTTTCATCGTCTAATTTTTGTACCTTTCTTAAGTTATACTTTTTTTGTGTTTTGCTTGTCTGTTACAATTTTTTTCTTTAATTTGCTTTCTTTGTCCTTTCACAACCTTTTTCCCCCAATGAGCTGATTTATGTGCGCTTGTCTTCCCACAAAATAAGCATACTGATGGATTTGATCAGTGCAGGTTGGATATAAGCCAAAGTCTGTTCAGGGGGCCAATCCAATAATTCAATTTGCCAGTCCATTGTCCATGGCAGAAAATATGCATCAATAATAAATAGCGAGGAGAATAATGCTATGGTCCCGAGTCCAATTGGGACTGATCAACTTCAATAACTTCTTGCTCAATGGCAATTTCCTGTGAAGCATAAATATCATCACATCACAGATTCACAATGATCAATTTTTTTCCCATTGGCCGCAGTTTAAAAGCACAAGAACCATGGAAATCCATAACATGGACCACTGAAGACCATGATAAGAGAATCTCACATCACAGGGAATGTTGATCAGTGCTGCCAAACCTAAAGGTGATATTGAATGTTATAGCACAAAACTTCTCCATTGAAGTGCATTATATCAGCTTCTTAAACATGATTGTATCACCAAAGCATGTGGGGATAGTTATATTCCATCATTATCCATCTCACCTCAATAATAAAATAGAAAACAAGGAAAAGAAAGACACTTCCCTTCTACTGAGGAAGTAGGTGTATTACAAAATAATTTCCTCCACTCCCTTCTTCTGAACATATTTACCCCCGAATACTGACAATCTGAAAATGGTGGGAAAGAAATCAGCCAACAGTTGTTTCACGCACCACTTATCTCCAAAATAGGAGTATCTTGGCATTACCAACTTGAAGGAAAAGCAGCCCTAAACACCGCTGCACATTTTAAAATGGATTACCAAATTGAAGACATTACTCCATGAACGTGGTTCGATATCCCATGGTCCCCACCTTAAGAGATACATTCATATAACAGATGGAAATAAATTTATACATTATATAACAGATGGAAGAGGCTATTAAATTTTTAGGTATAGGGAAAGAGGAAAGAACATGCATTATCAAGAAGAGAATAAGAACTTGAAAGAACCTTGGATCAGACCCAAACAAGAAGATGAGAATAGAGACCAAATAATTCAAACAGGGGATTGAAGTCAAAATCTCGTTTACCTCTTCTTGGAATCCCGTTTGTGTAGTTCTCTCCGAACCGAAGCAGCCAGCAGAAGAGAAGATGCATCAAAATCCCGTTTGAGTAGTTCTCTCTGAACCGAAGCAGCCCAGCAGAAGAGAAGATGCATCAAACGGAGACAGGCTTCCCAGCAAATCAAGACCCCCAACCCTAGAAGAAGATCGAGAATCTAACCCAGCAGATCTAATAACATGCAAGTGGGGGGGGGAGGAAATAGTTTCAGAGATCAGAAAACTAGCGTCAACGAGAAGCAAACAGATTCCTTGATGGAAACAGAAACTAACACACACACACACGCACAGAGAGAGAGAGTGCTCTCACCGTCGGAGGCAAGGTCTTCATCGCCGCTGCCACAGTAGATTTAGAGGAAGAGGGCCGGCTGCCACTGTCGCCGATCGGGGGAGGGGGGTTGAGGATGGCAGCTACAGAGGTGGAAGTTTGACAAAACCTTAGAACGGTGGGAGATGGGAGACGGGAAGAAGGCCAGCTGCCACTGTCGCCGATCGGGGGGAGGATGGCAGCTGCGGCGCCCTGTGGAGGTGGAAGTATAAAGAACCCTACAACGATGGGAGATGGGAGATGGGAGATGGGAGACGGGGGATGGCCCGGGCCGCGGATGGGGACTTGGGTTGGGAAGGAACTTTTTTTGTTCGGATCGGGCGTTTGTGCCCCAAAATTGCGCCCCGAAATAAAATATTCGGGTCGGAAATGCTCGCCCCGATTGCATCGTCGTCCTGTAATTTTGGGGTAAAAAACGTGATCCGAATCTGATTTTAATTTCGGATCCGGATCGGGTTTCGGATTCAGAGGATCCATTGACAGCGCTAGGTGTAGCAGTTGATTCAGTTAAAGTAGAAACAGTAATGAAATGGGAAGAGACGAAGATAGTGTCAGAAATCAGAAGTTTTCTTTGTCTGGCAGGGTACTACAGGCGATTCATCCAGAATTTCTCAAAGATTGTAGCAACATATGACTAGATTGACTAGGAAAGGAGTACTCTTTGTGTGGTCTTCAGATTGTCAGCGAAGTTTTGCAGAATTGAAGAAGAGGCTACTACAACACCCAAATTAGAAATATCATCAAGCAGCGGAGGATTTGTATTGCATACAGATGCATCTAGAAGAGGATTGGGAGCAGTATTATTGCAACATGGAAAGGTAGTGGCATATGCGTCAAGCCAGCTGAAGAGGCATGAAGGCACATGATTTAGAGTTGCAGCAGTGGTTTTTGGATTAAAGTTATGGAGGCATTATCTATATGGAGAAAGATTTGAAATTTTCACAGATCATAAGAGCTTAAAGTACACTTTCTCACATAAAGATTTGAATCTGAGACAACGCAGATGGATGGAGTATTTGAAAGATTATAATTTCAGCCTAGCATACCATCTGGGTAAAGCCAATGTTGTTGTAGATGCACTAAGCAGAAAGGCAGTTATGAACCAGATGGTGATCAGAGAATGGAAGCTATATGAAGATGTAGCAGAGAATTCATTATTTGTGCCAAATAATCAGCAGCAAGCAATATTAGCAAACAGTACAGTGGAGCTTTCTATGAATTGGCAGATAGTGGAAGCATAGAACAAATGAAAATTGGTGGATATTGTAAGAATGGAAGAGGTTACACTTGATGATGACAGCGTGGTTAGGCTCAAGGGTCGATTATATGTTCCAGCAGAAGCCGAGGTGAGGAAGAAGGTATTGGAAGAAGCTCACAAGTCCAGGTACACCATTCATCCAGGTAGTACAAAGATGTATCAAGATCTGAAGAAGCATTTCTGGTGGCCAAATATGAAGAAGGAAATTACAGAAATTATATCAAGATGTCTAATATGTCAGCAAGTAAAGGCAGAGCATCAGAGGCCAAGAGGACTATTGCAGCCATTGCCTATTCCACAGTGGAAATGGGATGACATAGCTATGGATTTTGTAGTTGGATTGCCTAGAACAGCAAGGGGTCACAATGGAATTTCGGTTTTGTGGACAGATTGACTAAGGTATGCATGTTGTTAGCTGTGAGTATGTCTTGGACTATGGATAGATTAGCTAGATTGTATGTAGATAGAATAGTACCACTGCATAGAATTCCAGTGACAATCGTCTCAGATAGAAATCCCAGGTTTACTTCAGGCTTCTAGAGGAGTTTACAGAGAGTAATTGGCATAGAATTGAGGTACAACTTGGCTTATCATCCGCAGACAGATGGAAAAATAGAAAGAGCAATTCAAACTATAGAAGATATGTTAAAGCTTGTGTTGGTTTGGGGAGGTACTTGAGAGCACCACTTGAGCATGGTAGAGTTTGCATACAATAACAGTTATCATGCAAGTATCGGAATGGCACCTTACAAAGCTCTGTGTGGAAGACCGTGTAGGACACCATTGAATTGGCATGAGGTAGGTAAGAGGCAGGTCATGGACTAGAATTTATTCAGCAGTGTTCATAAATGGTTAAATTTATCAAGGAAAAGCTTCAAACAACATAGAGTCGTCAAAAAAGCTATGCAGACGCAGACCATTGCAGTTGAAGTTGGTGATTATGTTTCTGAAGGTTTCTCCTACCAAAGATGTGCTCAAATTCAGAAGGAAAGGCAAATTGAGCCCGAGATATGTGGGCCATTCCCATATTTTAGAAAGAATCGGTAAAACAACTTACAGATTAGATCTCCCAACAAACTTCAAGATGCACATGATGTGTTCCATGTTTCTATGCTCAGAAGGTATATTCGGGATCCTTCTCAGATAGTCAGCTATCAACGAGATAATCAGAAACTAGGCATGACAATGCCAAAATATCGAGTACATATTACAGGACGCAAAACCTAAAAGCTGAGAAATAAAGAGATTGAATTAGTGAAAATCAGATGGGAAAACAGACAGGGTGGAGAAGACACATAGGAACTGGTAAAGGAAATGATGAAAGTGTATCCATACTTGTTTGAGTAAGCTTTTAATTCTTTTACGTGATAGTACCATGCATGTTTAATTGAAAATTTTCATGTTACACTTTCTTCCTAAATTTTGACGATGAAATTTCTTTTAGGTGATAGTAATGTAGCGTGGTGACCTTTCGGATCGAGGTTTAGTGGTTGTGGTGGCCATGTGCAGCCTATGGTCTGTGTTTAAGGAGTTTCCACCGGTGGGGGACTTCGTGGGCTGAGAGCTTGGGCCCAGAGCACCCACAGGTTCTCTGTCTGTGAATGCGACAGAGGTGGACTTCGCATTTGAATGCGACAGTCAAGGGCGTCGCATTCTTTTTACTGTCGTCTGAGGTCTTTGGCTGCATGCCCACCGCGTGTCGTGCACTAGGCAGCCTGCTGGCATCAGCGATGAGAAGACGATGGCCTGAACCGTCGCATTCTGGTTACGACAGCAGGGTATGTCACGTTCTTATCTCCAAATGGTTTTTAAGCTAGGTTGGCCAAACAGAGCTTAGCAAGCTCTGCTCGGCCAGAAGAAGAGGTTTTGCGGGTGTTCTTAGGCGATTCAAGGTTTTGGCACTTATTTCAGCGTTCTCTCGTCACGAGGACGTGGTTCGGAGCGGGGGAAACACCGGATTATCGTCGTTCTTCGCGTATCTCACGAAGGTAGGGAGATTTCACCTTGTTTCTAGTTGAGGATTGTGTATTGAGCATGTTTAGCTTGTTATATGCATTGTAGATGATGGATAGCATGCTAGTGTAATGATTATAATGTGAATAACTGCTTTTTTATGGTAGTTTACATGGTTTGAATGGGGATTCTGGAGAAGAAATCCCAGTTTTAGGGTTCTGTCTATGAAGGCGACAGACCTGGGTGTCGCGTTCAGAATGTGATAGCCCGACCCATCGCGTTCTGCTTCAGAATGCGTCGTATCGAGGCGTCGTGTTCTGAAGGTGATGGAGGACCCTGTTGCATTCAGGCTATCGAAGGCTAAGGTTCATGCATGGTTACGTAATTATCGGATTATCCTTATTATTGTTCAAGGTGATGGTAAGCAGTTCATTGACACTTGTTGAGTTCGAGGAATGTGTTGTTCATGTGATTTGTGTGTGCGTGGCGAGTAGTACGACGCATACAGTGGTTACCAATTCAGTCGGGTACCCCAGGTCTTGTGTAAGCCAGGCACGTTAGTGCTCGGGGTTTGTCCCAGTACTTGTGTACCGTCGAGGTATGTGTCGTCTTCCTGGACACCCTCACTCTTGTGTAGAGTTGTACATCAGGCTGAGGGGAAGATAGCATTGGGACAGTGACTTGTGTGAGTTTGTGTTTGTTGCTTGTAGCGCGCTCGTGGTTGGGGGTTACGGACACCAGTAGACGTATTGGGCCCCAGTTAGTCTTGTTTTCCAGTGCCTCACTTTAGGGAGCTCTGGCCAGAGTCCCTAAAGGTGTCAGGCATGGGCCTGCGGTAGTGTGGTCCACAGGTGTGGTGTTGGTTGGTCTCCACAGTTTCTTGGTTTGTTATGGTGGAGCGGCAGCTGGACCTTTCATTCGTGGCTACGAGACTGAGAGGTATTTCTGTGTGGTTTGTCCGAGTTAGTTGCTGGTGTCACGAACCAATCTTCGTGACCCGAGTGTGGTGTTTTTCTACTTCAGCTCGTACACTTGAAGGAGGTTTGCCGTTTATTTATTAAAGGTTGATTTCTGTTAATAGCATGAAATAAATGTTATTTACAGCTTTAATATCATGCGTAGCTAGTTTTATAAATTGCTTAGTGTAGCTTCCTGATTTTGTACTTTGTGAGTTTGGTTTTGTACGACATTTAAGGGAGTTTCCCTACTGAGCTAGTGACTTGCGAGGCTCACCCCTACTCCTTTCAGGTGAGGGAGAGCAGGAGGCTTCCCAGCACCACCAGCAGTGTAATCTTTTCTTTCTGTTCACCTCAGGGTATGCCCCAGGTTACTGTACTTTGTACTTGACTACAGTTGAGAATTGGCTATGTATATTTCATATAAATATTTCTGAGTTGTGGCATCTTATATATATTTGATCTATTTCCTTTATATTTCTACGGGCATGTGATTGATATCCCTTGCGAGGCTACAGCTCGTTCGCGGGAGGGGGAGTCAAGTCAAGTTCGTTGTTAGGTTAACGGGTTTGAACGATGAGGACCGCTACAAACTCGACGTCATGCATGCTGAGAAGAATGTCTTTGATAACGTGTTCAACACCATTAACGACATAAAAGGCAAAACAAAGGACAATGTGAATGCTTGTTTAGACTTGAAAAGACTTTGTAAATGTCCAGAACTAGAACTTCTTGACAGAAATGGTACATAGTTAAACTGAAAGCAATTTACCCCCTTGAGCTACATAGATTAAGAAAGTATGCTTTTGGCTGAAACAATTGAGATTTTCAGATGGCTATGTGTCAACATTACTTGTTGCGTGAATACAAATGAGGGAAAAATATATGGAATGAAAAGTCATGTCTCTCATGTGTTTATGCAGAGGTTGCTACCTATTGTATTCTGTGATATGTTGCTGAAGTTGATATGGGGAGCAGTGACTGAGTTAAGTCAATTTTTCAAGATTTTATGTGCATCAGAGCTTAGGTATCAGAATGTGAAAACTATTGAACATAATGTGATCACGAGAGTTTGTAGATTGGAAAAGATATTTCCACCCGCATTCTTCGATTCGATGGAGCACTTGCTTATACACCTACTATATGAGGCTAAAGTAGGAGGGCCAGTACAATTCAGATGGATGTATCCATTTGAGAGGAAATTTGTATTTTTTTTCTTATAATTCTACCTCTTGTGATATGTTTGTCGTTATCCTACGAACGGTCCAGTAGGTGGATGCATGAATTGAAAATGAAAGTTCGCAGCAAGGTAGAGGTAGAGGGTTCCGTTGCGGAAGCGTACATTATGGAAGAAATATCAAATTTATGTTCGATGTACTTTGAACCCACAATACAAACACATTGTACTCGACCATCACATAATGATGATGGGGGAGACTCCGTTCAATCCGGTGACTCTCCATATTTAAGTATCCTGGTCGTGCGTAGGACGTTCTTCAAGTCGGATGCTAAATGATAGAGAGTTACACGTTGCAAAGATTTATATTCTTTTAAATTGTGTTGAGGTTGAATCTTATGTTTGTAAGTGCTCTGCTCACATTACATTATGTTCATAACTTCGTCTTGTTTTTCATTCCATTTATAATGCTCTAATATTCGTAATACAGATAATTTGACTCATAATTAATCCAAAGATGTCCATATCTTACTGACGTGGAGGTTGAAAGAAAATGAGAGAAATCATGGCTTCTTGGCTGAAATATTGTGTAAGCATGATTACTCTTACGTCTCGTGAGGCCAATGTTAATTTCTAACATTGTACTCTCTATATGTAGGTTGAAAAAGATTTCATTACTGATCAAAGAATTCGAGAGATAAGTTATTGCCCATTGAAAATTGCATGTACATATCCATCATTTATTGTAAATGGATATAGATTTCACACTAGACAATATGGGTAGAATAAGTGAACAATGAACAACGGGGTATGTGTGAAAGGAAGAACATATAATGAAAATGAATGTGATTATTATGGTATTTTTGAGGAGATCTAGAATTACAATATATGGAGATGACAACCATATATTTTTGTTCAAGTGTCATTGGTTTGATTCTAATTCTGTCGAAATGACACAACATATGGGATTGTCGATATCAGACATAAGTCCAAATTGAATACTTATGATCCATTTATTTTACCTCACAAGCCTAGCAGGTATATTATACAAAGTATCCATTGTCTAGAAATAAAGAAATAAATGATTGGTGGGCAGTTTGCAAGGTCAAGACAAGGCTTTTCCCAGATTAAAGTGGATTTGACTGAAACAATAGAGTTGGATGTGAATGCCGAGTTCTTTCAATCAGACTTGGGTGATGATGTAGAGTTACCTACTTTTAATGAAAATGAATTTGTGGAGCAACTTTCTTTATCTAAAGAGAATGAAGTGGAAGATGTCGATCTACAATAAAATAAAATAGAGTTAGGAAACTCCAATGGAGATGAACATACTAGTGATCAAAATAAATCCTATAATGAAGATGCCAATGTTGAATTTGATATATTCCCAGCAACTGAAGATGAAATGGAGAATGTTTGATTAATGGTAGACAATTTGACTAGAAATTCTAATATTCTACATCTTTCTTTCTTCCACTATTGATGAATATATGCATGTATTTTATTACCACTTGAAGATATGGTTCGAGGAGGACGTGCAACTTCGTTAGGTGGGAGGGGAGAGGGTAGTGGGAGGAGATTTACTTCCTTTTCTACACCTCCACCACCGACAGGAGGTATGTATACTTTGATTTGTATGCATTACAATATTTATTTAATATAATTCTTATGTCATTGTGGTATCTTATGACTATCCTTATAGGACCTACGACCTCTGCACCTCTACCACCGGCGCAGGTATATATGTCATGATTTGTATACATTGTAGTATTTGTTTAATATAATCTTTATGCCATTATGGTGTCTTATTTCTATCCTTAAGGACCCACGACCTCTGTAGATCTACCACCGGCAGCATGTATATATGTCATGATTTGTATGCATTGCAATATTTGTTTAATATAATTTTTTATGACATTGTGGTATCTTATTTCTATCCTTACAGAACCCATGACCTCTGCACCTCTACAACTGGCAGCAGGTATATACATCAGGATTTGTATGCATTGCAGTATTTGTTTAATATAATTCTTTATGTCATTGCGATATAGGACTGACAGCCTCTGCATCTCATTCACTGATGGCGAGTGGATCTACACCTCCTCCATTAGAGCTAGGTATGTTCATTCACATTTATATGTATATTTTTGATAGTTTGTTTTATTTATGATAATTAATTCATAAAGTACATGTTGATGACGAGATGAGTCATCACGAGGGGGAGGGCAGTTATAGTGAGACGATGCAGGCAGTGTGGATAAATGAAGGGTATGTAATGCACTATTTTTGTTATCTATTTGTCATTGTGGTATTAATATTTTCAATTTCAGGAATAAAATAGAGCCAGCCCATGCATCACAATTTATTAAAAAGGCAATTCAAGCACATTTTTCTGGCCCTATCCATCGATTTTCTGATTTTTCGATGGATGTTTAGGATTTATTGTATGATATGTTCATGGTATGTGAATTATTTTATCAATGATAGTATATTTCAATTCTTAGTTTAGTACACTAATTCTTATGTAGTTTATTTTTTTAATATGCAGAGGAATCATTGATTCACCGAGTGTTCAGATGAGTCACGTGCTAGATCTGCATGAACAACCACTGCAAGAGCAAATTTCAAGCATCTTTTGTATAATGTTCGAAAAAATGCAGAAAGAGTTTGTGCAAGCACATATATGAATCAGTGGAAGGAGCACGTACATGTTTGAATGAGAAAAGAGTATTGGGTGGAGTTGTGCGGGATATGGAGGGGGGAGAAATGGGTTCAAAATTCAGCCCAAGCAAAGATAAATAGAGTTGTACATCCCAAGGCAATGTACATACAGGTGGCTCTATCTCTTTTGCAACGCATAAAGCGTGAATAATAAGTACACTTCTAGATTCTTTAAATTTGTAAATCTAATAATAGACTGTGATTTATTTGAAAATAGGAAACACAGCTCAAGAGGCCACCTCAATTTCAAGAAATTTTTTATCAAACTCATAATAAGAAAGGGACAAATGATTACATTAATGAGAAAGCTCGGGAGGTAGCGATAAGTTTATATGTCAATATTTTTCATTTAAAAGCATAATGTAGAATTAAGAATATATTTTTTTTGTCTGAAGTCATATAGTAGAGGAATGGAAGAGAGGTACAAGGATGACACTCAACGTCCAAAATTGGATCCTGACATTTGGATTGCAGCATCTGGTGCACCCAAGAAAGGCCATGTGTATGGTTTTGGACATAGTTTAGGCACGGTCAAGGTGATATCCTCATGCTCGAGCTCTGTCTCACATGTGACCTCCCCGTTTACCACACCTGCAGCCCCACGTGGTTCTTCCAGTGCTACCCCGACCATGACTCCAGCCCAATTTAGGGAGATCGTCAACGAGACCATCAAAATATCTCACATATCGTCTCTCAGATCGTCTCCCATACGCTCGCACAACTGGGGCTTCTTGGTGATAGAGCACCTCCTTCACAGCAACCTCAGGTGAATATTTGATTGCTATTTTATTTCTCAATTAATCTAAATATGACCTTATAAAATGCAAAAACTTGGCTTTATAAGGTACAAGACAAAATACTTTTCTAATCGGGTTTGGGAGGGTCAAAATCTATAATGTAGGTTTGATTAATTTATCAATGATTCCAACACTACCGGAAAGGTAATAGTGACTTGTAGAAATTGATGGTGTCCAAATTTGACTCCCGGTTTGAACTGGGCGCTCGATTTATCTTTTTCTTAACTAGTTTTGTTTAAAATCAGTGAACTTGGGTTTGAGGGTCTAGAATTTAAAACACAGATCCAATCAGGTTATCGATTGTTCCCATACGACTGGGGGGGGTGAAAGTAACCTGTAGAAACTGATGGAGTCCAAATTGGACTCCACGTTTGAGCTCGATGCTCAAATTTATATTTTCTAAAACAACTTAGGTAAAGTCAATAAACATGGTTTGGAAGAGTCAAAATCTAAAAACTAGGCCTGATTAATTTGTCAATGATTCTAACACGACCGAAAGAATGAGAGTGACTTGTAAAAACTGACAGTGTCCAAATTAGACCCCTGGTTTGAACTAGGCACTCAATTTCTTATTTTCTTAACTAGTTTTGTTTAAAATCAATAAACATTGGTTTGAGGGTCCAGAATTTAAAACACTAGTCTAATCAGGTTATCGATTGTTCCGACACGACTGGGGGGAGGGGTGAAAGTAACCCGTAGAAATTGATGGAGTCTAAATTGGACTCCAAGTTTGAGCTCGATGTACAAATTTATAATTTCTAAAACAACTTAGGTTAAAGTCAATAAACACGGGTTTGGGAGGGTCAAAATCTAAAATGTAGGCCCGACTAATTTGTCAATGATTCCAACATGACCGGGAGGGTGAGAGTGACTTGAAGAAACTGACCATGCCCAAATTAGACTCCTAGTTTGAACTGGGTACTCAATTTCTCATTTTATTAACTAGTTTTGTTTAAAATCGATGAACTTGGATTTGAGGGTTCAAAATTTAAAACACAGGCCCAATCATTTTATCAATTGTTCCAACACAACTTGAGGGGTTGAAAGTAATCCGTAAAAACTGACAAAGTCCAAATTGGACTACCTGTTTGAGGAAAACGCTTAAACTATCATTCGTCAAAGTAAGTCAAGTGAAAAACATCTTGCTTTTAATTTTAAAGAAAAAATAGTTCATTTATTTAATATTTGATTATATTATTTTATAAATGACATACAAGATCATACATCGTGAGGTGTTGAAGGAGACGATGACTACGACGACACATACACAAAGGATTTGTGATTTTGTGATGGGTGTGTATTATGGTTTGTGATTTATTTTCATTTGTGTGATGGATGTTGCGATTTATGTGATGAGATATTGTGATTTATGTGATGGATGTATTGTGGCTTATGTGCTTTATTGTCATTTATCAGGTGATTTTTTGTCATTTATATAAAAAAAATATTCTCAAATTAGCGACCGATTAGTGAGCGATTATTATCGGTCGCAATTTTGGTCACTAAGATCAGCGATCGACTAGCGACCAACTATAATTGGTCGCTGTGTTGATTGACTAGTGACCAACATCAGTGGTCGCTAAACACAGCGACCGATTATAGATGGTCGCTAATCAGTCACTGATCTTAGCAACCAAAATTGCGATCGATAATAATAGGTCGCAATTTGAGACTGATGTTGTGACCTATTGTCGTCAATCGCAATATAGTGACCATAATAATGCAACCGAACCAATCGGTCTCTTATCGATTGCAATTCGGTCGTTGTGTCTTGTTGTGACTGAATTGCGGCCGATTAGCAGTCGATTAGTTCAGTTGCTATTTCCTACTTTCCTTGTAGTGATACTCCCAGTTTTGAAGTGAAACTGGTTTTAAGATGGGTGATCTAGAACTAGAGCATTACATTGTTTCCACAAAAAAAATCAATCACCAATCCAAATGTATAATTCACACATAACTAATAGAGACAGATGGGAATCATGATTATAATAGATAGATGTTTAGAGATAAATATTTATTGAAAGATATATTTTGGGATTGCAATAAAGTAATTCTATTGGCAAAGTATATACTGTGCTTGAGCGAAAGTAGTCTTTCTGCGAGAGTACCTGTCGTCAAAGCTCCGATAGAGCTATCGTTGCCATCATTCAGTGGATCGTATGGTGGGGGAGCGCCACTGCTAGGTCCTTCCTGCCCCATAACTCTTATGTTTCCCCTTCTTCTTTCTTCCCCAATCTCCTTGGTTGTCTTTGTTCGATCAACTAGATCTCTTCGCCTCCATTGCGCTCTGCCACCTTCCAGATCAGCCTCTTCTTTGCCTCTCATCACCTATGTTGACGTCACTGCTTTGCCATTGACTCTGCTCTTCCCTTCAGTGTTTTCCTATTTATAGATGTGAAGATTAGAGAGAATATCCGTACAGAGAGATTGTGGAATGCTCTACGCCTCCCTTCCTTAGAGTGTTCCTATTTTATATAGATGTGCACAACAACTATACATAGAATGATTGGGGTGCACGTAACTAGCGTGCCTATACAGGAAGTTAGATTACAACAGGGAAAGAGGAAATTACAATACATCATATGTGGAAGGCCAGAGCAAGAACAGGATTAGCAATGCTCTGTTATTGATCGATATCCTCGCTGATGGGAGATCACTTGCATGCTCCCTCAAGTTGAAGGGAGGGTATGACGTGAAGATTGTCCCTGAGAAAGGAGAACCGAGTAGGTATTAAACCCTTGGCGAAAATATATGCAACGTGATCACGTGTGGTGATATATTGGACGAGCACTTCCTTCTTCATTACCAGCTTCCGAATGAAGTGGAAATCCACTTTGATATGCTTAGTTAGTGCCTTGAACCATGAATTTGCTACCAAGTAGTGCACCTATGTAATCACACAAGAGAATGGGTGGTCATAGGTGAGTGAGACATATTCATGATGACGGCAACATAGCCATAGAGTTTTGTAGCGGCAACAGCTGGGCGCAACATTAGATTCTGTTGACTTGGACTTTCACACCCCACCAATTTAGTAGCGGAATAAATCGGGGAGACCTAAACAAAGTAAATAGCATGTGTCTTGCACCATAGTCGAGTGACTCAGAGCATCCAATGGACAAATTGGAATAACTTCTCATTTTATTATACTCACCAAGAATATTACAACCTAATTCGAATCCAATACTTAGGCTCAATGGCAACATTTCATTAGGAAGGAATTTAAACGAGTATCTAACTAGACTCTATTATACTAGGGTGAGCTCCATTGATAGGACACCAAGTTGCTCATCACTTTGGTTCTGTCCCAATGATATGTGTAACGTCATCATCTGCTCACCTAAGACACCTTGTAAATAACGCAGGTGGGCGATAACACTCCGTAGACTTATCTCATGAGACAAGCATGCTTTCAAAGATTAATGTATAAAGTTGCGATTACTAACAATGGAGAGAGTCAAGTATGTTGAGAGAATAATAGCATAATAGTGCGGTTCATAAATCAGTATAACATAAAGGACTAGCTTAACCATATAGTATATGTCAAGTCATGATAAGAGCAATCGAAAAAGCCAGTGTCAAGCAAATACAAGTAACATGTATAGCAAGAGAGAGAGAGAGAGAGAAGAGAGAGAAGAGATTGGCCATATAGAGAGCAATACCTACTGGGGCAAATAGCACTTTGATTGATTTCGTCAAACATATAGCATAACCTTTGTTGTCAGTAGATAGCCGAGAGAATATAGCACTTGGATTGATTGTCTTAGATTAATCTAGATAGTATAACACTTGGATGTAATGCCAAACACCCTGATCATTTAACTCCCACAGACAAATAGCACTTTCAAACGCACCTCCTAGGACCATATCAGGCCCTTTATATATTGCCAAGCATTGATCATGTTTTGTTATCTTAGACAACCAATAGATGGCCATATAGAGTACCAAAAATAGATGAGAGTGAGAAGAAATTGATGAGAGCGTAGAGAAAACCTTGAATAGATGAGTATATAAAGAGATCTAAGTAGAACTACAAGTTATGCAGTAAAACAACAAGTATAACCAATGATAGTATCTGTTACAGTACAATCGGTACTGATAAAAAGTTTCGATTCCTTTTCTCTTTTTGTGCGTGCAAGTGAAAATGAATCATAGACATGGAATAAGATCATGCCATGTCTCTCATGAATAATAAAATAACATACTTTAACCTTCATATCACTTGACATTATTACAGTCTTTTAGGAACATAATAACAGACTCAATCATAGTACTATTGCATGATGGTTCAGAACTTGGGCTTAGGGCTAGAGGAAACTTTGATCTCAATGGTATACTACATGAAAACTTATGTAACTAGTTTAAAACAAGCTAACCCAGATCTTAATCAAGATATACTCAAAGGAAATCAAGGATAGACAAGGAATCATGGAGAACGAGGGCAAACAGAGGTCACGAGTACAAGAAAATAATAGAACCTTGAATCATGAAATCACCAAACTTGATGGGATTTGGCTACTAGTTTCATGGACTACTTATGAACGAGATTATTAGATTTTTGCTTGAGAGATTTTCTACGTTTGGACGTTCCTAAGAAAATCTTTTGCACGATGAAGCAGAATGGGGTTCAAGGAAGAAAGCTCTGGTTGGGCGATCTCCTTTTTCTCTAGTGATATAGGTATTCTTCCACAAGTCCTTTAGCAAGTTGGTAACTCACCCCCAAGGGCTTATGACAAGTATTTATAGATTTAGAGTTGTCTGGAGTTCTATCGTAATTGGAAAGTGGAGTTGCAGTTTTAACTTGATCCCTTCCGTGCTTGGCGGATTCCCATCCAATTGGCGTGGAAAACCATTAGAAACTCGTCATATCCGAAGTCCACTTTGTCATATACGAAGTCTACTTCGTTTTGGTCTTGATCAGTCGAAGCTTAACTTCGTCATATACAAAGCTCACTTCATCATATCCGAAGTCCACTTCGTCATATACGATGTCTACTTTGTTTTGGTCTTGATCAGTCAAAGCTTAATATCATCATATATGAAGCTAACTTCTTCATATCCGAAGTCCACTTCGTCATATACGAAGTCCACTTCATTTCAGTCGTGATCAGTCGAAGCTTAACTTCGTCATACTCGAAGTCCACTTTGACTGACAACGTTATATCTTGGCCAGTCGATTTGATACATCGATTGCCTCAAACATCAATTACTATTCAACATTGATTGCCCTTTAACATCAATTATCGTTAATAATCGATTACCTTGAAACATCGATTGTTTCTATGAACATCGATTACCTTGAATCATTGATTACCTTTAAACATTGATTATCTTGAAACATCAATTGTTCCTTTGAACATCGATTATCTTTGATTACCTTTAAACATCGATTACCTTGAAACATCGATTGTTCCTTTGAACATCGATTACCTTGAAAAATTGATTGTTCCTTTGAATATCGATTACCCATAAACATTAATTGTTCCTTTGATCAACAATTGCTATTATATTCTACCGATTGCTCTTATATTTCTACCGATTGTTGTTACAAACATAGTTCTATATTAATTGCTAACCAACCCATATCGATTATTGACTATTTTATCCATTGCCATATAGTTTTGGTGTGAATTTAATCAAACCTCTCTACAAATATTTACTATTATTATTATTATTATTATTATCTATTTACTTAGGATAAAAATCCAAGTTGTTACACCCTCCCCAACATAAAAAGAATTTAGTCCACCAAATTCCATGACTTCTTTGGTTAAATATGAATCATCATTCTATTCTAAAAGTATTAATCAGGGCGAGTTTAAAGTTACCTTCCACGGTTCCTACTTCGTTATTTAGAATGGGTTGTGCCAAAGCTTCAAGTGTATCCTGATGTTTGGATTCTTCTTGATGTTTGTCCTCCATTGGTAGGCATTTCCCAATCTTGTGGTTTAGGCTGCCTTCCTCGAAAGCATTTTTCCTGATTCTTCCAACAATCCTCTGATATATGCTCGCCTTATTACAGTGCTTGCATCGACCTTTGTGACCAAGAGCTAATTGTTTGTCATTCTCTTATTCTTTATTTTACTCTTACCACTGTTGGGTTGCTCCTCTATCATCATAGAGTTGAGATTCTTTGCGCTAGCAGGTGATTCCTTAGAAGAGGGCAGTCTCGCATCTTATGCCTTAATTTGGCGCAACGTAGATATGCACCAGTTTTTCGCCAACACTCCTTGGTCACATGACCTGGCCTACTACAATGAAAGCAGATGACCCTAAAAAACTCCTTGTTACATTTCTTTTGTGGGTTTGCCTTCTTGCCATGGTGCTGTCTTCCTTTCTCATTCTTGTTGGTCATTTTTCTAATCTTTTTAGTCGTCTGCAAGGCTTTTTCTAGCAGTTGAGCGGCTTGCCGAAATGCCAAAACTAGCTTTGGACTTGACCTCATTTAGTCTTGCAGTGGTGTACGTCCAGCGTTCATTAAGATCCCCTTCAAGTGTAGGGTTGGCGTTAGGATACTAAAGTAACATTAAGCTGACACATGTATGTATATATATTTAGATCTTAACCATGGTTCTACCCAATCCTCGCTTAGGTATGCAGTTGACTTAGAACTCATGGCAGTCCATCTTAGAACATCCTAGACCTGAGAGATCCAATTAAGACATCCTAAACTCTGATACCAACTATCACACCCCACCAATTTAGCAGTGAAATAAATCAGGGAGACATGAGCCAAGTAAAAAGCAATGTGTCTTGCACAACAGTCGAGTGACTTAGAGCATCTAATGGACAATAATTGGAATAAACTTCTCATTTTATTGATAACTCACAAAGACTATTACAACCACTAATTTGTGTTGAGTTATGCTTGCATGACATTTATGATAATTGTATGTTTTTTATGATAACACAATGTGATAAAATGACACAATGATAAAATGACATGCCATAATGACAAAATGACTTAGACAATGCCTAAATGATATCTAATTTGAAACTTCTTTCTTGTAGGAAATTACATGGAAAAGGTATTGCACAACTTGAAGAAACCTTAAGCAAAAAAAGTCTTGAATAGAAGACTTCAAGCAGCAGCTGTCAACAGCCTCCCTACATCTGTCGACAACCACTAATGACCTTCCAACAAAAAGGTTATGGAAACCAAAGAAACCAGCAGTTGTTAATAGGCCAGGACTCATCTGTCGATAGCCATTGAAGCATTTCATTTCAAGGCTTCTGGAAAATCAAGACAAACAATAGCTGTCAACCGCCAGGATGTGTCTGTGTACAGCCCAACCTATGGTTTAGAAATCCATTTCTGGAAGGCAGATGTGCTGCAGTATCTATCGACAGCTGATGAGCATCTGTCGATAGCTACCGGTTAAGTCTCAACATGTGATCTTTATTAGGGCGTCCTTTTTACCTCGTACACAAGAGTTGTATGAGACTAGGACACTCCTATATATAGATCTTTTAGCCTCCTTTTCGTAGCAAGGAGTCTCCACATCAACTCCCAAGCCTAGAAGAAATAGAAGAAGGTTTTCCCTGTTCTATGCTCCAAGTCTCAAGCATCAACAACAAGGAGATCCATCTCAAAAGACAAGGTTGGAGAAGATTCATCCTCAAGGCTCAAGCATCAACAACAGATCATCTACAACTTGAGATATGAAGATCATCTGGATGAAGGACTTGAAGAGTTCAACCATTCAATCTGTTTCTTTCACTCTGAACTCTTTCTACAATTTATCTTTTTACTTCGCGTGTGTGATGTTGGTTTGAGCAATCCTTGTGCTCAAATTTCATGTGTGTGGGATGATCTGAGATCGGGTTCATCTCAGATTCTGTGTGTGTGTGTTGTATGTGTTGAACTTGCTTGATAAGTAGTTTGGCGTGTGTGTGTATGGAGGTGGACGTAGGATACACGAGTTTTGTAATCTGAACCACCTAAATCATCGTGTCCTATGGTTGCTTGATCTACCGCTAGATGTTTGATAGGCATGATAACTTGATCTCATATTTTTCATACTGCTAATCTTCTGCACACGTTCTACCACACGTTTAGACTAAAACTTGATCTACATCATTACAAGTTTTTCACAATCTATCTTAATCTCAAAGTGAGGTCTGCTCACTAATAATTATGGTAATCAATTCAACCCCCCTTCTAGATTCCCTTATAACTATTCTACATACTCTACAATTGGTATCAGAGTGGGTTTCTCCGATTTCATTGCTTGATCTAACGATCAGGAGAGATTCTGCATGATGAATACTAGCAAAGGTTTTTTAGTTGAAGGACACTCAGTGTCTAGGCCTCCCTTCTTTGACGGAACTTATTATAATTACTGGAAAAATCAAATGCAGGTATTTCTTAGAGCTCAAGACTATGAGCTATGGAAGATAGTGAGCAAAGGATCCTATGTGCTACCTGCTGATGAGGACACTTGGACGAGGGAGCAAATTTGAAGGGCTACTCTGAATTGGAGTGCAATGAATATGATACAATGTGTTGTGCAACCAAGGTACCGAGAGTCTCCACTTGCTCATCTGCAAAGGAGATGTGGGACAAACTCGAAATTTATGAAGGTACGTCCTGAGGTAAGGAAACCAAAGCTAGCATGCTTGTTTCTGAATATAAATGTTCAAAATGAACATGATGAAACTATCTCAGACAGTTTACTCGTTCATGATAATTGTAAATGATCTTAAAAGTCTCAGAAAGAGTAAGTGAAAGTGACTTGGTGAGGAAGATACTTTGGTCTCTTCCATCTACTTGACACACAAGGCCATAGTCATTGAGGACTCTAAAGACCTATCCACAATGCATTAGATGAACTGATAGGAGCATTGATGACCTATGAAATCACCTTAAAAAGAAAAGAATTTGAGGTCATTCCACGAAAATCATGGCATTGAAACTTCCAATAAGCCTCTCAAGTTTGAAAGAAATTGAACAAGAAAGAATGAAACTGAAACGTCTAGTGAAAGCGAAAATGATGAGATGGCCATGTTGACTAGACATTCAAAAAAATTTCTCAGTTTTAAAAAAGGGGCTAGGTAACTTCAAAACTCCTCTTAAAAGAGATTTTGCAAACAAATTCGATACAAACAAGAAAAATGAATTAGTTGTTTATATTAGTAAAAAATAGGGCACATGAAGGTGAATGCCTGGAGCTCAAAAGGAAGCCGATAAGAAGAAATCTACATACAAGAACCCCAAAGCCATGATGGCAACATGGAGTGATGAGACGAAGATGAATTGATCAAACGATTCTGATGATGAGGAAATCCAGTGTTTGAGGGCAGGAGTGATGACTCCATGAGATAAACTCTTCCATTGAAAGTTACACAGCTGAACAATGGGAAAGGCTTATACCATGTTATTTGAAAAATTCTGTGAATAGATCTAAAAATAAAACCCTAAAAACAAAATCAATAATCTGGTGCATAACTCAAGTATTGATGAACAAGTTGTAATTCTGAATAGAGAAATAGAGTTACTGAAAAATGAAAAAGAAAATTAGCTTGTTGAAATGGACTGCATGAAAGAAAAATTTCTAGAGAATGAAAAAGAAGAACCAAACTCTAAATGAATCTGTTGAAAAGCTTCAAAAGAATCAAAAGATTCAAAAGAAATGGAAGAAGTTCAAAAGGAACTAAAAGACAAGAATGAATATTTGTCTAGATTTTTAAGGGAAAGGAAACCATGATACATTCCTAGGAGTAAAGTCAAACACAACTAGACATGAACTTGGATTTCAAACTGAAAATCAAAAGAAACTTGGACAAAAAATGATCACATCCTTTGTTTAGTGCAATCCAGTGTAAGCAAACAAGTTCATGTTAAAATAAAGATTAGAATGAAAGAACAACAAACAAAAGAACTTGACTGGTCAATAAGCAAGAGCACCTGTCGACAGGTACTCAAATCAGAAACTGAGCTGTCGACAGGTATGAAAATCTATTGACAGATCCAAACCATCAAAACTGCATAAAGAACAAAAGAATTCACAGGGTCAATACAACAACAAAAGAATTTCAAAAATTCAAACTCCATCATGTAACTGTTGTAAAAATCTTGGTCATACTGAGCTACAATGCTGGAATAAGATGAGCATGATGAAATGCAAACAATTGTGGATTCCTAAACATTTACTTTTTGGCATGAATGAAAGCATGGGACCCAAAGTAATTTCGGTACCAAAACTCTTCTTCTGATTTGTCTTTCAACGAATGCCTTGCAGCCTAAGATCAAAACAAGTGGTACTTGGACAATGGCTGCTCGAGGCACATGACGGAAATAAAGAAAATTATGTTTGCTAGTTGAAAAAGATGGTGGTCAAGTCATTTTTGGAGGTAACAGTAAAGCCAAATATTGGACAGTACGGTAGGTAAGAATGCTTCTAACTCCATTGAGAATGTGTTGCTAGTTGATGTCTCAATCACAATCTACTGAGCATTAGTCAATTGTGCGATAAAGGTCACAAAGTTATCTTTGATTCAGAAGCATCCAAATCATTGATAAAAATCTGTAGTGTTAATTTTCTAGAAAAAGAGTCAATAACATTTATCTAGTTGATCTAGATGAACCAAAAATAAAATTTATGTCTTGTTGCAAACAAAAGAATCAACTTTCTTTATGGCATCGCAGGCTAGGCCATGCAAGCTTCAATGTTTTGAACAAATCATGAGAATGAAATTGGTAAATGCACTTCGTGAAATTCACTTTAACAAGGATTTGAGCTTTTGTGATGCATGTGCACAGGGAAAACAGACTAGACAATCTTTCAAATCTAATGCACGAATCTCACTTCAACCATTTGAATTACTGCACATGGACCTGTTTGGACCTACAAGAACCTTAGTCTCAATGGCAAACATTTTGGCTTTGTCATTTTAGATGATTTCTCTAGGTTCACTTGGGTCAAATTTCTAGCTCATAAAAATAAAGCTCTGAAAATCTTTGAAAATTTTTTTAACAAGATTGAGCATGGAAACACAAACAAAATATGCTCAATTCGTACTGATCATGGGGGAGAGTTTGATAATAATCTATTTTTTGATTTTTGCAGGAACCAAGGCATTGAACATAAATTCTCCTCTTCAGAACTCCAAAACAAAATGAGTATGGAGAGAAATAATAGAACCTTGGTGAAAATGGCTCGCACACTTTTGGTGGAAAGTAAACTCTCAAGGAGTTTTGAGCAAAGCTGTGAACAGATCATGCTACATATTGAACATAGCCATGGTAAGACCTATAATGAGAAAACCCAATATGAACTCCTAAAAGATAAGAACCTAACATTGGGTACTTCAGAGTTTTTGTCTAAAATCTTCATTCACAATAATGACAAAGTTGATCTAGACAAATTTGAAGCCAAAAGTGATCCGGATCTTCTTAGGTTACTCTAACACTCTAGCCTTAGATTTACAAAAAAAGAACTGTGGAAGAGACTCCACAGTTATCTTTTATGAGATTCATGCAAATACTAACATTCAAATGTTTACAGGTATTGTAAGACCTGGCTTCCCAACTTTCCATCCGGTGTCCTGGATGACTGGCCACTAACGCGTCTAGGCTGGGCGACACGTTAGTGTCGCGTCGTGGGTGTCCTACGTGATAGTCATCTTGTCACGACGAGGGTGCGTGTCGCGTTCTTATCGCACTTGGCTTGCCTGTCGTGATCAGTCAACGGGTCGCGACAGCGTTTGTCGTGTTCCACTGTTGGCACGTGTGCCAGTACGACCTGTCGGGTGGTCGTGGCGTCCCTGGGGGGCGCGTTCTGGTCGCATCCCGTTGACCCGTCGTGTTAAGGTCCTTAACACGACGGGGAGGTCCGTCACGTCTCGGGGGCCGACGGCTAAAAGCCTTGGCCAGTGCCCCTTCCCCCTCTCTCTCTTCTTCTTCCCTTCTCCCTCTCCCTCCAGCGGTGCTCCACCTCCCCCTCTCCCCTTTGAGTGTTTCAGGCGAGGAGGAGGGTTGTGTGTGGTGTCGTGGCGTCGTGGACCTTGCGTGGAGGGAGGAGGAGGTGCCCAACCGATGTGAAGGGCCCTATTGGTTCAGTTCTTCGTGAAATGTAGGGATTACTTGAACTCTTCTCAATTTGGGCGAATCAGGAGCTCTTCGTGCTTTCTAATTAGTTTAGATAGCTTTCCCATGCTCCCCTCCCCCGTGTGGTGTGTTTGTATCTTGTGGGCAGCCTGGGATTCAGGATCCCATCGGTCTGCCTCCCTGCTGATGTCGTGACGGCTCGACGCGTCAAGACATCAGGAGAGGCATCGACCCTGCTGATATCGCGACGTGGTTGGCGGTCGTGATAAGGGTCGCTGTCGTGATGCGCTTTCTGGTCGCGACCCGTTGCCACGTCGCAACAGGGTGGCTGTCGCAGTGCCCATCCTCGCCATGATGCCGTCGCAACGGCTTTAGGGGTCGCGACAGTACCTGTGTTGCCTAAGGTGCCTCCGTGGGCCCAGTTGTGTGTCGGCGTGTGCCCCAGGGTAGGCTTTGCCCTTAGGACCTTCTGGTAAGGAACACGACAGGTTACCTCCCTGCGTTCAACGACCGAAGGTGACACCTTCGTGGCCGTGTGGTGGCAGTGGTGCTCGGTGGGTCGCGTCTATCTAATAATCGATTGACTGGAGGTCAATCGATTATTAGCACAATGACGGGTTTCCATCCTGGCGGTGGTGTTCCGATGCTCCGCTTTTTCCGTACATGTTTGGTTGGCCGACGACCCTTTTGATGGTTTGTGCATGCTTCTCTCCTGTTGGCCTTGTCGTGGGTTACAAGCCAGCGGTTCGGCATGGTTTTTTGTGCTGCCCCGCCTGTTCACTCGGTGCTTGGCACTTGAGGGCTTGTCCCCGATCTGAGAGGTTGTTACCGTTACCTGGGACCCCCATCCTCAGGTGCCTTCGAGGGACGTATTGGGGCGACGAGCGTACTCGAGTCGACATCCGAGTGAGGCGGACTCTAGAGATGAGTGGAAATGTGGTTTGGACAGCGACATTGAGTCATTTGTAGAGCTCTCTTGGCTAGGCCTGGGACACCGAGGACGGCCGGAGTTCTACCCAGTGCAGGCTAGCCAGTCCTTTGTCTCACTGCCTCACTCTACGTTGGTCCTGGAGTCGCGTAGGGAGGTCAGGCATGAGGCCGCAGCTTGGCCAGGCTGCGGTGTTGCATGCATTGGTGTGCTTCTGTGGTGGCTCTGTCTCACCCTTCACGGGGGCGGAGGCAGGAGCTAGGCTAGCGAGCAGAGCGTGTGTACTACGGTGCCCCTCTTGGCTGCTAGCGACGGTGGCTTGGTTGCTGTTGTTGTGATGGCGCTTCCTCACGACTTTCTAAGTGTTATCTGTACCCTAGTTTGCACTGCGGTTATAGCCTGGTTGTGCCTAGTTTCCATGGGCATCGTTGGTCCGACCTTGTGTGGACCCGTGCTTCTGGTGGTTTCTGCTTCGGTGTTCTCTCGGTTCCGCAGTCCCGTCCTTGGGTGCCAGTCCGTGGTGGCACCAGAGTATGTGGTTTCCCAACCTCGCGGTGTGTCTGTGGTTCGGGGTGGTTCTGCTTGTGGGACCTCGACCTTGTGGAGGTCTGAGGTGGCCGTGCTTGTGGTGTCTGTAAACCTGCTAAACATCTGGGTATTGATTCGTCTGGCTGCATCTGGAACCTCTCATATTGTGTCACCAGAATGTCTATTCTGGTCTCTTTAACCTTGTCCACCTCATAGGTGATTCTTAATTTCTCCCACATCTCCATTGCGGATTTGCAGGCATAAACACGGTTGAACTCCTTTTTGCTGAGAGCACAACACAAAATGCTTTTTGCCTTGTAGTTGATAGATACCTTCTTCCTATCATCATTTGTCCACTGGTTTTTCTCGTTGGTCACTAGGAGATCACCTTCTTCAACTATAGACCATATCTGGTAGTCATGACCTTGAAGAAAATATTTCATTCTTGTTTTCCAGTAGGCATAGTCTTCTCTGTCAAAAAGAGGAGGTCGATTGACTGACTAGCCTTCGAAGTGACTTTGGGCTGCCATTTGATCTTTTCTCTTCGATCGTTGGATCTTTTTCTTTGTCGAAGAGACTAGCTCTGATACCACTTGTTGCCCAGCTAGCAGCCCAGAGCGGGGTGAATAGGATTCTTAAAAATTATTTAAGACTCAAAACCTGTTCACAAAATAGTCACACAAAACACACTTTGCAGATAATTAGTGTTAGTGAATTGAAAGATCAAACACAGAAAAGCAATCTCACGACACAAAGAATTATCCTGGTTCGGATCTCCTCTCCTTAGGAGTCCTACGTCCAGTCCCTGAGCAAAATCTCAGGATTTTACTAACAAGGGTACAGTCCCCCTTAAGGACACTACAGCACCCAGCACCCCAGCTGGTCTTCCTTAAACCGAAGGGAACAACACCCTGGATACCCCACCAGGTCTTCCTTTACAATAGAAGGGAACACACAAAGGAATGTAAACAAGGAGATGATGCCCCAAGATCAAGCTTATAGAACACTGCTTGATCTGAGGCAAGGCCTGAGAAGATGAGATCTACAATCAGGACTCTTCTCAGACAAAAAGGCTCTCACACAGATGTAACTTAGCATTGAGAGCAAGAGCTAAAACTAATGAGAGTGTGTGCTTGGCTCTAAGAATGGCTTGTAGGAGGTTGAAGGCGTTGTAGCTTGTTATTCTCTAACTATCTTTTTATGTTGAACTTCATTCTTCTATTATATATCAACGTTTGAAATTCGAATGTTGGAGTGTCCGTTGTCTCCATGCATAAGTGTACGTTAGACTGCATGGTACTGTAGAAGCTTCCAGTCAGCAGTCTTTTATCCATTTGTTCACGCAAAGAGATAGGATCTTCTGTAGTAAACTTTGGCATCTATTTTGTCCAACGTTGTATGATGAATGTTGTAAGAAACCTGCATACATTAAATCGCTACGATGACTAAATGAATCGTTACGAGAGCGAATCGTTACGATGACTAAAGGAATTGTTACGAGAGCAAGTCATTACGATGACTAAGGAATCGTTACGATGACTAAAGGAATCGTTACGAGAGCAAGTCGTTACAATGACTAAAGGTGTAGCAACCTGAATTTTTAAGAAAAATAAAATTTAAATAAAGAATTTAGGCCTAGCTAAATGGATATTTAAATGAAAAGAGCATTAATAAAACCCATTAAATGGAAAAGAGTAATGGGCTTTGCTTAATGGATCCTCTAGAATTTATTGGGTCAAAAATATGAATTTACAAAGGGAGAATAATAGAAAAATACCTTAAATTCATAACTAAATTATTACCTAAATAGAAAAAGGGTATTTAATGCATTAAATAGGAAGTTTGAGTTAGAGTTGGATTCCTAAACCTACCCTAATAGGTTGGCCATGACTTTGACTCCCACCCTAACCCAAATAGGAAGTGAAAAACTTGGGAGGAGGTTAGGAAGGAAGGAAATTCAGAATTTAATAGAAGTTAGAGTACTATTAGGAATTAGAAACATAACTAGCATAAATACACCTCTTAAACCCTCTTGGCCGACCCTAGCTCGTTGCCAAAGGTTGTTGGACGTGGGGAAGAGGCCAAGGAGGAGAGGATCTCGTGGGGAGAAGGAGTTCTTGGAGCTTCTTCCTCGTTCTTCAAGTTCTAGCCCTAGAAGAGGAAATCGAGTCAAGGTAGGCATTCTCACAAGCTAAAATTCTGAAATTTCGTCTGTAGGTTCTTCCTACCCTCTTGAACGAAACCCCCAAGTTTCATATTTTTCCATCCATCCTATCTTTTGTTCTTAATTTTTGAAGTTCTGCAAACATGATAACCCCGAGACGTCATGTTAAATCCATATCTCCTCGTATACTTGATCCCATGCTATGAAATTTTTATTTTAAATACTTGATCTTGTTCGGGATCTTTTGACCCCGAAAGCCCTAATTTTAGTTGAGCATGTTACTCGAATTAAATCCATCTTGCTCCCTATGTCATGTTCTATGTTACTCATCCTTGTTCATTCTCAAACCATGTTCAAACCTTGTTCTCTCTTGAATCCCTATTTACTGGAAGTACTCTCCTATGTCTAGTTTCATTTGCCACTAGTTTCATGATTTTTCATCACGTATATAATTAGTTATGATTTTCTGAACAACCCTATATCAAGAATTGATATCCCTGGTCCGCAATCCAATGTCTGCTCTGACTCCTGTCAGAGTCAGGCGCAGACAACCAGAAGGCGATGCCTCGACATGTCGCTTTCTGAGTTCCGATTCGGACAGCCTACCTGTCGCGATCAAGAAGGCGACAGGTGTACCGTCGGGTTCCCAGTACCCGATCTGTAAGCCCTGTCGTGACCCGTACAGGACCCTGTCGCGTTCCATCATACCCCTATCGCGATCCTCACTGGCCTATGTCGCCTTCATAGGAATTTTGGTGAAAAATCCATAAAATATTTCTGTCACGCCTTTTTACATTTATACCCCCGGTCAAACCTTGCCTAAAAATGGAGCAATATTGAATAATTTTAAATACATCTTCACGACTTATTTCTATCTATGATTCCTCTTGCACTTGCACACACATAAACATCCATTTATGGCTGAAATCTTGCAGAAAATATCTGATAATGTACCTGGTAATTTATTGAAATAAAGTACATTAATTGCCCTATTTTAAAGGACTTGTAATCGTTTCTTGCGTTCTTATATTCCGATATCGATGCTCCACTGTCCTAGAATTCCTCTAGAACGTCGAGCACCTGTTTTATAAACACACTTTACTTGGCTTGTGGTGAACTCTCCGTCGGATATCCTTTCACCAGACTAGTGAACCCTTGCACAAGGCTCTCGTAAGTCTCCTCTGATCATGGATTCCCACATGGTCGATGAGCCGGTTGTACCCTAACACCCATTACACCTTTAGGGATCGATATGATCCAAACAACTATTAGAAGTTCGCTCTTACCTTGAATCACGTCGGACCTCTGGACTTGTGCATAACATGGCCAGCGGGAAGATCGTAAATTCCACCTGACTGCTAATACGACGTGCGCGTGTTGTGCAACTGTTACTATCGCCTGTTTACTCGTCGCTTTACGTGCAATGTCCACTAGCTCTCATCTATACTCGACTCGCTCATCTATTCATGTTCACTCTACTATCTCGTCTATTCATCTAGTGATCTCATCTATTTCTTGGTACTCTCTATTTTTGGCCAATTAAATGATTGATTGTCTACGATTAAAAACATGACTATGCTAGGCAACATTATAAGGGCCCGGTCTGCTCCTTGGGAGGAGCACCTGAAAGGCTATAACTCGCGGGGGTCTAATTATCTGGGTGATGGCATACACCTAACGCATGAACACGCAAGATTTGATCTATGGCAATCAATTAATCAACAGTCAATTATTGGTTTACTTGAATCTCGTGGTTGAAAGAATATCGACCAACACTTGCTATCGTGACTTGTGCACTGTTGTGCAACTTTACTTGTTATCTTGTTATACGGCCAATCCGATATCAACACTTGTCGTGCTATACTCTCGTGCATTGTGCTATTGTTTCTCGTTATCGTGTACCAGTACTTTCTATATGTTTCTCGTTACTCTCTCTAGTTATCCTTCTTTACAAGACATTAAACACTTAAAGCATGCTTGATCCTGAGATTTAGTCCTACTGGGCGTTATCGCTCACCCTGCGTTATTTATCGTTGTGTTCTCAGGTGAGACCGAGGATGAACCATACACTCAAGAGGACGGGAATGACCTGGAGTGATGTCTTGAGTACCCTAGCGTCTTATTGCTATATTTAGCATTGTAGTAGTTAGGTTTGAAGTTTAGTCTTTTACTTTCTTTCATTGTAATTGGGCCTCATAGATTGGCTCTGATTTTAGTGGTTGTAACTAGGCATCGGAATGTATTAATGAAAAGAATTTGCTTTAGTATTATTCATTGTGCAATGGTTTGATGTCTAGTGCTCGCTCTATACCCGTTCACTTGCAACTGCCTTCGCGCTCCGATATTCCGCGTCGGGGCGTGAAAAGGAATCGTTACGAGAGCGAATCGTTATGATGACTAAAGGAATCGTTACGAGAGCAAATCGTTACGATGCCTAAAGGAATCATTACGAGAGCAAATTGTTATGATCACTTATCGAATATGAAATCTTTATGAATGTAAGGAAATCGTTATATCTTCATAGGAATCGTTATGAACTTAGACAGATATAATGCTTCAAGCTTACATTGTTGTAGAGTGATGAATACTTACATCATGGTTGATTTGCTTGTTTACCCTTGGTTTATTTCTGTGCTTGAAATCTCATAATAAATTGTTAGATTAAACATTTATCATTGTTTTGTTAATCACCAAAATAGATATGTAATTAAATTAAATTACATAGGGATAAACTGATCATCACTACTGCTTTTCCAGAATTCTGGGTTCTGGAAACTTAAGGCATGCGATAGATGCCTTCTATCTGTCGACAGCCGCAAGACCAACTTTAGGAAATGGAGTTACATACTCTAAAGGCTCTCCTATATGTTCCTATGAACTTATTCATGATTAACACATCAAAGAGGGGCTTAATCACACCTCTACACAGTACTCTATATGAAGAATCAAATAGAATAATAGGGACAACTGAAACATGTTCAATTACAACAAAGTGAGGGACAGAATATCACTTATTCTGAGACATGTTCTCATGCAACTAATAAGAAGATTCCATCACACACTTGGGGTATCATGAACACTATTTGGAAATATGATGATAAGGAATAGAAACACCATTCTAATGTTGTTTCTAGAATCAGTGACAAGTGTGAACATGGTCTAATGCCTAAATCTGGATTTTTAACATAAAAAGAGGAGATTTGAAGAGGAAACGTAGGAAGGAACCTACAGAACATGGAACAAATAGGATCATGGTTTGTACAAGTGGAAAGCATAGGTATATAAACAAGGAATGGAAAGAGAGTCGTAGGGGAACTTACTGACACACATACTAAAACAGATTTCAAAGGATAGATACACAGTTCAAAAGAGGATTAACAAGTTTAAAGGCAAGTATGTAGGTGATCATGAACTCTTGGCAATGGTCGGAGATAAGGACTGAGAAAAGAGGAGAGAAACCTACAAAACATGGAACAAATACGAACATAAGTTGTGCAAGTGAAGAGCATAACTATAAAACAAGGAATGGAAGAGGAATCGTAGGGGAACCTACTTGACTTGAAAGGGAAATGAAGATTCTCTTAGTAATCACATGGTTCCAAGGTAGTTAGGGAGTCAATCAAAGTCTGGAGTTACAATCGCATATACAAGAGATGTACACATCCAACCATGATGGTTGACAAGCTCAAGGGCAATATATACGAGACTATAATCCTTCTAACAAAAGTAAAGAATAGAGGTATGAAGAAGGATAGGAACCTACATGACTTCAAGATCAACAAAATCCTTCCTTCTCCAAATAAGAGTATCCTTCGTCCGACTAGAAGACAATGGTAGCTGCAGCAGGGATGATAGCTACAACAACTACAGCAACAACGACAGCCCAGAAACAATATGGCAGGGTAGGAAGGGATAGCTTGGCAGCAACAGGAGCAAGAGTAGTCGAAGCAGTAGCTCCCGTAGCAACGACAGAAACAACAAGAAGGGAGGAATAGGAGCAAGTGCAAGTAGGAGAAGCAAGAGTAGAGGTAGAAAAATCCCCATGAAGGGTCGAAGGAGAGATTTATAACCCTCAGCTTCTCAGGTATGTACGACACGTCGGTTGTACAAGTGTGGAGGTAAAAACCTCTTTAACTCACCTAAAGCCACCTAGTACATGCAAGGCCATAAAGCTTACACGTATGGTTTAAACGTGTAAGTCATCTATCCCATATGACAAGAGCTTACATAGCCTCTAATACGTAAGCTATTATTACCCAGAAAAATGGTTACCGTAATTGAGTAATAAATTGGCTGACCTATTTGTCCTTAAATTTTTATAACCAAATGATGTCCATTCAAGTTGAAATTTCAGCCATAGACTAATAGGAATGTTTTTCAAATTATGGTGATTTTAGTTTACTTTTTGAAATATTTTTTACTGGGTAAAAAATCACCCGGAAAATAGTTGCGTCAGCTTAATCTCAAAATCTATATGCCAAAAAGTCCGGATATTTACATATTTGATATCACCACATTTTTCTAAAAATTATGGTGTTCTCAGATTTCATTTTTGTTATAGAATTCTTGTCACTCCCTGACGCGGAATATCGGAGTGCGAAGGCAGTTGCAAGAAAAGGGTATAAAGCGAGTACTAGACATCAAACCATTAGACAATGAATAATGATAAAGCAAATTCATTTCATTAATACTTTTGAATGCCTAGTTACAACCACTAATATCAGAGCCATTCTATAGGCCCAATTACATTGCAACAAAAGGAAATAACTAACTACAACTCTAGAGATGACTATGACTCCGAGGGTATTCCTGGCTTCACTCTTGGTCATTCCTTCCTCGTGAGTGTATGTGTCATCCTCGGTGTCACCTGAGAACACAACATCAAATAACGTAGGGTGAGCGATAACACCCAGTAGGACTTAAATCTCAGGCTCAAGCAGGCTTGAAATAATTAGCGCATTTAATGGCAGAGTATCTAAAGATAGCAGGTACAAGAGAATCAAATATAGCAAGAGATAGCACAATAGGTAACATGATAGCACAATAGCATGAGGTCGAGTATAGTTTCCAAAAATAGCACAAGTATCGAGTATAGAACGAATAGTAGGATGGCCATAGCACAACTAGCACAAGTATAATAATAGCACGACGAGTATAGCACTTTGTTTGTCATTCTAGACATCGAGAGAGTATAGCACGTTTTGTGTTTTGATTGTCATATAGATAGTTGAGATAGATAGCACTTGAGTGTATGCCAAACACTCTGATCATTTAACTCCCATAGGCACTAGCACTTTCTGGCGCACATCCTAGGACCAGATCGGGCCCTTTATATATATTGCCAGGCATTAGTTATATTGTTTATCTTTAGACAATCAATCAATGGCCAATATAGAGTACCAAGAACAGTTAAGAGCACTAGATGAAAAGACGAGATAGTAGAGAGAACGTGAATAGACGAGCGAGTAGAGTATACATGAGAGCTAAGGGTACATCACGTAAAACAACGAGTAAACAGGCGATAGTAACAGTTGCACAACACGCGCACGTCGTATTGGCAGTCAAGTGGAACTCACGATCTTCCCGCTGGACATGCTATGCGGAAGTCTAGAGGTCCGACGTGATTCAAGATAAGAGCGAACTTCTAATAGCTGTTTGGATCATATCGATCCCTAAAGGTGTAATGGGTGTTAGGGTACAACCGGCTCGTCGACCATGTGGGAATCCATGATCAGAGGAGACTTATAAAGGCCTTGTGCAAGGGTTCACTAGTCCGGAAAAAGGAATATCCGACGGAGTGTTCACCACAAGCCAAGTACAATGTGTATATGAAAACAGGTGCTCGACGTTCTAGAGGAATTCTAGAACAGTGGAGTGTCGATATCAGTATATAAACAACGCAAGAAACGAATACAAGTCCTTAAAATAAGGCAATTAATATACTTTATTGCAATAAATTACCAGATACATTATGAGATATTTTATGCCAGATTTCAACCATATATGGATGGTTCATGTGTGTGCATGTGTAAGAGAAATTATAGATAGAAAAGAAGTCGTGAATATGTAATTTAAAGCATTCAATATGGCTCCATTTTAAAACATGTGCTTTTACTGCATGTGTGACAGGGCTGCGAACGTAATAAATTTTATGGGTTTTGATCAAAAATCCTGTGAACGCGACGTACCCATGTAAGGGTCGCGACAGGGTCATGATGGAACACGACAGGGTCCTGTACGGTCGCGACAGGGCTGTCTGCTCAGGCGGCCAGAACGCGACAGGGTCTTGTCGCGTTCAGAACGCGACAAGAAGAGGCGTCGCGATGGGCTTGAGAACGTGACCTGTCGGGCCGTCATGTTCTCAGTCCGTGGACTAAGTCTGACAGGGTTCTGCTCTGTCTTGGATTGCGGTCGAAAAATATAAGATTTTGATACAGGATCGTTCAGAAAATCATAACTAATTGTATACACAATGAAAAATCATGAAACCAGTGGTAAATAAAACTAGACATGTGAGAGTACTTCCAGTAAATAGGAATTAGAGAGAGAGCATGGTTTGAACATGGTTTGAGCATGAACAATAACGAGTAACACAGAACATGATACATAGAGCAAGATTGATTTAATTCGAGCAACATGCTCAACAAAAATTAGAGCTTTCAGGGGCAAAATATCCCTAACAACATGAAGTATCTACAGTAAAAATTTCATAGCATGGGATCAAGTATAGATAGAGTTTGGAATTAAACATGATGTCTCGGGGTTATCATGTTTGCAGATCTTCTAACATCAAGAACAAAAGTTTGGCTCGATGGAAAAGAGGGATTCAAGAGGGCTTTTGTTCCTGGTGAATGGAACTACTTACAGACGAGTTTAATTTAATTTTGCTCCTAAGAATGCCTACCTTTGACTCGATTTATCTTCTAGGGCTTAGAACTCCAAGAATGAAGGAAGAAGTTTGATGGATCATCCCCTCCTCGATTTCTCCTCCTCCTTGGCCTCTTCTCCACGTCCAAGAACCCCTTTGCACGAGCTAGGGCCGGCCATGAGGGTTTAAGAGGTGTATTTATATAAATACAAGTCTCTATTCCTACTACTACTCAAATTCCTCTTAATTACGAGATTTCCTAACTCCACCTTTCCTCTCTTGCTTTCCAATCTCTAATTAGGTTAGTATAGTATCTAAATTCGTGCTAGACTATATGGGGTAGGTTTAGGAATCCTATTCCAACTCTAATTGCCACTTTTATTGCTTTAATAACCCCTTTCCAATTAGAAGGTAATTAAACTCCGAATTTAGGGTATTTTCTTTTATTTACTATTTGTAAATTCATATTTTGACCCAATAAATTCTAGGGGATCCATTAAGCCAAGCCCATTACTCTTTTCCATTTAATGGGTTTTATTTAATGCTCTTTTCATTGAATATCCCTTTAGCTGAGTTTTTAATTTATTATTTAAATTTTTATTTTTCTCCAAAAATTCAGGTTGCTAATTCTAGTGTCGCCCTGTCGGAGCGCGCACCTCTAAGTACGTTACTAGAATAATATTTACTAATATAAATTAATCCTAAATTAGAGTTAATTACATCTCATGATAGTGGTTATATTTAATAATCTAATTATTCATAGTTTTCTGATAAATAGAATTTTCGGGGTGTTACAGGATGGGCTACAAAATGGTTGACGAAAGAGTCACCAATTTTCTCAAAGGACAAGAAGCTGAAGAAGAGCAAAGTTCAGATGAAGTCAAGGACAGTGAAGAGGAACCTCCCTGAGAACACATGGAGATCTCTGGTGGTGATGAAGATGTTCAACAGTTTCCAACTGAGCAAGACACTCAGCATGCCCCTCAAGCTCCAGTCCCTGAAGACTTGAAACAATTCTTAGCTGATCAAATGCTTCAGTTATAAACATCCATTACTTAGCATATCAACGATAGATTTGATCATCTCACTCAGCATGTGAACACTCGGATGGATGCACTTGAGGAAAATCAAGCTCAGATTCAAAGACATTTAGATCATCTTTCTTCTTTTGGTGTTCAAGGTCCCCGTCATCCCACTCCTCCTGGGGATGACCATCATTAGAAATGTAGAGGATGCATTTCCTTTCTAAAGGGCCTATGGGTTGTTAGGTTGTCATTTTAAGTCTCATATTTTGCCATGTAATGCAATGCCAATGTACTGTTTGAAACTCAAGTTTATAAATGAAATCAACTCTTATTTCCTTTATGATCTCTTGCATTTTCTATCTTTTTGAATGTTGTCAAAAAGGAGGAGACATTGAGTGTATTTTTATCATCATCAAAAAGTGGGAGAATGTTGAGTTATGCTTGCATGAAATTCATGATAATTGTATGTTTTTATGATGACACAATGTGATAAAATGACACAAGACACAATGATAAAATGACATGCCATAATGACAAAATGACTTAGACAATGCCTACATGATATCTAATTTGAAGCTTATTTCTTGTAGGAAATTACATGGAAAAGGTAGTGCACAACATGAAGAAACCTTAAGCAAAAAAGGTTATGAATAGAAGACTTCAAGCAGCAGCTGTCGACAGCCTCCCTGCATCTGTCGACAACCACTGAAGACCTTCCAACAAGAAGGTAAACCAAAGAAACTAGCAACTGTCGACAGGCCAGGACTCATCTGTCGATAGCCACTGAAGAATTTCATTTCAAGGCTTCTGGAATATCAAGACAAGCAGTAGCTGTCGACAGCCAGGATGTGTCTGTCGATAGCCAAGCATATGGTTCAGAAATCCAGTTCTGGAAGGTAGATGTCCTGCAGTATCTGTTGACAGCTGATGGGCATCTGTCGACAACCGCCGGTTAAGTCGCCACATGTGAGAAACATGTGATCTTTATTAGAGCGTCCTTTTTTCCTCATACACAAGAGTTGTATGAGACTAGGACACTCCTATATATAGATTTTTTTCCACAACAAGGAGTCTCCACATCAACTCCCAAGCCTAGAAGAAATAGAAGAAGGTTTTCCTTGTTCTCTGCTCCAAGTCTCAAGCATCAACAACAAGGAGATCCATCTCAGAAGACAAGGTTGGAGCAGATTCGTCCTCAAGGCTCAAGCATCAACATCAGATCATTTGTAACTTGAGTTCTAAAGATCATCTGGACGAAGGACTTGAAGAGTTCAACCATTCAATCTGTTTCTTTCACTCTGAACTCTTCCTACACTTTATCTTTTTACTTCGCATGTGTGATATTGGTTTGAGCAATCCGTGTGCTCAATTCGCATGTGTGTGGGTTGATCTAAGATCTTGTTCATCTCAGATTCTGTGGTGTGTGTGTGGTTGTATGTGTTGAACTTACTTGATAAGCAGTTTGGCGCGTGTGTGTGTGTGGACGGGGGACGTAGGATACACGAGTTGTGTAATCTAAACGACCTTAAATCATCGTGTCCTGTGGTTTGCTTTGATCTTCCGCTAGATGTTTGATAGGCACGATAACTTGATCTCATATTTTTCATACTGCTAATCTTCTGCACACGTTCTACACACACGTTTAGACTAAAACTTGATCTACATCATTACAAGTTTTTCACAATCCATCTTATTCTCAAAAGTGAGGTCTACTCGGTAATAATTTGTGGTAATCTATTCAACCCCCCTTCTAGATTCCCGTTATAACTAATTCCACATACTCTACAATTCGGAGCCAATACATAGGGCTCAATGGCAACAATTCATTGGGAAGGAAATTTAAACGAGTATCTATCTAGACTCTATTATACTACGATAACTCCATTGATATGACACCAGGTCGCTCATCACTCTGATCCTGTCCTAATGATATGTGTAATGTCATCATCTGACTCACCTGAAACACCTTGATAAATAATGCAGGTGAGCGAAACACTCAGTAGAACTTAAATCTCATGAGACAAGCATACTTTAAATGATTAATGCATTAAGGAGCACAGTAACTAACGATGGAGAGAGTCAAGTAATGTGAGATAATAATAGCATAGATAGTGCGGTTCATGAATCAAGTATAGCATAAACTGTAGCACTCGTAAAAAATTAATACTTAAAAAAAATCCAAAATAATAATTTCTTTAAAATGAAATAATAGAAACATACGTATCACTATCATATGTGCAAGAATACATAAAAAACAAAATTCTTAAAAATGATAAATCAACCCCAAACAATATGTACGTGTTCCATGAAGAAATTCATGCAACGGAAAATCCGACTGGCCAAGTGTACGTTGCAATGTGACGAATTATCCAAATTAGGAAACTAAGTCGGAAAACCGTTAACACGGAAAGATAACGCGCCCATAAATTAATGAACATGTCGGAGAGACTTCCAACATCATGTGATGATTAACCATTATCGGGTTTGGACCAATGGACCTCTCATAGCCATGAATAAATTCAAATAAGAAAATGCAATAAAATTTATAGCTCTATTATTCCCTAATTAAAAAGGGAAAACCTATAAGATAAATTCCAATAAATAATGGGCTTGGTTAAATGGACCCATTAGAAATTAGTGGGACAAAATAAGGATTTTAAAAAGAAGAATAATGGGAAAATACCCTAAATTCGCAACTTAAATATTACTTAAATAGAAAAGAGGCATTTAATGCATTAAATAAGCAATTTGGGTTGGAATTGGATTCCTAAACCTACCCTAGTTGCTTGGCCACGAATTTAGCTCCCTTCCCAACCCAAATAGAAGTTCTAATACTTAGAAAGGGAGGAGGAAATAGAAAATTCAGAATTAAATAGGAGTTAGAGTCCTATTAGGAATAGAAAGCAAAGAAGCATAAATACTCTCTTTATCGCCCAAGGCTGGCCCTAGCTCGTTGTTGGGACTTGCTGAAGGTGGAGAAGAAGCCAAGGAGTGGAGGAATTCGTGGGGAGAAGGCTTGATCAAGCTTTATCCCGAGTTCATCAAGTTCTAGCCCTAGAAGAGTAAAACAACTAAAGGTAGGCATTCTCAAGAGCAAAACCTAATTAAGTTCGTCTGTAGATTGTTCAATGTACTAGGAACAAAACCCTCAAGTTTCTATATTTTCCATCGAGCCAATCTTTTATGGTTGATTTTTGAAGTTCTGCAAACACCATGAACCCGACCCTTCTTCTTTATTCTTGATCTCCATGTATACTCAACCTCATGCTCTCAAATTTTAAATGGAGTTACTGATGGATGTTAGGCATCTTTTGCCCCTAAAAGCCATAATTTTTATCCATCTTTGTCATGAATTAAATCTTGCATGATTCGAGAATGTACTGTTGCAGTTTAACCTTGACTTGTGTTACAAGTTCCATACCTCTTTGTGGAGTCGTTTTTAGACCAAGTGTTCAACAGAGAACATGTTACCTCATGAGTCTACTTTCATTTGGCACTATTCCCCTAATTTTTGTTGATCATACTAAGACTATTAGCCCGAACATTAACACTGTGTCAGATTCACGCAGTCAGTCACAATACATTTTATTACCTAGTCAAATGACCTTTGTTTCTCAATTATTTGCTACTGTACAAAGTATTGGAAGTAATCTAACTAACAAAGGTGGTTTCACTAGATTTGGATCACCCTAGCATTTGTTTTGATTTTTCAAACCCACAGCTGTCAAACCCAATCCAAGTCAGAGTTGGAAATAGGTAGAAAAAGCAACCCGAACGTCATTTTCAGGTAGCGACAGGTCGACACGTCGCTACCATAACGCGACAACATCATGGTCGCGCCCCATACCAAAAATCAAGCCGTTTCGTGGTCTTTTTCAGAAGGCGACAAGTTCATGGTCACGTTCACTTTCATAAGGCGACAGGCAATGCGTCGCGTTCTATGTGTCCGCTTAATGGCCATAAATTTTTTTAGACCTCGGATTGACGAGCCGTTTTCTTTGATGGATTCCTTATTCAAAGGGCTTCAATTTGGTATATTCATGTGTGAGATTTGAATGACAAATCAATGAGTTATGACCTTAGGAAGTGAAGGGATGGGATTGCATTTGCCTTCTAAAAGGCATACATCTTGGTTTCCGTCGTTTTGCGTCGTTCCATGCATGTGTGAGTTTGATCTCTTCTAAGAAGGTTCTAGAAAGTCTTAACATGTATTATCAACCCATATCAAAGTTAAAATATGTTTACATAATTTTTAATTGATTTTAAGTTCATGATCATGCTCTCTACTTGCCGATTATCCACTTCTTGCCTTGTTATCAAACTTGCTAAAAACACATGTTGTAAAATGGAGTCATATTGAATGATTTAAAATGTAATAACACGACATCTTTCTATCTATGATTTCTCTCACACGTTCACACACTTGAACCATCCAATTATGGCTTGACTTGGCACAAAATATCTCATAATGTATCTGGTTCATTTATTGCAATAATGTACATTAAATTGCTCTATTTTAAATGAACTTGTCTTCATTTCTCACGTGTTTGGGAATACCGTTACCAACGCTCCAGTGTTCTAGAATTCCTCTAGAACGTCGGGCACTTGTTTCTATATACACACTTTCCTTGACTTGGACGAACTCTCCGTCGGATATTCCTTCTGCCAGACTAGTTAATCCTTGTTCAAGACCTTCGTAAGTCTCCTTTGTCCATGGATTCCCACATGGTCGACGAGCTGGTTGTACCCTAACACCTATGATACCCTTTAGGGATCAACATGATCCAAACAGCCTTAGTTGCTCTCGCTCTTATCTTGAATCACGCCGGACCTCTGGACCTGTGCATAACAAGGCCAGCGGAAGGGTTGTGTATCCACCTGACTGCCAACGCCGTACGCGTGGTTGTGCAACTGTTACTATCACTCGTTACTCGACGTTTCTTGTGCAATGACCATAAGATCTCATCTATACTCTACTCGCTCGTCTAATCACATTCACTCTACTATCTTGTCTCTCTCGTCTATTCATCTAGTACTCTCTTGGTACTCTTTGAGCTGTGTGGCTACTTGTTTTGTACTGTTCATGACTGTCTAGCACTATATATGGGTCTTGCGACTCTACTGTATCCATGCATACTGTGCAGGGTACGGAGAGAGTGTCCGAGGGGCTCCAATCTAGTCCTGGGGGTAGAGAGCCACCCGAAAATACCTGCAGGGGCTATAGACGGTGTTCTCCATTGCACCGGTTCTGACTATACTATATTGGCTTGACATCTGACTATTATCCTTTTAGTTTGAGGAGTTCAGACGTACTGTGATATTACTTTGCTATCACAAACTGTTACACTATTAGTCTGAAGAGTTCAGACATACTGTGCGATTACTGTGCTATCGCAGACTGTTACTGAATGGCTACTGTCCTAGAAGTGACTATTGCCGTATTCTACTAGTGCACCGTTGTGCAACCATACACGCTATCTTGTCATACGCTCTACTTGCTCTACTTGATACTTGCTATCTTGAGTTATTGCGTATTACCGTGACTTAATCGCATTCAAAGTGCTCTACTCTCTCATTGTCTAATGACAATAAAAGTGCTATACTCCTCGGCTATCTATGGATAACCAAAGTGCCATTACTATTTCGATTGACAAAAGTTAATCAAAAGTGCTATACTATCTTGATTGATGAAAATCAATCAAAGTGCAATTTACTCTTTACATGACCAACTACTATCTCTCCTTACTATAGATGTCGCTTGCTATTGCTTGCCATTGTCGCTACATGCTGTTGCGTTGTTATCGTTTCAATCATGACTTGACTTTAATCATCGTGCTATACTTGATTCACCTGCTATCTGAACCATGTTACTTGTGCTATTACTTTCTCGACTTTACATGACTTGCTCTATCATTAGTTACTCTGCCATTTAATGCATTAACTATTTAAAGCTTGCTTGATCCTGAGATTTAAGTCCTACTGGGCGTTATCGCTCACCCTTCGTTATTTGTTATTGTGTCTCAAGTAAGTCGGACGATGACGTTATACGTACCAATGGGATGGGACCAGAGTGATGAGTGACTTGGAGTCAAATGACGAAGTTACCCTAGCACCATGGAGTCTAGTAGTGATTGTTTTAGATTTCTTTTCAATGTAATGATGTCATTGAGCCTTATGTGTGGCTCTGAATTAGTGGTTGTAATAGTCTTAGTGATTTTAAAATGAAATGCAGAGTTTATATCAATTATTGTTTATTAGATGCTCTGATGTTTGTGAAAGTATCCGCAATTGTCGTTACCATACTCGTTGTTCACGTTCTCCTCCGATTTATTCCCCTAC
>CM024758.1:58357886-58474001 GCA_014218235.1 Colocasia esculenta | reverse complement strand
TACATGAAAATTGTTATGTAAAAGAATAGATTCCATGAATAAGTAATTCCATGCTTCATGAGAAACGGTTTATTTTCTTAATAGTTAGAATCACTATGAAATGAATGATTGTCAATGAACCTTAGAATTATAGTAAGGAAAGTATATGATATCAATGAATGGAATGCTAATGCACTACCATGTTTTAAAATTAGTATACTGTTAATATCTTGAACTGTCTTCCATGTGATTTGCTGGGTCTTGTAGACTCATACTTGCTTAACATTTCAGGAGAGCCACAGGATACGGAGGAGTTAGTGCAGACTGACTCAGAGCGGGAGGACGTGGAGACTTAGTTGATATAGAGAGTTTTGAGTGAAATTTGTATGTGAGAATCTTATGTAATTTCTTTTTTATGCATCTGATCTTTGGATTGTGATAAACTTTGGACTATTGTTATCTTTTATGCATTAGATTTGCTTTTGAATAAATGCTGATTACAAGTGTTTATTCCATGGTCTGTTAATCATCATTGGAATTGAATAGTTATTTGTGTATATTTCAACCTGTATTGTAATTGTTGGATTCGTTCCACTGTAATACCTCTACTAGATCCAATGTGAGTTGGTGTAACTGTACTGGGTCTAAGAGGGGCGTTACATGAACTAGCCAATATCTCTTATTGACTGGTATAGCCATCACTATATAGTTCTGGTGTGAATTTAACCATCCCTCCACAAATATTTATTAATTTTATTATTTCTAATTTTTTAGATAAAATCCAGGTTGTTACATGAAATTATTGTGGCTTGCTTCTTGGTAGATCAAAAGATTAGTTGAAGTGCGCTTAGATCGATACCTGCCTGTATAGATCGCTGGTCATTTGGGCACCCAGCCCAATCTGCATCAGTGAAAGCTTGTAGCTGGAATGAGGATGGCACTAGGTGTAGCCCAAGGGTGGAGGTGCTCTTTAAGTAGAGAAGGATCCTATTAATAGCCACCCAATGGGTGGTGGTCGGTGCCGTAAGGTATTGGCAGACCTTATTAACTGTAAAGATGATGTCTGGCTTAGTAAGGACTAGATATTGCAAGGATCCAACTATGTTGTGGTACTAGCTCGGATCACATAGCAGCTCACCACTGGCTTGAGAGAGCGAGTCGGATGTAGACATGGAGCTGCCAATGGGCTTGGCATCGAGCATGTTGGCCCTGCGAAGTTGAACAAAGAGATAATGTTGCTAACAGATATATAGAGTAGTGGGTGTGCATTGCACTTCTATACAATGGAAAAAATGATGCTCCCCTGGATCCTTTAATGCAAAAGTGATGCCAAGAACATTCATGATCCTGTGGATGGCAGAAGCATTGTTCCCTGTTATAATAATGTCATCCACATAAATCAGAAGGAAAATGATGACCACAATTGCATTATATAGGAACAAAGATGGGTCACACATGGAGGGTTGGAAGCTAGCTGCCTTGAGATGATCATGAAGCTAGAAAAAACATGCATGGGGAGCCTGCTTTAGCTCTTAGAGTGACCAATGATGCTTGCACACATGTATTGATCTATTGGTGTCAATGAAGCTAGGTAGTTGCCTCATGTAGATATCCTTATCTAAGTTTCCATGAAGAAAGGCATTTTTCATGTCCAACTGCCAAATGTACCATTGCCTAGAGATGGCAACCTATAAGACAGTGTGAATGGTTGTAGGTTTAACAACCAGACTAAATGTATTAGTATAGCTGAGGCCTGGTTGTTGTGTGAACCCCTTAGCCACAAACCAGGCCTTCTAACGGGCAAGTGATCCATCTACATGTCGTTTAATGTGGTAGATCTATTTGCAACCAATGATATTTGCACCAATGGTAGTGGAATGAGGGTCCACATGCCATTCTTAAAGAGTGCAACAAACTCTTCACTCATAGCATGATGCTAGTTTGGGGATCGATTAGGAATCATGTAAGAGGTTGATTCAAGCTCATCAACATTGGCAAGGAAGTCCTGCTTGGACGTCCACTAGGTTAGTGCTGGGATATCGCCGGTGGCAGCCATGATGTCAAGTATGTGTCGTGTTTTCTTGGGCGCTGTGCTGGTTGGGCTGATGGAGGAGGTTACATGTTGCTGGTGCGTTGAGGGGCTGATGGGCGGTGGAGTGGTAGATGTCTTTGTCATGGAGTTATCATGGTGAGGGGATGGATAGGGAGGGGTGGGGGTATGTGCTTCTTCATGGGTAACAAGAGTTGAAAGTGTGTTAGGAGGGTTGGGACTCTTCTTTGTTTGACAACATGTGTCATGAGAAGGACCTTGTATGTAAACTAGAGGTTGACGGAGGTCACCATGAATAGTAAGAATGGCACCATGGGAAGTGGGGGGAGCAAGAGGCATTGCTGTAGTTATGGTGATTGGGGTGTAGGAGGGTTGGTTGTAGGGTTGTGTCTTGTGGATTCTGTAGCTATCTCTTTGGTAGTGGTAGAACCAGCTGTGTTGATGGACGATGAGGGGCGTTCAGCCATGGCATTGGCAAAAGGCTCTGATACCATGTGAAGTTTAGAGAGAATAGGTGTACAAAGAGATTGTGGAATGCTTTGTGCCTCTCTTCCTTGAGTGTCGCTATTTTATATAGATATGTACAACAACTATACATAGATTAATGTTTGGACGCACATAACTTGCGTGCCTATACTGGGAAGGTAGATTACAATAGGGAAAAAGAAAAATAGAATACATCATATGTGGAAGGCCAGAACATGGGAGCTGCTATGCTCTATTATAAAATGATATCCTCGCTAATAAGAAACCCCTTACAATAGAAAAGGCTACTTGAGAAGAGGAATAGAAGGTGGAGAAGATGTGAGAAAGGCTGACAAGTGCTCCGTTGTGTATCGCCACTTTCTATATAGCAGGAATGGTGTTCCAATACAATACTCTGCACAAAGTCCTAGTATGATGTAGAAAAAGAATAAGTTACAACAAAGAGTCAAGACTCCGAGGCTATCTTACAAATGAGGGTTCCCTGGACTCCACTGGTGGAGACATGCACCAGGTGGGGAGTCTACTCTTGCCATGCTCGAAATCGTGGTGACCGTACACTCCATGCATGCGGGTGCATGCACACGTAAGGGTGTGCTCACATGCCCCCTAAAGCCAACATGATCGATCACATTGAGCTTTAAAGGGATGAAATCAGTATATATACAATTCAAAATTATTCAGGTTAAAAACCAATAGGTTAATAATAAAGGGGTTTAATGAAATCTTCCATGGGATTTCCAGAACTAGCCATAACCTAACCCTGGTAAACTTTACCCATTTTTAACCATGGTTTAGTCCACCTTCATAAGGCTAGGAAGGAAGTTGTGTGCCAACCCCAAAGTTGATTGCTATTTTTTATTCATAGTCCTTCTCTATTTATTTTCCTCAAACATTACACAGACTTCGGTGTAGATCTTGACTCTCATCTTATAAAAAGACTCAAGTCTCCACAAAGAAAATATGAAAAAAAGAAAAAGAAAAAAATGAAGACGAAGATGGAGCACAACTCCTTGATGCGATCATGATCGCCAGACACACATGTGTGTCGAAGGAGTATAAATAAAGAAATGCAGCAAAGTGCAAGAAGGAGGTGATCGCGAGAAATACCATTAGCGGGGAGATTAAGACGATGGAGTTCTTCTCTTCTTCTACAAATACAGCCGGCCATGGTAGAAGGTTTCTTCAAATTGATTACCCTGAAAAAGAACACAAAAGATAGAACAAATGATTAGCCAATATGGTAGTATCAAATTCTTAAAGAAAAATAAAAGAGATGAAGCATAGAGTGGAACTCACATTGTTTCGTTTTTAAACCCCTAAAGACATAGGTAAGAAACATGCATGTTGTGTATGATTAAAAAGTTGTATGATGTGGAAGTGTGTACTTTATTGGAGATCTCAACATGGTGAGATGTGTATGGATGAATTAGAATAAGGAAAACACAAAAGAGAGATTTATTAGTATGTGGACTTTATTTCATGGCATGATTTATTTGCAAGATATAGCTTTGAATATGGCATTTTAATTTTTGTTGCATGGCTTGCATAGGTAGATTAATTACATGAGAAGACCTCTTGCATGAAGAGAGAGGAGAAATTAAAAGATAATGTTTTAAAAAAATGGATATAGGTTGGAAGAGAGAGAGATTGTGAGAAAAGGGAGATCAATAAAAATAATAAAATTAGAGATTGCGAAAGATGAGAAGGGAGAGACAATGAGATGAAGAGAAGTTTAAAAGAGAGAAATTGGTAGGAGAAAGAGAAGTTAAAAAAAGATATAAGAAAAAAGATAGATGGATGGAGAGAGGTCGTGAGAGAGAGAAAAGTTGAAAAGATAAAAAAAGAAAAAAGGAAAAGATAGGTGGAGAAAGATTGGAAAAGATTAAAAAAATAATAATAGATAGAAGAGAGTAGAGAGATCGGTGGAGAGGAAGAAATAAATAAATAAAGAAGAATAAAGAAAAAGAATAGAGGGATCAGTTGAAAGATGGAGAAATAAATAAAAGAAGAAATAAATATAGATGAGAAGAGAGATCGGTGGAGAGAGTGTTTGTTTTAAAATAAAAGAAAAGAAGATAGATAGGAGAGAGAAACATGGGAGTGAGGAATAAAAAAAAGATTAAAAAGGATAGATAGATAGAGAGATCAGTTAGGAAGAATAGATAACAATTAAAAAAGAAGGAAGGAAGTTAGAATAGGAGAGAGAGAGAGAGCGAGAGAGAGAGAGAGAGAGAGATGTTGAAGGAAGGAGGGAATGACTGTTAAAAAAAAAGAAGAAAATGAACATAGAATAGAAGAGAGAGAGACGGTGAATAAGAATAGCTAAAAAAAGAATTGAAAGTTACTCTTCTCCTAAACGATGTGAGTGGCCTTCTTCAACTTCCTCAAGTGTACGTCCTCTCGTCTTGGTGCGAACGGACAACATCTTTCTATACATTCCTAAAAAGGTGGACAAGAAATAGAAAATGAAGGAGAACTGTTGAGCATTATTGTATTCTAGGGGCGAAAGACAGTATTTTATAGGGAGTTGGCATGCATCTCCATGTTCTAAACATATTAAGATTGTGAGATTTGACTTAAAATTTGAGATTTAGTACAACTGTTAATCGCGATATGTTTAGTGGTCGCAATTTAAAAAGTACGATTAGATGATCGACACACATTCGACAGTTATTTTTTTAAAAAAATTATTACAAAAAATTTGCCCCAAAATTATGACGTATCAATCCGTCTCAAATTATATTTGCCAAAAATAAATTTTAGAAAGATTTTAAATCACGACCACCTAAGTACTCGCACTTCATAAAAAATACTTACCTTTTCCTGGGTCGCCACCACCACCATTTGAGATCAAAATGACCACCATTTGCTTGGTCATCATTTTGAATCTCCTTTATTTTTATTTTACTTCTCTTTTCTGTGCGCCACCGCTGCCATTTGAAAATTTTTCCATTTTTTTCTTTTATTTTTTTCCTTTTGAAAAGCCCCCTTTAAAAATGCCATAAAATGTCAAAAAATCCCAAAAATGGGAAAATATGAGAAAATGACAAAAATAAGGGAATTCACTTAAAAATTATAATTTGGAGGGCCACTTGGCATATTTCAGTGTAACATTGGATTTGCTCATTGTGGTGTCATTTTTGCAATATCTACAGCTGCCATATCTTGGCGTCTGCTTTGCAAGTGAGTGAAACAAAGTGAAAGAAGTGAAGCGTAATGTAGTGAAATGGAGTGTAATGGAATGACATGGATTGAAGCGCAGTGAAGTGGAGCGAAGTGGAGCGAACTAATAAACTAACACCAAGGTGAAAAATGAACACGCGCTCAACAAATTGTGACACCACCTGATCAAAATCTTTCACCAGCTCCTAGTGAAACCACCTTCAGAAAGAAGTGCAAGAAAATATCCAAATTTGGATGGAAGAGGTGTGCACGAAGCACACAATGAAGGTGTGTATGAGGTACACGAATGCGGTGTGGCATGTGGGGCATAAAAGAGAGAGATCAACTTCCAATGTGGTGGAAGTACCTAAGGACACAATCCTATAGGTTTCATTATTGGGGAGCATTCACCAGCTTGTGCATGCGATGAAGCCAAGGTGGATCTATGGGAGATAATGGATGAATGGTAGAGGCATAAATTCAAACAAGGATTTCAAATAAAATCAACCCGGAGGCAGCAAGAAAGAGAGTTCGGTACCTAACTCGAAATGGAATATCTCAAGTTACTTGTGAGTTGAAGATCAATGGCTCTCCAAATATAATTTTTTTGAGTGATTATTCAAGTGAATTCAAAACTTATATGAATGCATGTTGGGATAAAGAAGAAATAAGGGTTAAGTTAAATAAAAATAAAAAATAAATAAGGATAATATTACTATGTTGCTAACTTAAGTTAGGCCACCAGATGCACCAATCTTCGTCCATCATCCTCATAATGCAAATGCAGAGGCTTGTCCATGCGGCTAAGTATCCTATGGGATAATAATTATTTTTTATGAAGGGGAACCCAAATCCCAGATTCCTAAGAGCCACAAGGTCCTTGATGTACTCTAAGGGTAAAACATATAGTAATATGCAGGATAACTAATGATAGGGGCCACAATTGCAGTCTGGTTGCTTGTTGGTAGTGCCAGATAAGTTGCTCAAACATGTACTGAAAATTCATTAGCGAAGGGAAACATATATCATGGAAACCTCAGCATGGAGCATAGATAAAGCATTGAATAGCACGACATAGCTCATTCAGTTGTTTGTTTGGACCATGAGGATAAGTGTATTGACCAAATGAGGAGATTGGAGCTTAACACAGGAGGAACCAATGATTGGAAATATTGGGCATAGATCTGACAAGAAGACTCAGGTGCAAAGCACTTGCCTTGTGGAATACCATTAAGATTTCTCTTTTTTTTTGAGATATTTATGGAGTTTTGAAAATTTTTAAAACTTTTATGGAGTTTGAAATTTTTAGAATTTTTATAATGTTTGAAAATATTTATATGTTTTTGTTGGTTTCTAAAATATCATCTTTTTGTTGTTTCTGAAAAATAGTCATATTTTTTGGGATTTTGGAAACATTGCAATGCCATGGCAGCACCAAAGTTATGACAACTAACTGGGAAGGGTCTTCGTTACCTTCACTTTCATTAAAGAGTGCCCAAAGTTAGACGTGCATTTAAAGTTTTGCCCAATGGCTGACTATTCATGGTTGACTATATCACTACCAAAGCCATACCTGAAAAGGTTACCTGGTTTGGTAGGGAGAAGGGAAGAAATTGGAGATAAGCTTTATGTGGGTTTTGAAGAGATGAGATTGCCTTTTTTCTTTGGCACAATCGTTAGAAGATTTAGTCTCTTTAAGTATTGGAGGCTTTTAAAATTGATTGATGACCATTTATTTGTAGGACATGAGTACGACTGGGTTCTTTTCTATTCCCACAAGGACTTTTCACTCTTTGCCATGCCCTGTTATATTGATTGATTTTTTTATTTTATTTTGATTCGGACATACGACCATGTTCATTTTGAATCCAGTAGGGACTTTGCCACTCTTGACATGCATTGTTATATTGATGGATCATTGATTAATTACCTTTTTTGAAGACATCCTCTCATGAGGGAGTGATTCAGGTTAGTTGTCTTGCCCATACTACCTCTACTACCCATACTTTGGTCGAATAAGGAGAGAAACAGTCATTCGTGTCCTCAAGCATGGCCGTGATAGAGACGGTGTCTTCTAAAGCAATCGGCTTAACGTGGTGTGAAGTGTGTAAAGGTGCCCATTCTAAGGGTAAAATTTAATCAAAAATAGAGGGAATTTTGGACTCCTGGCACGGAGCTCTCATAACAAGAGTGCTGCGGTAGCATGACAATATTGAATATGCATCTTTTTTTGGATTTTTGGCACGGATAAGCAATATAATTGCTTTCAAAAATAAGATTTCTGAGGGTAGGAGGAGGCAATGCACTACATTGGGGTGAGACTCGTAGATTTGAAGAATGTACAGAATTGCACGAAAATTAAAAGATACATGGGGACTAAAACCCCGAAAACATTGAAAAAGAAGATGGATGCCCTGATCTAATATGAAAATGTGAGAAGGATGAGAAGAACTTGGAGACTTCGAGGGGACCTGAGAGAGCAAAGGAGGAGGGGCGTGGGGCCCGATAAAAGGAAAAGAATCTGGAGGCTCCGGAATAGAGAAATGAAAAAATAGGATGCGAGGGGCCGAAAGGGGGGTGTGAAAAAGGTGTCGCGTGTTGCACGGGAGAGAAACGTGACGCGTGGGGCACAGGAAGGAGGCGTGCCAGATGAGACACTACAAGAAGGTGTGCCACGAGGACCACGGTGAGGAGGGTGGAAACAATGGGGTGTGCCACATGGACGGAGAGGAGAATGGCGTGAACATGACAATGTGCCACGAGGAGCACAAGGTAGAGAACATGGATTACAAAAATGGATGTGATGCCTAGTACAGGATGGGATCATAAAAAATGTGGAAATAAAATGCCTCCCATCTGGAGGGATTGTAGACCACCCACGGAAGGTATTGATGAGACAAAATAGAATTGGAAATGATGAGATGAGGAGGCGGAGGTCCCCTAGTTGTTAGCCTGCCCTGTGTTTGAGTATTCACATAGGAATTGGCTTTTGAACCCTCATATACTTCCTCACATATTTTGCCCAACAGGAAAATAGTCTAGCTCTTCTCACAGAAATTGAATGGCTCTCATTAGATAATGGAGTGTTAACTTCTGTTGGAGTTTCAAACAACAGTGGATACTTCCTAAGAATTTAGTTAAAGGAAAGAGTGGGGAGTTCCACTGGTAGTGTTGGAAGCAATAATGAAGGGACCGTGCCCAAAGATCACAAAATTTTTAGTAGCAAAAGGGCACATGCCCTTGGGTAATTGAATTTACCAATGATTTGGTGACAGAATCTATGAAAACAATTTTTTGGTTGACCCCTTCACTGAAGTGGGAAGGTTCACAACAAATGTGTGAGGGGTCATGAGAGCATGCAGGGAGAAATTCTTAACATAGTTGGCAACTCGATAAATGACATAATTTTAGAGAGGGCCTCTTAACGGCCATAATGGAGGCGAGGATTACTCTCAGTGAATACGCCCGATATACTGACGATGACCGACATGCATGCGATATGATCTTGAATTTTGAAAAGCATGTCATGTCCCGAGTCTTCCTCCTTCTGCTGACTCTGCTTGATACTCTTCAAATAAGTGCACCCACTCCGTTGGATGGGGGTGGATATATATGGGTGGAGTGGAAGGCTGGATGGCTGGTGGATGTGTAATGGGTATGGAAGGGAGTACTTGCTAAGGTTGAATTGTCAATGGTGTTGGCATAACGGTGTAGACACCCCATTCTGGCTTATGAGTTGAACCATGTTTCTTGCACTCTTAATGTGCCCCAAGTTGGTCATTCATCTTGAGCCCATTTGTTAGCCTCGTTTTGAGCCCATTAACCCAATTCTCCAGCTTATCTCATCCAAACATCACTTCAGAGTTCTTATTCTAGGGTTTGAGCCATCAGTCCTTCACGCGACGGCCTTAGGCATCATGTTCATGTCAATTGATCGATTATAATCCTCAAATGATCTATTATTCTTAATGCGACAGGTCGTGCGTCGCATTACTATCAGTGTCGCATCCACTCAGGCCGTCGCGACAGCCCATGCATATCCATTCACGTGCCTTCAGATTTGTGTCCCGCATGGCCATCGTGACAAGCCATGTCGTGTCCCCACGATACGTCGCGACAGTGTTCTGCATTGCTGGCTCTACAACCACCTCCTCTCTATCTCTCTTGGGGTCTATCATCTCTAACAGCCTTGGAACAACCCCAGCCACGGTTTGAGGTTCCATCTCACCCTAGAACCCCACTAGGACTCTTCCCATGCAGATTTACTTGGCTTTTTACCATTTTCATGGGCCATTATTACTTAATGGGGATATATTCTCTCTCCTCTCTATATAAGTGACCTTTCTCTTCCAGAACGAGACAGAGCTACTACGAAGTGCTACCAAAATCCCACCAGAGCCTCTCCTTAGCTCATAGTCACCCCATTTCCTCTCATTTTCCCTTTATTCCCTTCATCAAGTCACATCACTACCTTCACCCATGGAGCATGGCGGCTAGGAGGGTGACTTCCATGACCTTCAGGAGCTATTGCACGACCCAAGGAGCATCCTTCCAGCCATGGCGTTACCCCTTTTTGGGCATTTTCTTCCTTCTTCCTTCTCATTCTCTTCCTCATGCACGTTGTTATTTTCTTTTAAGTAGTTGCACATTCTCATTCCCATGTTTTCCAAAACCCTAGAGGTCTCCAAAACACCCCCAGGTTCGTTCTCACCATGCTTCCCTTCTTTCTTTTTACTTTGGATAGATGCTTCACTTAAATATGGTCTAACAAGGTTTCTTCTCTTTGTTTCATTATTTTGGTAGGTACATCTACAAGAGGGGGATCTCTCATCCTCTGCCGGCCGGAGGACGGAAAGGAGGTCCCCCCATACATCTCCTACACTACTGGGAAGGCGTTAGGGTCTCTCGTCGCGACATCAAGAACGAGACAAGTCGGGGTGCCGTGACAAGCTTAGGATCGCGACGGGTTACCCTGTCGTGACATCAGTAAGAGGCCTTCTCACCTCCCTTTCCTTGCACATTAGCCTTTAAACTCTGATTCTTTCTTCGGGAAACATGTTAGGTGGCAATCACATTTTTCCTATCATGTTATGATACATTGTTGTGTGTTTCAAGGGGAGCACAACCGCATGATTACACCTTTTGGCGATCACGGTGGGACCTCGTTCATCTCTTCTTTTTACCTGCCATGTTTGTGTATTTGCCACTATGATCACGACCATATAACGTCCATCTTGGAAGATGCGACATCAGGTGCGCGTTGTTCTTCATACTTTTTTTTTTCTTTTGGTAAAAGGTCCTCAGGGCCTCAAACTAGGAGAGTGCACCCTCCCCCAAAGGGGAAGAATGTACTCACTCCACCAGTAGGGTGACCTGGGCCAAAGATATTAGATAAGGTGATAGAAGATACAAACATCCCAGGGGCGAACCCATTACAGCATCCTAACATTCAAGAGGCCGGATTTATCAATGATCATCGGGCCTTTAAGGGGTAAGGTAAATTATGTACCCCCAAAACACCTCATTACATTTGACCTTGACAAGAAAGTTTGCAAGAGCATCAGCTAATTGATGAGTTTCCTGTAAACATGGGACAAAAGGATGGGCTCTCGACTGATGAGAGATAACCTTTTTCCACCATCTGTAAGACCGCCAAGATAACATCTTCTCCTCGTAGATGGAGTTGACAAGGACCTGTGATCAGATATATAATAGAGAGCCTGTAGCCTGAGATCTAGGCCAGCCGCAGCCCATCACAAAGCGCTCGAAGTTCAGCAATCATGCTGGTTCCCACACCATAGGAATGATAAAAGATGTGCACATTACCTGTGGGTCACGAATACATCCACCACCTCCAACTCCTGGGGTTTCCTTTGCAAGCTCCATCAACATTGAGACTCAAATCACATATAGGGGGGATCCATCTAACAAGCTTCAGCAATTGGTGGAACACGAGGAACATACCGAACCACAGAAGAGTTTGAAATCCTTGGGATTCGGATCGACCTTGAACTGTAGCGTAGACAGGGAATGGGCAACATGGACTAATGTCGTTTATAATGACCCCAACAAAAGAGTGGGTGGACTCAAACCTCCTAGAACATCTATTTTCCAGATAAACCACAACATGAGGATAACGAAATAAAGGGAGACAAAGCCAAGGGGGGAGCGGTCTTGGAATCCTGCAGGAAGCTCCAAAGGCGAGTGTGATGTGGCTATGCAAGGTGACATTAGGAGATACCAGGGGATATCTCGCGCCACAGGGAGACTGCAAGATCACTGTTGATGAAGCGTGTGGTCCAACTTCTCATTGTTAGGCAGCTGACAACAGTAACAACAAGACACAAGGGTATGCCAATTTCAGAAATGCGGGCATCAACAGGAAAACCGGTGCAAAATTTTCAAGAGAACAAAGAGGCCCTTCTATAGAAAGAATTATGCCAAAGTTTGGCAAGAGCAGGTCTGTAAACACCTTTGGGCCTGATTAGATTGTAAGCAGACTTTGTTCTACATTCTAAATGCCCATTTGAAGTGTTTTGATGCTATCTCCATGTTATTTCATCACGTATACATGAGATTCTCTATGTTAGAACCCTACTAGGGCCAGATTTTTCATTTATTTTCATTTTCTATTGTATGGTCTTGTCGCGACCTATCGAGCGGGCGCGACCTCATTGCAGTGAACAAGGAGAACGCGTTAACAGGTACACATTGATTATTGTTGTTTTCCATTCCATGCCTCGATCTCTGCTTGTTTAGGGAGTCTTCATCTTCTATTTTGTTATCCTATGTTGTATTGCACTTAGGATAGTCTGTTTGCTTCTTGTTTGTGTGTGGTTTAGGGTTTCTGCAACCTAAATTATCACGGCCAATCTGTCGGTCACGATAAGGTCACAACGGACCTGGTCTTTGCGACTTTAGCAGAGACCTCTAGGCTACTGCTTGTTTCTTTTGGATAGAATTTGCTTGCACTTCGGTGTGATTAGGTTCATGCATACACTTTTTTCGTGTAGATAGGACTCCTCCTTGGTAGTGGAGACCCTCTCACCTGTGAGCACTTGTGGGCTAACCAGGGCCTGTTACCGAGGGCCTCCGTAAGTCTCTGTGGCCATACGCATGTTACGGTCACCAGGCTAGTTGTACCCGTTGCCCCTAGTTTAGGCCGTTTACGCGTGAGTCATGTGTTACCGCTTAGTCATACCGGAGTACTCTAGTACACACCTACTAGGGTTCCATTTGGCCAAGTGCAATTTCATTAATTAATCCACTTAAAGACTAAGTGCAAAACCGAAAATTAACAATAATCATGACAACTTGGTGTTTGCTTGAGATCTCCTTCTCATCTCACTGTCCATTCTTGTGTGTTAGAGTCTAGGGTTTGTTGTGGTCTTGTCATCCCCCTAAATTTTTAGAGGCAGTGTATGCGTCAGTGTGTAGGTCTATCAAGTCAGTCTCCCCAAACCATTGTATTATATCATAATCCTCTCTTCGGTATGGACCACTTCCGCATCCTCACCAGTGATTCTTTGCCATTGAACTTCTCGAGGACGTGGCCCACCCACCTGCTGCCACCCTCACTGCAAATTCAGCCTGCCACTGCCATTGATGATCCGTCTCGCCCCCCTTCTCCTTCTGGGGTAGAAGACCACATCCCAATTTAGTCAACTCCTTCCGCATCTGAGCCCAACCCAAGTTCGGGAGTTCTTAGCGGCTGCCAAGTCAAGCGCCCCTCTCTCCACCCTCTCATGCTTCTGCCCAGTAGACAACCTCCTCCGTACCCGTTGCTTCTGCACCACGCGTACCCTCTACCGTGGTGGATCCCACTCCCCTTCGTTCGTGGCCTATCCATTTCTCCGAGCCCTGCTACCTTCCAGCATGGGAGGTTTGGCCCAAATCCCCTTCACATTCTTCATATTACCATGCCAAACACAATGCTCTTCCCCGTGAGAGGTCATATTCTTTGGAGCAATCGTGCTCCCTTGTCCCTGCTCACCACATCTCGTCCCCTTCCGACTTCCTTGCGGAATGGACGTCCATGAAAAGGGAGCTGCACAATCTCCAAAGGTAACTAGACCCTCGGAAGGTATCCGACATCCTCTTCCCTTCTTTCCAACACCTCCGGGTTCTGCCCCACTTAGAGCTACTCGTCTACAAACGATACTCTGGAGTAGGCGACCCTATGTGCATATTAAGGATTTGTATATCAATCATCTCCCACAAGTATGACCGCCACCTCATGGCGTATCTATTCAGGAAGTCATTAGATGGTCCGAACGTCGAATGGTTCTATTCCTTACCACCGAAGGAGCCGAAGGCTTCCAAATTGTACAAGAACAGTTCTTACAGTAGTTCCAAGAATGGGTCGGACAACAATACTCTTTTGTAGATCTTGTGGCCGAGAAGATGAAGGTCAATGAAGAATTCACTATCTATTCCAACTGGTGGCGTGCTCTAGCTGCCCGGGTCTGCTGTCCCATGCTGGAGGAGGAGAAGGTCAAGTTTTTATTGCCAATGCCACGCCTTCCTACCGATCCATCCTGGCCATGAACGACATCTCCAGCATGCACCAGCTAAATAGCCGAGCCCGCTTCATCCAAACACAGCTCAAGGACTCGCCTATCCTTTTCATGTTTGAGAATCCAAAGTCTCCCTATCCCAAGAAACCATAGGGCCTAGTCACAGAAGGGGTACAAACCAATGAAAAAGTAGGTGTTGTCAACAACCCTCAAGGCCAAGTAGGTAGGCCAACTTACAATCAACCTCCTCAACAACCGTGGAACAATCGACCACCGCCTCCTCAAACTCAAAATCCTCAGCAGAAGCAATGCCAATACAACCAAGTTCCTCCATCTCAAAATGGTTATGCTCCTAGGAAACCCAATGGTCCAAAGAGAGCTCAGTACCTTCCTCTCCCATAAAGTTTGTCTGACAATTTGCAGCCCTCATGTCCCTTAATGCTCTTAGGCTTCCTCGGAAAAGGCCAATTGGAAGATGGGAGCAGATCAGACCAAGTACTGTGTGTATCATCGCCATCCAGGGCATAATGTATCAGATTGCTTAAATTTAGGGACATGATATATGATCTTCATGAGCAGCAGCAAATTGATTGGGTAGAGATGACGAGGCTAATTCAGACCTTGAGGGACCAACAGGGGCAGAGACAGTAGTAGCAGTAGCATAGGCGACAGCAGCCCCAAACCACAGCAACCATAATTGCCACAACAACCAACTCATGATCTAGGCATAGTGCGGAATCTTATGCCTCAGCACCAGCCTGCTCCGAACCCCCAACCTGATCCACCACCTCCACCACCCGCTCAAGTTAACCTTGTCGTCCACCAGCTGCCGCTTGGGCCTACGATGATGATCATGATGCAGGTCAATTATTGGCTATTTCCCATACTACCACCACCTCCACCACACCTACCATTGCCACAATCACCTCACCACTACACAATACTCCCACCATACCACCCATTAGTCCATCACCCATCAACATCCTACTTTCACCCACGCCAGTGCCAATAATAGCCAACCCATCCATCATCAGCACCACCCAACCTCCACTCCAACACAACCTCGCCCTCTGGAGAGGGTGAATGTTTCATCGGATGTATCCCCATGCACCGTGTCAATGCCAGGTTAGCTGACCCACAACTCCAACAACCAACAACAACATCAGGACACTAAAGAGGCAGAGCCAGTCCCAGGCACACAGTATGATCTTTTGAAGCACTTGGACCAGATGCCTACCAAGATTTCTATCCTTGAACTGATCAAGAGGTCTCAGACCCATCAAGATGCCTTGCGGACCTTTCGATAGAGGGTTATGGTCAGTGAAGACATGACCCCAGAAACAGTGCCATCAGTTTTATCTTATACTAGGGGTCCGTCAATTACTTTTTTCGATAGTGAGCTAGCACCTCTTGAGGAAAAGAAAATGCCTCTGTGTGTGACTTTGACAATAAACAAAGTGGCCACTGACGCAGCTATAATGGACAACGGAGCGTCCATCAATGTGTGTCCCCTTAGCACTCTCCGGTCATGCAACATATCTGAGTGCTGCTTGCAGCCAACTCCCACCACTATTGCGGCTTATGATAACTCCAGGTGACCCTGCCATGGAGTAGTCTCTCTAAAGGCAAAATTAGGGCCGCTAGTGATGACTGTAGAATTCTATCTGCTTGATATTGATCCTACTTTCAAAGCTATTCTCGGCTATTCATAGATTGAGTCCACTAGGGGCAGTCTCCTCTACAACCCATCAATGTTTGAAATTCTCATTCCAAGGGCGGATCGTCAAAGTTAAGAGTGCAGCCATTACACATACTGTTGAAGCTATTGAGAAGATACTGCCAGCAGTCTGGCCCTCCAATAAGCCCATCATCTCAGTACTTGATGTAAATTATCCATGGGCTTACACTTTCGCCTCCAACTGCCATGTAGTATCCCTCTTTGTAGCAGCTACCAAGAGGGCGACACCGTCAGATACAAAAGGCTAGAACAATATGCTCAAATCGGCTACCAACCAGGAAAGGGGCTTGGAGCTCAGCTCCAAGGGAGGACCCAGGTTGTCACCAGCTCCAAACAGATCACAAGACATAGTTTTGGTTACAAAGAAGAAGTCCAGCCATCGACCACTTTCTCATCTACGCTGTAGACCAAACTAGTAACCACTCACATGGTCATTATACTGTCACTTTGTCAGAGGACCTGTCCAGCCGGGGTATGACACTATTGTGATAGGGGGCAGACCTCACCGACTACGATGTCCATGGAAATCATTTTGCTCGCCATATGATGACAATGCTCACATACCAAGCCTTGGAAGCACTGAGGCCCGACAATAGGAGGAAAATAGATGATCCTAAAGTAGAGTGGTGCAAATAGTTTGATCTTGAATACCTAACGATCACATTTAGTCGCTTGTTTTGGGATGGTGACCTCACATGGCCCCCTATAGTCAACAAGCTGGTGGAACCCCCATCTACTATCACCTCCAAGTGACAGTTGCTTGGAGGCGTTGAAGATATTGGAGAGCCGAATGTGCTATATGAAAACAACAACTCCGTAGATGAGCTCAGGCCAAAGTATTCCTGGCTTCCCAAATATTCCATTTTCAATCACATTTCTAAATTCAAATTCATCCTCGTTCACTCCCTTCTCCTCCAACTCTCATTTGACGCTCTGAAGCATTGACCATCCTTCTTCCTACTTCACCCTACTTTCAACAACACGAACTTCTCTTTCTTTCGATGCCTTCTAATGTAGGGTAGTTTGTCTTTATTTGTAGGTTAGTATGTTTATTACTTACCTTAACAAAAAACTCTCTTTCCCTCACCTCCACAACAATTAGACGGACGTCCTCATCTTTCCCTCCTCTTCATCAGACGGCGATCCCTGTCTCCACTCTTCTCTTACGTCTTCGATCCCGTCTCTCCTTTCCATCTTTCCCTCTGGCAGTGATCCCCATCACTACTTTTTCTCTCGCCCATTCTGACGGTGATCCCCATCTCCAATCTCCCTCATCTTACGGTGATTCCCGTCTCCACTCCTCATTTCAGATGGCGATCCCCATCTCCACTCTTCCTCACACTCCCTCTAACAGCGATCCCCGTCTCTACTCTTCCCACTTCCGAGTCTTCTAGATGGCGATCCTCGTCCCTCCTGTTGAGCAAAATGTTTTAAAAACTGTTGAACAAAAATACTCAGAAAAAATTGTTGTGCAATTATTTGCTACAATACTTGATCATGTGTGTTTTTGCTATGACAAAATCTTTTTAACAAAATTTATTTATACCATACTTTATTTGTAAAAAGTAATGTGCTTCAGTAAAGGCATACATGTACTATACCATACAACTCTAGTGATGTGTGTATCAAACACACAGGACGTAAGTGTCAACATGACACACTTGATAAGAAAATTTATCTATGTCACAAGCGTATACTGTATACCATACTGACTCGACTAATGAAAAGTCAAAGTGGGATAATGTTGTTGTGAACTATTCGTCACTCTGACTCTTGAAAACTCAAAGAAATATGGCTTCACTCTAACTCTTCGTAAGTCGAAGTGTTATGGGTTCACTCTGACTTCTCTATAGTTGAAGAGTCTTACTTCACTCCACAACTCCTTTAAAGTCGAAGTAGCGTCACTCTGACTCCTGAAAGTTGAAGTATCACGATTGCTTGATGGACTCCAACTTTCAAGAAGTTGAGTTTATTACCAATTACTCTTACTCCAACTCTTATAACAATCGAAGTCTAGCGTTGTTCTTGTCTTGTTTCTCACTCTGACTCTGAGAAGTTGAAGTATAACATCAACTCTGAGCTCACTCACACTTAGATAATTTTATTATCTGTCATTTCTTACAGAACCTAATAAATTATAATCTTGATTATTTTAATGATTTTCTTTATTCCTTTGGGATCTCTTATAAATAAAAGTCTCTTATATGATCCTTGTGATCATTTCTCTGCTATCAAAATTCAACTATTTTTGGCGAGAAAAATATTGTATTTAAATATTAGTCTCATTTGAGATATCTTTTTGAATCTGAAAGATTTGTATATCTGCTCTCTCTCACACTGTCAGAAATGTAGTTCTATCCTGTGTTTGATAGATGGTCAAGAGTTTAATGTGAAGGTAGGTAAAAGCAGCATGGGTTATCTGTCAGAGCTCACTACTACACTTCTTTATGTTATAACTCCTGACTTGTAGGAAAAGTCCTTGTATTCCCCATACACTTATTTATCTATCTTTAAATGCCCTGACAACTATCTATCTAAACTTGTCTCTGCTTATATATTTTTATCTCACCTACCTCGAAAGAATGGAGGTATATGTGTCTTTCTTAACCTCCTAGGTATGCAGCTCCCATGAGTATGCTAGCCTTCGGTCATGGTATGGAGCTTGCAAACATCTAATGAAGCTATCTGCATAGACCTGAAGCCGTTGAGACTCCAAGAACTGAAGATCTGATAGACAACTCGGCAGCCTTAAAGTCTCAATACCCAATATCCTATAGCTATCTTTTCAAATGGCTACTTCTAACGTTCAGTTTCAAACGGAAGCTCAAGTCTCTGATGCATATAAATAGGAGTTGAAGTTTGAACAAGAATAACAAAGCCCAAACATACACAACCTCATCTTCTACAGAAAAAGAGAAAGAAGGTGCTTAGTAGATCTGAAGAGAGATGTGTTTTGAACTTCGACGTTCCAAGATCTCATCATTGAAGGCTTTTTTTCTTTGGGTGGCTATTGTAATCTACATCTTCTCAGTCCACCACCCTTGAGTCAGAAACAGTTAGAGCATCTTTTCTTTCTTTCTGATTTTCTGTGTTTGCTCATTTCTTGAGCAAGCATATGTAATCTTTTCAGTATTGTATCCAGAAAGGGGTTTGTTCCCTGGTAGTGCCCCTCTTGTGAAAGGAAGACCTACGGTTGTAGTGGTCATTGTACCCCTTGGCAAAGGGAAAGACTTGCTTGGTGCAAGTGGGTTGTAATACCTCTCAGGATTGAGAGAAGGCCAAGTGTTCTTGGTAGTAGTGCAATCCCAAAAGGTTCTTGGGGACTGGACGTAGGACTTCATGTGGGAAGGGCTGAACTAGGAAAAAATCTTCGTACACTTGTGTGATTGTTTCACAGGTTAACTCTTGTTTCACACACTATACTAAGTACTAACGACTCTATTTAGTGTTACCTATTTTCAAATAAATTTTAAAAGTGCAAAGAACTCCTATTCACCCCTCTCTAGGACATCTAAAGCTCCATCTCAATCCAACACCTCCTTCACTTCCCCTTCCTCGGCAGCGATCCTCACTCTCTTTCTCATTCCCCCTTACTCTGGAATGGTGATCCCCTGCCTCTCTCTCTCACATGCACCGATCACCATGGACCCTCTGGGTGAGAGGCCTCTATTGCACCATGACTCTGCTTCAGCACCCTGAGCTCGGTGGCCCGCTTCCACCTCCAGACCCACTGGAGGCTCATGCGGCTGCACGCATCCTTCCCTTCCCCTTCCATTAAGCCTATAGATCTCCTCCAATGTGTCCTTAGGTTCTAATCCTAGCTTAGGTTCAAGGGTAGAATCTGGTAAGTCTCCATCCCTGTTTAGGTAGACAAGGGTAATACCATTCCCCTTAGATATCTTGTAGATCTGGCACAAAGGTGTGGCACTCTTCTAGCTGTCAAGAGTTCATCCAGGAGAGGTCATTCTGAACATGGATGTTCAGCATGAAGAGAAGTGGCTACATGATGGATTTGGAGTTTATGAAATCATGAATGATGAGAACCCAGTGGATGAAGAGGATAGAGATGTAGAGGATGTTGTCGAGATGTACGCTAGTGGCATGAGGAGGTTTGATGAACCTACATCGGCAGTAAATGAACCTACCAAGGAGGTAAATGTTGGGACAACGGAAGAACCAGGCTTCTAACCATAGCTTCTAGTCTCCCTCCTAAGGAAGAAGAAGAGCTTATAGAGATGCTGAGGGAGTACAAAGACTCTTTTGCCTAGTCGTATGAGGACATGCCCAGCATTGACCTGCATTGGTGGAAATAGGTTAATCTTAAAGCTAGGGCAAGAGCCATTAAATAAAAATTGAGATGATTCCACCCTCATATTGCATTGAAGATGAAAGAGGAGATTGACAAGCTACACAAAGCTAAGTCCATCTGTGTAGTACTCTATCCCCTATGGGTGCCAACATAGTCCCATTTATGAAGAAGGATGGAAGAGTGCGGATTTGCATAGACTTCCGGGACTTAAATCGAGCATGTCCTAAAGATGATTCCCATACCTCATTTGGATATATTGATTGATAATACCGCTGGGTTTGAGACTCTTTCATTCTGGATGGTTATTCAAGTTATAATCAGATTCGTCTAGCCCGGAGGACCAAGAGAAAACATCCTTCATTACGCCTTGGGGAAATTATTGCTATGTGGTCATGCCATTCGGATTGAAGAATGTCGGTGGCCACTTATCAAAGGCAATGTTGGCTATATTCCACGAATGATCATATTCATGTTGAGGTTTACATGGATGACATTGTTATGAAGTCCTCGGACCCAAAGGGAACACTCCTCCGTACTGCCAAAGTGTTTCAATGCACACGAGAATATTAATTGAAGATGAATTTGAAGAAGTGGTATTTGGGGTTTCCTCGCAACTTTTTAGGGTTTATAGTCAGCAAGTGGGGATTCAAATAGACCCAAACTGTGATGGCCCATTATACCGGTACGGTTTACCAACCCACGTCGGTATAGCGAGAGTCCTCACAGTGGGACATTTACCCAACGATACAAACAACTGAGATACACGTGAATATACGAACAGAGTAGCGAAGTAAAAGACAACTGTCTTCATTCATTCATCATCCACATTAAACATACATGAGATTTGCAATTTACATTAAGAGCTAAAAGTTCACATAATTAATTTCTGAAATTAAGTACACAATGTCCACACTTATACAATTTTCTCATGATAGTTCTAGTACAATGTCACTTTTACATACTATGAAAGCACAAAAGGGTGCAACTGCTCCAACAATCTAAACTCCGCGCTCGGAGTCCGTCTTTACCGTCTCCTCCATGAGAGTCTCGTCATCGTCTATACCTGTACGCCGAAGCAAGGAGTGAGTCTTAAAGACTCAGCAAGCAACACTATTCATAACATACACGCATAAGTCATAGCGGTTTCTACATGCACATTCACAAATTTCAACACCTGGCATGCTAGTCATTTGAAAGTTTCAACCTATCATGAAAGTTCTACAATTTAATACATGGATCATGCTTTCAGATTTCTAAGAATAAAACTCACCTATCACATGCTCTCTATTCATTTACTCGTGATTTTGTCTTTAAAGAACCAAGACATGAGAGCTACCAACATGAACACTGTGCATATATGAAGGGAAAGCACAACTAGTATGGATATTACATGTTCCTAAGCACATACATAGACATTTTCACATGCTTTAAGTTGCTGGTTTCACATGGTTTAATGGCTGTAAACCTACACATGAGAGCTACAATGTTGTTTAAAACATACCATGTGAACAACCAATCATGCTATTTTGTACACGTGCTCATCAATTATCCCTAACATGGGTTCTAGACATTTTTGCACATATAAACATGATGATAACAACAGGAATTACTGATTTCACATGGTTTCAGATTTGTCTCACATGGATTTCAATGTCATATTCTCACATTTCTAGTTTCACATTTTCTCTACACAGTTCCCTTTTCACGTGGTTGCACTTTACACATACACATTTCACATTGTTCACTTACACATTAACATATGATCACATACACATTACACATTACACATTTTAGGTGCCTTGACACATAGTCCAAACCACCAAAGAAGGACATATACACATCACATTACACATAACGCCATCTAGGCATTCCAATGGCGACTCTTGGACTGCGCAGACCGGGAGAACAAGTCTCCACCCTAACCAGTGGTACTTGTCCACCTCCAGGATTTCCCCCTAATGCCCTTAGGGTCACTTACACATTGAACCTTCTCAGGGGGACTTTTCCCTGATACGGTTCCATTGCCCTCTGTGGAAGCAATGTCACACTTGGCACATTTACAGATTTACACATTTTTACCGATTTTACACATAGTTTGACACATGTCACTCTCAATTCATTTACTTTCTCACTCACATGTACATTCTCGTTTTCCTATCATGACACTACAGATTTTAGACATTAACAAGCAGGTAATTCCATTAATCAAGTTGGATTAAACAAGGATCAACTCATTTTACAATGACATGCATCAATTTCACATTTTTCATGAAAATTTCATAAGGCATCGTGCTCTGGTCCAAATGACCTGAAATTTTAATCACAAACTAATTTCGGTTTAGCACCCTTCATGCAATTTTTCAAAATTTTCTAAGTTAAAACGAATTTACAGAAAATCAAACATCCATTTTTCATGTCATTCGTAATCAAGTCGATATAGAATTATACACACAAGTCAAATTTTAGCAAGCTACTGTCTGAACCCTACATGTATAAAGCTACAGAATTTATTCCTCAATTTACGGGCAATGCCCGTTTACCGAGGATTTATCATAACCTATGCATAATTCCTATTTTCCAAATAACACTTAATAATTTCACAAGCATGGCAAAATCTCAATTCAGAATAGGGCTGATCCATTCATGTATGATCCTCACAACTTTAGCATACAGGCTAGTCATAAATCATGCAACAGTAGATTGACATGATTAACAACTAATCATGCTTTGTAATTTCATGGAACAAAATAACTTCTATCATTCACCACCATGCACACTCATCCATCCACACACCACATTCATCACATTAACAATATACATAGAATATAATGGTTTACAGTATATCCTCATCGTGAAACATATCGAAGATAGTGTATAGAGGGCAGAACAGGTCACTGTTCTGTCCAGATGAGCTTGGCGGCGGTCTCTGGCCGCTAATTCAGTGTCAGCGGCATGGTCGATGGACGCCAAGCATGATCTCAGCGTCCAGGGATCTTGCCGTTAATGCAGGTCTGTGAAGAACACAAACCCGAGCTCTCAAGTTGGGGTGAATTTGGGGGTCAAGGACACGAAGAAAACACAAAACACATGTTAAAACCGTCCTAGACTCATACGAAACCTTATGGTAGGGCCACTTGCCTTTAGAGAAATGCTCCAGTGGGTCTAAATGCTCTGAGAAGCTCTCCTTGGGCAGTCCCAAGAAGTTGCAAATAGTCCTCCAAGATCTCCTTCCCGCGGCTCTTGGATGAAGATGGCTCCAAGGTACGGCCGGGGAAGTCTTCTCCTTCACTCTAGCTAGCTTCTTGTCGAGGAAGATGGCCAGATCCAGCTTCAGAGGGTCAGATCTTTGGGTGCAAAGTGGGGGTTTTCTCACAGCTTCCTCTAGGGTTTTTCTCCTCTTGTTTCTCTCTTGCAAAGGGTGAGAGAGGGTTGGGGAAGGCAGATCCGGGTTCAACATATGGGAGAGGCCTCTCTCCCACTCACAAGGTGACAAGATGGCTCTCAGAGCATCGGGGACAGCTCCCCAATGGGTGAGCTTCCTTGTTTGCGGAATTTCTGGCTCTGCAACGCATGCAGGTCAGAGAAATCAGCGTCCACATCGTTAGACGCCAGGATTAGTGTTGGCGTCCATGGGTGGACGCTGACACCACCTTAACGGCTAGGGGTTGACGCCAATCTGGCCTTCGGCCAAAACTCTAAATCATGCAGAAAACTATGCATGCGATGCATATATACATGCAATATGTATATGGTAATGTATCCATACTATCACCATTCAATACATGCATTATTTTCATTAGTATAAACAATGCACACGTAATGGTACTAATTAATACGTACGTAAATATGTATATACATACACAAGCACAATATACACATACAAATACAATTAATGCGACGAAATTTGAGGGCCTTACACCCTCTCCCCCTTAAAGAAACTTCGTCCTCGAAGTTAGAACGACACTACTCAAACAAAAAAGATACTTCTTCTTCATCGCATCCTCAAGCTCCCACGTAGCCTCCTCTCGTGAGAAGTCCGCCAAGAACTTTCACCGACGCAATACTCTTGTTCCGGAGATGCTGAACCTTCCGGTCAAGAATAGCTACTGGTTGCTCGACATACGAAAGATCTGGTTGGATCTCCACTGGCTCATGACTAATCACATGAGACGGATCTCGGACATACTTCTTGAGCATAGATACGTGGAATACAGGGTGAACGCTAGCCAAAGCTGGGGGTAATGCTAGCTCATACGCCACGCTGCCCAAACGTCTGAGAATCTCATATGGGTCAATGAATCAAGGCTTAGCTTGCTATGCCTGCCAAATCTAACGACACCACGAGTAGGCGATATCTTCAAGAAGACATGATCGCCAACCTCGAACCCCAAATCCTTTCTCCTGTTGTCGGCATAACTCTTCTGCCTATCCTGTGCCGCAACAAGCCTCTTCCTGATAAGCTGGATCTTATCCAAAGTTTCCTGAACTAACTCCGGTCCGATCAACTGCCTATCACCAGTCTCCTCCCAACATAACTGAGATCTGCAGGGCCTACCATACAACGCCTCGAATGGAGCCATACCAATACTCGCATGAAAGCTGTTGTTGTATGCGAACTCCACAAGAGGTAAATGACGCTCCCAATCATCCTTCCAATCCAGAACACACGCTCTCAATATATCCTCGAGCGTCTGGATAGTCCTCTCGGACTGTCCATCGGTCTGGGGATGAAACGCCGAACTGAGCTTCAGCTCCGAACCTAACGCATCCTGAAGACCCTTCCACAACCTCGAAGTGAATCTCGACTCTCGATCTGAAATAATCGACTTCGGCACACCATGCAATCTAATGATACCACTAACATACAATCTAGCTAAACTCTCTACTGACTGCTTGTTCTTCATAGGCAAGAAATGAGTAGTCTTCGAGAATCTATCTACAACTACCCAAATCGAGTCATTGCCCCTTCTAGATCGAGGCAAACCCGAGACGAAGTCCATAGTGACAGCTTCCCACTTCCACACTGGATATCCATCCTCTGCATAAGGCCGGATGGTCGCTGTCGCTCGGCCTTCACTTTCTGACACACTAGACATTTAGACACATAATCGCAACATCTTTCTTCATGCCGGACCACCAAAATGATCTCTTCAGGTCTTGATACATCTTAGTGTTACCACGGATGAATAGAGAATCACGATCTATGAGCCTCCGCTAACACTGCTCACGGACATCTACTAATCAGGGACACAAACGCGGTGCTAAAATCTAATCACACCGTCCTCATCACGAGCAATGCCCGCCTTACCCACTAATTCTAACAATCTAGGGTCGGCTTCCTGTCACCCGATCACCTCATCCAAAATCAGGATCTAAGGGATAACTGAGCTACAAAAGTCTGACACAGCGATGGCTCTAACTCGGTCATAGAGTACGCCGCATCCTCCAACATCTTCCAATCCTGCTAGAGCGAAGACCTCTTTCTACTATGAGCATCTTCTATGACATTCGCCTTCCCAGGGTGATACTGAAGGTCGAAGTCATAGTCCTTCAAGAACTCAATCCATCTTCTCTGCCTCAGGTTTAATTCCTTTTGGAAGAAAAGATACTTCAAGCTCTTGTGGTCAGTAAACACCTCAAATCTGACACCATAAAGATAGTGCCTCCAGATCTTTAGTGCATGAACCACTGCTCTGAGCTCCAAATCATGAGTCGGATAGTTTCTTCTCATGTTCCTTTAACTGACGAGAAGCATAAGCCACTACCCTTGTCTTGCTGCATTAGCACACAGCCCAAACCAATCTGAGACGCATCCGTATAAATGGCAAAGCCCTCTAGACCACTAGGCAATACCAATACCGGAGCAGAAGTAAGCTTAGCCTTCAATAGCTGGAAGCTACGCTCACATGCCTCAGACCATACAAACTTCCACCCTTCCTGGTCAGCTTTGTCAAGGGGGCGGCGATGGATGAGAAACCTCAATGAATCGCCGATAGTAACCAGCTAACCCAATAAAACTACGAATCTCCGAGGGGTCTTGGGAACCTCCCAATCCATAACTGCCTGGACCTTTGCTGGATCAACTGCAACACCAGCGCCGGAGATAACGTGCCCGAGGAAATGAACCTCACGCAACCAAAATCGCACTTGCTGAATTTTGCATACACCTTGTGCTCACGAAGAACCTCTAACACTAACCCCAAATGCTGACGGTGGGTGGCCTCATCCGGAGAATAGACCACACACATCGTCAATAAACACTACAACAAAACTATCTAGATACGGCCTAAACACCCGGTTCATGAGATCCATGAACGTTGCAGGGGCGTTGGTCAATCCGAAAGGAAGAACCAAGAACTCATAATGTCCATAACGGGTTCTAAATGCCATCTTGGACACATCCTCACTCCGAATCCTCAACTGATGATAACCAGATCGCAAGTTAATCTTAGAAAAGACTGATGCCTCTCGCAACTGGTCAAACAAATCATCAATGCGAGGTAAGGTACCTGTTCTTCACAGTCACTTGGTTCAACTTCCTATAATCGCCAACCTAAGTGACCCGTCTTTTTCTTCTTGACGAATAATACAGGTGCGCCCCAGGGAAACACACTAGGGCGAATAAATCCCTTATCAAGCAACTCTTGCAACTGCTCCTCAACTCGGCTAACTCTGTAGGTGCCATCTGATATGGAGCCTTCGAGATAGGAGAGGTGCCCGGAAGCAACTCTATAGTAACTCTATCTCTCTATTCGGTGGCAATCCAGACAAGTCATCAGGAAAGACATCTTGAAACTCCTGCACTACCTCAATCTCCGCAAGAGTAAGTGACTCATCAGCCTCTGGCACTAACACCACGCTGGCAAGAAAAGCGTCACAACCCTTGTTTACCATGCGCATCGCCTTCATGGCAGAGATGACTAACTTTCCAGCGAAGTTCCTTGGCAAGGGATGAGAGAACTCATCCTCACCAGGAATCCGAAAACATCCTCTTCCGACGACAATCCCCTAATGCATAGTGCTCCTCTAGCCAATCCAGACCAAGAATAGCATCACAGTCCTTCATCTTTAGCAAGAAGAAACACCCATCTAGGATTCTATCCTCATGCACACAGGTAACGACGGAATGCACTTCCTAGTCGATACCGTACCCGCAGGGGTGTGCACAGACAAAGGGACCTCTAAATCCTCTGACTCTACACCTGACTCTAGGGCTAACTGCCTAGCAAACCGCTTGAAATGAACGTGTGAGTAGCACCCGTATCAAACAAAACCCGAGCGCACACCTAAAAGCAAAACCGTACCTTCGGTGACATGCTCCGCCTGCTCGGCGTCCTCACGAGCTAAAGCAAACACTCGAGCTGGGGCACGAGGCCTTCCTGGTCTTCCTGTAGCTGGCGCGGCTGCCGCTACTGCTGGGCTGGCGCTCCACGCTGAGCTCCCTGCTGAAGTCTTGGGCAATCCTTGATCTTGTGGTCGCTGCTCCCGCACTTCAAGCATCTACCCGCTACCAACCAACACTCGGAACCACCATGTGTCTTCCCGCAATGGGGGCACTCTTTCTTCACACCAGGGGAACGTACAGAAGGTACCTGAGAGTTGCTGACTGTCACGGATCGCTGCGGTGTCTGGTACCCATTTTCTTCTTATCCTGCCGCTGGAACGTCGCTGTGGCCTCTTCTGCGAAGCCTTCTTTTCCTCCAGATATTGCTCCATTTCTCCCTCTTGCCTGCAGGCAGCACTGAGGGCCTCGTCCAACGTGCGGTGGTCAAACGCACGAGTCTCGTCCGCAGTGATGGCTTGAGTCCCATCACAAATTTCTTCGTCTTCCTGCGCTCATCCTCTACGATATGCGGTGCATACTTAGAAGGTTCAGAAAATCTTGCCTCGTATTCCAGCACAGTCATGGAGCCTTGCGTCAGGGATAGAAATTCCTACTCCATTTTGTCCTGGATATGCTCTGGGACGAATTTGGCTCGAAAGAGCCTCACGAACGCGTCCCACGCCACGTCTACTGCTCCATCCTCAAAGCGTGTACGTAGTAGGGAGGACCACCATACATCCACTCTCTCCTGCAATACACCTTCATAAGCACAACTAACAAATTCTAACTTAAGTAGAACATACAAACATACAAATTAAAAGTCTACCTGTAGCATGTAGGTGGCTAATGTCACCTTATCCTCATCAGGACACCTGATGGCTCGGAAGATTTTCTCTGTCTCCCTTAACCAACTTTCTGGCATTAATGGATCACTCTCCCCCTTAAAAGAGGGTGGGGTCATCCTCTTGAATCGCTCCATGATGGGAGGTCCACCAAGGTCCTGAGCTGGTGCCTGAGCCTGCTACATTAAACAATAGACAATACACAATAAACACAATATCATGCAATTTAAATAGCAACTACTAGTTGTTTCATTATTCTACCTGGGCCTCCAACTGTGCCTGGAGTGCTGCCTGGGTATGAGCCTGCGTCTGCATGGCTTGCACCAGACCTTGCATGAATACTCCGTAATCCACAGGCGGCGGTGGGGGAAGTACAGGGCCTCGTGGTGCGGGGCCTGTTGCTCCGCCTGCTCATCACGTCGCGGCTCGTCCTCACAGGCCGACGCTCCACCACGCCTACCTCTCGAAGCCATGGCTGTAATAAAATTTCAGCACTATTAGAGCTAGGTTACTAAGTTTTCTAACCATTTTCTTATCTATCTTTCACTTCTTATTAGTGTTTTCTACACATGTGGACATACTTAGCATGCAATGGGGATGATGACTTAGTATATTCATGTGCATTCTCAACCGGTCGCTCTGATACCAATCTCTGTGACGGCCCTCATTATACCGGTACGGTTATACCAACCCACGTCGGTATAGCGAGAGTCCTCACAGTGGGACATTTACCCAAACGATACAAACAACTGAGATACACGCGATATACGAACAGAGTAGCGGAAGTAAAAGACAACTGTCTTCATTCATTCATCATCCACATTAAACATACATGAGATTTGCAATTTACATTAAGAGCTAAAAGTTCACATAATTAAATTGCTGAAAATTAAGTACACAATGTCCACACTTATACAATTTCTCATGATAGTTCTAGTACAATGTCACTTTTACATACTATGAAGCACAAAAGGGTGCAACTGCTCCAACAATCTAAACTTCGCACTCGGAGTCCGTCTCTACCGTCTCCTCCACGAGAGTCTCATCACCGTCTATACCTGTACGCCGAAGCAAGGAGTGAGTCTTAAAGACTCAGCAAGCAACACTACTCATAACATACACGCATAAGTCATAGCGGTTTCTACATGCACATTCACAAATTTCAACACTTGGCATGCTAGTCATTTGAAAGTTTCAACCTATCATGAAAGTTCCAATAATACAGGATCATGCTTTCAGATTCTAAGAATAAAACTCACCTATCACATGCTCTCTATTCATTTACTCGTGAAATTTTGCCTTTAAAGAACCAAGACATGAGAGCTACCAACATGAACACTGTGTATATGAAGGGAAAGCACAACTAGCATGGATTTACATGTTCCTAAGCACATACATAGACATTTTCACATGCTTTAAGTTTCTGGTTTCACATGGTTTAATGGCTGTAAACCTACACATGAGAGCTACAATATTGTTTAAAACATACCATGTGAACAATCAATCATGCTATTTTGTACACGTGCTCATCAATATCCCTAACATGGGTTCTAGACATTTTTGCACATAAAACATGATGATAACAACATGGAATTACTGATTTCACATGGTTTCAGATTTGTCTCACATGGATTTCAATGTCATATTCTCACATTTTCTCTACACAAGTTTCCCTTTCACATGGTTGCACTTTACACATACACATTTCACATTGTTCACTTACACATTTAACACACACATACACATACAATACACATTACACATTTTAGGTGCGTGACACATAGTCCAAACCACCAAAGAAGGACATATACACATCACATTACACATAGACGCCATCTAAACATTCCAATGACGACTTTGGACTGCGCAGACCGAGGAGAACAAGTCTCCACCCTAACCAGTGGTACTTGTCCACCTCCAGGATTTCCCCCTAATGCCCTTAGGGTCACTTACACATTGAACCTTCTCAGGGGGACTTTTCCCTGATACGGTTCCACTGCCCTCTGTGGAAGCAATGTCACACTTGGCACATTTACACATTTACACATTTTTACCGATTTTACACATAGTTGACACATGTCACTCTCAATTCATTTACTTTCTCACTCACATGCACATTCTGTTTTCCTATCATGACACTACAGATTTCAGACATTAACAAGCAGCTAATTCCATTGATCAAGTTGGATTAAACAAGGATCAACTCATTTTACAATGACATGCATCATCATTTCACATTTTTCATGAAAATTTCATACGGCATCGTGCTCTAGTCCAATGACCTGAATTTTAATCACAAACTAATTTCGGGATTTAGGACCCTTCCGCATTTTTAGATTTTTCTAAGTTAAAATGAATTTACAGAAAATCAAACATCCATTTTTCATGCCATTCGTAAATCAAGTCGATATAGAATATTACACACAAGTCAAAATTTTAGCAAGCTACTGTCTGAACCCTACATGTATAGAGCTACAAATTTATTCCTCAATTTATGGGGTAATGCCCGTTTACCGAGGATTTATCATAACCTATGCACAATTCCTATTTTCCAAATAACACTTTTAATAATTTACACAGCATGGCAAAATCTCAATTTCAGAATAGGGCTGATCCATTCATGTATGATCCTCACAAACTTGAGATACAGGCTAGTCCTAAATCATGCAACAGTAGATTGACAAGATTAACAAGTAATCATGCTTTGTATTTCATGGAACAAAAAACTTCTATCATTCACCACCATGCACACTCATCCATCCACACACCACATTCATCACATTAACAATATACATAGAATATAAATGGTTTACAATATATCCTCATCGTGAAACATATCGAAGATAGTGTATAGAAGGGCAGAACAGGTCACTGTTCTGTGAGATGACTTGGCGGCGGTCTCTGGCCGCTAATTCAGTGTCAGCGGCATGGTCGATGGACGCCAAACATGATCTCAGCGTCCAGGGATCTTGTCGTTAATGCAGGTCTGTGCAGAACACAGACCCGAGCTCTCAAGTTGGGGTGAATTTTGGGGTCAAGGACACGAAGAAAAATACACAAAAATGTTAAAACCATCCTAGACTCATACGGGAAGCTTATGGTAGGGCCACTTGCCTTTAGAGAAATGCTCCAATGGGTCTAAATGCTTGAAGAAGCTCTCCTTGGGAGTCCCAAGAAGTTGCAAATAGTCCTCCAAGATCTCCTTCCTCCGGGCTCTTGGATGAAGATGGCTCCAAGGTACGGCTGGGGAAGTCTTCTCCTTCAGTCCAACTAGCTTCTTGTCGAGGAAGATGGCTGGATCCAGCTTCAGAGGGTCAGATCTTGGGTGGAAAGTGGGGGTTTTCTCACAGCTTCCTCTAGGGTTTTTCTCCTCTTGTTTCTCTCTTGCAAAGGGTGAAAAGAGGGTTGGGGAAGGCAGATCCGGGTTCAACATATGGGAGAGGCCTCTCTCCCACTCACAAGGTGACAAGATTACTCTCAGAACTGTTGGGGATAGCTCCCCAGTGGGTGAGCTTCTTGTTTGCGGAATTTCTGGCTCTACAACGCATGCAGGTCAGAGAAATCGGCATCCACATCGTTAGACGCCAGGATTAGTGTTGGCGTCCATGGGTGGACGCTGACACCACCTCAACAGCTAGGGTTGACGCCAATCTGGCCTTCGCCCAGAACTCTAAATCATGCAGAAAACTATGCATGCCATGCATATATACATGCAATATGTATATGGTAATGTATCCATACTATCACCATTCAATACATGCATTATTTACATCTAGTATAAACTATGCACACGTAATTGTACTAATTAATACGTACGTAAATATGTATATACATACACAAGCACAAATATACACATACAAATACAATTAATGCGATGGAAATTCGAGGGCCTTACACAAACAAGGCCAAGGCAACAGGTGAGATGCCTCCTCCTAAGAACATATCTGAACATCGAGGATTGACTGGTCGACTACAGTTCATAAGGAGATTTATTTCTCAACACTCTCAAAGATGTCGTCCCTTCTATAAACTTTTGAAAGGATGGGTAAAATTTGAATGGAATGCTAAATGTCAGGAAGCCTTTGATGAGCTCAAGAATTATCTAATGAATCTGCCTATACTGCAGGCTCCTATCCTAGGAAAACCACTGATCTTGTATCTGTCAACTATTGAGGACTCCTTTGGAGCTGTCCTTGCACAACATGATAAAATGGCAAAGAAAGGATAGTCTACTACTTGTCTAGGTTATTCAATCCTACCGAGCTCAAGCTCACCGCTATGGAGAAAACTTGTGCAGCGCTAGTATGGGCAGTGCAGAAATTGAAGCATTACTTCCTAGCCCATCATGTGAGTTTAATCTCTAGGATGGATCCCATTAGATACCTCCTAGAGAAGCCAGTCTTCGCTGATAGATTGGCATGCTAGCAAAGCTTCCTATCTCAGTTTGACATCACCTTTGTGGTCCAGAAGGCTATAAAGGGGTATGATATTTCCGAACATCTGGCTCACCTTCCTCTTCCTCACAGTGACACGGTCCAAGGGGATTTTCCTGATGAAAACCTGTCACTCATCTCTCACGATTCCGTTTGACACAGTGGATGCCATTTAAGGAGTTTTATCCACGGCGGGTAAGACCGACGCGCATCACACTTCCATTTCTGGCGCTTACCCTGTTTAGATTCGCGTCCAACATAGCCGCCGCGATTCATGTTTTCTATTTTCGAATTATGGCAATTTCCAAAATCATTTTTGGAAAGATTTTGTTGCTAATGGGAACATTCTCCCTTTTTGGGGAGGGTGAACTCTCCTAGTTTGAGGCCCTGAGGACCACTTTTTCCAAAATAAAAAATAAAAAATAAAAAATCTCTCGCAATTCCTTCTGGTCACTTATTTTGATGGAGCCTTGAATTCTATGGGACGGGGCATAGGAGCTATTCTGCTCACCCAGAAGGAATCACCATTCCCTTGGCATACCAACTCCAGCTCCCTGCCACCAACAACATCTCTGAGTATGAAGCTCTCCTAGCTAGTCTCAAACACGCCTATCTCTAGGCATGCGTCAATTCAAGATCATAGAAGACTCTCAGCTCGTCCTTTGTAGGTCCTTTCTACTTACCGCACTCTTGACCCTAAGCTCAAGCCTTATCAAGATTTAGCCACACTCCTAGCTAAGCAATTCAGCAAGCTCATTTATATTCATACTCCTCTCTCTCAAAACATCTTAGCGGATGCCTTTACATCTTAATCTCATCCCTCTCCTTCCCTCTCAGCCAAAGTGCTAAGACCATCATTGTCCAGTGGTTTCCATTTTCGCATAGATTCACGGACGCAATTCTAATTAGCAACAAAAATTTCCAAAAATGATTTTGAAAATTGTCATAATTTGAAAATGGAAACCATGAATCGCGGCAGCTATGTTGGACATGAATCTAAACAGGGTAAGCTCCATTAAAAGAAGTGTGATACGCGTCGGTCTTACCCGCCGCGGATAAAACTCCTTAAATGGCGTCCACTGTGTCAAACACAAATCAATGAAGTTCAAACGACCCCTTTGGACCACATAGGTTGACGTGTTTCTAACCTTCCTCTAAACAAAGATCGATATCCTCAAAAGAACAATTCTCTTATATCTGCGTCTAGTGTATCAGACGCGATTCAATATTTCCATTTTTAATATTTGGGTAAGAATCGTGGATATAGTTTCCAAATTTTCTCTCTCTAGGTTTTAGAGAGAGAAGCTCTGGGTTTCTTAGTGCCCTCTCCGGTGTGGCCCTGGCTACCGGCCCGGGTGGTTGGCGGCATGCACGGTTTGCTACTCTCTATGGAGTCACCGACGGTGGTTGAAGGGGGAGATGGCAGTGTGCTGTCTAAGGGAAGAGATCATATGATCAGATCATCACGGCAACTAAATCTCCACCGGCTATTAAGATTGGTCTTAAACCACCATGCTTCATGGATGTTGGGGAACCGACGATTTTCATTTCCCAGGAAGAGGTGGGGAAATCTATCGATACTCTTCAACTTGCTTTGATCGTGAGGTGTGCTTATGGCCGATGCTCCATCCTAGAGTTCAAATCTGCTTTTTCTCAAAGGCTTCAACTTAAAGAAGACTTCATCATTAGCATCCTGAACAATAGACATGCTTCTCCATTTCGATGCTGAAGAGATTATTAACAGTGGTTATAAGAAGAAGTCTTTACATCAATGGTTTGCTTTACAGATTCTTTAAATGGGATGCCAAGTTGATTTCAATGCTGATCCAACAATAATTCCTATATGGATTGGTTTTCCCATACTTCCGGTTAACTATTACTATGAGAACTTCCTCAAGTCCATAGCTGGGATTTGGGTCATGTTCTGTGGATCTATGAACCTACTCTGGCCTTACGCAGACCATGAAGCCTTTGTTTATGTGGAGTTAGATATTAGCAAGCCAAGACCAGAGAGAATCTGGATTGGCTGTGGGCCTGATGGGTTCTGGCAAAACATCAAATATTACGGGGTTCCATCTGTTTGTAGTTATTACCACAAGCTTGGCCATGTTGATTCTGATTGTCTTAGGAAAAACAAAAAGATGGACGTGCAAGATCCTGTTGCTAAGGAGATAGGTGCTCATCATCAGGGTATTGCACCCAAGCGTACTTGGCGTCAGAAGGTGGTTAATGTCGTTCCAGCAGATGCAGTTCTGGGGAATAGGTTCTCCCTTCTCCAGGAGGAGGTTAATCCTGAAGTAGAGATTGGTGAAGGGTCCGTGGTAAGGAAGAACATGTTATCCCTGGCACCCAGAATCATGTTACCCATCGGGGCTCTTGTGTTGTCAACAGGTTATAATCCTCAGGATTCGTTAGACTGTCAGGGTGTGGAGGATGACGAAGGGACACTGGTTATGGATGGTCCGACTATCTTGGGCTCTTCAAATCAGCAAACTTTGGTGGTTACTCCAATTGTTCAATAGGAACAGAATCTTTCTGTTCCCTCTGATATTATTACGTTGCAAGGGCTGCATGGTTCTGGCGTGATGCATGATTTAATGGTTTAGCATTGGATAAACCTGCACCGCTACGGTGGTGATTGGCGGTGCGCCCGGGGGGCCTACGGTGATAGTGTCCGTCGAGGAGAAGGTATGCCTCATGCCCAACTTTCCTTTCCTCAGCCTCCCATAAACAAGCCTCCTGATCTCTTACTTAAGAATGTATCGGAACTTGCCATGAAAGAAAATATATACATGCCCAATGTTGTCATCACTGTTGAAGGAATTGTCCAAAAGGAAGGAGGTGTGTGCACGCGGTCTAAAGCTAAGGCGGTGGGGTGTAAGGCTGGGTATTCTTCCTCATGATTAGTGCTATCCTATTCTGGAACATCCGAGGCATCTCTAACAGTGCCTCTAAACGTTCTCTTAGAAGGATTATTATGAATCATAAAATTGATATCATTGCTATTACTGAGCCGAAGGTCCCTCTGCAACGGGCTGCTACTATGTGTAGGTATTTTAGAATGCAGAACTATACTGGCAACAATGGGGAAGACTCCAAAATTTGGGTTTTCTGGCGTAACTTGGTTATTCAGACTGTTAGTCACACTGAGCAACAAATCACTCTCTCTATCTGCAACAATAACAACATTGATTTCATGGTTACTGTGGTGTATGGTTCTTGTAACTTCAGAAGCAGATAATATCTTTATGATGAAATTATAAGCTTATCCAGTAGCATTTCGGTGCCTTGGTTAGTTGGTGGGGACTTCAACTGTGTCATTGTTTATCTGAGAAGATGGGTGGTCACACTCCGAGACTGCAGGCTATGGTGGATTTAATGCCTGTATTTAAGCTTCATCTCTTTTAGATGCTGGTTACATTGGCTCCCATTACACTTGGTCTAACAACAGAACTAGCATGGCAGAGATTAAAGCTAGGTTGGACCAGTTTCTCTTCAATAATTCCTGGGAAGCTTCATTTCCTGGGTTTCAGATTCGGCATCTCCCGAGGGGTTCACCTGATCATGCTCCACTTCTTGCTTCCTGTGAGTCTCTTCTAGAGGCCCTGCCAGATTTATTTTTCAGTCTATGTGGATATCTCATGAGACCTTTATGAATACGGTTCAGTCTGCTTGGAATGTGGTGAATTATGGGCACCCAAACCATTTTGCAACTCTTCATCTTAAATTGAAAGCTGCAAGGGTGCCCTTCGTTCCTGGAACAAGTTGGTTTTGACGATATTATTGATAAGGTTTGCAAACTGGAGTATGAGGTCAAGGCCAAGCAAAGCATTTGATATTAATTCCACTTGTAAGGCCCTCGAATTTTGTCCTTTTTTGGATATCATGTATGGATTCGTGCTCGTGTGTAAATACTATATATGCATATGTAGATATCTACGTACATATTAGCTAGGTGTACTTATGCATGCATGCGTATGTATAGTTGTAAATATTGCTTGATTTCCTGTACATATATGGCATGTAAGTATATAGTGTAAGCATGGTTTCAGCATGTTTTAACTCTGGCCGAAGAGCAAATTGGCGTCAACATGGATGGACGTCCATGATGAGTCAACGTCCATGTCGATGGACGCCAACACTAAAGTAGACGACCATCTATGTGGGCGTCTATTTCTCTGACTTCTGTGCGCAGCAGACCCCAAAATTCTGGGGCAAGCTAGCTCACCGATTGGGGAGACGTCCCCAATGGCTCTCAGCCCTCCCATCAGACCCTGCGTGAGATTCCATGCCTGTTCTTATAAAAACAACTCACTTTGCAACCTGCAAGAGCTCTCTTGGCTCTTTGCAAGGAGAGGAAGAAAACCCTAACTGTGAGAGAACAAGAGAAAACCTGATCTTTGTGAGCTTGGATCCGGCGATCAGAGGCTTCTTCCGGCGATCCACTGCAACTGGAGGATAGTCTACACATGGGGAAGCTTCTCCAATGCCGAGGTTGCAAGCTGCATCATCCTAGAACTCGGAGGAAGAAGTTTGTGGAGGCTTCTGGGCACTGCCCAAGGAGAGCTTCAACAACCATTTAGATCCCTTTGGAGATTTTTACTGAGGCAAGTAACCCTTACCCGTTGTCCATGTGTATGTCTAGTAGGTCTTAGGCATTTTATGATATTTAATTCGTGCCCTGGAACCCCTACATTCACCCATCTGGGGAGTTCAGTCTGTGTTTTTCACAGACAGGAACTTAACGGCAAGACCTCTTGCCATTAAGATCCGAACTAGGCGGCATCATCGACTGCCGTTAATCTCCTTGAACGGACAGACCTTGCCGTTTAGTACTTTAGGACAGAACAGTGAGCTGTTCTTCCTTCTATATGACTATTTTCCGGATTCCTTCGCATCAGGATATACTATAAACGTTATATGTTATGTAATATAGATAATGGAATGTGTTGTGAGATTTTTATGTATTTCTGCAATTAGTATAAATTGTTAGTTTTATGTGAAATGCATGTTAGATGAGACCTTGAATGTGGCAGAGTTCTGTTCATATGATTCCTGTGAAATTTCAGTGCCATAAAAATCGTTGAGTGATGTGCATGTATGTCACTCCGGTTCTAAAATTTGGGAATTTTCCATGACCATGCTATTTGTTATAATTTATGTATGGAAAAATAGGGAGCATGTGTAGGATGCTTTAAATTTCAGTAAATGTATGATGCTTGATAATTCGGGGAAAATTCATGTGATAATATGAATGTTAGATGCAGGTTAGTGAACGATTAAATCCGACCTTGACACTATGCTTCTATGATAAACTGAATTATAATGGCATGTGAATGAGTATTTCATTTCTGTAAATTCTGTGTGGCCCAGAAAAAAATACAAGAAATTGTATGTATGATCTAAAACCTGTAAACAACATGTGTTAAAATCTCATGTGATTGGGCAAAGTAGATGAAGTTGTGAAGTTTCTATGCAAAAGTGAGTTATTAATGCATGCTTATCATGAATATAGATTGTTAATGAGTTTCAACATGATTTAGGAAAATTGAATGTTAAAGTTCTGTTAACAGTAGCATCATGTTAGGAAAAAACAGAGCCATGTGCACAAATGAGAATTTGAAATGATGTGTCAAATCGTGTGAAATGTGTGTGGTAAAAACGGAAAATGTTTAAAGATGTGCCATGTGTGACACTGCTTCCATAGAGGGCTGTGGACCATACTGTGGTAAAGTCCCCACGGGAAGGTTCATGTGTGTGATATCCTATGGGCAATAGATGAAATCCTGGAGGGGACAAGTACCACTGGTTAGGGTGGAGAGTTCTTCTCCCGGTCTGCGGAGTCCAAGAGTCGTCACTGTGTGCCTAGGTGACGTCTATGTGTTATGTCACGCCCTGATTTAGCAGCAGAATAAATACCGGGGGACGTGAACGATACAAATAGACGTATCACAGTTGAATAGCGCATAGTCACGATGGAACAAAAGAACACATTTGAGGTATAAGATGGTCATCCAAAATTATACTTTATTCCATTCCATTCAACTAGATACAACTTACATAAGAAAGAACCAACTAAAGGATCCATTATTCAAATAAAACTTCCAGAAAAGTTAACTATTACATAGACTACTCAATTGTCTATTTCTAATCTATCATCAACTCATATGGAAGGTGCTAATCACTCTTGCCCTGCCCCATCGGACACACTGGTTCTTCATCACTTCCTGAAAAAGGGTAGGATGATAGGGTGAGCGAACTAGCTCAGTAGGATTTACATCTCAATATGGTGCGGGCACTAGTATACATGATTAACATTTAAAAAGGCAAGATATGAACATGATGACAATGCATGCAATACTATAGATCGAATAGCAAAGTAGAACGGATATCATTTCAGATCAAAAGTCGAGATGCATATATACAGTGGACAGATATTTCAAGAATAGAATCGTATCAAAAAGATTGGCCATATTCAGACAGATATCATGTGTTCACATGATCAGACGTATCATATCAAATCATATCATATTAGATCACATCAGACTTATCATATCAAACAAAGGCACATTCACACAAATCTTGCATATCGTATCAGTGCCATGCCACGCACCACAAGTCCATACTCCCGCGGTAAAAAGTACGTTGGGGGGTGCTCTCCCCAGGACCAGACAGGGCCCCTATTGCAAAGGCATTGGTTCAAATTTGGACCGGAGTCCCACGTTGTGCCGAACAAAACAGATTCATATTATGGCCACAGAGTTCAATAACAAGCTCATAGTAAAAGAAACATGATCATTCATAGAGTCAAGGTATGACAATAGCTCAAGAGAACAAGGCAGGATAACGACGTATCTTATGTTTCATAATTCATTAATGTCTTGACTTGAGGATGTTTCAAAAGACAGATCATATACAGAACATGTGCTCTCAATTTCCAAGAAGGGTGTGCCTATTCGTGCAAATATGTAAGTGACGAGTTACGGATCTTTCCTGCAATTGACAAATGATTATTTGAACACCGAAAAAACATAAACTATGAAACCATATGCAAATTATGACATTAACTCCACTAGCAAGTCCATACCAACATGTATTCATCCCCACATTCATATCATATTCTTATCTTATCAATTGACAATAAGCAAGATCACAAGATAATCCAATGGACATAAGATCAATCACAATTACACATTAGAATCGTATTCATATCATTACTATTTTTCAATGGGTTGATTTATTTTAGGTTCAGCATACCCTATAACATCATGCACATACTAGTAGACATCATGAAATGATCAGACCCAAATTATGTCATTTTTTTGTAAGGGTAGTGTCGACACCCCCTTACTGGTGTCGACACAATGCTTCAAACACAAGACAAAATAATGTAAAATGGTCAAGTAGTGTCGACACTAGTTCGGGTAGTGTCGACACAGTGCTTCAATACAAGGCAAAAAGGTCAAGTAGTGTCGACACTAGTTCAGGTAGTGTCGACACTAGAGACAGCTCCGAGAAAACCTTCTAGCCAATCTGGGACAGTGTGTCGACACTAGCCAAGTAGTGTCGACACTAGAGGCCTTCCCAGAAAACCATCTGGGCTGTTTGGGACAGTGGGTGTGTCACACTAGCTCAAGTAGTGTCGACACTAGTGCCCTTCCAGAACAAAACCTATAAGTCATGTGGAACCCGAAAACACATCAGTGGTTTACTTACCCCGCTTATAACTCTCTAATAAATGACATTTAGATAAAACATTCAACATTAAAGATGACGAAGTCAACTAGTAGAAGAACTTTGATGTTGGGGGTTTGATCTAATTCAGTCTCAAATCCCACGAAAACATATAAAGAACAAAAAGTCAAGTGTAGCCCGAAATCGCTGTATCATACAGAGACTCTTTACCATATCATAACTCTCTAACGAAAGACTTTTGGATAAAATGTCCAACATAAAAGATGATCGTGATTACAAGTAGAAGAACTTTTATGAAGGAAGTTTAGTCAAATCGGTCTCGAATCACATGCATAATATGAAGAATAGGAAAAAGCTCTAACTATGCGAGACTTCGGGAAAACTATGAATACGCAATATATCCATGAAATTGAGTCAAACCAAGTGAAAATAAACCTACACTCAAAGATCTACATGATGGTGTTAGTTTATTTAATCTTGGCCCGAGAACACCTACCTTGAATGCTAAGAACTCTCTGCAGATTTCTGGGTTGATGCAGAGCGAGGTTGAGGAAGACTACAATTTTCCCCAGTCGTTCTCCACTTCCCTAGCGCTCCAAACTTGCTACTCTCGACCCCAACTTGTCTAAACCTTCCCCAAGAGTTTAGGGACGAGTTCTTATAGTTTTAGGGTGTAGTTAAGAGTGCTAACGGGACTAGGAAAGGGCTACGAGTTCTGTTTCCCACTTTCCGCAAAATCTGGGATTCTCTCACCCAAAAGAGGTAGCAACGGTTTAGGAAACCACCAATTGGGTTGGTTCGGTTTTGGCTTACCTTGCATGACTAATTACCTTAATTTTAACCCTAACTTGCCCTCTCCAATTATGGCATAATTACATACACGAATTTCTGGGAAATTTCCTATCCTAGTTTATTTATATCCTTGGGCCAAATGTGCTCTATTGACCCAATCTTGTTAATGGGTCATTAATACATGGTGTTGGAAGTCTCTCTAATATGTTTATTTAATTTATCCTCCTATATTTCAAAGTTTTTAAATCACTAAATTTTCGAGGTGTTACATCCTCCCCCACATAAAAAAATTTGGTCCCCAAATTTACACGTAATGGTATTTCGTACCTGAGAATAGTTCTGGGTGATTTTTCTTCATTCTTTCCTCTGTTTCCCTGGGCAGCATTGTACTCCTCTCTCGACTCCATTGGACCTTGACCATAGGTATGGTACGATTCCGAGTCGTTGAATCTTCCGATCCAACAGTTTGATCGGCTTCTCTTCATAAGTCAGGTCCTCCCGAATCTCCAAGTCTTCATGGTTGATTACATGGTCGGCATTGAATAAATACTTCCTCAGCATGGATATGGGAACACATTATGCACGTTCGCCAGCTGTGGAGGTAGTGCAAGTCTATACGCCACCTGACCAATCCTTTCCAGAATTTCAATGGCCCTATAATCTGGGACTCAACTTTCCTTTGATCCCAAATCTTTGAATCCCCTTGAAGGTGAGACCTTCAAGAAAAACATGTTCGCCAACCATAAATTCTAGTTCTCTCCTTCTCTTGTCTGCATAACTCTTCTACCTGGATTGTGCTATCTTAGACGTTCCCTGACAATCTGAACCTTTCTGACAGTCGCCTCAACTAAGTCGGTCCAACCCATTGGTTCTCCCCCAACCTCTTCCAGCAAAGGGGTGATCTGCAACTCCTGCCATATAAGGCTTCAAATGGAGCCATCTTGATACTTGCCTGATAGTTGTTGTATATGCAAACTCCATCAGGTAAAACTGATCATCCCATCGCCCTCTAAAATCTAGCACCAGAGCACGAAGCATATCTTCCACAATTTGATTGGTCCTTTCGGTTTGCCCATCAGTCTGAGGATGGAAGGCAGTACTAAAATTTAGTTTAGTACCCATTGCTGCTTGCAATCCCTTCCAGAAGTGTGAAGTAATCTGGGGTCCTGATCCGATATTATGCTAGATGGAACCCCATGCAATCTAACTACTTCCTTAACATAGTGCAGCCAATACATCCAGGACCAGGTACTCTTAATCGGCAAGAAAGAGCCGACTTAGTCAAACGATCAACTACTACCCAAATGCATCCATACCACCTCTAGTCTGGGCAATCCCATGATAAAGTCCATACCGATGCTATCCCATTCCATTCTAGGGATTTCTAGTGGTAGTAGTCCACCAGATGTACGGAAATGCTCGGCCTTGACTTTCATGCATGTTAAACAGTACGATACGTGATCGGACACATCCCTCTTCATGTTTGGCCACCAGTACGACCTTTTCAAGTCTTGGTACATCTTTGTTGCTCCCGGATGAATCGTGTACTTGGACTGTGAGCTTCATTTAATAACCTCTTCTTGAGCTCTCCATGATCAGGGACACATATGTTTACCTCGGAATAGTAATCTTCCCTCAACTGATAGTGTGAAGTCAGGTCTTTGTTAACTTCTCCCTGATCTCAACTAAGAAGGATCCTCTCCCTGTTTCTCCTTGATTTCGGTCAGTAGAGGATTGTATCTGGAGATTGGAGATCATTACTTGTTTTCCTTCTTTTCATGTCTAAGTTCAAGCTTGCAAATTGCTCCAGTAACTTCCATTCGCCCAGCATCATACTAGCTAGCATAGCTCCTGGTTGTCTACTTAGAGCGTCTGCCACTACATTGGCTTTCCCAGGGTGATACTGAATGGAAAAGTCAAAGTCCTTAAGGTACTCAACCACCTTCTTTGTCTCATGTTAAGCTCCTTTTGTGAGAACAAGTATTTCAAACTCTTGGGTCAGAAAAGACCTTAAATTGCTCACCATAGATATAATGCCTCCAAATTTTCAAGGCGAATACTACAGCTGTCAACTCCAGGTCATGAACCGGGTAGTTCACTTCGTGGATCTTCAACTGTCTTGAGGCATATGCTATTACCTTCCCTTGTTGCATTAAGACGCATCCCAGACTGTTCCAGAAGCATCTGAATAAATTTCAAATCCTCCCTCTTCAGTGGGTAAGGCGAGGACATGAGTAGTAGTCAGACATTCTTCAAGTTGTTAAAACTCTCTTCACATTCATGGTCCACACAAACAAGCTTTCCTTCCGGGTCAGCTTGGTTAATGGCACTGCAATCTTTGAGAATCCTTTATAAACCTTCGATAATATCCTGCCAATCCTAGAAAGCTCCTGATCTCTGTGAGCTTGTCGGTCTTTCCCATTTCAGCACAGCCTCAACCTTTGATGGATCAACAGCGATACCATCCTTGGTTACCACATGTCCTAAAAAGGATACCTCCTTAAGCCAAATTCACATTTGCTTAGCTTGGCATATAATTTATTCTCCCTTAAAATCTGTAATGAGATCCTCAAATGCTCCTCATTCTCTTCCTTCGTCTTGGAATAGATCAATATATATCGATGAATACCACCACAAATTTATCAAGATATGGGCGATAAATGCTATTCATCAACTGCATGAAACTGCAGGGCATTCGTTAGTCCAAAAGGCATAACAATGAATCATAATGCCCATACCTGCTTTGGAAGGTTGTCTTGTGAATGTCTTCTCCTTTGATCCTCAATTGATGATAACCAGATCTGAGATCTATTTTAGAGAAGTATCTAGCTCCAGATAATGGTCAAACAACTCATCAATCCTTGGCAAGGGTATTTGTTCTTGATGGTTAACTGATTTAGTTGTCTGTAATCTATACATAGCCTCATCGACCCATCTTTCTTCTTGACGAAGAGGACAGGTGCACCCCATGGCGATGTACGCGGTCGGATGAAACCCTTCTCTAACAGTTCCATCAGTTGCTCTTTTAATTCCTTCAGTTCTGCGGGGGACATTCTATATGGTGCCCTAGATACTGGTGCTGCTCCAGGGGCCACTCGATGGTAAAATCGACCTCTCGCTCAGGAGGAATCCTGGCAAATCTTTGGGAAAAACATCAGTGTATTCGCTGACAACATGGATGTCCTCAACTTTGACCTCTTTCGTGATGACAACAGCAGCAAGAAAGGCATACAACCTTTCCTCATCATCATTTGGCTTGTAGTGCAGAATAAGTGACAATCTCCTGCGTTTCTATCCCCTGTGAACACTAGTTTTGGGTAATGGCTAAAGGTTACCCGACTTCTCCTGCAGTTGATACAGCCCCATGTTCAGACAACCAGTCTGCTCCCAGTATCACATCATACCCCTCCATATCCATACATATTAAATTTGCTGGTAGGTTTGAGTTTCAATCAACACTTCACTAGAGGGTATATGGTTTGTAAGATTGGTGCCAGGACCAATCGGGGTTGACACAACTATTCCAGATTTCATTGGGATGGGTTTCACAGGTAGGGTATCAACAAATATTTGAGATAAAAGGAATGCGTAGCTCCCGTATCAAAGAGAACATATGCGGTCGGGAAAGAATAGTGAGTGTACCTTCCACGATACTCCTTCTTCAGCAGCTTCCAGTTTCTGGATAGCTTGCAATCGGCCTTGCCTTCTTGTCTATTCGGACGCTTGTCCTGAGGAGCTTGTTCTTTCAGTATTGGGCAGTCCGAGATCCTATGGTCACGACTACCATAGCGCAGGCATCTCCCTTGCGCTCTCCAGCATTGTTCAGACGGTGACTAGCTTTGTCACAGTGTTTGCACCTTTCTCCCGTTGCCACCACTATCTGCTTACCTAACTCCTTTGCTTTTTATCAGCTAGTTCATTTATTCCGCCACTGGGCTTTTCTTCCAATGGTCGGCTGATACCTTCCTGTAGAAGACACTTGCTCCCTTTTCGCGGGTCTTCCCATAATTCTTTCAGCAGTCCATGGCATCTTCCAGTAACGAGCCTTCTTTACCATGTCAGCATAGGTTTGAATGTCCATTGGCACCAGTTGAGTGATGAACTAGGGCCTCAAGCCATTCAGAAAGCATTTTGCCTTCATCCTTTCTGTCCCAATTAAGTGGACAGCATAACGGGACAGACGAGAGAATGAGGCCTCATACTCAGCCACATTGAGTCCTCTCTGCTTAACAAGCCGCAAAATTTGGCTGCATTCCATTCCTAGACCCTCTCAGAAAAGTACTTGGTGTTGGATTGCTCAATGAACTGAGCCCATGTTAGTTGCTGGCCATTCAATGTTGCTTCTACCGACTCGCACCATGCCCTGGCATCCTTTTCCAATGGAAAGTCGCCAGTAGTACTTTGTTCTGGTCCGTGCATTGCATGACCTGAATATCTTTCAATTTCCTTAACCCAGTGTTCAGCAACATCTGGGTCAGTACTCCCTTCAAATCTAGGCGGATCCATATTCGAAATTTCTGATGGAGATCACGGCTCCGCGGTTACCTCCACCCTGGGTGGCTTGTAGGATAGCCTGAGTCAAGTTTTGTATTTTTCGTTGCATGTCCCTAGCCTGGGCATGTTCAGCGGCCATTAAGGTAATTAGTACCTTCAAGATAATAATATGAGTCAGTCATTTAAATATAACATTGTGACTTCCTTCCCATGGCTCTACCCAAGCTCACATCAGGTACGACAGATTTTGACTCGTGTAATCTAGTTTCATTCTATGTTCTTATTCCCTTGGACCCTAAAGTTTAAGGCTCTCTGATACAACTGTCACGCCCTGATATTTAGTAGCGGAATAAATACCGGTGGGACGTGAACGATACAAATAGACGTATCACAGTTGAATAGCGCAGAGTCACGATTGAACAAAACACATTTGAGACTATAAGATGGCATCCAAATTATACTTATTCCATTCCATTCAACTAGATACAACCTTACATAAGAAAGAACAACTAAAGGATCCATTATTCAATAAAACTTCCAGAAAAGTTAACTATTACACAGACTACTCAATTGTCCATTTCTAATCCATCATCGACTCATATGGAGGGTGTCATCACTCTTCCCTGCCCCCATCGGACTCCACTGGTTCTTCATCACTTCCTGAAAAAGGGTAGGATGGTAGGGTGAGCGAACTAGCTCAGTAGGATTTACATCTCAATTGGTGCGGGCACTAGTATACATGATTAACATTTTAAAAGGCAAGATATGAACATGATGACAATGCATGCAATACTAATAGATCGAATAGCAAAGTAGAACGGATATCATTTCAGATCAAAAGTCGAGATGCATATATACAGTGGACAGATATTTCAAGAATAGAATCGTATCAAAAGATTTGGCCATATTCAGACAGATATCATGCGTTCACATGATCAGACGTATCATATCAAATCATATGATATCAGATCACATCAGACTTATCATATCAAACAAAGGCACATTCACACAAATCTTGCATATCGTATCAGTGCCATGCCACGCACCACAAGTCCATACTCCCGCGGTTAAAAAGTACGTTGGGGTGCTCCTCCCCAGGACCAGACAGGGCCCCTATTGCACAGGCATTGGTTCAAATTTGGACCGGAATCCCACGTTATGCCGACAAACAGATTCAATTATGGCCACAGAGTTTCAATAACAAGCTCATAGTAAAAGAAACATGATCATTCATAGAGTCAGGTATGACAATAGCTCAAGAGAACAAGGCAGGATAACGATGTATCTTATGTTTCATAATTCATTAATGTCTTGACTGGGGATGTTTCAAAAGACAGATCATATACAGAACATGTGCTCTCAATTTCCCAAGAAGGGGTGCCTATTCGTGCAAATATGTAAGTGACGAGTTAGGATCTTTCCTATCATGTATGCAATTGACAAATGATTATTTGAACATCGGAAAACAAAACTATTGAAACTCATATGCAAATTATGACATTAACTCCACTAGCAAGTCCATACCAACATGTATTCATCCCCATTAATATCATATTCTTATCTTATCAATTGACAATAAGCAAGATCACAAGATGATCCAATGGACATAAGATCAATCACCATTACACATTAGAATCGTATTCATATCATTACTATTTTTCATGGGTTGATTTATTTTAGGTCTATGCATACCCTATAACATCATGCACATGCTAGTAGACATCATGAAATGATCAGACCCAAATTATGTCATTTTTGTAAGGGTAGTGTCGACACACCCCTTACTGGTGTCGACACAATGCTTCAAACACAAGACAAAATAATGTAAAACTGGTCAAGTAGTGTCGACACTAGTTCGGGTAGTGTCGACACAGTGCTTCAAATACAAGGCAAAAAGGTCAAGTAGTGTGACACTAGTTCAGGTAGTGTCGACACTAGTTCAGGTAATGTCGACACTAGAGACAGCTCCGAGAAAACCTTCTAGCCAATCTGGGACAGTGTGTCGACACTAGCCAAGTAGTGTCGACACTAGAGGCCTTCCCAGACACCATTGGGCTGTTTTGGGATAGTGTGTCGACACTAGCTCAAGTAGTGTCGACACTAGTGCCCTTCCAGAACAAAACCTATAAGTCATGTGGAACCGAAAACACATCTCATGCAATGGTTACTACCCCGCTTATAACTCTCTAAAAAATGACATTTAGACAAAATGTTCAACCCAAAAGATGACGAGGTCAACTAGTAGAAGAACTTTTATGTTGGGGGTTTGGTCTAATTTCAGTCCGAATTCAAGAAAACATATGAGGAACAAAAAGTCAAGTGTAGCCCGAAATCGCAGTATCATACAGAGACAGTCTACCACATTCATAACTCTCTAACAAAAGACTTTTGGACAAAATGTCCAACATAAAAGATGATTGTGATTATGAGTAGAAGAACTTGCATGAAGGAAGTTTAGTCAAATTCGGTCTCGAATCATGAGCATAATATGAAGAACAGGAAAAAGCCTAACTGTGCGAGACTTCGGGAAAAACTACGAATACGCAATGTATACTCCATGAAATTGAGTCAAACCAAGTGCAAATAAACCTAGACTCAAAGACCTACATGATGGTGTGGTTTCTTTAATCTTGGCCCGAGAGCACCTACCTTTGAATGCTAAGAACTCTCTGCAGATTTCTGGGTTGATGCAGAGCGAGGTTGAGGAAGACTACGATTTTCCCCAGCTGTTCTCCACTTACCCAGCGCTCCAAACTTGCTACTCTCGACCCCACCTGTTGCTAAACCTTCCCCAAGAGTTTAGGGACGAGTTCTTATAGTTTTAGTGTGTAGTTAAGAGTCCTAACGGGACTAGGAAAGGGGCTACGAGTTCTGTTTCCCACTTCCACAAAATGGGATTCTCTCACCCAAAAGAGGTAGCAACGGTTTAGGAAACCACCATTGGGGTTGGGTTCGGTTTTGGCTTACCTTGTATGACTAATTACCTTAATTTTGACCCTAACTTTCCTCTCCAATTATGGCATAATTACATACACGAATTTCTGGGAAATTTCCTGTCTTAGTTTATTTATATCCTTGGGCCAAATGTGCTCTATTGGCCCAATCTTTGTTATGGGTCATTAATATATGGTGTCGGAAGTCTCTCTAATATGTTTATTTAATTTATCCTCCTTTATTCCAAAGTTTTTAAATCACTAAATTTTCGGGGGTGTTACATGTTATGTGTATGTGATGTGTCCTTCTAATGGTTGTTTGGACTATGTGTCACGGCATCTAATGTGAAATGTAAATGTGAATGTGTAAATTGTGTAATGTGAAATGTACAGATGTGAAATGTGTAAAAGTGGACCATGTGAATGTGTAATGTGTAACCATGTGATATAAATGTATTAGAGTGTAAAATTGTAATTCATGTTATGAAATATTAAGTTCATATCAAACAACAACCTTCATATGTCTAAAATGATGCCTTACATGTACAAGAATGTGTAGAATCCATGTTAGGAGTTCTTCTTTATATGTGTGTGAGATTCCATGCTTAGAGGCTACCCTGTTAGCTTAAATGAAAATGTTAGCTCTCATGTGAAGGGATGAGTAGAAAGCATGTGATAGGTGTTTTTGTTTGAGATGGCATGAATCATGTATCATGTGCTGTGAAGTTGTAGAAATACCATGATAGGTTGTTTCGTATCATTGTTTTAATCATGCTATATGTTTTGATGCAATGAAATTGAATGTAGGACTTACTTGTGATGTATGCATGTATGATGTGAATGGAGTTTACTTGATGAGTCTTTTAGAGTCATTCCTTGCTTCGGCGTACAGGTTTAGCAGGTGACCCCACTCCTTTGGAGGAGACTGTGGAGAGCGACTCCGAGCGAGGAGAGTAGCTTTGTGGAGTCACCATAATTGTACTTACTTTCATAGTATGTAATTGGAATTACGTATTTGGAACTTATGTAATTGTGCACAAGCAATGTAATTTGAAATTTGTAGTTCATTTGTGGACTGTAGATCTTAAAATTGCTATATTGATCATGTATGAATAAATGTGGATGATGAAATGAAAGACAATGTTCTTTTTCTTCCGCTACTCTGTATTTATATTTGTGTACATCTCAATCATGTGTTAGTGCTTGGATAAATGACCCACTGTGACGAGACTCACTATACCGACGTGGATTGGTATAATCGTACCGGTATAAGGAGGGTCGTCGCAGAGATTGGTATCAGAGCGACTTGGTGAGACTGTACATAATATCTGATTCATCATCTTCATTACATGCTAAATCTTTATAAATTGTCCACATGTGTAGAATTGATTAATAATGAATGGAAAATAGATAATAAAATGGTTAGGAGTAATTAACATAGCTCTAATGGTGGCTGAAATTATTGCAGTCATGGCTTCGCGTGGTAGACGTGGCGGTGCTCCTGCTCGTGAGGGCGAGCAGAGTGAGGACAGGCTGAGGAGCAGGCCCGGAGGGCACCCCCCCCTCAGGGTCCTGTACTTCCCCCACCGCCGCCAGTGGATTATGGAGTGTTCATGCAGGTCTAGTGCAGGCCTTGCAGACGCAGGCCCACACCCAGGCTGCACTCCAGGCCTAGTTGGAGGCTCAGGTTAGAATAATGAAACAAAGAGTAGTCTACTTTATTTAATGGCATGATGTTGTGCTGAATATGTGTTGCTTGTTGTTTGTTGTAATAGGCTCAAATTCCAGCTCAGGACCATGGTGGACCTTCCATCATGGAAAGATTCAAGAGGATGTTGCCACCCTCTTTTAATGGGGAGAGTGACCCATTACTAGCTGAAAACTGGATGAGGGAGATCGAGAAGATCTCCGGGCTATTAGGTGTGCGGACAATGATAAGGTTACTTTAGCCACCTATATTCTACAGTTGTGTGTTAGTTTTATTTGTTTATATCCCTGTTAAGTTCGAATTGTTTAGTGTGGTGCTTATGAAGATTGTGTTACAAGAGAGAGCTGATGTGTGGTGGGCTTCCTTACTGCGTACCCAATTCGAGGACGGAGCTATTGACGTGGCTTGGGACAAGTTCGTGAGGCTCTTTTGGGCCAAATTCGTCCCCGAGCATATCCAGGATAGGATGGAGCAGGAGTTCCTTTCCTTGACCAGGGCTCCATGACCGTGCTTGAGTATGAGGCCAGGTTTGCAGAATTATCTAAATATGCACCTCATATCGTGGTAGATGAGCGCAGGAAAGCAAAGAAGTTCGTGATGGGCCTGAAGCCATCACTGAGGACGAGGCTAGTGCGTTTGACCATCGTACCTTGGACAAGGCCCTTAGCGCTGCTTGTAGGCAGGAGGGTGAAATTGAGCAGTACCTCGAGGAGAAGAAGGCTTCGCAGAAGAGGCCTGCAGCTACGTTCCAGCAGCAGACAAGAAGAAAGCAGTATACCAGGCACCGCAGCGTCCAGTAACAACCAGCAGTGCACATGTATCTTCTCAACGTTCCTCTGGTGTGAAGAAGGAGTGTCCCCATTACGGGAAGACACACGGTGGTACGGAGTGTTGGATGGTAGCGGGAAAATGCTTGAAGTGTGGGAGCGTGACCAAAAGATCAAGGATTGTCCGAGACTTCAGCAGGGAGTCCAGCGCGGAGCGCCAGCCCCAGCAGCAGCAGCAACGCCAGCTACAGGTAGACCAGGAAGGCCTCAAGCCCCAGCTCGAGTGTTTTCCCTAGCATGAGAGGATGCCGAGCAGGCGGAGCATGTCACCGAAGGTAAGCTTCTAATCCTAGGTGTGCACGCTCGGGTTTTGTTTGACACGGGTGACACTCACTCATTCATCTCCGAGCATTTTGCTAGGCAGTTAGCTCTAGAGTCAGGCATATAGTCTAAGGATTTAGAAGTTCCGTTGTCTGTACACACACCTGCGGGTACGTATCAACTGGAAGTGTATTCCGTCGTTACCTGTGTGCATTGAGGATAGAGTCCTAGAAGGGTGTTTCTTCTTGCTAAAGATGAAGGACTTTGATGCTATTCTTGGTCTGGATTGGCTAGAGGAGCACTATGCGTTAGTAGATTGTCGTGGAAGAGGATTGTTTTCCGCATTCCTAGTGAGGACGAGTTCTCTCATCCCTTGCCAAGGAACATGGCGGGAAAGTTGTTATCTCTGCCATGAAGGCGATGCGCATGGTAAACAAGGGTTGTGACGCGTTTCTGGCCAGCGTGGTGTTAATACCTGAGGTTGGTGAGTCACGTACTCTTGTAGAGATTGAGGTAGTGCAGGATTTTCCAGACGTCTTTCCTGATGATTTGTCTGGATTGCCACTGGATAGAGAGATAGAGTTCACCATAGAGTTGCTTCCGGGCACCTCTCCTATCTCGAAGGCTCCATATCGGATGACACCTGCGGAGTTAGCCGAGTTAAGGAGGCAGTTGCAAGAGTTGCTAGATAAGGGATTTATTCGCCCTAGTGTTTCCCCTTGGGGCGCACCTATCTTATTCGTAAAGAAGAAGGATGGACACTTAGGTTAGACATCGATTATAGGAAGCTAAATCAAATGACAGTGAAGAACAGGTATCCCTTACCTCGTATTGATGATTTGTTTGACCAGTTGCAAGATGCATCAGTCTTTTCTAAGATTGATTTGCGATATGGTTATCATCAGTTGAGGATTAGGAGTGACGATGTGTCCAAGACGGCATTCAGATCCCGTTATGGACATTATGAGTTTTTGGTTCTTCCTTTTGGATTGACCAACGCCCCTGCAGCGTTCATGGATCTCATAAACAGGGTGTTTAGGCCGTATTTAGATAGCTTTGTTGTAGTGTTTATTGATGATGTGCTGGTCTACTCTTCTGATGAGGCCACACACCGTCAGCATTTGAGGGTAGTGCTAGAGGTTCTTCATGAGCATAAGCTGTATGCTAAATTCAGCAAGTGCGATTTCTAGTTGTGCGAGGTTCATTTCCTCGGGCATGTGATCTCGGTGCTGGTGTAGCAGCTGATCCAGCAAAGGTCCAGGCAGTATGGGTTGGGAGACCCCTAAGACCCCTTCAGAGATTCGTAGTTTTCTTGGTTTGGCTGGTTACTATCGGCGATTCATTGAGGGATTTTCATCCATCGCCGCCCCATTGACTCAGCTTACCAGAAAGGGAGTGAAATTTGTCTGGTCTGAGAAGTGTGAGAGTAGTTTTCAATTGTTGAAGACTAAGCTCACGTCAGCTCCGGTGTTAGTCTTGCCGAGCGGTGTAGAGGGTTTTGCTATCTACACGGATGCGTCTTGGATGGGCTTGGTTGCGTTTTGATGCAGTAAGGAAGGGTAGTGGCGTATGCTTCTCGTCCAATTGAAGGAGCATGAGCATAACTATCCGACTCATGATTTGGAGCTTGGGCAGTGGTTCATGCACTAAAGATCTGGACACTATCTTTATGGTGTCAGATTTGAGGTGTTCACCGACCACAAGAGCTTGAAGTATCTTTTCTCCCAAAAGGATTAAACCTGAGGTAGAGAAGATGGATTGAGTTCTTGAAGGACTATGACTTCGACCTTCAGTATCACCCTGGGAAGGCGAATGTCGTAGCTAATGCCCTAAGAAGGAAGAGGTCATCTCTCCAGCAGGACTGGAAGATGTTGGAGGATGCGGCTTGCGCGTTGACGAGTTAGAGCCATCGCTATGCCAGGATTTTGTAGCCCAGTTATCCCTTAGGTCCTCGGTTTTGGATGAGGTGATCGAGCAGCAAAAAGCCGACCGTAGACTCCAAGAGTTAGTGGGCAAGGCGGGCATTGCTCGTGACGAGGACGGTGTGATTAGGTTTCATCACCGTGTCTGTGTCCCTGATTTGGTAGAGTTCATGAGCATGTGTTAGCGGAGGCCCATAGATCGCGATTCTCTATTCATCCGGGTAACACTAAGATGTACCAGGATTTGAAGAGGTCCTTTTGGTGGTCCGGTATGAAGAGGAATGTGGCGGATTATGTGTCCCGATGTCTAGTGTGTCAGCAAGTGAAAGCCGAGCGGTAGCGACCATCTGGTCTTATGCAGAAGATGGAGATCCCAGTATGGAAGTGGGAAGCTATCACTATGGATTTGTTTTGGGTTTGCCTCGATCTAGACGGGGCAATGACTCGATTTGGGTAGTCGTAGATAGATTCTCGAAGACTACGCATTTCTTGCCTATGAAGAAGAAGCAGCCAGTAGAGAGCTTGGCTAGATTGTATGTTAGTAGCATTATTAGACTGCATGGTGTGCCGAAGTCGATCATTTCGAATTGAGATCCGAGATTTACTTCGAGGTTGTGGAAGGGTCTTCAGAATGCTTTAGGTTCGGAGCTGAAGCTCAGTTCGGCGTTTCATCCCCAGACAGATGGACAGTCTGAGAGGACTATCTAGACGCTTGAGGATATGTTGAGGGCATGTGTGCTGGATTGCAAGGATGATTGGGAGCGTCATCTACCTCTAGTGGAGTTCGCATACAACAACAGCTTTCATGTGAGCATTGGTAAGGCTCCATTTGAGGCGTTGTATGGAAGGCCATGCAGATCTCCTTTATGTTGGGAGGAGGCAGGCGATAGATAGCTGATCGGTCCAGAGTTAGTTCAGGGGACTTCAGATAAGATTCATCTTATTAGGATGAGGCTTGTTGCGGCACAGGATAGATAGAAGAGCTATGCCGACAACAGGAGGAAGGATCTAGAGTTTGAGGTAGGTGAGCATGTCTTTTTAAAGATATCGCCCACGTGTGGTGTGGTCAGGTTTTGCAGGCATAGCAAGTTAAGCCCTAGATTCATTGGCCTGTATGAGATTCTCAGATGATTGGGCAGCGTGGCATATGAGCTAGCTTTACCCTCAGCTTTAGCTAGTGTTCACCCTGTTTTCCATGTTTCTATGCTCAGGAAGTATGTCCGAGATCCATCTCATGTGATTAGTCACGAGCCAGTGGAAATTCAGCAAGATTTGTCGTATGTGGAGCAACCAGTAGCTATTCTTGACCGGAAGGTTCAGCATATCCGGAACAAGAGGATTACGTCGGTAAAAGATTTATGGCAGAACTTCTCGCGAGAGGAGGCTACTTGGGAGCTTGAGGATGCGATGAAGAAGAAGTATCCCCATTTGTTCGAGTAGTGTCGTTTAAACTTCGAGGAGGAAGTTTCCTTAAGGGGAGAGGGTGTAAGGCCCTCGAATTTTGTCCTTTTATTTGATATCATTTATGGATTCATGCTCGTGTGTAAATACTATATATGCATATGTAGATATCTACGTACATATTAGCTAGGTGTACTTATGCATGCATGCGTATGTATAGTTGTAAATATTGCTTGATTTCCTGAACATATATGGCATGTAAGTATATAGTGTAAGCATGGTTTTCTGAATGTTTTTAAGCTCTGGCCGAAGAGCAAATTGGCGTCAACATGGATGGACGTCCATGATGAGTCAACGTCCATGTCGATAGATGCCAACACTAAAGTAGGACCATCTATGTGGACGTCTATTTCTCTGACTTCTGTGCGCAACAGACCCTGAAATTCTGGGGAAAGCTAGCTCACCGATTGGGGAGACGTCCCCAACGGCTCTCAGCCCTCCCATCAGACCCTGCGTGAGATCCCATGCCTGTTCTTATAAAAACAACTCACTTTGCAACCTGCAAGAGCTCTCTTGGCTCTTTGCAAGGAGAGGAAGAAAACCCTAACTGTGAGAGAACAAGAGAAAACCTGATCTTTGTGAGCTTGGATCCAGTGATCAGAGGCTTCTTCCGGCGATCCACTGCAACTGGAGGATAGTCTACACAGTGGGGAAGCTTCTCCAACGCCAAGGTTGCAAGCTGCATCATCCTAGAACCCGAAGGAAGGAGTTTGTGGAGGCTTCTTGGCACTGCCCAAGGAGAGCTTCAACAGCCATTTAGATCCCTTTGGAGATTTTTACTGAGGCATGTAACCCTTACCCGTTGTCCTGTGTATGTCTAGTAGGGCTTAGGCATTTATGAGATTTAATTCGTGTCCTGGAACCCCTACATTCACCATCTTTGGAGTTCAGTCTGTGTTTTTCACAGAGTCTTGCCGTTAAGATCCAAACTACGCAGCATCATCGACTGCCGTTAATCTCCTTGAACGGCCAGACCTTGCCGTTTAGTTCTTCAGGACAGAACAGTGAGCTGTTCTTCCTTCTATATGACTATTTTCCGGATTTCCTTCGCATGCGGTTATATTGTAAACGTTATATGTTATGTAATATAGATAATGGAATGTGTTGTGTGATTTTTATGTATTTCTGCAATTAGTATAATTGTTAGATTTATGTGAAATGCATGTTAGATGAGACCTTGAATGTGGCAGAGTTCTGTTCATATGATTCCTGTGAAATTTCAGTGCCATAAAAATCGTTAGTGATGTGCATGTATGTCAGTCCTGGTTCTGAAAAATTGGGAATTTTCCCATGACCTTGCTATTTGTTATAATTTATGTATGGAAAATTAGGGAGCATGTGTAGGATTCTTTAAATTTTAGTAAATTGTATGGTGCTTGATAAATTCAGGGAAAATTCATGTGATAATATGAATGTTAGATGCAGGTTAGTGACTGTTAAATCCGACCTTGACACTATGCTTCTATAATAAACTGAATTATTAATGGCATGTGAATGAGTATTTCATTTTCTGTAAATTCTGTGTGGCCTATAAAAAAATACAAGAAATTGTATGTATGATCTAAAACCTGTAAACAACATGTGTTTAAAATCTCATGTGATTTGGGCAACAGTAGATGAAGTTGTGAAGTTTCCATGCAAAAGTGAGTTATTAATGCATGCTTATCATGATTATAGATTGTTAATGAGTTTCAACATGATTATGGTAAATTTCTGAATGTTAAAGTTCTGTTAACAGTAGCATCATGTTAGGAAAAACAGAGCCATGTGCACAAATGAGAATTTGAACTGATGTGTCAAATCGTGTGAAATGTGTGTGTGTTAAAAACCGAAAATGTATAAAGATGTGCCGTGTGTGACACTGCTTCCATAGAGAGCTGTGGAACCGTACTGTGGTAAAGTCCCCACGGGAAGGTTCATGTGTGTGATATCCTATGGGCAATAGGATGAAATCCTGGAGGTGGACAAGTACCACTGGTTAGGGTGGAGAGTTCTTCTCCCAGTCTGCGCAGTCCAAGAGTCGTCACTGTGTTGCCTAGGTGGCGTCTACGTGTTATGTGTATGTGATGTGTCCTTCTAATGGTGGTTTGGACTATGTGTCACGGCATCTAATGTGAATATGTGTAAATTGTGTAATGTGAACATGTACAGGTGTGAAATGTGTAAATGTGGACCATGTGAATGTGTAATGTGTAACCATGTGATATAATGTTTAGAGTGTAAAATTGTAATTCATGTTATGAAATTATTAAGTTCATGTCAAACAGCAACCTTCATATGTCTAAAATGATGCCTTACATGTACAAGAATGTGTAGAATCCATGTTAGGAGTTCTCTTTATATGTGTGTGAGATTCCATGCTTAGAAGGCTACCATGTTAGCTTAAATGAAAAATGTTAGCTCTCATGTGAAGGGATGAGTAGAAAGCATGTGATAGGTGTGTTTTTTGTTTTGAGATGGCATGAATCATGTATCATGTGCTGTGAAGTTGTAGAAATACCATGATAGGTTGTTTCATATCATTGTTTGAATCATGCTATATGTTTTGATGTAATGAAATTGGATGTAGGACTTACTTGTGATGTATGCATGTATGATGTGAATGGAGTTTACTTGTTGAGTCTTTTAGACTCATTCCTTGCTTCAGCACACAGGTTTAGCAGGTGACCCCACTCCTTTGGAGGAGACTACGGAGAGCGACTCTGAGCAAGGAGAGTAGCTTTGTGAAGTCACCATAATTGTACTTACTTTCATAGTATGTAATTGGAACTTATGTATTTGGAACTTATGTAATTGTGGACAAGCAATGTAATTTGAAATTTATAGTTCATTTTGTGGACTGTAGATCTTAAAATTGCTATATTGATCATGTATGAATAAATGTGGATGATGAAATGAAAGATAGTGGTTCTTTTTCTTCCGCTACTCTATATTTATATTTGTGTACATCTCAATCATATGTGTTATTGCTTGGGTAAATGTCCCACTGTGACGAGACTCACTATACCGACGTGGATTGGTATAATCGTACCGGTATAAGGAGGTCGTCAGACCACTGTTACTAACTGATCTAGTCTGGAGGCTGCTAACGCCAATCTCAAAAGGGCTATTCATTGTATGGAGGTTTTTTGGGCTCAAAAAGCACGGTTAGACTGGCTGGAAGATGGTGATAAGAACACTGCCTTTTATCATGCAGTAGTCCAAGGAAACAGAAGAAGAAACAAAATAAATAGACTTCAGGTGAATGGCTTTTGGTGTGAGGACCAGGAGGTCTTATCTAAGGAGGCGGTAAGTTACTTGAATCCCTTCTTCAGTCTTCGGATCATGCTATTGACGATTCTCTTCTTAGTGCTATCTTTAAGCTTATATCTGCTGATCAGAATAATGTTCTTTGTGAGATCCTGGATAAAAATGAGGTTAAAAATGCTGTGTGGAACATGAAAGGCAGTAGCGCCCCTGGGCTAGATGGATTTAGTGGCTCTTTCTATACCTCCTGTTGGGACATTGTGGGTGATGATGTTTATGCTGCAGTCAAAGGCTTTTTCAGTGGCTTTCCTTGTACTAGAGGTGTGACTTTGACCCATATTTCTCTTATTCCTAAGAAGGACCACCCGGTTACCTTTAATGACTACAGACCTGTTAGTTTATGCAATTTCTCCTACAAGATTGTCTCCAGAATCCTGTGCGACAGATTGACCAGTATTCTACCCATGATTATTTCAGAAGAGAAAGGTGCGTTTGTTAAGGGTAGATTTATTTTGGATAACATCTCCATGGCAAGGCAATTGGTCAGGGACATTGGTCGTAAAACAAGAGGCAACAATGTTGTTTTCAAATTGCATATCAAAAAGGCATATGACAATGTAGAATGGGATTTTCTTTTTGCAGTCCTGAAGAAATTTCATTTTTCCTCCCGATTTATTTCTTACATTGGTATGATGATCTAACTGCTGGTTTTCGGTCCTCTTTAATGGATCCTCGGCTGGCTATTTTCATTCTTCCAGGGGCTTATGCAAAGGGGATCCAATTGCCCCCGCCTTATTCATCATTATGGAAGAAGCTCTAAGCAGAGGTATCAAGAACATGGTCAGTACTGGTTACCTTCTCCCTTATTCTGGTCCTAGGGTTGCCCTTCCCCCACTCACCTCCTTTATGCGGATGATGCTCTTGTCTTTTCGAATAGAAGCATCAGGAATGTTAGACAGTTGATGGTTTTTTTACAGAAATATGCTAACACTTCTGGTCAGCATATCAACCCTACTAAGAGTTGCTTCATGTTAGCTAAGAAGGCTCCCGCCCATGCAACCAACAAATCAAAGCGGCCACTGGTTACACGAGGAAAACTGGTAATATCATCTATCTTGGCATTCACCTTAAACTTGGCAGAATGACGAGAGTGGATTACAAATTTTTGGTGGACAAAGTGAATAGAAAACTTCAAGAATGGAAGTCTAAACTGCTTTCTCAAGCTGGTAGGACCACTCTTATAAACTCTGTCATCTCCTCTCTACCTATTTATCTTGTTGCTGCCTCTTATATTCTGAAGTCCATCATTTCATGTTTTGAGAGAGCGTTAGTTGCTTTCTTCTGAGATGGCACTGATGGTGCCCATCTCCGGCATTGGGTGGCCTGGACTACTATTCAGAAGTCGATTATTGAGGGTGGCCTGGGGGTTCGTAGCCTGTGGCATGTACAAATTTTTTCTGGCAGTAAAGCAGATATGGAACATCAAACAAAGCTCTTCTCTTTGGGTCTCCTACTCTAGAAAGAGGTACTCTGTTAATAACATGACTAGCTTATCCGGGATGCCTAAGGCTGTCTATAAGGAAGCTTTGAAGATTCTAAATGATAATATCCGATGGGTCCATGGTAATGGCAGGAAGATAAAAATAATCCATGATATATGGTTTGGTGATACACCTCTCAGCAGCACGATCCAGTAGACAATGAGAGTGCGGGAGCCTCTTTGAATGAGGTGTTTTCTGATATTCACGCCCTCTTAGATCCAAGTTCCCTCACTCGGTTGTTGATGGTTTGATGCTTTCTGATGATGAAGACAAGTGTATATGGGCGCCCTCCTACAATGGCTCTTTTTCCACTAAGTCTATCTATAATCTGATCAGACCGATGGGTGTGCAAAGATCGGCACTAGATATGATCTGGAATAATTACTTCTACCGCAGAGCCTCCTTATTCTCTTGGAATATTTTAAACTGGGCAGTTCCTGTTGATGGTCGCATATCTGAAGCAGACATTCCATTGGTGTCTCGCTGTTCTTGTTGTAAGTTTCCTCAGATTGAAGACTTGACCATGTTTTCATTCATAGTGATATTGCTCTCACTCTTTAGCGTTGGTTTCATTAACTTATCTCTCCGAGGGTCACCCTGCATAGCCATATTACTGCCTGTTTGTGGAGTTTTATTCAGCACTCTAACATTAGATCTCCTTATGGATTTGTTCCTCTCAATACCATCATTCTTATGCTGTGGGAAATTTAGAAAGGTAGATGCTTAAGAAGGTTTATTCCACTTGTATTTCTGTTCGAGTGATCATCAACAAAATTAAATTCAGCATCCTGCACTCGCTATCTAAAATTAAGTTTAAGGTTTCTCCTAATTCTTTGGAGATGTAGACCCTTCATGACTTCGGCTATGTTCCTTTGTGCCCTGTCAAGAAGCTAAAAATGATTAGATGGATTCTTCCTATATGCGATTTCAGTCTTAATGTTGATGGTGCTTGTAAAGAAAATCTTGGGGAATGTGGCAGTGGTGGTTGTATTAGAGATCCTCATGGTCATGTTCATGTGTCTTTCTCTTATTTTTATGGCACAAGGACCAGCATGATTGCTGAAATGAGAGTGCTTTGTGATGGTCTTCAGTTGGCAACTTCTTTAGGCTTCAAGCTTTCTACTGTGTACTCAGATTCACAGGTTCTGGTGAACTCCATCAGAGAGAATAAGACTGTTGCTTGGCATTTGTACAGATGGTGGAGAGAAGTTAGAACTTATTTCAGCCGTGGGTCCTTTCAACTGTCTCATGTGTACCGGGAAACTAACCAGCTTGCTGATTCTCTTGCTAATTTAGCAGTTAAAAAAAGGCAAAATGAGGTTTTCCAGGGGGCGCAGGCCTTACCACATTCTTGTAAAGGGCCAATGGTTATTGAAAAATTTGGACTCATGCATGTTAGAATGGTATAACTACGGTATGCCCCATGGATCTTGTACTTATATCTTTCTTTATAATAGTTTTGGCCCAGGTTGCCCTCCCTGGTGGAGTGGGAACATTTTTCCCTTTCTGGGGGAGAGTGCACTCTCCTAGTTTGAGGCCCTAAGAACCACTTTTGCCAAAAAATAAAAAATAAAAAATCTCACGTGATTCCTTCTGGTCGCTTTATTTCGATGGAGCTCTGAATTCTAGGGGACAGGGCATAGGAGCTATTCTGCTCACCCCAGAAGGAATCACCATTCCCTTGGCATACCAACTCCAGCTCCCTGCCACCAACAACATCTCTGAGTATGAAGCTATCCTAGCTGGTCTCAAACGCGCCTATCTCCCAGGCATGCATCAACTCAAGATCATAGAAGGCTCTCAGCTCGTCCTTCGGTAGGTCCTTTCTACTTAACTCACTCGTGACCCTAAGCTCAAGCCTTATCAAGATTTTGTCACATTCCTAGCTAAGCAATTCTGCAAGCTCATTTATATTCATACTCCTCTCTCTCAGAACATCTTGGCTGACGCCTTGACATCTTTAACCTCATCCCTCTCCTTCCCTCTCAGCCAAAGTGCTGAGACTATTATTGTCCAAAGGTTGGAAGCACCATCAACTCCAGATCCTTGGTTCGACAACCTTAGGACTACTTCCATTATGAAGGCAGAGAGGAAAGAAGCGAAGGAAGTGATGCTTATGCAGCTTGGAGAAATAAAGGAAGAAGAAAGGCCATGGTACCATGAGATTGAGTATTATTGCAAGGACGGTACCTTCTCATAAGAAATAGAATCAGAGGATAGAAGAGCCATCCATAGGGCAGCACTAAGGTATACCATTGTTGGAGAAGTGTTGTACAGATGCGCCCTAAATGGGATGCTCCTTATATGCTTGCTAGAAGAAGAAGCTTGGAAGGTAGTGAAGGAGCACACTAGTGGGTGTGGAGGGCATGTAAATAGCCAAATGTTAGTTAAGAAGATCTTTAGGCAGGGCTGTTACTTGCCAACCCTAGAAGAAGATTGTGCCATCTACGTTCATAGGTGTGTAAAGTGCCAGCTCCATGCCAATAAGATCTATGCTCCATCTTCCTCCGTACATCCACTATCATCTCCATGGCCTCTGTCCATGTGAGCCTTTGATATCATTGGACCCCTTGGTGATCCTAATGCTCAAATTAAACAAAAGTCATTCATCCTCACTACTACTAAGTATTTCACCAAGTGGGCTAAATATGAAGCATTCGCAGAAATTGAAGGATCAACCGTGTGCCAATTCATCATGAAGAATATCATCTCACGATTTATAGTGCCAAGCGGCATCGTCACCGACAATGGCTTCATATCTCAAGAGCTTCAAGACCTATGTAAGAAATTCAACATTTCTCTACATCATTATTCTCCGTACTATCCACAGGGCAATGGTCAAGCCGAAGCCACAAACAAAACACTTTTGAAAAATTTAAAGAAAACTTGTGAGTCACACAAATTTGTTGATTGGCCTGAGAAATTGACTGAGGTCTATGGGTCTACCGTACCTCCGTCTGCACGCCCACGAGGCAGACTTCCTTTCCACTTACTTATGGGATGGAGGCGGTAGTTCCATATGAGATACTCATTCCTTCGCTAAGAGTAAAGCTGGACAAAGAACTTAATCTCGATGAACGTCGAGATGTGTTACTTACATAGCTAGAACTCTTAGACGAATGGCGTCTAGCCACAGCCAATCATGTGCATTCATATCAAAATAGACTCTAAAGATCATTTCAAAAGAAAGTGATTGAACGCAAATTCCAAGAAGGAGACATGGTTTTGAAGTGAATTTTAAAAAATCCAAAAATACAAAAGCTAAAAAAAAAAAAATAGAAAAGCCAAAATCCAAAAAAAAATAGAAAAGTTCAAAAATCGAAAAAAACATAGAAAACACAAAAATCCAAAAAAATTGAAAAAATCCAAGATCTAAGAAAATTATGTGTACATATCGTTCTTTTAGCATGCATTGTTACTTTCTATTTTCGCCTATTTAATAAGATTCAGTCCCTTGACAATCATGAAGTTAAAGTCAAACCTTGCTTAATGCAAGGGCTGAGTTAAAGAGCATATCTAACATGGTTTGTTAAGTGCACAGGAACAGGATGTTTTGAACAAAGTAGCGAAATACTCAATATCTCTCTCTTACTTCTCACTCGTGTCAATCACATTCCAATCAGCACATTCTCAACATTGGTACAAAAGTAAAAAATCCACTAAATATGAACATCATGTACTAGATAAAGGGAAGGTGGTTCACAAGCTCCTCACTGTCCATCACCACTCTTCCCGGATCCCTCGTGCCTCTTGGGTGGAGGTGGCATCTCACCACCATCCCTAACACTCTGAGCACTCAGCTCCCCCTCTCGGCACCTCTCCGCCTCCTCGTTCCTCTAATAGCTGGAGGAACCTACTAGATACTGTCTCACCGAGGCACCACTCACCACGCTCCTGTTCCTACTCCGGCTCTAGCCGATCGCTGTCACTAGGCTTCGAAGCTGGTTAATGCAGATCTGCTGCGCAGACATCTCGACACATGGTCGGTTCAGCTCTGCCTGGTCTACTGTGGACCCCTGCACATGCAGCATCGCTAGCTCCTGTGATAGCTGACCCACCTGCGCCACAGCTGTCTCTGCTTGGAGGCGCCACTGAGCTGTCACTGTCCCTGTCACCGCTGCGTCAGCCTGCTCGCGCCAGTGACTTGCCTAGCCAGTGGCAGTCCTCAACTCCACAACCTGCATCAATTCATGTTAGTATGCAATATTTAATTAAAAGTGATCAGTTCGAGCCACACATACCCTCTCCTCCAATGCTACCTCTGCCTCCCCTGCCCTTATGAGGGCACCCGCCAACCGATCAGTAAGGTCAGGTTGGGGATGCCCTGCTGCTACCTTAGACGAGGATGCACCGACATCCTTAGCCTTGCCAACTCCGCACGCTGCACATGAAACACTTGTCAACATCTTAAGCTAAAGAAACTGGTATTTACCGAAGTTTGAGTGTGTACTTACCAGTTGATCAGCCTCTCTCCTGGCGATCTTCCGGTCCTGCACGACGTAGTGTAGCAAGGCCTAGAGCGACGCTATCTTCCCAGTCACGTCTTCCTAAAAAATACCAAAATCATGTCAGATCCAATTTAAACAAAATATTCCATAGGGTCAAGTTCATAATTCTACCTGTCGCCAGGCTCCCCTATAGACCCTCGTCCTATACTTCAAGGTGAAGGACTGCAAGTATGCCTTGTCGGTTTGCGCATCGGATGTGACCTAGCACCCTCGGTGCTCCCAATCTACAATCTACTACTTGGGCCTCTCGTGCCAGTCTGTCGTGTCGTGGAGTCCCTTGAAGCTCCAGCCAGGTCTAGGTGTCCTGCCTCGACTAGGGAACTCCACAGCACTCTAACGTAGGCTGAGCACCCTCTAAGTCATGTGCAGATGGAGGGGAAGCACCAAGTTGAGAGCATGCACCCTCATCTCCCTCCTCCTGATATGGCTGCCACACCACCTGCACAACAAAGAACAAATCTTGTCAGTCACCCAAAGCATTTAAGGAAATCAACTAGGGATCAAGAAAGAGGCTAGCACTTACATCCAGCTGAGGGTAGATGTCGATGGCATCCTGGATGGATGCTAGTTGCTCCTCCAGGGGGTGCGTGTCCTGGCACAGCACCCAGCATCTCGCCAAGGAACTAGGCCCGGTCGCTCCAACATCCCCCGCCCTAGGCATGGGAGGTGAAGGTGATGATCAGATCATCCCCATATAATTTCATGAAGTATATATCTATTTTGGTGATTACAAAATCCTAACAATTAATATCTAACAGTTTTCATGAAGCTTAGTCACAGGAAATAAACTAGGCAAAGTCAAGCAAAGACTTGTAAGTAAATCCTTACAATGTTGTTTTTAATTTTCAGAGCATGAAATTTCTCTAAGTACACATCAACTCGCTTTGAAGCATAACTATTTCATAAGTCATCGCAAAGAATAACTATTTCATAAGTATCATATCATTTTTGGGTTTACATCGATTTCGATCTTAGAACGATTTGTTAAGTGATCGCATCGATTTCGATCTCAGAACGATTCGCTAAGTTGTCGCATCGATTCCGATCTCAGAACGATTCGTTAAGTGATCGCATCGATTTAGATCTCAGAACGATTCGTTAAGTAATTGCATCAATTTCGATCTCAGAACGACTCATTAATTGATTGCATTGATTTCAATCTCACAACGATTCGTAAGTGAGCATAACGATTTGCTCTCATAACGATTCGACAAGTGAGTATAACGATTTCAATCTCACAACGATTTGTCTCACATAGATTTTGTTTCACAACGATTTGCTAAGTGAGAACAACGATTTGCTCCCACAACGATTTCAATCTCACAACGACTTCGTAAGTGAGCATAACGATTTGCTCTCATAACGATTCGACAAGTGAGTATAACGATTTCAATCTCACAATGATTTTGTAAGTGAACATAATGATTTGCTCTCATAACGATTCGACAAGTGAGTATAATGATTTCAATCTCACAACGATTTGTCTCACATTGATTTTGTTTCACAACGATTTGCTAAGTGAGAACAACGATTTACTCTCACAACGATTTCGTCCCACAACGATTTCCTCACAACATCGACTCGATAAGTGAAACAACGATTTTCTCACATCGATTTGAATATAACGATTTGTTCACAATGACCCACTTATAACGATTTGGTTATAACAATTTTCTCATAACGATTTGCTTATAGCGTTATAACGATTTGGTTTTAACGATTTGCACATAACGATTTGGTATCCAGAACGATTTGGTTATGGATGCATAACGATTTGTGCGTACAACGATTTGTTTACGAATGAGCAATGATTCATATGAACAATGACTCATTCATCCAACGATTCTATAAGTCATGTTCATATCAATTTCATGAGCTACAACGACTTGATATTCAAATATCTTAACTAGTCAAAGTCATCATGGTATTTCTCTTTTATCCATGCATTAAATATAACGTACATTTCTCTGCACGATGCATGTCCAGATATCTTCTATTCTTATGCTTCTGCATATAATATCTTTTTGGAAAGATAGAATGAAATTTCTATTTTGATGTATTCTCACTCTAACGTGACTGACAACAAGAGACAGCTTAGTTGTCTATGTTTTAGCATTTAATGTGTGCAGGTCTCTGACAGCACGACTCTATACAACGTTGGATAAAGTAGAAGCTAGAGGATATCAAGAAGGATTTTCTTCTTACGTGCATGGAACGCAAAGAACCATTGACTACAAAGGAAAGCCATGCAGTCTAACATTAGCTGAACATAGAGACAGCGGATACTTCAACGGCTACATTTTTCAAAGAAGATATAAATAGAAGACTGGTGCCTACGTGAAGATAGATCTTGAGAATTTAAAATTAGCAAGCACCATAGAAAGAGCTCAAGCCTTACTCTATAGCTGTCATAGCTCTTGCTCTCTATGTGTAGTGTAAAAACCTTGAGAGAACCTTCAAGTATTGAGAATAGTCTGAGTTGTAGATCTTTTTCCCTCTTAGTATTCGCTTCAGATCAAGCATTGTGCTATTAGCTTGGTCCAGGGGCGTATCATCTCTTGTTCACTCTGTTGTGTTTATTCCCTTCGTGTGATGGAAGACCTGGGGATTCCAGGTGTTTATTCCCTTCGTGTTGAAGGAAGACTTGGTGGGATCCAGGGTGTTGTTTTCCTTTTCGGATTGTGAAGAGAAGACCAGCTGCGGCTGGGTGTGTAAGTGTCCTTGAGAGGGATTGTACCCTTGGGTAGTAGAATCCTGAGTTGTTGCTCAGGGACTGGATGTAGGACTCCTGTGGAGAGGTGGTCCGAACCAGGATAAAATCTTGTGTAGTGTGATTGATTGCTTTGTGTTTGTTGTTTACTTTTCACTAACGCTAACAATTATCGAAGTGCTTGTTGTGTGAACATTTTTGTGGACAGGTTTTAAATAACCAATTTTAAAGAATCCCATTCACTCCCCCTTTGGGCTTGCTAGCTGGGAAACAAGTGGTATCAGAGCTAGTCTCTTCGACAAAGAAGAAGATCCAACGATTTGAAGAGAAAAGATCAAATGGCAGCCGAAGGTCACTTCGAAGGTTAGTCAGTAAACATGCCACCATTGTTCGATGGTGAAGACTACACATATTGGAAAACAAGGATGTAATTCTTTCTACAAGGTCTTGACTATCAAATCTAGTCGATAGTTGAAGAAGGCGATCTCCTAGTCACGAATGAAAAGAATAAATGGACGGAAGATGACAAGAAGAAGATTTCTCTGAACTGCAAGGCCAAGAGTATCCTATGTTGTGCTCTTAGAAAGAAAGTGTTCAACCGTATATCAGCCTGCAAATCTGCTATGGAAATGTGGGAAAAGTTAAGGATCACTTATGAAGGTACTGAAAAGGTAAAAGAAACCAGAATAGATATACTGGTAACTCAATATGAAGATTTCAGATGCAACCCGGTGAAACAATTACACAGATGGTCAGTAGGTTCACCGACATCACTAAGATGGGCTGGTCTTGGTAAGACCTATCAGATGGGAGACATGGTAAGGGAAATTCTCAGATCCTTACCTGGCTCGTGGACTAAAAGTAACAGCAATAGAAGAGGCTAACGACTTGAAGATAATGTCGTTAGAGAAACTCATTGGGTCCCTTATGGCCCATGAGATTAACATGGAAGGTTGGGAGAATCATCTAGCAGAAAGAAGAATTCCAACGCACTCAAGGCAAAGAAGACACATCAGAAGAAGGCTCATATAGCCATGAAAGCATGAACAACAGTGAAGATGAAGAAGCAATGCTATCCAGAAGTTACAACGCATCTTGGCTAAGAAAAAGAAGTATCAGTCCGAAGAAGATACTTAAAGAAGGGAAAAGACTTCAAAAGGTCAGAAGTCAGGATGCAAAGAAGACTAAACCGATTTGCTATGAATGCAAGAAGCCCGTACATATCAAGGCAGAATGTCCGAAGCTCAAGAAAACTGAGTTCAGAAAGAAAGACAGCATCAGAAGATCCAGAAGATTTAAGAAGAAAGCCATGCCAGCAGCATGGGACCACAGTAGTGACTCGGACAACGAATCAAGCTCAAGCAATGAAGAAGAAGAAGAAGTGAACTTGGCATTCATGGCCAACGTTGAAGACAAGGTAACATCAGACTCATCTTTGTCTTCGTGCAATGAATCTGATTGTGACAACTTAGAAGAAGCTTTTAATGAACTGTATTGTAAATATAAAGAAGTATGTAAATTACTAAAAGCCAATAAGAAAAATCTCGCATGCTTAGAAAATACTAATTCATACTTAAAATCTGAAAATGAGCAAATGGAAAAACAAATTACTGAACTAAAAAGGAGAATGAATTATTATGTGAAGACATGAAAAATAAAAAGAACAATTAGCGAGTTTGGTAAACCAAGAGACTGTAAATAAATTAAAAACAGAAGTTAACACTTTAACAACAAAAAATGAAAAGTTGTCAAGCACACTAGAAAAATTTACTAATTGCAAAACAACATTAATATTAAAAGGTGCTAGACAGTCAGGTAAAAAGAAACATGGATTAGGTTATACTCCTCCCGATAATGAGAAACAGTAGTATATCCTAAAACATATCCAACTCCTAAATTTGTACCTGAACAAGACACAACATATAAATCAAATTTCAAATACATTCCAACTGAAAAGATAACTAAATGTCTTGCTGTAGCCATTGCAATAAGTTAGGACACATTAAAATATCATGTCCAACTAAACATAAAATTCGGATAATTAAAAGAAAAATTGATGATACTAACCAACCATGACCCAAAAGAACTTGGGTACCTCAAGCTTAATGTTTTTAATGCAGGGAACCTTCGAGCATCCAAATGGTACTTGGATAGCGGATGCTCAAGGCACATGTCATGGAACAGAAAGTTATTCTCACATCTTGAAGCTGAAGAAGAACAGTCACGTATGGAGACAATGGAAAAGGGACCGTGATAGGTAGTGGATCAGTAGACAGTAAAGACAAAATAGTTATCGAAGATGTGCTATGCGTCAAAGGACTAAAGCACAACCTTATTAGTATCAGCCAGCTGTGCGATAAAGGGCATCAGATCAAATTTCAAGAGTCAAAGTGCAGCATTATAAAGGATGGTACAGTCATTTTTGAAGCTAACACAGAGAAAAGAACCTGTATGTGCTTTATTTGGAAGAACTAAAGGATCAGGACATATGTCTGGCAGCAAATAAAGAGTAGTCAACAGATCTCTGGCACTGAAGACTGGGCCACTGCAGCTTGGATGGCATGAGAAAGTTGATCAAGAGAAGCTTGGTGGAAGGCCTACCCAAAGTAAGTACAAAAATGATTTGTGTCTGTGGACCGTGTGCAAAAGGTAACACACCAAGTCATCCTTCAAGTCAAAGACTGTGGTAACAACCTCTAAACCCTTAGAACTTCTACATATGGATTTATTTGGGCCAATGAGGATCACAAGTCTCGGGGGAAAGAACTTTGGATTTGTTATAGTAGATGACTACTCCAGGATTACATGGGTTTCTTTCCTAGAACAGAAGGATGATACTTTTGAGAGTTTTGTTAGTTTCAGCAAGAAAGTTCAAAAGGATAAGAAGTATAGCATCATTAGTATCCGATCAGATCACGGAGGAGAATTTCAGAATGAGAGCTTTGCAAAATTCTGTGATAGCCAAGGAATAGAACACAACTTCTCAGCACCAAGGACACCACAGCAAAATGGAGTTGCTGAAAGAAAGAATAGAACCCTGTTGGATATGGCAAGGACAATGCTATCAGAATATGATTTGCCAAGGTACTTTGGGCCGAAGCCATCAACGCAGCTTGTTACATAATCAACCGAGTGATGATCAGGCCAATCCTGAAGAAGACTTCATATGAATTATACAAGAAGAAGAAGTCGAAAATCAGCCATTTCAATATCTTTGGATGTCCATACTTCATCCACAATATGGTAAGTTAGATTCCAAATCAGATGAAGGTATTTTCATGGGCTATGTTTCTAAACCCAAAGGGTATAGAGTATTCAATAAATGTAGTTTATTAATTGAACATACTGTACATGTTATTTTTGATGAGACTAACCCTTCCTTGAGAAAGGAAGTAGATAGTGATATTGATGATACAGATGAACTGTCCAAGAACCTAAAGAACACATCTATTGAGGATAAGGAAGATCCACCTGTAATCACGGGATTGTGCTCCCCTTTGTTTGAAAATTAGGAATATGAGAGGGATTAGGAATTGACTGTGATCGCCACCAAGCAGTCATCTTTTGATGTGTAGTGAGGGACGACTGACTACGTTGGGAAGGAAGTTTGAAGAGAAGGCGTACCTGATAATGCGACGAAGGTGGCGTCGCTATGCTCTGAACTGAACGTGACGTAAGGCACGGCACCTTCTTTATCGCGACAGCTGCTATGTCTCCTTCTTCTTCTGTGGATGGAAGTTGGGGTTCTTGTCTTCCTGCTCCTCATCCGGCCGAGGGGCAAGAGCCTCACGTTGCTCTGGTCTTCAAACACCTGCCAAAGTTAATCAAACAAGGAAAACACCCATTAGAACTCGTGCATAGAAGATCTATTCAATGAAAGATGTGTAAACATGAACTACTATGGAGGGAACTCACGAGATTGAGGTTTTTAACCCCTGTGGGTGTCAAGTATGGGTGTGTGTGTCGTGTTCTAATGCTAATCTATGAAGAGAAGAGAACTATGCATGCATGAATTGAAAGAAATAATGCAAAGAAGGGATGAGGAATTGTGTAGCCGATGGAAAAACGCCCTGGAGGGATCTTCCTGGTCGTCTGGAGGGAAAACTCTCTTCGTGGAAGACGAGGCTCTCTTGCTCAGCGAACTATAGACTCCGGCCTTGCACCAAAAATGGAGAGTCGAAGTACTTATGGGTGATTATTCTTGGAAGGGCTGTGAGAGGAATAACGGGCAAGAGTCCGAGTTTGGGTATGTATGGCTGCGTATGGGCTATTGGAACTCGGAAAGGGATGTATTAGGAAGGTCTCCTCCAAATTTGAGAGGATTTGGACGTGATTTGGACGTTCAAAACAAGTAATATCCATCTATGGCATGTGTCCAAGTTTGCCTCCGAAAGGATTTCCTGTTTAAGGTCCTAAACGCGACAAGCGTCTTGTCGCCTTCCTGAATACGACGCCACGATACGTCGCCTTCCTCATATGGAAGGTGACTTTAAGTCATTTTGTGATTTTTTATGAATTTAAAATATGGTATTATTATCGCGACATAGGGGCTGTCGTTTTCAAGAACGCGACATAGGACCTATCGCCTTCAGTGACTTTTCTGTGCTTGGCCATGAAAAATGTGTCCAATCTCCATGCACAGCTTTCGGATTGACGTGCGGTTTGAAACATCGGACTCTAGACTCGGAGAGCTATAATGTGAGATTGATTGGACCGGGAAGGATCCTCCAGGGCGATGAACTAATGAAAATGATGTCATGATCGGAGAAAGCCAGCTTGACGACAATGAGCCAACGTGGGGCGTCAATGATATGACAAGAGATTTTGCTCGACTTATGGGTCAGAAATGGGTGTCTACACCACCCTTGGAAGATCTACAATAAAAGGATACATCACATGACAATCTTCCAAAGGAATGGAGGTAAAAGAAGGATCACCCCTGGACAACATAAGTGGAGATCCATCTGTTAGGGTAAGAACAAGAGGTAATGTAATTCCATGTGATTATTTAGCTTTTGTATCTCAAATAGAGCCTAAGACGGTCAATGAAGCACTGACTGAGGAATCTTGGATATTAGCCATGCAAGATGAACTAAATCAGTTCAAGAGAAACCAAGTATGGTCCCTATTTCTGAGACCATCAGATCATCCTGTGATTGGCACCAAATGGTTGTTCAGGAACAAATTGGATGAAGCTGGTGTAATCATAAGAAACAAGGCCAGATTGGTAGCTCAAGGCTATTCCCAAGAGGAAGGCATAGATTTCGATGAAACCTATGCACCAGTGGCTAGACTTGAGGGAATTAGGATTTTACTTGTATATCTTCTGCGTTAAACTAAAACACTTTCAAATGGATGTAAAATCTGCTTTTCTGAATGGTTTTATAAAGGAAGAGGTATATGTAGAACAACCGCCTAGTTTTGATGACATGGATTTTCCAATCATGTTTTTAAGTTGCATAAAGCCTTGTATGGATTAAAGCAAACACCTAGAGCTTGGTATGTAAGGCTTAGTTCATTTTTGTTAAATCATGGTTTCATTAGAGGAAAAGTAGATAGCACATTATTCATTAAGTCTAAACTTAAAAATGTGTTACTTGTTCAAATCATATGTTGATGATATAATATTTGGCTCTATTGATGAATCTCTTTGCAAGTATTTTGAAAAGCTTATGCAGGAGAATTTGAAATGAACAAGATGGGGGAGCTCAACTACTCCTCTGATTGCAAATAACACAAGGAAAGGAAGGATCTCACATATGTCAAGCCAAGTACACCAAAGAATTACTAAAGAAGTTTGGATTTGAAAATGTCAAGCCACTGTCAACACCCATCAGCACATCAACAAGGCTAGACAGTGACAAATATGGTAAGAAGGTAGATCAAAAAGTCTACAAAGGTATGATAGGTTCACTACTGTCACGCCCCGATATTTAGCAGCAGAATAAACATCGGGGGACGTGAACGATACAAACAGACGTATCACAGTTGAGTAACGCAGAGTAACAATTACATATAACCCCACACTTGAGACCTTAATAACGTCATCTAAGGTACTCTTTATTCCATTTCAATCCACTAATTACAACCTTACATAAGAAGAACCAGCTAAAGGGTCCATCATTCAAATAAAACTTCCAGAAAAGTGTTACTATTACATAGACTACTCAAATATCTACTTTTAAACTGTCAACTACTCATATGGCGGGTGCTCATCACTCTTGCCCTGCCCCATCGAACTCCACTGGTTCTCCATCACTTCCTGAAAAAGGGCAGGATGATAGGGTAAGCGAACTAGCTCAGTAGGATTTACATCTCAATATTGTGCAGGCACTAGTATACATGATTAACATTTTTAAAGGAAAGATATGAACATGATGACAATGCATGCAATACTAACAGATCGAACAAAGGAATAGAACGGATAACATATCAAATCAAATGTCGAATTGCATATAAAATGGACAGATATTTCAAGAGTAGAATCATGTCAAAAGAGACTGGCCATATTCAGACAAATATCATGCGTTTACATGATCAGACGTATCATATCAAATCTTATCATATCAGATCAAATCAAACTTATCATATCAAACGAAGGCACAATTTTCACAACTCTTGCTTATATGTTTGTGCTATGCCAAGCACCAGAAGTCCATACTCCTGCGGTTAATAAACACGTTGGGGTGCTCCTCCCCAGGACCGGACCAGGCCCCTTTTTTTTTGCATAGGCATTGGATTAAATTTGGACCAAAGTCCCATATTGTGCTGAACAAAAAGATTCATATTATGGCCACAGAGTTTCAATGAGAAGCTCATAGTAAAAGGAACATGATCATTCATAGAGTCAAGGTATGACAAATAGCTCAAGAGAACAAGGCAGGATAACGACATATCTTATGTTCATAATTCATTAATGTCTTGACATGAGGGTGTTTCTAAAGACAGATCATATGCAGAACATGTGCTCTCAATTTCCCCAAGAGGGTGTGCCTATTCGTGCAAATGTGTAAGTGACGAGTCACGGATCTTCCTAGCATGTATGCATATGGACAAATAATTAATGGAACACCGGAAAGCATGAAACTAATGAAACTCATATGCAATTCATGATATTAACTTCACTAACAAGTCCATACTAACATGTATTCATCCCCATATTCACATCATATTCTTATCCTATCATTGACAATAGGGAAGATCACAAGATAATCCAATGAACATAAGGACAATCACATTACACATTAGAATCGTATTCATATCATTACTATTTTTCAATGGGTTGATTTATTTTAGGTCCATGCATACTATATAACATCATGCACATGCTAGTAGACATCATGAAATGGTCAGACCCAAATTATATAATTTTTTTTTGTAAGGGTAGTGTCGCACACCCCTTACTGGTGTCGACACAATGCTTCAACACAAGACAAAATAATGCAAAACTGGTCAAGTAGTGTCGACACTAGATCAGGTAGTGTCGACACAGTGCTTCAAATACAAGGCAAAAAGGTCAAGTAGTGTCGACACTAGTTTAGGTAGTGTCGACACTAGAGACAGCTCCCAGAAAACCTTCTGGCCAATCTGGGACAGTGTGTCGACAGTAGCCCAGTAGTGTAGACACTAGAGGCCTTTTCAGAACACCATCTGGGCTGTTTTGGGACAGTGTGTCGACACTAGCTCAAGTAGTGTCGACACTAGTGCCCTTCCAGAACAAAACCTATAAGTCATGTGGAACTCGAAAACACATCTCATGCAGTGGTTTACTTACCCTGCTTATAACTCTCTAGTGAATGACATTTAGACAAAACGTTCAACACGACGATGACGAGGTCAACTAGTAGAAAAACTTTTATGTTGGGGGTTTGATCTAATTCGGTCTCAAATCCTGCAAAAACATATGATGAACAAAAAGTCAAGTGTAGCCCGAAATCGCAGTATCATACATAGACTCTTTTACCACGTTCATAACTCTCTAACGAAAGACTTTTGGACACAACGTCCAACATAAAAGATGATCTTGACTTCAAGTAGAAGAACTTTCATGAAGGAAGTTTAGTCAAATTCGGTCTCGAATCATGTGCATAATATGAAGAATGGGAAAATCCATAACTATGCAAGACTTCGGGAAAACTACGAATACACGACGTATACTTCATGAAAATTAGTCAAACCAAGTGCAAATGAACCTAGACTCAAGAACTACATGATGGTGTTGGTTTTCTTTAATCTTGGCCCGAGAACACCTACCTTTGAATGCTAAGAACTCTCTGCAGATTTCTGAGTTGATGTAGAGCGAGGTTGAGGAAGACCACAATTTTCTCCAGCCGTTCTCCACTTCCCCAGTGCTCCAAACTTGCTACTCTCGACCCCAACATGTTGCTAAACCTTCCCCAAGAGTTTAGGGACGAGTTCTTATAGTTTTAGGGTGTAGTTAAGAGTCCTAACGAGACTAGGAAAGGGGCTGCGAATTCTGTTTCTTAGTTTCCAAGAAATCTGGGATTCTCTCACCCAAAGGAGGTAGCAAGGTTTAGGACACCACCTCTTAGAGTTGGGTTCGGTTTTGGCTTACCTTACATGACTAATCACCCATATTTTAACCCTAAATTGCCCTCCCTAATTACTGCATAATTACATACACGAATTTCTGGGTATTTTCTTGTCCCAATTTTTATCCTTGGCCAAATGTGCTCCATTGGCCCAATCTTGTTAATGGGTCATTTATACATAATGTTGGAAGTCTCTCCAACATGTTTATTTAATTTATGTCGGTTATTTTTTCCGCGTTAACATTTTTTGACTTAGTTTATAAACTCGGGTAATTTGTCACGTGTGACGTACACTCGGCCAATCGGATATTTTTTACACGAATTTCTTGGTGGAACACTTATAGATAATATTTAGGGTTGGTTTATAATTTTTTACGAATTTTCCGATGTGTTTTCTCACGTACGATAGTGGTACGTAAGTTCTATCATTCCGATAATACGGAAGTTATTTATTTACTAATTCATACTTGGATTTGTTCATGGTCATAAGTTGTCCATTGGTCCAATTTATTTATGGACTATCCCCACATATTGCTTGGAGTCTACCCATCATTTTACTTTGGTTATGATCATATTTTATACACATGATAATGGATTTTCCAACTTATATCTTAATTATGATAATAAGTCACAATAACTCTTGAACATACCTCAAATGACTTCTATTGACCCAAATTTCTTATGGATCATTAAGGATATTATTTGAAGTCCATCTATGATTTTTATTTAATTTTCTGACTCATCGAAGTATGTGTGATAAGGACTTCCCGACTATTCCTTGATTACGACACTCAGTCGCAAAACGCCTTAAACTTGGACCCTCCGATTTCCCTTTGCAGAAATTTCTTCATGGGTCATTAGGGAGCATTATTTAGAGTTGAACTATGGTTTTTATGAAATTTTATAATGGGTTTTTGTGTGTACGATAATGACACGTGCATTTTTGCTATTTCACAAATATTGAATTTATCATTTTCGATTTATTTCTATTTTTCCAATTACTGAATTTTCGGGGTGTTACAACTACTCTATCTAACCGCCAGTAGACTTGATATATTATTTAGTGTATGCATGTGTGTTAGGTACCAGGCTGATCCCAAAGAGTGAGATTTAATTTGTGTTAAAAGAATCTTTAGATACTTAGCCAAAACTACTGATCTAGGATTATGGTACCCAAATTCATGTGAAATTAATTTAGTAGGATATTCTAATGCTGACTATGCTGAATGCAAGGTAGATAGGAAAAGCACCAGTGGACGTTGTCAATTTCTTACAGGATGTCTGATTTCGTGGTCCTCAAAGAAGTAAAATTCAGTAGCACTGTCTACAGCTGAGCTGAGTACATGGCTGCTGAAGCTGTTATACACAACTATTATGGATCAAACAACAACTTGAAGATTATGGACTACATATCAAGACAATTCCATTGTTGTGCGACAACACCAGTGCAATAAATCTCACCAAGAATCCAGTTCAGCACTCAAAGACAAAGCATATAGAGGTTAAGTATCATTTTATTCGTGATCATGTAGCCAATGGTAACATAGATATTTCTTTATTGATACACAAAATCAGTTAGCAGATATCTTCACAAAAGTCTTACTTGAAGATAGATTTACTTCCCTTAGAAGGGAACTAGGCATGTGTAAATTGTGAAAGATTTTATCTATATAAAACTGAAATATCGATTATTTCAGAATAATCAAATATTCTCTCCCTGTAGTTAACAAAATTCCTTAAAATATTGCTTGTCTATTATTTATCTGAGACTGTTCGTTTATTTTAAAGCATTCATTCATCTCGAATCATTTTTGCTTGTCGTTTTCTGCTTTATGGCGTCAGCATCTTAAAAAGTCACCTTATCTTTATCTTATATATCCTGAAATCTATTTGCAACGATTCACCTCCCGCTCTCATCTCTTTCGTCTTGCTGGAACGAAAACCCTATCATCCCCAGCATCAATTCTTTGCGATTTCAAAGCTTTCATCCCTTCCCGCGAAAAATCTCCTTGGGGCTTTTACTCCAATCCTCTTCACGACCATCAAGAATCACTTCCAGTTCGGAACCATGGTCGTTTCTGGAGTTTCCGGCAGCGTCGGGGGCTATGGAGCTGCGTTTCTCACCGTAGAGCAGCAGAGAGATTTACATCATGAAGACCAAGTTGTGCGGGAACAAAGCAGTGGATGTAGCGGACCTGGAAAAGCATGGAATTCATAGCATCATTGCAGCAATTGAGAGGATGAATGGACGAAGATGGCAACTCTGTCAGAGGTGAGTTATCCACCTAGTGAAGGCATTTTATGTTTGTTTCAAGACTGAGGAGGACGGGTCCATGACATCCACTATCAAAGGAGCCCAGATTAGGATTTCATGTGAGTTATTGGAGTCTCTATTTGGAGTTTGCACCACCGTCACAGTGGACTTCACCTGTCGACATACAGCGAAGGGTCGGGATTGTTGGACCCGAGTTCAGATTGAAGGATGGGAAGATCGACATCAACCAGCTGAATGCATTCAAGCGGATTCTGCATTTCATTGTGTGCCAGATTCTGGTCCCTAGGAGTGCCACCTACTCGACTTGTACTAAGTGGACTCTGATATGATGTTCTGGGCTATCCAGAACTAGAGCATAAACATGGCTGAGGTTATAATAGAAAGGATGAAGTTTGCATCCGCTCAGGTTTTGGGACAAGAAGAGCAAGCTAAATCTGTCCCTACCATATGCACATCTGCTCACCAAGGTATTTCAACATTTTGGCATTAGTTTGTCTGGAGCAGTGTCAGAAAAGAAGGGGCAGACTATTCGCAGCAGAAACTTGAGGAAGAGTGGATTCTCACTGGTTAATGGTGTGTGGACCAAGACCTCAGTGGCTAAGGGTGAAGCCATTATTGGCGAAGCCCAAGAAGTCCAAGAAGAGGTAGGAGAAGCAGCAGTAGCAGCAGAAGTACCAGCAGGACCAGAAGTTCAAGAGCAACATCAGAAGTTATCAGTTCAGAAATTGCAGTGGAACAAGCAGCAGCAACAGAGGTCAGAGCAGAAGAATTAGTGATCATTGGAATCCAGATTGAGATATTCCTCAACAGAATATTGAGCCAGTTGAGCGAGCTTTAGAGGCTATCAACCCCCCTCAATTGTGGCATCTATTCTTAGAAGTGTGTTGGAATCCATTCCAAGCACTCAGGGGAGCCTGATCAGTCTAGTGAACCAGCAGCAGATTTTGTGACATCTGGCCACATTCAAAAGCTGTCATAGAGGATGCTCCTATTCAGAGGGAGCAATAAGAAGAAATTGTTCCAGAGGTTGTGGCATCAGGCCACATTGCAGACGTTCCTATGGACGATGCTCCTATTCAGGGGGAGCAATCTGCTGAACAGAAACACCAACCCAAGGGAAGCACACTGCTAGTGTTCCCGTTAATGATCAGGTCAGAGAAGACATTGTTGAAAGTGCCTCAGGTGAAGAAGATAATGATGAAATGTGGAGCCCGTTGCAAGGGCAAGTAGCAAAGGGAAAGAAGCCTTCTGGGATTCCCTCTTGACTAGGAGGCCTGATCAATGGCAGAGGAAGAAGAAATTGAAGGTCAATCTGAAGCCCTTAGTTGCTAGAATGGATGAACAAGGGAAAATTCTCTGCTCTGTGCAATCTGATATAGCATCAATATTCATAAGCCAAAGCCAGTCAGCTAATTCAGTTGGAGCTTTGGGTGCTGAGCTCCACAGTGTAAAGTAAGAACTGAGAATTAACAAAGATGTTTTAAGATGGATGAGGGACAAATTTAGCAGTATGAAGTCATCCATTTCAGAGTTGACAAATCTTGTGCGAGCTCAGGTTCCTCCTGCTCCCACTCCATCAGTACCTCAGCAGTCTGGGCATCATGAAGAAGTTGTTTCTGAAGATCTAGCAGGGCCATCAGGGACAAATATTGTGGCAGAAGTGGCAGTTTCATGGTCAGTTGATGAAGAGCAGTCTGGGCCAACAGTTGTTGATGAGGTAGCTACTCCAGTGCAAGATAGTGTTGAAGCTATAAAGACTGGGCCACCAAGGCCAGCAAATCGGGCCAGTGGTTTCTCGAGGATGAACTTTTTTTTTAAGTAAAGCGTCCCTCAGAGGCCTAGCCAGGATAGTGCACCCTCCCCCAGAGGGGAGGAATGGACCCACTCCACAGAAGGAACTCTGGGATGAAGAATTAATTTTGATAATTATAAAGGAAGGTACAAAGTATAGGGCGACAACCCATAAGATCAGTCTAATATTCATTAGACCTGATCTACCAGTCAGTAAAGCCCTCTACAAGCAAAAGGTAATCTATGGAAACCCAAAAAACCTCATTACACATAGAAGAAATCACATGATTAGCAAGCCGGTCAGCCACTTAATTGGTCTCCCTGAAAATGTGGGAAAGAGCAGTGGGGTCTTCATGTAACAGATCCATAGTAGGATGCCACCAGCACTGATGTGCCAGTTTAAACATTTGCTCTTTTGAATTGATTGAACCAGGGTAGACGAATCAAAATATTTTGCAGAAAGGCAAACTCCTAGAAATGTGCTAGCAAAGACCATCGCACAACGCCCTTGTTTCAGCAATGATGTTGTTCCCAACACCATAGAAATTGGCAAGGCAAGAAGAAGCTTGCCATGTTTATCACGGATGTAACCACCACCGCCACAAATGCCAGAATTTCCTTTGGAGGCCCCATCAACATTTAACAGAAATCAACAAGGGGAGGGATCCAGCGAACCAGTTTCATCCTCTTAACCGCAGAGTGATATTGAAAACCATAGGGTGAAGAATCTGGTTTCCAATCAGAGATTGATCATTTAAAAGTTGTTTTCCCAAGAGAAAAACCAATGTGAAGTTTGATACTCCTAATGATGTCTGCAGGCCGGCTATGTTTCTGTTCGAATCTGGCAGCACATCTTTGTTTCCATAGCTCCCAGAGCATGAGAATAAGACAATATATGAAAGTAACCCTGAGGGGAGTTGAACATTGGTATTATGAATAAACTTCAAATCCTAGTAGTGATTTGAGAAATGAAGGTGAATCTTGTTGCTGACCAATGGAAGGAACCATCTTCACATGTGAACCGCAATGTCACTATTAATGAACACATGATTGAGATCTTCACATTGAGGGAAACACAACAATTGCACTTGGAAACCAAGGGAATCCCACTTTCAGAATTCTTCCATCCACCGGCATAGCCCTGTTAGAATTTTCCAGCAAAATAAAGAAGCCCTTGGATGGAGGGAATGGTGCCATATCTTCAAGATGTCAGGCCGGCTAATTCCATTGTCTTATACAATCATAAGTAGATCTAGTTGAAAATTCACCAGTAGGGGCAGCAGCCCAGATGCACTTATCCTCCTCCTGAGTTAAGTATAACCTTGAAGAGCCTGAGGAGGAATTAAGGACCTTAGGGGATGACAGGTCCATAGCAAACTCCTGCAAAGAAGTACCCGTTTCCAACGGCCCCTGTAGAATTTCAGCAATAGGTCGGACCCATACAGATGTCATTTAATATGTCAATTCTATCTCCTTTTCCATGAATCCACCTAGTATTAGAGTGGATAAGGGAGTTAGCAGTCAGGCAAAGGTGCATGGGCATCCTAGGAATATTGGAGTAATTATTTACAGCAAACCGCCTTCTAGCATAGGTAGACCATAATGAGGAACCATGGCGCACATTCCACATTTGTTTCACAACAAGGGAGGTTTGAACATGGTGGATATTCCGATACCTAAACCCCCTTCCACCTTAGGACACTGAATCTTATTCCATGCAACCCAATGACGACAGCGAGATCCATCGGTACCGTTCCAGAAAAAGTTCGCGGAACATTTCTCAATGTAAGAAATAATAGCTCTAGGAAGGAAGGAAGCTGCTGCCAGATAAACAGGTAAAGGGCTAACACCGAGTTGATGAGAATAACACAACCAGCTTGAGAGATGAGTTTGGCCTTCCAATTGCCCAGAATTTCATTGATTTTATTAATAAGCATTTTGTAATCAGATATAAGAACCTTGCCTGTTCGAAGGGGAACACCAAGATACTAGAGCGGACCAGATTGATTCATATAACCTGTCAAGCTTCTGATTTTTTGGATGGAATGTAAGGTAGCTTTCCTGTAGAGCATGAATGAGCTTTTCCCTACGTTGATGTGTTAGCCAGAAGAAAGAGCATAATTTTCCAAAATTTGCATTAATTGCTTCACATTGTTGACGCTGCCGTTGGTGAAAATTCAGGTATCATCTGCATATAGCAGGTGAGAGGGTGGCGGGCATCCTCTGGGGCCAGCATAAGGGATTAAGCGACCAGTAGAGACCATATTCCTCAATCCTCGGCTAAGTACTTCTTCCATAATAATAAAAGAGCAGGAGCAATGGGTTGCCCTTCCGAAGACCTCTGGTAGACTTAAAATATCCAGCATGCGCACCATTACCAAGACCAAGAACCAACATTAGAGACAAGCATACCAATGTAAGATAAAATCTGGACGCCAAGCCAAATTTCTTGAGGACACAAATAAGAAATCCCACTCCACACTGTCATAGGCTTTCTGAATGTCCAACTTAAAAATGGCATTACCTCCTCTGATCTTTCGATCCACATCCCGCACCAGCTGACGGCCGAGGCTGAGACTTCAAGAGCAGAAGAACCGATTGTAGCTCCAGAAGCCCCTACTCCTCCTCTTCAAACACCAGCCCCTCCTTCTCCACCATCTTCCTCCACAGCTCCTCCAGCACTACCACCTTCAAACAACCCATACCTCGCACCATTTCATCTCCAACACCATTTCCTTTGCAATCCTCCTCATCTCCTGTCACCTCCACATCTCCTCCTCCTCTTCCTCCTCCTTCTGTTGAGGTTCATCAAGCATCCTCATCCAGGAGCCTCTTCTTCTGGTCCCTCCTCTTCTGGACCATCCATTCCACCACTAGTCACCTCTCGTCCTTCCTTCACCCTCCTACTCCTCCTTCATATATAAAATCATTCCAGAGATGCTCAACTTGAACACCGGATCCAGAGCATCAAGGATGAATTTGAAGAAGCCATTCTTCGATCTGTTCTGAAGGTTACAACCTATATTCATAGGAATGGCTCTTCCAGCCATGCTCCTAAGAAGAGGAACTTTCTTCCATCCTCCTATTTCCTCTGAACTTCGCTATCCACCTCTTTGGTTCTCCCTTACAGTTGTCACTAAAAAAACCTCTGTACAGGGAATTTCTTGTAAAAACCACCTTTGCCACCATTCTGGATCTTCCCACTCTCCATCTCACTGATCACTTGAATACCATTCTTCCTTATACCTCTCTATCTAAATCTAAACAAACCAAAATCTTTTCCATGGCTGAAGCCAAGACTGAAGAGCAGTGGGCTCGGGGACAGAAATCTCTTTACAGCCAGTTTCTTCGAGCTAAATCAGCCAGGTTTCCACCTAGGGATCATTCGTTGTCTCTCTCTGAGTGGTTCCAAATCCTTCACAAGGATACTTGCGGACCTTTTATTCAAAAGAAATCAAACTTATCAGGCAATATCAGATGTACAACAACTACTGCTACCTGAATAATCTTCCTGAAGTCCAGCTTGGCCATTCTGGCAAGCTATTGCTGCTCTTGGTTCCCATGATGCTCACACCGAATCCATTACGGTTGACTTTGCAAAATTGAAATTCCAGATGTTTCTTCTTTCCGCCTCTCCATTCTCTCATCATGGAATCTGCAGTAGACTCCTTGATCTTTGAAAGGGCTGCTCAGGTACTAGCCAGAATTTCAGCTGAAAAGGCCTCTCTCTTTCCTTTCAGAGAGTACCATCGGGGCTACATCAAGTCATATATTCTTGCCCCCATTTTGGCTAAATGTGAGCGCCTCTCTCCATCCGAATGGAAAAGGCTTATCCTCTTTCTACTGAGAAGCTTAAGGCCTAATGCGTCTCAGGCCAAATCCAATCAGCCTTTGCTGACTGTTGGACAGTTCCTTGACTCCAATTCTCTTCACCTTATTCAAAATTCTTATGATTTATGGATTGAAAGATACAAGGTCTTTGTGGCTATGAAGAGAGATCTCCTGCAGCATCAGATCCACTATCCTTTGAAGATTAATCACTTTCTTCGGCTTGCCAGCTTTGGTTCATTTAGTACCTATAAACTTTCACTTGGCAACGCTGAATATGGCACTTTTCTTGGTACTCAGCGGCGTCTTCATATTCAAAAGATGCTACCTAACATGGGACCCTCTTACTCCATCTCTTCTGGGGCTTTTCAGGCTTATTTTAAGGAGCTGGAACGTTAGGCCTTTCCATTATACAACGGCACGCCTCTCTCTTGCCTCCTGCTTTCTACATCTCTATAACCCCTAAGATAAATAAAACTGTTCTTTGACCCCACTCATCTTTTCCGTTCCTGTCTTTGTCTCCTTGCGTTATCCTTTTTCTTAATGACAAAAGGGGAGAATATCACACTTCTTAAATACATAAAAATAAAAATAAATTCCTTTTATTTTTACTAGCAAAGTTACTTAGGTTTTCTTTCAGAAGAATCTATATTCTTGTTATGTTTTGTCATCACCAAAAGGGGGAGATTGATGATCAGATCATCCCCATATTATTTCATGAAGTATATATCTATTTTGTGATCAAAAAATCCTAACAATTAGTATCTAACATGTTTTCATGAAGCTTAGTCACAGGAATAAACTAGGCAAAATCAAGCAAAGACTTGTAAGTAAATCCTTACACCATTGTTTTTAATGTTCAGAGCATGAAATTTCTCTAAGTACACATCAACTCGCTTTGAAGCATAATGATTTCATAAGTCATCACAAAGAATAACTATTTCATAAGTATCATATCATTTTTGGGTTTACATCGATTTCGATCTCAGAATGATTTGTTAAGTGATCGCATCGATTTCGATCTCAGAACGATTCGCTAAGTTGTCGCATCGATTCGATCTCAGAACGATTCGTTAAGTGTTAGCATCGATTTCGATCTCAGAACGATTCGTTAAGTAATCACATCAATTTCAATCTCAGAACGATTAGTTAAGTGATTGCATCGATTTCAATCTCACAAGGATTTCGTAAGTGAGCATAACGATTTGCTCTCATAACGATTCGACAAGTGAGTATAACGATTTCAATCTCACAACGATTTGTCTCACATCGATTTTGTTTCACAACGATTTGCTAAGTGAGAACAACATTTTCTCTCACAACGATGTCAATCACACAACGACTTTGTAAGTAAGCATAACGATTTGCTCTCATAATGATTCGACAAGTGAGTATAACGATTTCAATCTCACAACGATTTTGTAAGTGAGCATAACGATTTGCTCTCATAACGATTCGACAAGTGAGTATAACGATTTTAATCTCACAATGATTTTTCTCACATCGATTTTGTTTCACAACGATTTTCTATGTGAGAACAATGATTTGCTCTCACAACGATTTCTTCCCACAACGATTTTCTCACACATCGACTCGATAAGTGAAACAACGATTTGCTCACATCGATTTGATTATAACGATTTGATCACAACGACTCGCTTATAATGATTTGGTTATAACGATTTGCTCATAACGATTTGCTTATAGTGTTATAGCGATTTGGTTTTAACGATTTGCTCATAACGATTTGTTATCCAGAACGATTTGGTTATGGATGCATAACGATTTGTGCGTACAACGATTTGTTTATGAATGAGCAACGATTCACATGAACAATGACTCATTCACACAACGATTCTATAAGTCATGTTCATATTGATTTCATGAGCTACAACGACTTCATATTAAAATATCTTGACTAGTCAAAGTCATCCTGCGTATTTCTCTTTTATCCATGCATTAAATATAACCGTACATTTCTCTGCACGATGCTTGTCTAGATATCTTCTATTCTTATGCTTCTGTATGTAATATCTTTTTGGAAAGATAGAATGGAATTTCTATTTTGATGTATTCTCACTCTAACGTTGACTGACAAAAGAGACACCTTAGCTATCTACGTTTTAGCATTTAATGTGTGCAGGTGTCTGATAGCACGATCTATACAACGTTAGATAAGTAGAAGCTAGAGGATATCAAGAAGGACTTTCTTCTTATGTGCATGAAACGTAAAGAACCGTGACTGCAAGGAAGCCATGCAGTCTAACATTGTCTGAACATAGAGACAACGGATACTTCAACGGCTACATTTTTCAAAGAAGATAAAATAGAAGGCTGGTGCCTACGTGAAGATAGATCTTGAGAATTCCAATCAGCAAGCACCATAGAAAGAGTTCAAGCCTTACTCTATAGCTGTCATAGCTCATGCTCTCTGTCTGTAGTGTAAAAACCTTGAGAGAGCCTTCAAGTACTGGGAATAGTCTAAGTTGTAGATCTTTTTCCCTCTCAATATTCACTTCGGATCAAGCATTGTGCTATTAGCATGGTCCAGGGGCGTATCATCTCTTGTACACTCTATTGTGTTTATTCCCTTCATGTGAAGGAAGACCTGGGGTTCCAGGGTGCTTATTCCCCTTCATGTTGAAGAAGACTTGGTGGGATCTAGGGTGTTGTTTTCCTCTTCAGATTGTGAAGAGAAAGCAACTGCGGCTAGGTGTGTAAGTGTCCTTGAGGGGGACTGTACCCTTGGTAGTAGAATCTTGAGTTGTTGCTCAGGGACTAGATGTAGGACTCCTGTGGAGAGGAGGTCTGAAACAGGATAAAATCTTATTTAGTGTGATGGATTGCTTTGTGTTTGTTGTTTACTTTTCACTAACTCTAACAATCATCGAAGTGCTTGTTGTGTGACCGTTTTTGTGGACAAGTTTTAAATAACCAATTTTAAAGAATCCCAGTCACCCCCCCCCTCTGGGCTTGCTAGCTAGGCAACAGAAGGTAGGTCTAGACCTATAAGAGAAGCACATGATTAGATCACATATATGCAAGTTTGCAGTTCATGAAAGCAGGACGAAGGAGGTAGAAGTACCTGAAAGAAGGGGACGAACCCATTGATTGCCATCTACTGGTCAAAGGCCTCTAGATTGTCAAACTGGTGTGGCAGAAGGACGGCACCCTAGGTGTAGTCTCCTACTCTATCTAGGTCCTCCAACAATGGTAGGAACCAGAGGTTTAGGGTTAGGGTTTAGGGTCTCCTACTCTGTCTATGTCCTCCAACAACAGGAGGAGATGGTAGGTCTAAACCTGTAAGAGAAGCACATGATTAGATCACATATATGCAAGTTTGTAGTTCATGGAGGTAGAAGTACCTGAAGGAAGGGGAAGAAGAACCCACTGATCGTCGTCTGCCGGTCAAAGGCCCCTAGACTGTCAAACTGGTGTGCCAGAAGGACAGCACCCCAGGCGTAGTCTCCTACTCTGTCTAGGTCCTCCAACAATAGAAGGAACTGACAGTGCACTGCATCGCCCCTCATGGCAAACAGAAGTCTATCAAGAAAGAACGTGAGGAAGCGACGCAAGTCCAAGTCCACCTGAGCCCCAGACTCACTAGGTAGAGTCTCCTTGCACCCTGTAACTAGCCTATCCAACTGCTCATCCGCAATCTACCCTACCTCTCACCCCGTCTGCCTCAAACCTAGGCTCTCCTACAGATATACCTTGGGAACTAAGAAAGACCTACGGCCAACTGTCAGTCCTAGCAGCCTCTAGGCTATCTCTTTGTAGCAGGGGTAGGTGAACCCACTCACCGGGCAGCCATACACCCTCAGCACGGTGATCTTGCTCACATCCTCCAGATTGGGGATCATGTGTTCCCATGGGAACACGAAGGTCGATGCCTCTGTGCACCACCGACTCTTCAGAGCTTGGGTCAGTGGGTCATCTGCCGCCATCCTATCCATGCTAAGGACCTCTCCGAACTCCCCCTCTGGAATGTCGGGAGCACCCGGTAGACAGCCAGTACGAGCAATTAGTAAACCCTAGCCTTCATCTCACCCTACAATACACAGAAAAGAAGCAACTAGTCAGTAAAACAGGCAAATTCAAAGGTCTCGGCTGAGGTCGCATCGACCCATTGGGTCGCGACCTTTTCGCGATGCCCCGATGCATCGTGACCTAGTTGCTACACACAGGGAGGCCATGACCATGTCGCAACGGCCATTGGCCGACACAACATTGTCACGACACATGACCCCATTGCGATAATCCCTATCGTGACGGGGTGAGCCATCGCATTCTCAGTCGAACCCCATCAGGAGGAAACCTTCTCCGGCAGTGGTTCTCTTGGGCTTTTCGCCCTACATCTGCCCTCCATGGGGCCTTGCTATCCACATCCACACCAAATCAGAGGGCTTAGGGCGATGGGGACATACCTTCCTCACGGTCGCTTCACGGGCCTCAGCCACTGCCTCCACATCGATAGCCAGTGTTGCTTCCTCCACCATCTCAATCTCTGGAATCTCCTCAGCTACCGGAGCCACATCCTCCCGTCGTCGGAGTCACCTCATCACTGGTTGTTTTCCCCTCTCATCGCTTTAGACACACCATTTTGGCAACATATCGAGCAAATTTCATGTTATACCGCAATGCCTCAAAGTGGCTCTCTTCAATTAACCTCTTAAGTAATTTTCCTATTTTTCTGTTTGTTTCTAGGATTTTTAGGAATTTTTCTAAGGGGTCAAAAAGGGTCTGTTGAGCGTGAGTTATTCACGTCTGACACAGTGGATGCCTTTTAGGAGGCTTTATCCGCAGCGGGTAAAACCAACACATATCACACTTCCTTTTCTTGCCATGTCTAGCAGTGTTCTTGGACCATGATCAGATCTGATACTAATTATCTAAAATTTTTATTCTTCTGTACTAATTTGCTGAACTTCAAAAAATCTGAAAAGGTTTCTGATTTAGCTTCCAAAAAGAATACCCAAGTGTACCATGAGTAGTCATCCACAATTACATAGCCATACACTTTTCCTCCAAGACTAACTATTCTTATAGGTCCAAATAAGTCCATGTGAATAAGCTCCAAAGTCTTAGATGTTGTAACCATTGTTTTGGACTGAAATGATGTCTTGGTTTGCTTTCCCTTTGCACAGGCTGTACAGATTCAAGACTTCTTCAATTTCATCTTCGGAGATGTAACGACCTGAGAACCCGACCCTCGCCCACGCCGAGGACCCGATTTTCACAGTCGCCGCCTACGGTCCAGGGACCCGGAAGGGCTATAATCTATGTCTAACAGGATATGTAATAGAAGAAAACGTCAACTGCTAAACTAGAAGTGTACGTGCGGAAACAAAAAGAGAGTGAGACCACCACGTACCACTCTAAGTACAGTCCCAACGCACGCACGCTAGTACAAGTAAAAAGGTAGGGGAAGAACAAGTCCCTTAGGGCATACCTCGAGGGTGACGTACATTGAAAAAGGGAAACCACTGCTAGCTAAGAGGACTCCGACTACCGCCCCGTCTCCTCTACCCGGCGCGCGCCCCTGCCATTGCTGAGAAGTCTCACCTGGGAAAAGGAGGATGAGCTTCACAACAGAAGCTCAGTAGGGACTACCAATCTCCTACTGGCTCTATACAGGCAGGAGAAAATGAATATAAAATAAATGACAACAGTTTATATCTTCTACCTACAAATGGAAGTGCGGAAGCGAAACTACAACTAGCACGGTACGGAAAGTACACATGGTCGAAAACTCCGTATGACTGCTCGTCGTGACCACCACACGGCTAGTAAACACAGACGGAGGGTAACTCCGCCTGGACAAAGAACACTGACTACGGAAGCACTACCACTAGTCACGGTGAGGTGCGTCCACCGACGTCTTATCCTCGACCCGGGTCCTGACCCTCACGTCTCGTCAGAGCGAGGTAGGACACAAGTAACACAATAGTAACCGCCGTAGTCTGGCTAGACCACGGTCCCACGCCTAACCTCTCCAAACGGTTCTGGGGCCGTAAGGAGCGAGGCAGTGAGAAGAAGGACTGGCTGGCCTGCGCCGGGTAGAACTCCTAACTGTCCTCGGTGTCCCAGACCACCCACGAGAGCTCTGCAAGTGACTCACACACCACTGTCCTAACCACCGTTTTCCCCTAAGCTCCAGAGTCCGCCTGGTGGCTGCCAACTCGAGCGCACTCGTAGCCTGGAGTACTCCCTCAACAGGCTCCCGAGGATGGGGGTCCCAGGCAATGGTACCTGTGGAGTTTGCGGAGCTAAGGAAGTAGTTGCAGGATTTGTTAGATAAGGGATTTATTCACCCTAGTGTTTCTCCTTGGGGCGCACCTGTATTGTTCGTAAAGAAGAAGGATGGGTCACTTATGTTATGCATCAATTATAGGAAGCTAAACCAAGTGACTGTGAAGAACAAGTATCCCTTACCTCGGATTGATGATCTGTTTGACCAGCTGCAGAATGCATCGGTCTTTTCTAAGATTGATTTGCGGTTTGGTTATCATCAGTTGAGGATTAGGAGTGAGGATGTGTCCAAGACGGCATTTAGAACCCGTTATGGACATTAAGAGTTTTTGGTCCTTCCGTTTGGTCTGACCAATGCCCCCGCAGCATTCATGGATCTCATGAACAAGGTTTTTAGACCTTACCTAGATAGTTTTGTTGTAGTTTTCATCGATGATGTGTTGGTCTATTCTCCGATGAGGCCACACACCGTCAGCATTTGAGGTAGTGTTGGAAGTTCTCGAGAGCATAAGCTGTATGCAAAGTTCAGCAAGTGCAGTTTTTGGATGCGCGAGGTTCATTTCCTTGGGCATGTTATCTCCGGTGTTGTGTAGTTGTAGATCCAGCGAAGGTCCAGGCTGTATTGGATTGAGAGATTCCCAAGACCCCTTCGGAGATTCATAGTTTCCTTGGTTTGGTGGGTTATTATCGGCGATTTATTGAGGGATTTTCATCTCTCGCTGCCCCATTGACCAAGCTAACAAGAAGGGTAAGTTTGTTTGGTCTGAGGAATGTGAGAATAGCTTTCAATTATTGAAGGCTAAGCTTACTTCCGCTCCGGTATTGGTATTACCTAGTGGTGATGAAGATTTTGCCATTTACACGGATGCATCTCGGATTGGCCTTTGCTGTGTATTAATGCAGCAAGGAAGGGTAGTAGCGTATGCTTCTCGGCAATTGAAGGAGCATGAGCGTAACTATCCGACTCATGATTTGGAGCTAGCGGCAGTGGTTCATGCACTGAAGATCTGGAGGCACTATCTTTATGGTGTCATATTTGAGGTATTCACTGACCACAAGAGCCTGAAGTATCTTTTCTCCCAAAAGGAATTAAACCTTAGGCAGAGAAGATGGATTGAGTTCCAGAAAGACTATGACTTCGATCTCCAGTATCATCCTGGAAGGGCGAATGTCATAGCAGATGTCCTTAGTAGGAACAGGTCATCACTCCAGCATGATTGGAAGATGTTGGAGGATGCGGCATGTGCAATGACTGAGATAGAGCCACATTATGTCAGGAATTTGTAGCTCAGTTGTCCATTAGGTCTTCGGTGTTGGATGAGGTGATCGAACATCAAAAGTCAACCTAGACTCCAAGAGTTGGTGGGCAAGGCAGGCATTGCTCGTGATGAGGATGGTGTGATCAGATTCCATCACCGTGTTTGTGTTCCCGACATTATAGATGTTCATGAGCATGTTTTAGCAGAGGCTCATAGGTCGAGATTCTCTATTCATCTAGGCAACACTAAGATGTACCAGGATTTGAAGAGATCTTTTTAGTGGTCTGGCATGAAGAAGGATGTAGCAGAATATGTGTCTAGATGTCTTGTATGCCAGCAAGTGAAGCTGAGCGGCAGCGACCATATGGTCTTATGTAGAAGATGGAATCCAGTATGGAAGTGGGAAGCTGTCACTATGGATTTTGTTACGGGTTTGCCTTGATCTAGATGGGGTAATGACTCGATTTGGGTAGTGGTACATAGATTCTCTAAGACTGCGCATTTCTTGCCCATGAAGAAGAAGCAGTCAGTAGAGAGCTTAGCTAGATTGTATGTTAGTAGTATTATTAGATTGCATGGTGTGCCGAAGTCGATCATTTCGGATTGAGATCTGAGATTTACTTCGAGGCTGTAGAAGGGTCTTCAGGATGCGTTAGGTTCGAGTTGAAGTCAGTTCGGCGTTTCATCCCCATACCGATGGACAGTCTGAGCGGACTATCCAGACACTTGAGGATATGTTGAGGTTGTGTGTTCTGGATTGGAAGGATGATTGGGGGTACCATTTTCCTCTTGTGGAGTTTGCATACAACAACAGTTTCCATGCGAGTATTGGTATGGCTCCATTTGAGGCATGATATGGTAGTCCTTGTAGATCTCCTTTATGTTAGGAGGAGACCGGTGATAGGCAGTTGATCGGTCTGAAGTTAGTTCACTTCGGATAAGGTCCAGCTTATCAGAAAAGGCTTGTTGCGGCACAAGATAAGCAGAAGAGCTATTCCGACAACAGGAGGAAGGATTTGGAGTTTGAGGTAGGTGAGCATGTCTTCTTGAAGATTTCGCCTACTCGTGGTGTAGCTAGATTTGGCAGGCATGGTAAGTTAAGCCCTAGATTCATTGGCCCGTATGAAATTCTCAGACGATGAGCAACATGGCATATGAGCTAGCTTTAACCCCTAGCATTAGCTAGTGTTTCATCCAGTTTTCCATGTATCTATGCTCAGAAGGTATGTCAGAGATCTATCTCATGGTATTAGCCATGAGCTAGTGGAGATCGAGCCAGATCTATCCTATGTGGAGCACCCAGTAGCTATTCTTGACCGGAAGGTTCAGCATCTTCGGAACAAGAGCATTGCATCAGTGAAGGTGTTATGGCGCAACTTCTCACGACGGGAGGCTACTTGGAAGCTTGAGGATGCAATGAAGAAGAAGTATCCTCAATTGTTTGAGTAGTATCGTCTAACTTCGAGGACAAAGTTTCTTTAAGGGGGAGAGGGTGTAAGGCCCTTGAATTTTATCCTCTTATGTAGGTGTTTTGATAGTGTGAAAAACTTATGCTTGTGTGTGTGTAGATATGCATATATACTAATTGATGTATTGTTGTAAATATATATATGTATATCTATTGTATATATATTATTCATTTACATTGCATGAATGGTATTCATTTTCTAATGTATACATTGTATATTCCATGTATATGCATTGAGTGAATATGGTTTTCTGCAGTTTTTAGTTCTGGCAAAGTGACCAGTAGGCGTCCACATGAGTGGACGTTACACCCAAGTCAGTGCCACATATCGATGGACGCAAACTCCAGCCACATCGATGGACGCAAACTCTATATTGGCGGCCAGTGATGTTGACGTTAGTCTCCCAGATCTGATGCGTCTTCAAATCCGGAAACGCCTCCAGAAATGTCGCCTCTGTTCTGGTAACCGCACCTTCAACACAGGAAACCTTACCTAAGCACGTCTCCGACCCTTGACCTTATAAAAACACCCATCTTTGACCAGATCTGACCCTTTTTGCTCTCTTGAGAAAAACCCTAGTTCTCATGTGCAAACCCCGAACTTTGAGCTCTCTGAGATCCAGTGATTGGAGACTTCTTCTGGTGTCTTCTACGACTGGGAGGGAGTCTTGGCATCGAGGATCGACATCACGACTCCGATGTGCTTCAAAGATCAACACAAACCCCGAATTTGGAGGACTTTGGAGGCTCTTTGGCTCAGGCCGTGGAGGGCTTCTCCGACTTAATTCTTCGAGTGTAGATTTTCCAAAGGCAAGTAACCCATACACGTTATCCCTACATGCGTCTAGTAGGTCTTAGGCAATTTTTCAGATTTTAATCGAGTCCTGGAACCCCCTTTCTATCGAATTTTTGGAGTTCAGTCAGTGTCTTGCACAGACAGGAACATAACGACAAGGTTGCTGCCGTAATATCCGAGGTTAGTGGCCACTTATGTTGCCGTCAACCAGGTAAGCGGCCACACCTTGTCGCTGAGTTCTTCAAGCAAGAACAGTGACCTGTTTGCCCCTTTATAATTTTATTTTACGGATTTTTGCACATGAGGATATACTATAATTTTTATATGCCATGTAATACTTCTAGTGGATGATGTTGTGAAATTTTCATTGAATATTCTATTTATTAAAATTCTTGAAATGTATGTCAGACAGGTTTTCCAACCTTGAAGTTACTGATTATGTGATCCATGTGGAATTTGGATGTTAGAGAATTCTGTACAATGTTTTGGTATCGTCAGTTCATGCCATGAGAGTTTGGAAATTTTCTGATACCTGTTAAATAGTTATATTTTCTAAACTAAAAATTAGTAAGCATGCATATCGGTTTTAAATCTGTAATAAATTGTATGGTGTAAAATAAATTCTCCAAATTGCATGTATATCATGACTATTGGTCCAGGATTTTAGAACAGATAAATATGTATATGGCACTGTGTACCATACTTATTGATGACTTCATAAATTAGGCAGAATGCATGTTTATTTATCATAAATTGTGTATGACTCCGAAAATGTGAAATTAGGGATGCATGATGTTTACCTGTAAACAGTCTGTGGTTAAATTTTCATGTGAATTGGACAACAGTAGGTACTGATTTAATTATTATATGTTAAATAGCTAGTTAAAGCATGTTTAGAGTAATTAGTGATAAATTAGATAATTACAGTATGATTTATGATTGAATTGTAACTGTTTAACAGTAGTACCATGTTAGGAAATCTGAACCATATACATGTATATGAAAATGAAATTAGTGAGTTAAACGGTGTGCAAATAGAGTGTGTTTAAAAATGGAAAATGTGTAAATGTGCCATGGGACACTGCTACATAGAGGGGTGAGAAACTGTACCGTAGTAAAGTCCCTACGGGAAGTTTCATATGTGTGTGATGTCCCATGGGTATTGGGATAAAATCCTGGAGGTGGACAAGTACCACTGGTTAGGGTGGAGAGTGCTTCTCCCGGTTCTACACAGTAACTAGATCTATCACTATATTGCCTAGGTGATAGGTATGTGTGTGATGAGATAAGTGTGTGTCCTTCTAGAGGTGGTTTGGACTATGTGTCACGGCATGTAATGAGAAAATGTGATTTTGTATATATGTGAAATGTGCATGTGAATATGTGAACTAATGAATAATATTTGAAATTGTGAACCAATTTATAAATGTGTTATATCCATGTCAAAAATAGCAAGCTACCCATGTTATAAATGTGTGATGAATGTGCAAATGTACATAGAATCCATGTTAGGAATATCTTTTCCAATATGTGTAATACCATGCTTAACTTATCTTTATAATGTAGCATGAATGGAATAACTGTTGACTTAAAATAACATGTTAAAGAATGTGTAGAAAGCATGTGATAGGTTTATTTTATTGTGAAAGAAACATAAGGATGTACCATGTATGATAAACTTGTAGAAGTATCATGTTTAGGCTTTCTTTTAAGGGTTGTCCAATCCATGTTATACGCATTAGTTGTTTTATTTAGAAGGTAAAATGTCCATGTGATGCATGTATGCTTAATGTGAATGGAATTACTTGCTGGGTCTTTTAGACTCACTCTTACTTCGGCGTATAGGTGCATATATTCCTACTTCTTCCGAGGAGATAGTCAGGAGTGACTCGGAGCGTGAGTAGGAGACCTTCGTGGAGAATTGTACTTTTGTAATTTTTCATAAGTATGTAATAAAGGGCGACATGTATTTAAGTTGTGGACAATGTATTTGATTTAATTTCAGTTATGGGAACTTTAGTTCTTTCTTGTACTATATAGACTGTGGATAAAATGGGATGATGGAATAATAATTTACATTCAGTTCTTTTTTCCGCTGTTATGTGTTCATATTTGTGTACGTCTCAGCCTATTGAATGTGTTGGGTAATGTCCCACTGTGGCGACGCTTTCTATATCGATGTGGGTTGGTATAACCGTACCGGTATAAAGAGGGTCATTACAACAGTAGCCTGGGGCATACCCCAAGGTGAAACAGAAAGTAAACTATGTTGTGTCCCTTGTTTTGATGATGTCATAGCCCATGTCTAACTAGGATACATAATCTACATTAATGCCTAAATATGCCTTAACACACTTATACTCATGATAGGCATCATCACAAAGTCGAAAGGTTACATGTGCGTCATCATAGTCAAAAGAGATAGAGTAGTCTTTTCTATTTTGTACAACTCTTTCTGCCGCCTATGTTTGCTCATCCTTCAAAGCAAACACACCGGTGTTCATTTTTGTGTTGTAACCAGCATGGGGTTTGTTCCCTGTAGTGCCCCTCTATGAAGAGAAGACCTACATTGTAGGTGGTTCTAGTACCCCTCTGTGAAGGGAAGACCTACGATTGTAGGTGGTTGTAATACCTCTCTTTGAAAGGAAGACCTGCTAGGGTGTGTACTAGCTTTTGAGCTCTTAAAAGAAGCACCTTATTGAGGTGAAACAATGGTTGCCTTTTTACCCGAAAAGAGAAGAAGACCAGCTGGGGTGCTAGGTGTTGTATGCTCCTTGTTTAAGGAAGGCCAAATGTTCTTAGTAGTTAGTGAAAATCCAAGGAGTGCTTGGGGACTAGATGTAGACTCCTAATTGATAGGAGGTCCAAACCAGGATAAATCCTTTGCGCACTTGTGTGATTGTTTCCACCAAGTTCTCACTTATTTCACACACACAACACTAAGTACTAACGATACTATCTAGTGTGATTTAATTTAGATAAGTTTTAACAGTGCAAGAAGTCCTATTCAGCCCCCTCTGAGACATCTAAAGCTCCATCTCGATATAACAGAAAACTCCCGTTAGGCGATCTCCTCCTTCTCTGGTGCTCTAGAGACATGCCTACCCAACATCTAGTGTAAATTGAGATCAAACCACATGAACACAAAAAATTAAGGGGGTTCGGACTACACAACCTTGTGTATCCTATGTACACTATCCACACACACACACAAATTGCTTATATAGCAAGTTTGAAAGACACACAATTGCCACAACCTGAGATGAAGAAAATCTCAAGTCAAAATACACACACAAGTGAATCTAGGCACAAGGATTGCTCAGTTCAACACTACACACTGTATAGAAGTAGAGTCGAGGCACAAATAGACAGTTCAGAAGAAATGGAAAGAAGATGATTAATTTTGAATCCCCTTAGCCTCTAGTCTCGATCTTCTATCGTTGAATTGCAAAAGGCTGATGACGATCCTCCAGCTTTGATGGCAAAATTCATCCTCAATTTGATCTCCTAGGCACAATCTCCTTGTCTTCTTCCTTAGACATTGAGCAAAATAATGAAGAAGCCCTTTCTGGCTGCCACAACGTTTTTTGGAGTTGTGTGGGCTTCTTCTCAAAAGGAGATAGAAGGATACCTTGTATAGGCATGTCTTTAAACTTACACGTACATGGGAGTGCGTGTGTATGAGAAAAGGACACCCTAATTAATGTCGTGTGCCGCTCACATGCAGTCACAGCGCCTTATGTTGTTGACAACCATCCCTTAGTTGTCGACAACACTGCTTTATTTCCTTCATTTGGAACTGAGTTCCTGATATATGTCTGGGTTGTTGACATACGATTATCCCTTGTTGAGTTGTACTGCTCCAGTTTCTCCATCCAGAAGTAAACTGCAAGGAATTGCCTTTAGTTGTCGACATACACATGTTGTTCATCGACAAGTACTGTTATAGTTCTTCTTTTCAGAACCAAGTTTATGAAGGTTTGTCTTCAAAGGATGTGTAGCTTCGACTAGCTGGAGATTCAACTTCATTTGACGAACTTTGATTTTTGAACTTCAACTGGTGAATTTCAACTGGTGCACTTCGACTGATGAACTTGACTGGTGCATTTCAACTAATTAGCTTCAACTGGTGAAATTGTCACTTCCATGTGCACTTAAACCTTTCTCAGAGGATTATGTCGACACCTAAAGCTTGTCTGTGTACCTATATAGAATAACAGTGTACTTAGGGTCATTAGCAAAACACATATTATCAACAATTGTCATAACCAAGTTTAGTCATCATCTAGAGTTCATGAATCAAAGTGGGATATTGCCATGTGGTTGCTATCATCAAAATAATATGAACAACACATTATCGAACAGTCTCCCTCTTTTTGATGATGGCAACCCTTACATCTTAGAGAGTCAATGTATTCAACAAGTTCACACATTTCCATGAAGAAACATAAAAATAAGAGTGGAAAGATGATACAAAAGGTTTTCTTTCATTCAATAAATTTTTTTTCAATGATTACAATGCTTGAAAATATTATTACATCAAATCATCCAACCATCATATCATCTCATCAAGACTTAAGACTCAAACTTTAAGAAACTCCCAAACATCAAGCTTAAATTCCACCTATTGCAGCAACCTTTCAAACAAGACATGTTCCCCCTAAGACTGTAAGACAAAAAACATAATTAGTTCTCCCCCTTTGACATCACCAAAGTGGGTCACCACTAGAGGAATGGGGACCAGAAGGAGGGGTGGGGTGTCTGTTGTTTTGAGCATCAGTGTGAAGAGTGAGAGTTGAATCATCTCCTAGGAACACATGATGAGAAAGACTCTCACAGTGGGATGGAGAGGATGTAAGAAATTGTAAATTTCTTGGGAGTCTTCATGCAATCTGGACATGTCATAGTCCATGCAATACAAATGTTATTGCATCACAATTTGCATTTCAGTGACGTCATTGAATCTTGTGTCCATTGATGTTTGAAGCTGAACAAATTTCTTCTCAAGATTATCATGTGACTGCTGAAGTTTGTCAAATCTGTCATTAATTTGTGCATTCAATTGCTTAAGTGATCAGTGAGAATTGTTGCCACTATGCTTGTGCTAGAACTTCAGTACCCATCTCCATAGATGGTACTTAGACATTGTCTTCATATTGGTTAGGAGAGGCATTCATGTGATCTTTGTTTTCTTCCTCTGAAGGTTCATATGGTTGTTCTTCTTATTCCTCTTCTACTTCTTCATTTTGACATTCCTGATGCTTCAACATTTTAGTGACTCCTCCATTCACCATCTTATATCCCATTCTATGTGCAGTGGTGATATCATGGGCATTTCTTCTCTTTAACTTAACTAACTCATCACGTGCTAACTCCACTCCCACAAGGAGATAATTGAGGTGATTGAGCATGCATAGGGAATGGATCGCTTGGGATTCCCATAACATTGAGGGATGAAGTCGAACATTAGAATTGAAGATTATTTGTTCTTCCTTAAAAATATGGTAGAATAACACTTTTGGGACTTCACTAACAAGCTCCCTACTGCCATCTTTTGGAAACATTATGGTGGGGAACATATGGGGGATCATTCTATTCAGTGATGGAAAAGTATTTGCATTCAGCTTTGTAATACTCTTGGTTCAATCATATGGTTGATTGGTCATAGGTGTGTATGTCTCTTAGGGTGCACTTGAAGTGACAGAACATCTACAACATTATTGGAATTGTAGGGCTCAACTGAATAAATTTGGTGTTATTTCAAATGAAATGCTTCTTACAGTGGTGTAGAATTGTTGATCTGACGACATTCCAAGATTGTTGAAAAACTCTAGAATACCATTGGGAGAGTAAGTTTTTTAAGACTTCATTAAATGAATCCACCCTTGTGTCTCAAATAAAGTAGTCAATCCCTCAAACATGTCTTCAATAGATCAAAAATCCAGATATCATGGTTTTATAATCTTTTTGAAGACACCCTCAATCCTATGCAAGTGAATGTTGGATGGAACATTGAACTATGGGAGTCTATCATCTCTGTGCTTCATTCTGCGCTCAGAAGTGCCTCTTGAACTTTTACCTTCAACAGGAGAATGACATCGGGATTGTGGCGAACCACGTCGTTCAAACCCAATAACGAGCATGATCTGATTCCGTCTCCCACGAACAAGCTAAAGCCTCGCCAGGGATATCAACATACAGGTTCATGGAAATATAAAAGAACACACGATATATATAAGATTGTACATCTCACACATATTTACATATGGATTACATAGCCAAATCTCAACAAAAGTCAAACTCAAAGTACAATAGCTGGGGGCATACCCGGGGCACAACAGAAAGAAACTTACACTGCTGTAGGCGTGGACCCTACTCCGCAGCAATGCAGCTCTGGACTAGAAAACGAGTGCGTAACCTCCTGCTCTCCCTCACCTGAAAGGAGTAGGGGTGAGCCTCATAAGTCATTGGCTCAGTAGGGAAACTCCTCAAAACTCAAAACAACACTAAACATATGAGAGCAAAAGTGAAGCATCAATATAATCATTTAATACAACTACCTGAGCATGGAACTACAACTGTAGTAAATAAATTAAACTATGCTAACAATATGAATTCAAATTCATAAAGAAGCGACAAACCACACTCAGAGGTATGAGCTAAAGAAGGGTAATGCCAAACACGAGTCACAAAGACTAGTTTACGACACCAACTACTGACTCGGACCAGCAACATAGGTCTACCTCTCAGCCTCGCAGCCAAGGATGAAAGGTCCAGCTACCACTTCACTCAACTGAGTCAACAAACTGTGGAGATGAAACAACACCACAACTGCAGCCCACACTGCTGCAGCTCCATGCCTGGCACCTTTAAGGACTCTGGCCCGAGCTCCTTAAAGTGACGCACTGGAAAAAGGACTAGCTGGGGACCAGTACGTCTGCTGGTGCCCGCCCCCCAACCAAGAGCTCGCTACAAGCGACAAAGAACAACCACAACACACGAGTTGTTGTCCCACTGTCGTCTTTCCCTCTTCCGGATATACAACTTAAACTAAGGAGTGAGGGTGTCTAGGAAGATAACATAGACCTTGACGATACACACACTGTACCTCGAAAAACCTCGAGCACTACGTGCCTGGCTCACATAGAACATGGGGTACCTGACTCGAGAGGTGACCATGGTAGGCGTTGTACACCTGACTTGCCACATACACACATACCATGCAAACTCGGCATTTTCAATCACAACGCGTGTCAATGCACCACATACAACCCATAATACATAATTAATAGACATATAGACCCATAGCTGGAAGTAGCTCATGGCATCATGCAGACAAGCCAAGGGTCGGGTGGCTGTCTTTTAAAATGCGACGAACACAGATGTCGCCAATTGAAAGACAAATCACGACAGAAAAGATCGTCGCTTTAAAGAATAAATCACGATCGGACACCTCATCGCATTCAAAACGGGATGATTGGTTCCATCCCCTTTTCAGCCATGAAACCCTCACCAAAACCCAATTCCTAAAATCATACAAACCACCCTATATAACCATAAAACATGGATATATGCATTCAAATAAAAGCCTATGCATGCTTGCTATCCAACTTAACCCATCTTATGCATTAAATATAACATTCTCGATACATTTAACTCAAAACGAAGAAGAATTCCCCTACCACACGAGGAACACAAATAACGCGAAGAATTCTCCTACCACAAACTCCAATCGTCTGAAATTTCGCCAGAGTAAGCCCTCCCTCGGTCGAGTAGTGTTTCCTGCACTACTTGGCTAGGGTTCGTCCAACACAATTCAAAGTCAGAATCGTAATGGGCGCGTCATCGCGTTTAAATCACGATGTGCATGGCCGTCGCAATTAAAATGAGACGCCCCTGCATAGGACACACGACGCGCATGCAGATACGCACCCGAGAAAATAGTGTTTGAATCGCGACAGGGAGGATGGTCGCGTTTCCAAAATGCGACACCTGTGTTGGTCGCATTTCTGGAAGGTGCTTCAAGGGTGGTTGAGCTCAAATTTCTGGCTCCCAACCTCACACAACTTGTACAAATCACCAATACATCACTACTGAGCTATACACTGGCCACCAAACCCATTAAACTATAATCTAAAAAATCACGATGTTACATTTATCATCTAAAAAGAAATTTCGACCTCAAAATCTAGAAAAACTTAAACATGCAATTTACAACCAATCACATGTGGTACTATCATCTAAAAATAATTAAAATCTTACTCAAACAAGTATGGATATGCTTTGTACATTTCCTCTACTAACTCCCATGTATCCTCTCCTCCTTGTCTATTCTCCCATCTGATCTTTACCAACTCTATTTCCATATTTGTCAACTTTTGTGTTCTTCGACCTGTAATCTATACTGGGTGTTCTGGCATTGACATGTCCAATGTTAAATCATCTTGTGCATAGCTAACGATCTGTGATGGGTCTCGGATATATCTTCTCAACATGGAGACATGGAAAACATCATGAGCATTTTTAAAGTCTGCTAGAAGATCTATTTTCTATGTCATTTTTCCAATTCTTTCTGAAATTTGAAGGGACCCATGTACCTCAGGCTTAACTTGCCTTTCTTACTAAATCTCAATACACCTTTTGTGGGAGAAACTCTCAAAAAGACATAGTCACCAACCTCCAACTGAAGTGGCCTATGCCTGGTCTGCATAGCTCTTCTTGCGACTCTGGGCTGTTTGCAACTTTTCCTTTATGAATCTGACCATTTCTATAAATTGTTGAATTAATTCTAGCCCCATAACTTGTCTCTCTTCAACTTCATGCCAATTTAATGGTGTTCTACATGGCCTTCCATATAAAGCCTCATATGGTGCCATTCTAATACTCGTATGATAGTTGTTATGTATGCAAATTCTACCATTCCAGATGTGCTCTCAACTGCCTCCCCATACTAAGCAACAAGCTCGCAACATGTCTTCTATAGTCTGAATAGTTCTTTTAGTCTGCCCATCCGATGGCGGGTGATATGTTGAGTTGTACCTCAAGTTAGTGCCAACTACCCTTTGTAGACTCCTCCAGAAACCAGATGTGAAGCTTGGATCTCTATCTAAAACAATTGTTATGGGATACCATGCAATGGTATTATTCTGTCTACATATAATCTGGCCAACTTGACCACTGTCCATGACATGCTCACAGCTAATAATCTACATACCTTAGTCAATCTATCAACAAATACCAAATGCCATTGTGCCCGGACACCTTTTTGGGTAAGCCTGCCACAAAGTCCATAACAATATCATCCCACTTCCATTGTGGATTGGTAACGAATGTAGTAATCCTCCTGGTCTTTGGTGTTCTGCCTTCACTTGCTGGAAAGTCAAACATCTTTTAATAAATTTCACTATTTCTTTCTTCATATGCGGCCACCAAAAGTGCTTCTTCAAATCTTGTTACATCTTAGTACTGTCCGGATGGATGGTATATCTGATCTGTGTGCCTCCTCCAATACCTTCGTTTTACCTCTATTTCCGCTGAAACATATAGTCTGCCTCTGAGTCTGACCACACAATCATTATCAATAGCAACACCTTCCAATTTCACAACTTCTGCCAGGTTTTCATCGTCCTCTGAGCTTCCACTATCTGCCAATACACTGATGGTCAATAGCACTGCTTGCCAACACTGCTCGCCGCTGACTATTTGGAACAAATAAAAATTTTCTACTATTTCCACATACAGTTTCCATTCTTTAATCATCATTTAACTCAAAACTACCTTCTGCTCAATGCATATGCTACTACATTAGCCTTTCCAGGGTGATAGGCCAAGCTGAAATCATAATCTTTCAAGTACTCCATCCACCTGTGCAGCCGTAAATTCAAATCCTTCTGGGAGAAAATATACTTCAAACTCTTGTGATCTGTAAAAATTTTAAACCTTTCACCATATAAATAATGCCTTCACATTTTCAAAGCAAAGACTAGTGCTGCCAATTCTAAATCATGGGTTGGGTAGTTTTCTTTTGACTTTTTCAATTGCCTAGATGCATAAGCTATAACCTTCCATGCTGCATTAAAACTGCTCCAAGTCTTCTTCTGGAAGCATCTGCATATAGTACAAAACCTTCGCTACCTCATGGTAATGCCAATATCGGTGCTACAGTGAGTTTCTCTTTAATCCATAAAGTCCTCTGACAATCAGCTGACCAAACGAATGGTACACCCTTTCTGGTTTATCTTGTCATTGGCACTGCAATTTTGGAGAAGTCTGAATAAAGCGTTGTAGTACCCTGCCAGACTAAGAAAACCTAATCTTAGTAATTGTTTTCAGTTTTCCTACTTCATGACAACTTCTACCTTAGCTGGATCTACTGCAACACCTTCTGCTGAAATCACATGCCCCAAAAACTAAATTTCTTGCAACCAGAACTCACATTTACTAAATTTAGCATATAATTGTGTTTCTCAAAGTCTGCAAAGTAATTCTCAAATGCGTTGCATGCTCTTATTCTGTTGCTGAATATATCAGTATATCATCTATAAAAATCACAATAAACTGATCCAGATATAGATGAAATATTCTATTCATAAATTCATGAAAGTTGTTGTGCATTAGTCAAACCAAATGGCATTACAAAAATTCATAGTGACCATACCTTCTTCTGAAGGCTGTCTTGTTAATATCTTCCTCCCTGATCCTCAGCTAATGATATCTGGACCTCAAATCAATCTTAGAAAACACTCTGGCTGACTGTAACTAATCAAATATATTCATCTATTCTCGGAAATGGATAGTTGTTCTTGATAGTAACTTCATTCAATTTCTGATAATCTATGCACATTCTAAAGCCTGGAAATTATTGACTAACACTATTTTCTGAAGCCTGACAACAGGTATCAAGTAGAACAAATTCAAAAAGTTACTTATACTCATTTTTATTTGAAGTCCATTGCACATGATTTGCCTAAGTCTACATCGACTACTATTGAAAGTTCACAACAATCCTATTTTGTTACTACATCGATTTTACTTAAATAACGACTACGTCATTAAAACATCGATTTTAGTTAGAACATCAATTTCACTTAAATATCGACTTCATTCAAACATCGACTTCACTTAAACATCGATTTCGGTTCAAACATCGATTTTGGTTCAACATCGATTTCGCTTAGAACATCAACTTCACTAAACATCGATTCGGTTCAACATCCATTTGGTTCAACATCGATTTCATCTAGAACATCGACTTCACTTAAACATCGACTTCATTCAAACATCGATTTTGGTTCAACATTGATTTCATCTAGAACATCAATTTCACTTAAACATCGACTTCATTCAAACATCGATTTCAATTCAACAACAATTTCACTTAAACATCGACTTCATTCAAACATCGATTTTAGTTCAACAACGATTCACTTAGAACATCGTTTTCACCTGAACATCGATTTCAGTTCAACAATGTTTCACCTAGAACATCGATTCACTCCAACATCGATTATGCTCAACATCAATTACATTTATACATGGATTATGTTCACATCGGCTTCATTTCAGCATCGATTACATTTCTACATAGATTAGGGTTACATCTCAACATCGATTTCATATTAACATCAATTCCATTCCAACAACGATTACACTCACAATGACTTCACTTAAACATCAGTTGTGGTTGGACATCGACTACTAGTTTACATAGACTATCTCTAAACATCAACTTTCCATTGACAACGACTATGCTTTAGAACTTAATGAATACTTTTATTAAAATCATTTTAGATAGTCTTGAATATGTTATATCTTTCATGATCATCAAATATATTGTCAAATCAATGCGCATTTCAAATTTTCCCATGAACATGTTGTATCCTGTGCACTCAAACATTATTATGTTGGGTACAATATCTCTGCTCGACATCTCTTTTGGTTTACCATATTCATGTCACATAATGTAGAACTTTAAAGGATGACAGAATGGAATTTCCTCTTTGGTATATCATCCTAAAACATGGCCTGTGACGTTGGTTGACAGTTTAGACACATTTAAGATATCTATGCTCCAGCATTATTGTGTGCAGGTTTCTGGTAGTCACACACGTTACAACGTCGGACTTGTCATGTTGACAGAAGTAAAGAGGATATCTAGATAATCTTTCTCTCTATATGTGTCTATCCCAACATTAATGACTATAGGCTTTTCCTGATTCCTACATTGGACTAGACACAACTAACGTGTTTGAAGATGAGAGACAATGGACACTTCAACGGATACTTCTTCAAGAGAAGATAAATAGAAGTCTGTGGACTCCTAGAGAAGAAGAAGATCTTTGAACCATCAATGAACAAAAGAAAGAAGAGATCGATCCTTCATCAAATAGTCTCCTGCTCTTAGCTCTCCAAATAGCGCTTGTCTTCTAGTTTTCAGAGCTTGTTTTAGATCTGAGACACATTCATTCTGTGTAATTCTTCTGTCTCTTAGATTCAGCCTCAGATCAAGCATTTCCTATAAGCTTGCCATCATCTTCTTACTCTACTTGAGTGCTCCTCTTCATCTGTGAAGAGAGGGCTTACTGTGGAGTGGTGTTGTTTCCCCATGGTAATAAGAAATGTCACGTCCCAAGAATTATGCAGCGGATAATAATTTAGGTAATTCGAGTCGATATCTGAGACGTAAACAGTCGGCAAATAAGCCTCTAGCTAGTAAGCACTAAATGTATATGTAGCAACCCAGAAAATTCAGTATTTAAAAATTTGAAATAATAAACTTCTATAAAAACGGAATAATAAAAACATACATACTATTATCGTATGTGTAAGAACACATCTAAATATTCCGTAAAAATTATAAATCAACCCCCAATATTATCCCTAAGTGTTCCATTAAGAAAGTCGTGCAACAAAAAAACTGATTGGCCAAGCGTACGTCACAACGTGACTAATTATCCAAATTTGGAAACTAAGTCGGAAAACTATTAACATAGAATATAACTGGCTCGTAAATTAAATGACATGTCAGAGAGACCTCCAACATCGGTATTGATGACCCATTATCAAATTGGACCAATGGACCTCTCATAGTCCATGAATAAAATCAAGTAGGAAAAATATAATAAAATCCATAACTCTATTATTCCTAATTAAAAAAGAAATCCCATAAGATAATTCTAATAAATAATGGGCTTTGTTAAATGGACCATATAATTTTATTGGGCCAAAATCGGAATTTTTAATAGGGAATAATAGGAAAATATCCTAAATTTGTAACTTAAATATTACCTAAATAGAAAAGGGGTATGAAAATATTAAAATAAGTAGTTTGTGTTGGATTTAGATTCCTAAACCTACCCTAATAGGTTGGCCATGAACTTGGATCCCAACCTAACCCAAATTGGACATGGCAAGCTTGGAAGGTGGAATAAATAGGAAATCTCAGAATTAAATAAGAATTAGAGTCCTATTAGGAATTAGAAACATACTAGACATAAATACTCTCCTAAATCCCCATGGCCGGCCCTAGCTCCTTGCCAAGAGTTGCCGGACCAGGAGGAGAGGCCAGAGGGGGAGAATTTGTGGGAAGGAGGCTTCATTAAAACTTCAACCCGAGTTCTTCAAGTTCTAGCCCTAGAAGAGGAAAACGATTAAAGGTAGGCATTCTCACGAGCAAAACTAAATCAATTCCATCTGTAGGTTGATCTAAACCTTAGGAATCAAACCCCTTGTCTCATATTTTTCCATCGAGCAAATATTTTCTTCTTAATTTTTGAAGTTCTGTAAACTCCATGACCCTGAGCCCCCTTCTTAATTCTTGATCTTCATGTATACTGAACCACATGCTACGAAATTTTTGTTAGGGATACTGATGCATGTTAGGCTTCTTTTGCCCCTAGAGCCCTAATTTTGATTCATCCTATCTTGCGAATTAATTCGTTGATCTCATTTGTGTATTGTTCCATGTTCTTCAAGAATACATATGACCAAAGAAAGTCGAAACCCTGTTTGTTTTTCCAATCCCTATTTACTGCAAGTACCCATGCATGTCTAGATCAATTTGCAACTGGTTTCATAATTTTTCATCGCTTGTACAATTAGTTATGATTTTATGAATCACCCTATGTCAAATAGGTAAGTCTGGCCTGTAATCCAATATATTGTTCTTTCCCTGTCAGTCTCGGGCGCAGACCCTATGAACGCAATGGCCCGATAGGCCACGTTCACAGGGCCATCACGACAGTGCCATCTGTCGCGATCTGATCACGACAGGGCATGTCGTCGCGATCTGGCTGCCCGGTCTGTTGAGCCGTCGCAACCCTCAAGCGACCCCGTCGTGATCTTCTTCCCGATCTAATGAGCCCGTCGCGACCCTCAAGCGAACCCGTCGTGATCTGCCTGCTCGAACGGAAAGGCCGTCACATTCTGTACAAGACGTCGCGATCTCAGTTGACTCGCGACCCTTACTGGGATGCATCGCGATCTCAGATTTTGCATGAAAACCCACAATTTTCGATGCTCTGACTCTCTACAGTACTTGTATACTTTGCTACAGTCATACACACTGAAAATTACACTTGGTCATAAATTAACATTTATGTGTGATTAAAATACATGCATATGATCTTTCTCTATCTATAATTCTCTTAACACATGCACACACTTGAACCCTCCCATATGGCTTAATTTGGCATGAAAATTTCATAATTTATCTAGTAATTTATGTAATTAAATTGCCATATTTTAAATAAGACTTGTCTTCGTTTCTCACATTGTTTTGGGATATACCGTTATCGACGCTCCACTGTTCTAGAATTCCTCTAGAACATTGAGCACTTGTTTCTATATACACACTCTCTCTTGACTTGGACGAACTCTCCGTCGGATACTCCTTCTGCCGGACTAGTGAATCCTTGGTCAAGGCCTCCGTAAGTCTCCTCTGTCCATGGATTCCCATATGGTCGACGAGCCGGTTGTACCCTAACACTTATTACACCCTTTAGGTATCACATGATCCAAATGGCTATTAGAAGTTCGCTCTTATCTTGAATCACGCCGGACCTCTTGACCTGTGTGTAACATGACCAGCGGAAGGTACTGAGTTCCACCTGACCGCCAACACCAAGTGCGCGTGTTGTGCAACTATTACTATTACCTGTTTACTCGACATGTTACGTGCAATGTCCACTAGCTCTCATCTATACTCTACTCGCTCATCTATTCACGTTCACTCTACTCTCTCGTCTATTCATCTAGTGCTTTTATCTATTCCTTGGAACTCTCTATTGGCCATTAAATTGATTGTCTAAAGATAAACAAAATGACCAATGCCACATAATAGGAACCGATCTGGTCATGGGAGAGCGCCCAAAAGTGCCATTGCCCGCGGGAGTTAATGATCAGGATGTCGGCATTACATCCAAGTGTCATACTATCAAGATTAATCTAAGATAATCAACACAAAGTTCTATATTCTCTCGATGTCTTTGTGACAAATAAGTGTTATATTCTCTCGTTGTCTATTGACGACAAAATTGTATATTCTCTCTCGGCTATCTACGGATAACCAAAGTGTCATTACTATCTCGATTGACGAAACTTAATCAAAGTGCTATAATATTTTGATTGATAAGAAAATCAATCAAGTGCAATTTACTCTCCATATGGCCAACTACTTTCTCTCTCCTTGCTATACATGTTGCTTGCTATTGTTTGACGTTGACGTAATTTGCCATCGTCTTGTTATCATTTTTACATGACTTGACTTTAATCATCATACTATACTTGATTCATCTGCTATCTGAACCATGTTACTTGTGCTATTACTTTCTCGACTTTACATGACTCGCACTATCATTTATTACTTTGCCTTTTAAAGCACTAAATATTTAAAGCCTACTTGATTCATGAGATTTAAGTCCTACTAGGCGTTATCGCTCACCCTTCGTTATTTGTTATTGTGTCTCAGGTAAGCTAGATGACGTCACACACACCAATGGGACAGGATCGGAGTGATGAGTGACCCGGAGTCAAATGACGAAGTTACCCTAGCACAATTGGAATCTAGTTTTTTGTTTTAGATTTTCTCTTCATATGTAATGATGTCATTGAGCCTTACGTATTGGCTCCGAATTAGTGGTTGTAATAGTCTTAGTGAATTTCAATGAAATGAAGAGTTTATTCCATTATTGTTCATTAGATCTCTGAATTATTCAACTGTTGTCCATTTTACTCTACTATGTACTTTGCTCACGTCTCCCCGTTTATTCCGCTGCTAAATTGGGGTGGCGTGACAGTTGGTGTCAGAGCCTAGGATGTCTTAATTGGATATCTTAGGTTTAAGATGTTCTAGGATCTCCTCATTGGATCTCTTAGGTATAGGGTGTTCTAGGATGAACTACCATGACATGTGTCTAAGTCAGCAACCATACCTATGTGAGGATTCGGTAGGACCATGGTTAGATTTGAATACATTTATCTATACATATGTATGAACTTAATATTACTTTAGCATCCTAATGCCAACCTTATTCTTGAAGGGACTCTTAATGGACGCCGACATGGGATCAACCCAGAGGCTAGTTCTGGCATTCAGCTGATAATTACTAAATTTTTAGTGTTAAATTTCATACATGCAGTTAATTGTAAACGTCTTTTGTCTGTAGATAATGCACATTCTGAGTTTAATTTTCATTTCATCCATCAATAAGATTTTGAACATGATAATTGATAATGGGGTTATAATACATATTAGATTTCATTCAATAAGTCTTTTTTTTTTTCTTTTTCTTCGGACTATCAGGTTCATTTTCTTGTCGCAAATAATATTTGGGAAATAAAGATCTGTGTAGATAAATAATTTTGTCACAATAATAATTTTGTAAATATCTTCCACGAGTAGATAGGTATAAATTTGTAAATAAATAATATGTTTTACTTAAGAATACCCCACCCAACACTATAAAGCCACATACCCCCCTCATAAATCCATTGTGCCATAATATTCCTTCACCACCATTGGTCCATTACACTAATCTCTCATCCAACCTAAATAAAACCATCAAACCACTTACCCCATCAATCCCATTAAATAAATTGTTTTTAAATAGCCCATCACACTAACGCACTCCACTTAATTTTATCCTTTCTTTTCTTCCCAACCAGGCAACCAGAGTAGCAGAAGCTCCTGGAGGGGCTGGAGGCGGTTTGCAGCTGGGGGTTGGGCGGCCAACGCCCATGTGTGCAGCTCGGGCGAAGGAGGAGCCTGTACAGAGCTGGCGGAGGTTCGTGCACAGCGGCCGGATTTGCTGAGCTGGATGGAGCCCGGACTGTGTGAAGCAGCTGACGCAGAGGCCTGAGCTGGAAGCTGGGCGTGGCTGGGGTCATGTGGGAATGGTGCGCAGCGGATCTGGAGCCAACTGGGCGCGATGGAGGTGTGCACGACGGCTGGCAGATGAAGCAGATGCAGCAGCTGTGGCGCAGCCAGTAGGGGAGCTGTGCGGAGCCCGGATCTGGCGCGCCTGGTGCGATTCTGGGCTGGTGGGTGCTGGGGTCAGCTGAGGTGGCGCGATGGCGGGCTTGTGCAGCTGCTGACGGGATGAGCTGGTGCGTAGCAGAGCAACTGTGCGAAGTAGGATTCGGAGGCGGGAAATGCGGCGGGGTCATGCCGATTTGGTGCAGAGGCCGTGCGTGAAGAAGCTTTGAGCGATGCACCTAGAAGCCTATATGAGGACCTCAGGTCCTCTTCTCCGGGGCCAGGGTTCGGATTTTAGGATTTTTTTTAGCTTTTATTTCTGTATTTTCTTTCCTATGAGAGCAGAGAGTTCGCCAGTTGGAGTTTAGGATTTTTTATTTTAGTTTCTTTCTTTCTTCCACAGTTCGAGGGAGTTTAGATCAGAGAGTTCGATTTTTTTCATGTTCTCTTTCTTTTTCTGTTCAGCAATTGGGTTCGACTGTTAGAGTTTTATGTTTTTCTTCCTTCTGTAAGCATTTAATTTAGCAATTGGAGGATTGTTCTGTTGTTCAGATTGGATCTTGTTAATTCAATTTTTGGAGTTTTCAGAATTGTGGGAGGGTGACAGAAATTTCTTTAGATTTTTTTTCTTCCTTATGTTCTTTTGCTTCCGGAGGGCGATTGCGTGTATGTTCCATTTCTTTGCTAGTTCGATCCAGTATTCTCCTTTCGTCTGTGTTCTGTGAAGACATCCGGAGGTCTTTAGCAGCAAGGGTTGGCATCCAGGGAGTTCGGCTGCAGCGTTTGGAGATTTGTTTAGTTTTTTTTTTTTTCTCTTGCTGTTGGTAGTTTCTGGGAGGAGAATTTAAGTCTGATTTCTTCTGTGTTAGAGTTCGAACCAGGAGGATGTTATTTCCATTTTATTGTGTTCTTTCATTTCCTTGTGCTAAATGAGTTAATTCTGAGTAGTTATTTCAATTTCTTCCGTTCTTCTGCAATCCAATGGCGTTTATTTCAGTTCATCCGAATTTTCTTTCTTCTATTGAATGTGAAAGCTGTGACAGTTGTGGGAGATGTGAGAGACTGAGGGCTGTTAGTTCTATCCATCTAATTTCTCATTTCTTCTGTTTGGAGTTTTCCGATTTCTTCTTCTGTGTGAACTTTGCCATTTGGTCTGTGCTAGAGAGTGATACAGTGGAGTTGGACTGTTCTATTTCTTCTGTCTTTTGTGAGAATGGACTGGTTGTGCTGAGGGAGATCGATCCAGTGATTGCTTCTTTCTTGGTTCAATGGCTTCTAGAGGGATCCAGAAGTTTACCGTAGTTTCAATTTATAGATGAGTCATGATTTAGTTCTTCTTGCAGCAGAGATAGTTCTGAATTCATGAGGGATTCCAGAGCTTCTTAGTATTCTTAATTTGTTCTCATTTATGTTCTTCATAGCCTGAGAATTTCAATTAGCAATAGTAAATTTCTGTTTGCATCAGTAAATTCTGTTTCTTAATTTCTGTCTGATCCTTGAGCTGTAAGGTAATGATCTGATGTTTGTGGAGAGCTGATTTTGGTTAATTGTTCATCCCCTAAGCTGAGGGGTACATTGTTTTTAATTTTCTTTTGAGAATCTTGTTCTATTATCTTTTATTCTCTCTTGAGATCCAAATTGTTCCAGAGTTAGAAGTTGCATCTGTGTGTAATTTGTGGTTGTGGATTGAGCAATTAAGAGGTGAAGTGTGTGAAATCATTCTGAGGCGCCGTATTTTTGTCTATCTTTTATTCAAAGTTGTTTGTCCAGCCATTTAAGAATGTCTAATTCAGATCTCTTTTATGTTTTTTTGACCTGTCAAGTTGTGAAGGATTTGGTGGTTTTGTTTTCTTATTCACTTTTAATGCTTGTTGATAGAGATTTCAAGTTAAGTGTTTAGTTTAATTCAAATTCTATTCAGCCCCTCCGTGGATATGACCTGTTCTCACCACTATATGAGTTCACCTTTGCAATTTTATTTTGTTGAGACAGTTTAGAGAAGGCGAGCATTTTAATCTGTGTTGTGGCGACCCTCATTATATCGATACGGTTATACCAACCCACGTCGGTATAGTGAGCATTGCCACAGTGGGACATTTACCCAACAATAACATTCAGCTGAGATACACGTGAATACAAGAACAGAGTAGCGGAAGTAAAAAGACTACTGTCTTCATTCATTCATCATCCACATTTAGCATACATGAAATTGCAATAACATTAAGAACTTAAAAGTTCACATATTTAAATTTCTGAAAATTTAATACATAGATGTCCACCATTATACATTCTTTCCATGATAATGCTAATACAACGTTCAATTTACATACTATGAAACGCAAAAGTCACAAAGTACTCCAAAGACTAATCTCCGCGCTCGGAGTCCGTCTCCACCGTCTCCTCCAACGGTGCCACGTCACCAACTACACCTGTATGCCGAAGCAAGTAGTGAGTCTAAAGACTCAGCAAGTAACACCACTCATACTATACACGTACATGTCATAGTAGGCTCTACACACACCATTGCAAAAACTCAACATGTATCATGCTTAACGTTGAAATGAATAACCAACCATGATAATTCTATAAGTAAATACATGATGCATGCTTTCAGATTTCCTTATCAAGATAAATTCCTAGCATGTGTTCTCTAATCATTCCTACTCATGAAATTATACTTTGCATTTTAACTAAAACATGAAAGCACTTAGCATGATTATCCTACATACGTGAAACAAAACACACCTAGCATGGAATCTAAACATCTTGTGCATGTACACGAACATTTTACATACTTTAACTTGCTGGTTTTCACATGAATTAGCAACCATAACCCTACACATGAGAGCTACAATGTCATTTAAAATACAACATGTGAACAACCAAACATGGAATTTTGTTCACATACTTGTCAATTGTCCCTAGCATGGATTCTAGGCATTTTACACACATAAACATGATCCTAACATAATGAAGCTACTGATTTAACATGGTTTCAGATTTGTCACAACATGGATTACAATATCATATCCTCACACTTTGGTTTCACATTTTCTTTACACAAATTTCCATTCACATAAATTGCACTTTACACATACACATTACACATTGTTCACTTTCACATTAACACATGAACACATGCACATTTACACATTTACACTTTCACATTTAGTGCCGTGACACATAGTCCAAACCACCAAAGAAGGATACAACACATCACATCACATAGACGCCATCTAGGCAATACAATGGCGAGTCTTGGACTGCGCAGACCGGGAGAACAAGTCTCCACCCTAACCAGTGGTACTTGTCCACCTCCAGGATTTTCCCCTAATGCCCTTAGGGTCCTTACACATTGAACCTTCTCAGGGGAACTTTTCCCTGATACGGTTCCACTCCCTCTACTGAAGCAGTGTCACATTTGGCACAAATTTTCACATTACACATTTTTACCGATTTTACACATGGGTTTACACATGTCACTCTCATTCTATTCACATTCTCTCTCACATTCACATTTCTCTATTTTCCTATCATGACACACTACAGATTTCAAATCTACATTCATGTAATATCACAGATCAGGTCGATTACACCTAAATCGAATTGTTTCACATTGGCATGCATAAATCACATTTACATGGAAAAACCTCATATTACATTTAATTTGTCCAAATGACCTAAATGTTAACCACATGTTAATTTCGGTTTAGGATTCCTCGCAAATTTTCAAATTTTTCTGATCTAAAACGGAATTACAGAAATCTAATATTAATTTCACATGATATCCGCAATTCGAGTTAACATGGAGTTAAACACAAGCACAGTTTTACCCACTCACTGTCTGAACCCTAACAGGCATGGAACCACAGATTTATTCCTGATTTATTGGACAATCCATTAATTTATGGAAGATTTATCATGACCTAGCATGATCTCTATTTTTCCTAAACATTTTGCAATAATTCACACAACATGAGAATAATCTCAGAAATTTAGAATAGGGACGAACCTCACATGCATAATCCTCACAAATTAGGGCATTAGACTTGTCCTAAATCATGCAAACATGGTTTAACAAGATTAAAACTCCATCCACAGGTATCTTCATGAAATAATTAAGTCCTATCATTCGTGATAATCATCCATCCACACACCACATCCATCACACCAACAATATACATAGCATATAAATGATTTACAGTATATCCTCATCGTGAAACATATCGAAAATAGTCTTATAGAAGGGCAGAACATGTCACTGTTCTGTCCAGATCAACTTGGAGGCGGTCTCTGACCGCTAATTCAATGTCAACGGCATTGTCGATGAACGCTAAGCAAAATCTTAGCGGCAAGGGACATTGCCGTCAATGTCAGGTCTGTGCAGAACACAGACCCGAGCTCCAAAGATGGGGTGAATTTGGGGGTCTAGGACACGAGGGAAAATACATAAATTTGTAAAACCAACCTAGACACATACGGGGACGTTATGAGTAGGGTACTTCCTTTTGAAAAATACACTAATGGATCTAGGGCTTGGAGATCTCTCCTTGGGCAGTCCCAAGAAGTTGCGAACACCCTCCAAGATCACCTCCCCTCCGGTTCCTGAGCAGTCTCCACAGCAAGTCGAGGTGGGGAAGCCTTCCTCGATGATCTAGCAAGCTCCTTGTTGCAGCAGAACCCCAAACACAGCTTCAGGTTGTGGATTTTGGTTTCACAGTGGGGGGTTTTCCTCAGTCAGAGAATAGGGTTTTTCTTCTCCTCTCTTCTCTCCTCCCTTGTAAAAGGTGAAAGAGGGCCCTAGGGTTGCGAAATGGGGCTCTTGAAGAGGAGAGGCTCCTCTCCCACGCATGGGGTGACATGATGGCTCTCAGACCGTTGGGAGACAGCTCCCCAATGGGTGAGTTGCCTTGTTTCCGGATTTCTGGCTCTGCAACGCATGCAGGTCAGAGAAGTTGGCGACCATATCGTTGGACGCTGGGATTAGTGTTGGCGTCCATGGGGTTGACGCTGACACCACATAAACGCTATGAGATGACGCCATCTGGCCTTCGGCCAGAAGTCTAAAACATGCAGAAACCCATGTACATCATGCATATTACATGTAATATCTATATAGTTTTGTGGCACACACTACCATCAAGTATACATACATTATTTATACCTAAGCTATACACATACACACATAAGTATACCAACTAATACATACGTAGATACATACATACGTACATATACGACACGAATTATTACATGCATTACAATAATGCAACAAAATTCGAGGGCTTACACCCCTCCCCCCTTAAGAAACTTCGTCCTCGAAGTTAGAACGACACTACTCAAACGAAAGGGGTATACTTCTTCTTCATCGCACCTCAAGCTCCCAGTAGCCTCCTCTGTGAGAAGTTCCGCCATAGAACTTCACCGAGCGCAATACATCTTGTTCCGGAGGTGCTGACCTTCCGGTCAGGGTAATAGCTACTTGTG
>CM024758.1:58144223-58357786 GCA_014218235.1 Colocasia esculenta | reverse complement strand
ATCATCCTCCTGCCCAAGCTAGAGGCCCCCAAGTGGAAAATGTCAAAACTGTGGTCAACTTTAAGAAGTGGAAAATCTTGATAAATCCTCACCCACCCAAATGTCAACATTGAATGAGGGTAAAGAAATGAATTGAAAAGAGATTGAAGAAAATGTTGAAAAAGAAAAATCCAAGGGACAAGAGAAAATTACTGAAGAACCTCTAGACAAAATCAAAGTGAATGAAGACCCAAGCTGTTACATTCCAAGAGTTCCTTTTCCTGAAGCTTTAAAGCCAAAATCCAAAAACAAACCAACTGGCAATGAAGAACTCTTGGAGCTTTTTAAGCAAGTTCACATCAACATTCCTCTTCTTGATGCTATCAAGTATGTGCCTGCTTATGCCAAATTCCTAAAGAAATGTGCACTCCAAAACGTGAAATAAGAAATAAAACTGAAACAATCATTCTTCCCGAAACTGTGAGTGCCATTATCTTAAATCAACTCCCTAAAAAGCTCAAAGATCCAGGCACTCCACTAATTTCTTGCACCATCGGTGGAGTCACTTTTGAAAGCAGTCTTTTGGATTTGGGAGCCAGTGTCAATCTCCTACCTTTTGCCATTTTTTGAGAAATTCAAGCTAGGAGGTTGAAACCCACTTCTGTTGTCCTTCAGCTAGCCGATCGTTCTGTCACCACTCCTAAAGGCGTAGTTGAGGACGTTATTATAAAAATCAATGATTGCTACTTCCCTGCCCATTTCATCATTCTGGACATGAACATCCTCAGGATTTAACTCAGTCCACCATCATCTTTGGTAGACCCTTTTTGGCTACAGCTAGAGCCAACATTAATTGTGCTACCGGATGGATGGATATATCATTTGGGGATGAGCGGGTTAGTATCAATATTTTTAAGGCATCTGGGCACCATGATCAAGAAGAGAGTTGTCTAGTGGTAGACTCCTTGGAAAGAACCTTGTGTGAAAAAAGTATAGACCAACCCTGTGCTTTAGGGTTTAAGGGAGAGAATAAGACAAAGCAAAAGCCAAAGATCTATAAAGCAAATCAAAGCATTCTATGAAAACACATTCATAGAAAAAATTTTCAAGTGCATGATAAGGTCGGCTATTCAATCTAGGCTTCGTCTGTTTTCGGAAAAATTGAAGTCCCAATGGGATGGTCCTTACACTGTTGTCAAAGCTTATGACAATGGTGTTGTCATCATTCATGAGCCTAAACTGGACAATCATTCACTGTTAATGGGTAGAGTTAAAACATTTCTTTGAAAACCCATCTTCTTTAAAAATAGATTCTACCAAGCTAGCTGAGCCAAATGAAGCCTATGGCGTTCGGATGAAGACGGTAAACTTAGCACTTCTTGGGAGGCAACTCAGTGTACAGATTTCCTTTATCAGGTAATTCTCTATCTTACTTTCTTTTTCTGTCAATAAGTAGGGGGGAGAGGTAGAATAAGCATGCATTCATAGTCCTCATCCCAACCATTGCTTCATTTCTTTTTCTTGAGCTTGTACATATGCAAATAAAAATTTCACAATGTTTCATCTTTGAATAAAAATGCGTGACATTGCGCAACCCAGACTTTGTGTCTGATCTTTAACCATTAAAATTTGTAGTTGTCACACTCCTTTACAAATACCATGTCAGGTAGGCTCTATAAAGGATTACATGTACTCCTTGTCTACCTTATATAAGGATTTATGGCAAGAAGTTTCATACACACATTACACAGCCACTTAGACTAGTTGAAACCGAATGTAGCAAATTTGTCAAGGCTAGTAGTAGGAGAGATGTGATTGGTTTTCTCCCTTCCCCATAAGTGAATTGCGAAGAAGTGAAGGCATGTGATCAAGGAACCTGACTGTTCATCCTCCGCAAAGAGGAAAAGAAAAGAAAAAGCAAAAAAGTAAAAAAAGCAAAAAGCAAAAGCAAAAGCAAAAGAAAAAAATATATTATCCATGAAAAATGCCCCATATCTGAGTAAAGTTGGACTCGCTACTCTTGAAAAGTGATGGGTTGTGCAGCATTATGGATGGAAAAGAAAAAAATTGAGGCACAAAGTGAAATAAAGAGGCAAAGTCCTCAACTCAGAGAAATAATCCTCAAGGAAGTTGGGCAGAATGGAACTGAGAGAAACAACCTGATCTGACTGAGTAAAGATCTTATTCCACAATTCTTTTCTTCTCCCTCGAATTAATCTAATCTCAAATACTGCCGAAACAGAGGAGCTTCATGAGGGCTGATGTGAACTCTTAAGTGAGTACCATTTGTGCACTAATTTCTCGCCATAAGTCTTTACAATTAGGGAAAGACATGTCTTTACATTAATCTTTTACATGATGGTTGTTTTGCATGAGACATTACATCTCTAGTCCTACATTTGGAATAATTTTATTTCTAAGGACTGGCAATGTTCAAGTAGGGGGGAGTGATAATTACTAAATTTTTAGTGTTAAATTTCATACATGCAGTTAATTGTAAACGTCTTTTGTCTGTAGATAATGCACATTCTGATTTTAATTTTCATGTTCATCCATCAATAGATTTTGAACATGATAATGATAATGGGTTATAATACAATTAGATTTTCATTCAATAAGTCTTTTTTTCTTTTTTTTTTTTCTTTGGACTAATCAGGTCATTTTCTTGTCGCAAATATATTTTGGGAAATTAAAAGATCTGTGTAGATAAATAATTTTGTCACAATAATAATTTTGTAAATATCTTCTACGAGTAGATAGGTATAAATTTGTAAATAAATAATATGTTTTACTTAAGAATACCCCACCCAACACTATAAAGCCACATACCCCCCTCATAAATCCATTGTGCCATAATATTCCTTCACACCCCTTGGTCCATTTACTAATCTCTCATCCAACCGAAATAATAAAACCATCATACCACTTACCCCATCAATCCCATAATAAATTGTTTTTAATAGCCCATCACACTAACGCACTTCACTTAATTTTATCCTTTCTTTTTTTCCCAACCAGGCACCAGGGCAGCAGAAGCTCCTGGAAGGGCTGGAGGCAGTTTGCAGCTGGGGGTTGGGCGGCCAGCCCATGCGTGCAGCTCGGGCGAAGGAGGAGCATGTGCAGAGCTGGCGGAGGTCTGTGCACAGTGGCCGGATTTGATGAGCTGGATGGAGCCCGGACTATGCGAAGCAGCTGACGCAGAGGCCGGAGCTGGAAGCTGGGCACGGCTGGGGTCATGTGGGAATGGTGCGCAGCGGATCTGGAGGCCAACTGGGCGCGATGGAGGTGTGCACGGCGGCTGGGCGGATGAAGCAGATGCAGCAGCTGTGGCGCGGCCAGCAGGGGAGCTGTGCGGAGCCCGGATCTGGCGCGCCTGGTGCGATTCTGGTGGTGGCAGGTGCAGGGGTCAGCTGAGGTGGCACGATGTCGGGCTTGTGCAGCTACTGACGGGCTGAGCTGGTGCGTAGCAAAGCAACTGTGCGAAGCAGGATCCAAAGGCGAGAAACGCGGTCGGGTCATGCCGATTGGGTGCAGAGGCCGTGCGTGAAGAAGTTGTGAGCAATGGCACCTAGAAGCCTATATAAGGACCTGAGGTCCTCTTCTCCAGGGCCCGGGTTTGGATTTTAGGATTTGTTTTAGTTTTTTTTTTATTTTGTATTTTCTTCTATGAGAGCAGAGAGTTCGCCATTGGAGTTTTAGGATTTTTTTTTAGTGTTTTCATTCTTCCACAGTTCGAGGGAGTTCAGATCAGAGAGTTCGATTTTTTTCATGTTTATTTCTTTCTTTTTTCTGTTCAGCAATTGGGGTTCGACTGTTAGAGTTTATGTTTTTCTTCCATCTGTAAGCATTTAATTTAGCAATTCGAGGATTGTTCTGTTGTTCAGATTGGAGCTTGGTTAATTCAATTTTTGGAGTTTTCAGCATTGTGGGAGGGCGACAGAAATTTCTTTAGATTTTGTTCTTCCTTATGTTCTTTTGCTTCCGGAGGGCGATGGTTTTGTTCCATTTCTTTGCTAATTCGATCCAGTATTCTCCTTTCGTCTGTATTCTGTGAAGACATCCGGAAGGTCTTCAGCAGCAAGGGTTTGGCATACAAGGAGTTCGGCTGCAGCGTTTGAGATTTGTTTAGTTTTTTTTTTTTTTTCTTGCTGTTGGTAGTTTTGGGAGGAGAATTTAAGTCTCATTTCTTCTATGTTAGAGTTCGAACCAGGAGGATGTTATTTCCATTTCTTTGTGTTCTTTCATTTCCTCTGTGCTAAAAGAGATTAATCTGAGTAGTTTATTTCAATTTCTTCTGTTCTTCTGCAATCCAATGGGTTTATTTCAGTTCATCCGAATTTTCTTTCTTCTATGTGAATGTGAAAGTTGTGACAGTTTGGGAGATGTGAGAGATTGAGGGCTATTAGTTCTATCCATCTAATTTCTCATTTCTTCTGTTTGGAGTTTTCCGATTTCTCCTTCTGTGTGAACTTTGCCATTTCGTCTGTGCTAGAGGGATACAGTGAGTTGGACTATTCTATTCTTCTATATTTTGTGAGAATGGACTGGTTGTGCTGAGGGAGATCGATCCAGTCATTGCTTCTCTTGGTTCAACGGCTTCTAGAGGGGATCCAGAAGTTTACGTAGTTCCGATTTATAGATGAGTCATGAGTTTAGTTCTTGTTGCAGCAGAGATAGTTCTGAATTCATGAGGGATTCCGGAGCTTCTTAGTATTCTTAATTTTCTTCTCATTTATGTTCTTCATAGCCTGAGATTTCAATTTAGCAATAGTAAATTTATGTTTGCATCAGTAAATTCATGTTTCTTAATTTCTGTCTGATCCTGGAGCTGTGAGGTAATGATCTGAGTTTATGGAGAGCTGATTTTGGTTAATTGTTCATCCCTTAAGCTGAGGGGTACATTGGTTTGAATTTTCTTTTGAGAATCTTGTTATGTTATCTTTTTATTCTATCTTGAGATCCAAATTGTTCCAGAGATAGAAGTTGCATCTGTGTGTAATTTCTGGTTGTGGATTGAGCAATCAGAGTGGTGAAAGTGTGTAGAATGAAATCATCTGAGCGCCGTATTTTGTCTATCTTTTATTCAAAGTGTTTGTCCAGCCATTAAAGAATGTCTAATTCAGATCTCTTTATGTTTTATTGACCTGTAAGTTGTGAAGGATTTGGTTGTTTTGTTTTCTTATTCACTTTAATGCATTGTTGATAGAGATTTAAGTCAAAGTAGTTTAATTCAAATTCTATTCAGCCTCTCCGTGGATATGACCTGTTCTCACCACTGTATGAGTTCACCTTTGCAATTTTATTTTTGTGAGACAGTTTAGAGAAGGCGAGCATTTTGATCTGTGCAATGAACTTTGAACAACGAGGAGGGCACAGTCAACAATGCCGCGCGCTTCATCAGCAAGCCACTCAACTGCTAGAAAGTGCTCTGGAAGTGACTAAGGAGATTAAAAAGGAGACCAATCAGAGATGAGGAGATATACCATGGCAAGAAGGCCAACCAACAAGTGAATCGTAACGATGAGATCATCTGCCTTCATTGTCAAAGGCAGGTCATGTGGCCAAGGAGTGTTGGAGAAAAATTGGTACATGCCTACGTGTGGCAACTCGAGGCATCAGCTGCGAGACTGTCCACTCTTAGAAGAATCAGCTACTAGTGTGGAAAATCTCAATTCTATGACAAAGGGGAAGTGACCAAAACAATGGTAAAATGAAGAATAAGACGAAGATGTTGAAAAGGGAACGTGCTACTGTTCCAATGGTAATAGAAGGAGGAGTATGGTAAATAGCAAGACAATGAAAGGGAAGTGGAGAGGAAGGAAGTTGTGTGATTTTGTGAAAGGCCAAGGCATCAAGTTGATAACTGTTGGAAGAAAATTGGGCAGATGCTTACGATGTGGAGTCAACAACATCGAGTCATCGATTGTCCAATAAAGAAGAACTAAACGCTACGCGAAGGACGATTACAAGCCCTTGTGGATATAAATCATGCTAATGAAGATGGACAAGGTATCATCACTAAACCCTTAGTTAATTTCATATTATTTTCACGATAGCAAAGCCCTAAGTGGGGGAGATGATGGAATGAAATATCAGAGTAAATTAGTAATCGTATCATCATATGAATTTGGGGACCAAATTCTTTTAAGTGGGGGAGGATGTAGCAACCTGGAAAATTCAGTATTTAAAAATTTGAAATATAAATTTCTATAAAAACAGAATAATAGAAACATACGTACTATTATCGTATGTGCAAGAACACATCTAAAAATTCCGTAAAAATTATAAATCACCCGAATATTATCCCTAAGTGTTCCACGAAGAAATTCGTGCAACGAAAAATCGATTGGCCAAGCGTACGTCACAACGTGACTAATTATCCAAATTTGGAAACTAAGTCGGAAACTATTAACACGGAAATATAACGGGGCTCGTAAATTAAATGAACATGTCAGAGAGACCTCCAACATCAGGTATTGATGATCCATTATCAAAATTGGACCAATGGACCTCTCATAGTCCATGAATAAAATCAAGTAGGGAAAATATAATAAAATCCATAACTCTATTATTCGTAATTAAAAAAGAAAATCCCATAAGATAATTCCAATAAATAATGGACTTTGTTAAATGGACCATATATAAATTTATGGGCCAAAATAAGAATTTTAAAATGGAAATAATAGATAATACCCTAAATTCGTAACTTAAATATTGCCTAAATAGAAAAGGGGTATGAAAATATTAAAATAAGTAGTTGTTTTGGATTTGGATTCCTAAACCTACCCTAATAGGTTGGCCACGAATTTGGATCCCAACCTAACCCAAATTGGACATGGCAAGCTTGGAAGGTGGAATTAATAGGAAAATCTTGAATTAAATAGGAATTAAGTCCTATAGGAATTGAAACATAAGAGACATAAATACTCTCCTAAACCCCCATGGCCGGCCCTAGCTCGTTGCCAAGAGTTACTAGACTAAGAGGAGAGGCAAGGAGGGGGAGAATTCGTGGGAAGGAGGCTTCATTAAAGCTTCAACCCGAGTTAGTTCTTCAAGTTCTAGCCCTAGAAGAGGAAAATGAAATGATTAAAGGTAGCATTCTTACGAGCAAAACTAATCAATTTCGTCTGTAGGTTTATCTAAACCTCAGGAATCAAAGCCCTCTGTCTCTATTTTCCATCGAGCAAATCTTTTCTCTTAATTTTGAAGTTCTGTAACTCCATGACCCCGAGCCCCCTTCTTAATTGTTGATCTCCATGTATACTGAACCACATGCTACGAAATTTTTATTAGGAATACTGATGCATGTTAGGCTTCTTTTGCCCCTAAAAGCCAATTTTGATTCATTCTATCTTGCGAGGTAATTTGTTGATCTCATCTGTGTATTGTTCCATGTTCTTCAGGAATACATATGACCAAAGCATGCCGAAACCCTGCTTCTTTTCCAATCCCTATTTACTGTAAGTACCCATACATGTCTAGATCAATTCGCAACTAGTTTCATGAATTTTCATCGCTTGTACAATTAGTTATGATTTCTGAATCACCCTGTGTGAAATAGGGTAGTCTGGCCCGCATCCATTATACTGTTCTTTCCCTGTCGGACTCGGGCGCAGACCCTGTGAACGCGACGGCCCGATAGCCCGCGTTCATAGGCCATCGCGACAGTGCCATCCGTCACGATCTGATCGCGACAGGGCATGTCGTCGCGATTGGTGCCCGGGTCTGTTTAGCTCGTCGCAACCCTCAAGCGACCCTGTCGCGATCTTCTGCCCAATTTAATGAGACCATCGCGACCCTCAAGCGACCCCGCCGCAATCTGCCTGCCCGAACGGACAAGGCCATCGCGTTCTGTACAAGACCCCGTCGCGATCTCAGTTGACCCCGTCGCGACCCTTACTGGGGTGCGTCGCGATCTCAGATTTTGCATGAAAACCCCCAATTTTCAATGCTCTGACTCTCTACAGTACTTGTACACTTTTCTAACAGTCATACACACCGAAAATTACACTTGTCATAAATTAAACTTTATGTGTGATTAAAATACATGCACATGATCTTTCTCTATCTATAATTTCTCTTAACACATGCACACACTTGAAACCCTCCAATATGGCTTAATTTGGCATGAAATTATTTCATAATGTATATGGTATTATGTAATTAAATTGCCATATTTTAAATAAAACTTGTCTTCGTTTCTCGCGTTGTTTGGGAATACCGTTATCGACGCTCCACTGTTCTAGAATTCCACTAGAAAGTCGAGCACTTGTTCTATATACACACTCTCTCTTGACTTGGACGAACTCTCCGTCAGATACTCCTTCTGCCAGACTAGTGAATCCTTGGTCAAGGCCTCCGTAAGTCTCCTATGTCCAGGATTCCCACATGGTCGACGAGCGGTTGTACCCTAACACCTATACACCTTTAGGTATCAACAAGATCCAAACGGTTATTAGATGTTTGCTCTTATCTGAATCATGCCGGACCTCTGGACCTGTGTGTAACATGACCAGTGGAAAGGTAGTGAGGTCCACCTGATCGCCAACACCAAGTGCGGCGTGTTGTGCAACTGTTACTATCGCCGGTTTACTCGACGTGTTACATGCAATGTCCACTAGCTCTCATCTATACTCTACTCGCTCATTTATTCATGTTCACTCTATTATCTCATCTATTCATCTAGTGCTCTTATCTATTTCTTGGAACTCTCTATTGGCCATTAAATTGATTGTCTAAAGATAAACAAAATGACCATTGCCAGCGCAATAGGCCCGATCTGGTCATAGGGAGACGCCCGAAAGTGCCATTTGCCCGCGGGAGTTAAATGATCAAGTTGTCGGCATTACATTCAAGTGCCATACTATCAAGGTTAATCTAAGACAATGAACACAAAGTGCTATATTCTCTCGATGTCTTTGACAAAAACAAAGTGACATATTCTCTCGTTGTCTATTGACGACAAAATTGAAATATTCTCTCTCAACTATCTACGGATAACCAATGTGCCATACTATCTCGATTGAAGAAACTTAATCAAAAGTGCTATACTATTTCGATTGATAAGAAAATCAATCAAAGTGCAATTTACTCTCTATATGGCCAACTACTTTCTCTCTCCTTGCTATACATGTTGCTTGCTATTGTTTGACGTTGACATCATGTTGTTATCATTTCTATCATGACTTGACTTTAATCATCGTACTATACTTGATTCATCTGCTATCTGACCATGTTACTTGTGCTATTACTTTCTCGACTTTGCATGACTCGCACTATTGTTTATTACTTTGCCTTTTAAAGCACTAATTATTTAAAACCTGCTTGATTCACGAGATTTAAGTCCTACTGGGCGTTATCGCTCACCCTTCGTTATTTATTATTGCGTCTCAGGTAAGCTAGATGACGTCACACACACCAATGGGACAGGACCCGAGTGATGAGCGACCCAGAGTCAAATGACGAAGTACCCTAGCACAATTGGAATCTAGTAGTTATTGCTTTAGATTTTCTCTTTGTATGTAATGATGTCATTGAGCCCTACGTATTGGCTCTGAATTAGTGGTTGTAATAGTCTTAGTGAATTTCAATAAAATGAAGAGTTTATTCCAATTATTGTTCATTAGATGCTCTGAATCATTCAACTATTGTACATTTTACTCTACTATGTACTTTGCTCTCGTCTCCCGATTTATTCTGCTGCTAAATTGGCTAGGCGTGACAGTATATCAAGCAACATCATAATAAGGCCCAAATAATGAACTCAATTGAAATTATATTCAAATCTCATCACATTGTTTCAAAAGGAACTAATACAACTCTTTAAATATGAGTAATAGGACTAAGACTCAATAAAGGAAAAGTACATAATTCCTCACTACCTATTACATGAATCTACTCTCAATGTAACCTAAAGATAAACACATGTGTTGGGACGCTCATCACTCGAATGCATTCCCATCCTCGACTTGCTCCTCTTCTTGTACTTCATAGTCACCTAGAATGGTTAAAAGTAGGTAATGAGCAAACTAGCCCAGTAGGATTTATATCTTAATGTGCGGGTAATGATATAAGTGATTAGCAATTTAGAACTAGGTAAACACGATTATCTAGATAAGCATGTGCGAATAAAACATGGTTCATAAACAAGCTAGATGGAATGATCATGAAAGAGCAAGATCCATAATGGTATAACGAGCGAGAGTATTCAATAGATGTTATGTAACAAGCACACAAGATATCACTTAAATTGCAATAATTATAGGATGGCCATATCACGCAAGCAAGCAAGCACGAGCACGATCATGTAACACTAATCAAGCACGAAGACACTAATATACACTAAGGAAGATCCACCTTGAAATGCACAATAGGACACATGTATGTGGTTACTAATCTAGCATCCAACACGCAAGTACGCCCAGCGCAGATGCAACGCCAGTAATCATTATACCCCATGGTTAACAGTATATTATGACTCTCCGTCATTTGGGCTAGACTAGAGCCCTTGGACACTCTCCGTGCTCGATCAGCATCTCACTTAATTTCAAATGTAGATACCCATAGTCATTAATGGCCAATAAGAGTTTCAAGATATAAGCAAGTGTAATGTCATGTTCATGATGATGATGAGAACAAGTAGCAAGTAAGGTGAAGATGATTTCATGATAACAATAGTCAAGAGATAATTTCGGTAGCATAACGACGTAATTTTAGCTTTAGTTATCTCTTTACATTAATGACTTAAGTTCAAATCTTTCAAATCACACTCACGAGAATAAGATGAGAGAGGAAGTGTACGCTATCTCCATGGAACTTTAATGGTACAACCAACTCGGTCTCCATGGAGTACGAAGATTTACGGAGGTCTTGAGAGAAAGGTCACTAGACTTCCGATACGGAATGACTGGCCGTGAGTTTCCAATCACCCAAGAAAGGGCTGCCTATATGTGCAAGTGTGTAGTGAAGTACGTGTCTCAATCCACAATCCATCAGTCACAAACATGCGGAAAGCAATTAACATGATGACGTGAGATGAAACTATGCATTTAACTTGATATGAATTGCAGTATTTTATGGTAGCATTTGTTCACTATAACAACCTTAGAGCAATAAGATGAACAATCAATAGTGTGCCAGATTAGGTCATATCATTAAAGAGCAATTAGAATAAACATTCATATATTTATGGTTTTTTCATGGGTTGACTACTTTTAAGCCACTGAGCAGACTTCATGCATTGATCAGAACCAAGACATGCAAACCTTAAACTCTAGACCATGTAAAACAGGTCTCGGGTAGGCCTTTAAATCTGCGACGGACATAGTCGTTGAATTTTAGAAGACAGTGTACAGTTGAAACACGAGTAATCTGTAAAGACTCAAATCGCGACGGTCTTCACTGTCGCCTTCATGTGAAAATCACGACGGGCCCCTCTGTCGCGTTCATATCGCGACAGGAAGCATGTCGCCATCATCTTTGAATCACGACGTATCGAAACGTCGCGTTCAAGAGACGATTTCAAAGTAATAATATAAAAATAGGATGGAACCACGAGCGGGAAAATGGTATAAATCGCGATGTCCTCCTACGTCGCGTTCATGCATGGCACGGAAAACCACACAACGCATAGTTTAACACGTCAGAACAGTCATGTCACGGTCAAAATCGTGACACACCATGCAGTCGCATTTCAGATGAACGCAACAGACTTGTACGTCGCGTTCATGCATGTAAGAAAGTGACGTCTGGTCTCGTCGTGTTTTGGGTTCTTGCCTGAAAACGCAGAAAACTACACACGATGCATGCAACACTTATATCCTCTGATCTAGGGCTCTTGGGACAAAAGTGTAAAACATGAAACTTGTTGGAAACAGAGAGTAGAAGAGAACTATGGCTTTGGTTTTATGATATTTGGCCTCGAGATGCGTGAGAAAAAGACATGAACATAAAAAGCCATTAACATGCATGACTTTGGCAAAACGCTTAATACTCAATGTAAACTCAATAAAAATTAGGGAAAGTGCATGCACATGAAAGTAGACTTGATGCACTACACATTGATATAGGTTTTGCTTAGGTTTGTCCTGAGATCACCAACCTTTTGAGTTGAATAAGACTCATCCTCCAGAAAGCCCTCGCTCAGACTGCTTGGAGGAGAACGCTTAGTACTCCCGATTCACTGGATGAAAATTGGGCAAACCAGTGCCATTAGAAAGTAGACTCAACCATCTTTCCAAGGGTATAAGTTTTGCACGATTTGGTCGAGGTTTGACTCACCTTTGGTCGAATCTAAGAAGGGCTCTCTGCACAGATCGATGCAGACGTAGCTGGGAAGAATAGCTCCATTTTGGGGCATTTTCCTCCACCTCTGGTGCTCAAGAGCTGCTACCCATGACCCCAACAATTGGTAAACTCATCCTCAAGGGTTTCTTGACAAGTATATATGCATCTAAGGTTTTTAGGAGTCCCATTGGGTGTAGGAAGGAAGGGTTGCAGTTTTGAGTTACAACCTTCCTATTTTTATGATTTCTCATCCCATTGGAACGTGTGAGGCTTTAGGCAACCCCATACCATGGCTAGGCACGAATGGGGTTGCCATGAAAGGCTAATTGCATTAGGATTTGCCCTAATTACCTCTTCCTATTTTTAGCTCAATTAGGGTTACGAATTTCTGGGGTATTTTCTTGCTTCATTTTATTCTTGGGCCAAAAGTTGTTCATTGGCCCAATTCTGATAATGGGTCATCAATACATAATGTTGAAAGTCTCTCCAACATGTTTATTTAATTTATGATCATGTTATATTCCCATGTTAATGGTTTTCTATCTTTATTTCCTAATTAGGATAATTAGTCACAATGTGTTGTAAACTTGGCCAATCGGATTTTCCGTTGCACGACGTTCTTCGTGAAATATTTAGGAATATTATTTAGTGTTGAACAACTATTTTTGTGGAATATTTTGATGGGTTCTTGTGGTAAGTATGTTCTTAATATTTTGATATTATGGAAATTATTTATTCCCATTATTTCGAATTTTTAAATACTGAATTTTTTGGGGTGCTACACCCTCCCCCACTTAAGAGGTTTTGGTCCCCAAATTCATAGATATAATTTATTGCACAAGTGAGGTGCACTTACTTGTGAACAACTCCAGATATCTTTTGCACATTGCTTCCTCAGTTTCCCACGTGTCATCTTCTTTCAGGCGTTGATTCCATCTAACTCTTATCTGTGGTATGACCTTGTTCCTTAGTTGGCGCAGTTCCTGGTCCACGATCTCAATTGGCCTCTCTTGATATATTCCGTCTTTGTTGAACTCCAGAAGTTCGTAGTCTATGACATGATAAGGATCTCGTACATACTTCTTCAACATGGATATGTGAAACACATTGTGTATTCCATCAAGTTGTGGTGGTAATGCTAGACGGTATTCAACTTCGCCGATTCTTTCGAGGATTTTAAAAGGCTCGACGAACCTAGGTCATAGCTTGCCTTTAATGTCAAACTGCCTAATCCCACGGCCTGGAGACACCTTTAAGAATACATGATCACCAACCTGAAACTCCAGGTCTCTCCTTCGATTGTCTGCATATGCCTTTTGTCTCTGTTGTACTACTGCCATTCATTCTCTGATAAGCTTTACCTTCTCTGTGGTTTCCCTTATCATCTCTGGTCCTAGCATTTGCCCTTCGCCAACTTCATACCAGCATATTGGAGATCGGAAACTCATGCCATAAAGTGCTTCGAATGGTGCCATTTGTATACAAGCTTGGTAGCTGTTATTGTAGGCGAACTCCACAAGAGGTAAGTGTTCATGCCAGCTACCTCCAAAGTCTAGAACACAGGCTCTAAGCATATCTTCAATCACCTGATTTGTTCTCTCTGTCTGAACATCGGTTTGCGGATGGAAAGTCGTGCTAAGGTTCAATTTAGATCCCAGGGAATAGTGTAGTCCTTTCTAGAAATGGGATGTAAACCTAGGATCTCTATCAGACACGATAGACACCGGTACTCCATGTAGTCTGACTATTTTCTTCACATACAAAGCAGCTAGAACATCAATTGACCACTTGTTCTTTACTGTCAAAAAGTGAGCGAACTTGGTTAGGCGGTTGACGATCACCCATATGTCGTCAAATCCACCTATAGATTTAGGTAGTCCGAAAATGAAATCCATCCCTATACCTTCCCATTTCCATGCCAGGATTTCTAGAGGTTTAAGTTTACCTCCAGGTCGCAAGTGTTATGCTTTGATCTTCTGACAGTTTAAGCATCTGGCGACATATTCTGCCACCTCCCTCTTCATATTTGGCCACCAAAAACTTCTTTCAAATCCTGATACATTTTTGTAGTTCCAGGATGAATGGTAAACCTGGTCTTATGAGCTTCATCCATAATCATCTTCTTTATCTCTGCATGGTCAGGTACATAAACTCAATCTCGGAACAACAGTCTTCCATCTTCAGTTAAAGAGAAGTCCGGCCTCTGGTCCAGATTAGGCTTAATCTCCATGAGCACAGGGTCATTGTCTTGAAGTGCTATAATATCCTCCAATAGTGTAGGTTGTGCTCTAACACTAGCAATAAGACATCCCTTCTTCTTGGTGTCAGCATCAATATCCAACTTGGCAAAGTCTTCTAGCAATCTCCATTCACCCACCATGAGACTTGACAAGGTAGCCATTGGCTTCCTGCTAAGAGCATCTTCCACGACATTTGCTTTTTCTGGATGATATTGGATAGTGAAGTCGAAGTCTTTAAGATACTCCAACCACCTCTGTTGTCTCATATTCAATTCTTACTGAGAAAACAAGTACTTCAAGCTTTTATGGTCAGAAAATACAATGAACTTCTCACCATAAAGATAGTGACGCCATATTTTCAAGGCGAAGATTATAGCAGCTAGCTCCAGATCGTGCACATGGTAGTTGTCTTCATGCTTCCTCAATTGTCTAGACACGTAACATATGGCTTTCCCATTTTGCATCAGTACACAGCCTAGGCCGATCCCGGATGCATCTGTGTAAACATCAAAGCTTCCCCTAGTCACTGGTAGTGTCAGTACATGTGCTGAAGTGAGGTGCTCTTTCAATGCCCTGAAACTCTCTTCACATTCGGCAGTCCATGTAAATGGATTCTCCTTCCTGGTAAGCCTGGTTAATGGTACAACTATCTTTGAAAAATCTTTAATAAAGCGACAATAGTAACCAACTAAACCTAAACAGCTCCTGATCTCTGACACAGTTGTCGGCCTTTCCCAGTTCTTTACAGCCTCCACCTTAGATGGATCTATAGAGATTACCTCCTTGGATATGATGTGGCCAAGGACAGACACTTCTTCTATCCAGAATTCACACTTGCTAAGTTTGGCATAGAGTTGATTATCTCTAAGCACTTGCAGAGCAAACTTCAAGTGTTCTTCATGTTCTTCCTTTGACTTAGAATAAATAAGGATGTCATCAATGAATATCACTACGAATTGGTCTATGTATGGTCTATAGATATTGTTCATAAGTTGCATGAAAGCCGCTGGAGCATTTGTTAAGCCAAACGGCATGACCATGAACTCATAGTGACCATATCTACTCCAGAAAGCTGACTTGTGAATATCCTCTTCCTTGATTCTCAGCTGATGGTAGCCTAATCTTAGATCTATCTTGGAGAAGTACTGTGCACCAGAGATCTGATCAAATAGCTCATCGATGCGAGGGAGTGGGTACTTGTTCTTTATTGTCAGTTGATTTAACTGACAGTAATCAATGCAAAGCCTCATTGATCCATACTTCTTCCTGACAAACAGTACAGGTGCTCCCACGAGGATGTGTTGAGCCTGATAAAACCTTGATCTAGTAATTCTTGGATCTACCTTTTTAGCTCTTGCAATTCAACAGGGGACATGTGATATGGAGCTTTGGAAACAGGGGCTACCCCAGGGAGTAACTCGATGGTGAAGTTTACCTCCTGCTCAGGTGGTATACCAGGTAATTCCTCTGGGAATACATCAAGATAGTCTCTGGCTATGGGAATGTCTTCTAGAGTTGGTTTCTTCTTTTCAGTCGCCATGACCGAAACTAGGAAAGCATCATAACCCTAGTTGATCAGCTTAGAAGCCTTTAGAAAGGATATCAGAATAGGGTGTTTATGGTAGCAGGTGCCAAGTAGTGATAGAGTTGGAAGGTTTGGTCTTTTAAAGATGACCCTTTTATGGCGACAATTTACATCAGCATCATATTCGATTAGCCAATTGACACCCACTATGGCATCATAGCCCTTCATGTCTAAACAGAGGAGATCGGCAGGGAGATTGTGTCCTCCGATTATGGTTTCACATTTGGGCAAGTAGTGTGTGTGCTTTGACTCGGAGCCAAGTGGAGAAGCCACAGTGACCTTGGACTTCATGAGGACAGGTTTAACAGGTAGAGTTGCAGCAAATGTGGTGGAAATAAATGAATATGCAGCTCCAGTATCAATAAGCACAAAAGCAAGTTGAGAGTGTATGAGAATGGTACCTTCCACCATACCCCCTTCCTCGGGTAGGTCAGCTTCTACAACAGTATTAAGGCATCCCGGACGCCATGGTATATTCTGACCTTTACTTGGCTAGTCCTTTAGCATAGGACAATCAGGAATATGGTGGTCTCGCCCACCACATCTCAAGCATGCCCCGAGCTTCTTCCAGCATTCCTCAGCTCAGTGTCCTGATTTATCACAAAATTGACAGTTCTCAGCTAACTGCCTTCCTTCTACTTTGACTTTCTTGTCCACAGCATAGTCTCTTTCAGCATTCGGCCTCTTGTTGTTGTTGTTATAAATGTTGTTGTTGTTGTTGTTACGGAAAGTTGGCGCAGTGTTAGCCACCCCTTTCTTGACAAAGATCGGCTTTGAGACATCCTTCCCTTTCATGCCTTCCACCTTGGCCATGGTATCTTCCACTAGTTGAGCTCTTTGGACCATTGTTTGTATGTCGTGAGGTCTGAGCTTTTCAATGAACATGGGCCTAAGCCCATCAAGGAATCTATTGGCCTTCAATCTTTCCGTGCCCACCAGATGCGGGGCATACACTACTAGACAAGCAAACTGAGCTTCATACTCAACCACAAACATGCTCTTTTACTTTAGTGCGGCAAACTCCGCCGCCTTCTTTTCCTTGACGCTCATGGAGAAGTACTTTCCCTGGAATATTTCCAGGAATCCAGCCCACTCTACTTCAGCTACGTTGGGCAGATGAGCCGATGTGGCCTTCCACCATGCCCGTGCATCCTTAGTAAATTAAAAAGTGGCCACTACCACCTTCTCCCTATTTGTGCATTGCATTACTTGGAAAATTCTTTCCATCTCTTCTTGCCAGTTCTATGCCTCGTCTGGGTTAGGGGATCCAGAGAAATGAGGAGGGTTGTAACTCCTAAAATTGTGGTGCAAATCACCAGCTCCATTTCTAGTAGCAGCAGCCTGAACCACATTCTGTAACACCTGGGTCAATCCAGGTACAGTTTCTTGGATAGCTTGCCACTGATTGCGAGCCATTGCGGTTGAGTGAGAGAGTTATGAGGTTTCTGAGAAAAGGATAAAAACCAATTAATTTCTCTAGATACATTATAAGAGTTAATGGGTAGGAGTGTTTTGTTTATTCTAACATATTCCCCGTCTCTACCCATTCTCACCAGGTATTATATTTATAATCCATGACGTAAGCTCTAATGTCACTTAAACCTAGGACTTAAATATTCCTATTGTTTCCAAGGCTCTGATACCACTAAACTGTCATGTCCCGAGAATGACACAACGGATAATAATTTAGGTAATTCGAGTCAATATTCCGAGATGTAAACAGTCGGCAAATAAGCCTCTAGTTAGCAAGCACTAAATGTATATCAATGCAACATCATAATAGGGACCAAATAATGAACTCAATTGAAATTGTATTCAAATCCCATCTCATTGTTTCAAAGGGAACTAATACAACTCCTTAAATATTGGAGTAACAGGACTAAGACTCAATAAAAGGAAAAGTACATAATTCCTCACCACCTACTACATGAATCTACTCTCAATGTAACCTAAGGATAAACACATGTGTTGGGATGCTCATCACTCAGACGCATTCCCATCCTCGACTTGCTTCTCTTCTTGTACTTCATAGTCACCTATAATGGTTAAAAGTAGGGAATGCGTAGGAAGGAAGGGTTGTGGTTTTGGGTTACCACCTTCCTATTTTTGATGATTTATCACCCAGTGTGTGAGGCTTTAGGAAACCCCATGCCATGGCTAGGCACGAATTTGGGTTGCCATGAAAGGCTAATTGCATTAGGATTTACCCTAATTACCTCTTCTTATTTTCAGCTCAATTAGGATTACGAATTTCTGGGGTATTTTCTTGCTTCATTTTATTCTTGGGCCAAAAGTTGTTCATTGGCCCAATTCTGATAATCAATACATGTTGTTGGAAGTCTCTCCCACTTGTTTTTTTAATTTATGATCATGTTATATTCTCATGTTAACGATTTTCTGACTTTATTTCCTAATTAGGATAATTAGTCATAATGTGTTGTAAACTTGGTCAATCGGATTTTTCGTTGCATGAAATTCTTCATGAAATATTTAGGAATATTATTTAGTGTTGAACAACTATTTTTACGGAATTTTCCGATGGGTTCTTGTACATACGATAATGGTACGTATGTTCTAAATATTTCAATATAATGGAAATTATTTATTTCCATTTATTTCAAATTTTTAAATACTGAATTTTCCGGGGTGCTACAAGAAAGATCTGTTGTATCAGGTGGTGTAGTGTGTCTTCGTGTAGTGAAAAGAAGGCCAACCGCTGCTGGGTCTTAGCAATCCATTCACCCCCCCCTCTGGGCTTGCAACCTGATCAACAACTCCCTCAAAGGCCAAAACAACACTAACCACGTGAGAGCAGGAGTGAAGCATCAATATAGTCAATTTAACACAACTACCTGAGCATGGAACTACAACTGCAGTAAATAAATTAAACTATGCTAACAATATGAATTCAACATCATAAAGAAATGGCAAACCACGCTCAGAGGTACGACCTAAAGAAGGGTAACGTAAAACACGAGTCACAAAGACTGGTTCACAACACCAGCTACTGACCCGGACAAGCAACACGACACCTCTCAGCCTCGCAGCCAAGAATGAAAGGTCCAACTGCCACTCCCTCTCAACTGAGTCAATAAACTGTGAAGACCAAACAACATGACAACTGTAGCCCACACTACTGTAGCTCCATGTTTGGCACCTTAAAAGACTATGGCTCGAGCTCCCCAAAGTGAAGCACTGGAAACAGGACTAGCTGGGGACTAGTACGTCTACTGGTGTCCGTCCTCCAACCAAGAGTGTGCTACAAGCGACCAAGAACAACCACAACACATGAGTCACTATCTTACTATCGTCTTTCCCTTCGTCAGATGTACAACTCAAACTAAGGAGTTAGTGTGTCCAAGAAGACGACACAGACCTCGACGGTACACACATTATACCAGGACAAACCCCGAGCACTACGTGCCTGGCTCACAGAGAATCTGGGGTACCCAGCTCGAGAGGTAACCAAGGTAGGCTCTGTATACTCGACTTGCCATGTACACACAAACCATGCTAACTCACCATTTCCAATCACAACGCGTGTTAATGCACCGTATACAACCCATATACATAAATTAACAGTCATATAGACCCATAGCTGGAAGCAGCTCGTGGCATCATGCAGACAAGCCAGGGGTCGGGTGGCTACCTTTTAAAACGCGACGGACACAGATGTGGGCAATTGAAAGACAAATCACAATGGAAAAAACTGTCGCCTTAAGAACTGAATCGCGATCAGACACCTCGTCACGTTCAAAATGCGACCACTAGTTCCGTTGCCTTTTCAGCCAAGAAACCCTCACCCAAAACCCCATTCCGGAAATCATACAAACCGCCCTGTATAACCATATAACATGGATATATGCATTCAAATAAAAGCCTATGCATACTGGCTATCCAACTTAACCAATCCCATGCATTAATATATCATTCTCAATCCATTTTACTCAAAATGAAGAAGAATTCCCCTACCACATGAGGAACACAAATAACACGAAGAATGGTGTTGCCCTGGCATTTTCCCATGCTCCGAACAACCTCCTCGCGTCGGTAACACACCAATCTGTACACCACAAACTCCAATCTCCCCAAATTCCTCCACAGTAAGCCCTACCTCAATCGAGCAGTGTTTCCTGCACTGCTTGGCCAGAGTTCGGCCAACACAATTCACAGTCAGAATCACGATGGGTCCCACCATCACGTTTAAATCACAACATGCATGGTCATTGCAATTAGAACGCGACACCCCTGCATGCGACACGCGGCGCGCATGTAGACGCGCACAAAAAAAAAAGTGTTTGAATCACGATGGGGAGGATGGTCGTGTTTCCAAAACGTGATGCCTGCGTTGGTCATATTTCTTGAAGGTGCTTCAAAGGTTGGTTGGGCTCAAATTTTCAGCCCCCGACCTCACACAACCTATACAAACAACCAAATATACCACTACTAGGCCATACACTGGCCACCAACCCCATTAAACTATAATCCGAAAAATCGCGACGTTATAAGGATGTTGAGCGCTTGGCCCTAGTGCTCATAGTGAACGGATTGAGGAGAAGAAGGTGAAGAAAGAGATGCCATGGGTAGAACAAAAATAGGAGGGAGTTGTTGCTCTGCAAGAAGATGAACATATGGAAGAGAAAAAGAGGAAAATTGGTGTTTACAGCACCCACAGAGCTAATAGAGAGAAGATGTAACGCCCCGACACGGAATATCGGTGCGGAATTATAGTTATTTAAATAGTATCGAGCGAGTAAATAAACATTCACCATTACACAACTGAAATAAAGTCAACTGTAATCCAACTTTATTAATAATACATCAGCTAACTATTACAATCACCGATCAGAGCCAAAACTAGAGCCCAGAGTACTTTATTCAAAGCTAAACTATTACATAATGACTAACTGACGTCTAACTAACTACTAATAAGCACGGGTTGCCGAAACGGGTCACTCCTGAGCATCCTCCTTTGTCCCTTCCTCGTGAGTGTGGTAATCCCCATCAGACTCACCTGAAACACATAAAATAATAACGTAGGATGAGCAATAAACGCTCAGTAGGACTTAATATCTCGTATGAACAAGCATGCCTTAAATGATTAATGTCTTATAAGGCAAGATAACTAGAAAGTATAGTCATGTAGATCAAAGTAATGATAACAAGATAATAATAGCACTTGCACTTGGAAAATAGCACGTCGAATATGGTAATGGATTGGCCATGTAAAGATATAGCACGTAGAGTTGCACAACGGTGCACTAGTAATGATAGCACTTGTATAGATAGCACTGATTGATTGTCATAGATTAAATCTTGAGAGTATAATGGCACTAGATGTATGCCAACATCTTGATCATTTTAACTGCCATAGGCAAATGGCACTTTTCGGGTGCTCCTCCCAGGACCAGATCGGGCCCCATTGCACGGCATAAGTTATGTTCTTTATCTTAGACAATCATATAGATAGCCAAAATAGAGTACCAAGAATAGATGAGAGTAATAGACGAATAGACGAGAGAGTAGAGAGAAAGAGAACAGATGAGTGTATAAAGACCATAGATGAGAATAGGGACATGCTCGTAAAACAACGATAAACAAACAATAGTAACAGTTGCACAACACTTAGTCGTGTGCCGGCAGTCTGGTAGAAGTCACAACCGTCCATTAGTCGTGCTATGAACACAGGCTAGATGGTTCGGCGTGATCCCAAGATAAGAAGGAAACACACTAAGGCCGTTTGGATCATGCCGATCCCTAAGGGGTAACGGGTTTTAGGTGTACAACCTGCTCGTCGGCAATGGACGTACGCCAAAGCCAAGGAGACTTACGAAGGCCTTGACAAGGAGTGCCTGATCTTGTTAGGAGTATTCCTAACGGAGAGGTGGTCCATGCCAAGAAAAAAAATGTGTAACGAAACGTTGTTCATCTTGCCTTGAGTGCTCAAAGGCAGAGGGACGCGATAGTAGTGTATAAAGTAAGCGAATAAAATGAATACAAGTGTTATTAAAAATAATAGAGAATTTAAGTGGAATAATTGCACTTAATTACCGAATAGATTATTGAGTAATTTAATAAGGTCAAATGGCAAATATTAATGTTTAGTGTGTGCAAGTGTAAAGAAATCATGAGAGCATGAATAATTTGTGCACATGGCTTTTAAGTAATGTAATTTATGTAAATATTACCGGTTATTAATTAATCAGGTCGAAATGTTTATAACAGTATTCAATTAAGACTAAACAAGGGCTAAATGGCATAATTAGTAGGAGCATAAGAGCAATTTCAGGTTCTGGCTGCATTACTGAAATCGTGACGGGGGTACCTATTGCGTTTCAGATCGCGACACAGCGGCCGGTCGCGATAGTTGAACCGGGCCGGTCTGGGTGAGCCGTCGGGAATTGCGACGGTTCGGGCCGTCGTGTTTAAAAAGTGATGATCTGGCCTATCACGACCCTTCTGAGATCATGACAGGTCGGGCCGTCGCGATTTCAAAAGGTGCCCCGAGCCCAGAAAGGGGAAATCAGCCCTTTTTGGGTTGGGTCCTTCCCTTCCATGTATGATACAGGGTCAGTTAAAAATCTATATAAAATCGTAGAAACATCCTAAAATCATGAAACTAATTTTAAACGAAACTAGACATGTAGGGGTATCTACAGGCATGATTAATTGGAAAATAGACAAGTAATGGCATGCTTTAATTAGGTTACATTTCAATGACCTAAAACATGCATAGTCATAGAAAATGATTTAATTAGCAAAGGATACATGGTGAAAATTGGGGAAAATAGATTCATTAGAATCCTAAATCATGCAATATCTAGGATAAAAGTTTCGTGGCATGGGATCAAGTATCTTCATGGCTTGAAAGCAAACATGAAGGTTCGGGTACATGATGATGTTAGAGATTTGAGCATTTAATTCTCTCTCATGGAACAACAAAATTTGAGAAAATCTTGGGGCTTTCAAAGATAGATGCATGGGCTACCTATGGCCGAAGTTATGTGATTTGTGCTTGAGAGATTGCCTACATTTTCTCACTGTTATAAAAACCTAGGGTTTTTTATGAAGAAGAGAAGAAATCCCCTTGCTCCAAGTCTCCCTCTCCTTGCTCCTTTGTCCTCAGTGTTGGGGAATCGTCCCCCCCATCGGCAGCCCTCTCTCTCACAACTCACACGTAGAGTTTGGAGAAGAGATTGAAGGGAGAAGAAGAACACAAGAACACCAGATTTTTTACGTGGTTCGGAGGCAAAGACTTCCTACGTCCACGGCCATAGTAGCAGTTCCAATACTATATGTCAGGAACAATCATACCACTCGTACAAGGAGAGACCGCCCTACTATATATACTACGCTATAATCGAGATTTACAAGGACAAAACTGCCCCTACCTCAGATTCACACAAGTCGTCTGTCCTGGGGTTGAGAAGTTGACTGCCTTGAGAAATTCGACTGCTAAAGTCGAATGCCAAATTCGACTGTTGACTCCCACTGCTGAAGTCGAATGCTGAAGTCGACTGCTGCAGTCGAATGCTGAAGTCGACTACGGAAGTCGACTTCCTTGAAGACTTCGACTCATTCACTTCTGTAAGCCGAATTTAGCTTCCGGGGGTGCCGCCCCCGGAGACCCCCGCGACCTGACCGCGCAGGTCGATCCGTGACCCAGACCCCGTGTATTGATCTACATTGTTAAAGTTCTGACTCCACACTCTAACACTCAGCCTCCTATTTCGTTCTCCAAAGCTCCAACAATGAACTATGGGATGGTAGGGACGAATTAGGGGGTGTATTAGGTTCTTAAAGAGTCTTTCTTCCTAAAAACTCCTCCTTTCCATAAAACTCCGAATTTCCATCTTTAACACCCTATTTCTTGCCTTTATCTACCTAATAGAATTTGGGAGAGGTTTAATTTCGTGGGTAAGGAGTTTGGGTAAGTCTAGGGCTCCTTTTTAGGATATATATGGGTTAATTAATAATTATCTTAACCCATTACTAATTATTATTATTTAAAGTGCAAATTTAACTTAATTACCTCCCATCCAAAGATGGGCTCTTGGCTTTTTGGCCCATTACCTCTTGTGTGGACCATTAATGTAACCCATTTACTAATTTAGCTTAATGGGTTTTGCTTTAATTCTTTTATTTCAATTTAATCCTCCTTTATTCTAATTTAATTCTATTTATCACATTGATTTAATTAAAATTTTATTTTATTTAAGATTTTAAAAATTGGAGTTGCTACTTCCTCCCCCTTTTAAAAAGAATTTGGTCCCAAAATTCATATGATCGTAAGGGGAAGAATGACTTACTGAATAGCTCCGGGTAATTTGGTCGCATTCACTACAACAAAAGTGGGAAACACTTACATCGGAAAATCGTAAGTGTAGGTGTCAAAACTGTAAGAACATATGTATACTTACGAAACTGCCTACGGTTTGTTTTCGTAACTACAGCAAGCATGGCTATAGCCTTACTTATGGTTACAATACGTAATAAATACATTCATTTATATACCGTAATAATATACACTTGGCCTACTTTTATAAAGTGTAAGTATACATATGAAAGACCGTAAGAAATATTTCAATAGAAGATGACATACGAAAATTAATCACTACGTTAGAAACCGTAGCTATTATCTGTAGTTAAGCATCTCGAACCGTAAGAAAACTCCCAGTGCAAATATACATAATCCATAATTTGACTAAAAATATAACCTACATATTTACATACATCCACACACATAGCACACAACCTGCATATTTACATACATAATCCACACACATAGAACACAACCTGCATATTTACATACATACACACCACATTTTTTGCACATCAGCAATCTATGACATTTAATACAACCAACTTTCTCAAATTTACATTACATAATTTACACTGTTTGAAAAGAAACATTCACATAATTATATATATCACATCACAAATGTACAACATAAAATTTAATCATCACATACTGTGGCGACCCTCTTCATACCGGTATGATTATACCAATCCCCATCGGTAAAAAGGGCGTCGTCATAGTGGGACATGTACCCAACACTGGTCGATAGGTTGATATGTACCTGGATAGCAATAGAGTACAGAGGAATAAAATAAACAACTCAACTCTTAACCCGTCACCAACACACATTCCACAATCTAAATAGCGGAATGGAAAGACAATGTCCACATTAATACAAAATAAAGAGAACTACAATGTCCAAATATTGTTCATACAATATTCCTTTTTGTGCGAAAGAAAAGTACAATTGGTAACAGCTCCACAAAATAGTCTTCTATATGATGATCCTCGTCACGCTTCCTTGTAGTGCACGATACCTGTCAACCTGTACGCCGAAGCAAGAGTGAGTCCAAATACTCAGCAAGCAACACTACCCATAACATACACGTATAAGTCATAGGGGTTTTACATGCACATTTACAATTTTCAAAACATGGCATACTAATCATTTCCGAGGTTTCAACCTATCATGAAAGTTTTACAAGTTTATGCATGGATCATGCTTTCAGATTTCTAAGAATAAAATTTACCTCTCACATGCTCTCTATTCAATTTACTTATGAAACTTTGTCTTTAAAGAACCAAGACATGAGAGCTACTAACATGAACATTATGCACACATGAAAGGAAACACAACTAGCATGGATCTTACGTGTTTTTAAACAAATACATGGGCATTTCTACATGCTTTAGGTTGCTGATTTCACATGATTCAATGGCTATAAATCTACACATGAGAGCTACAACGTTGCTTAAAACATATCATGTGAACAAACAATCATGCTATCTTGTACACAAACTCATTGGTTACCCCTAACATGGATTCTAGACATTTTTGCCCATAATAACATGATGATAATAACATAAATTCACTAATTTCACATGATTTCAGATTTGTCTCACATGGGTTTCAATAACATATTCTCGCATTTTCAGTTTCACATGATTGCACACTTACTCATTCACATTGTTCGCTTTTACACATTTGACATGTACGCATGTTCACACTTACACAATTTACTCATTTCCACATCATTTTCTCTACCACTTTCACTTATCACATATCACATCGATTGCACTTACCACGTGCATCTTGGGCACTTACCATGTTCCATGTTCACATATTTCACACTTTAGTCACTTTTCATTACTTAAACAATTTGCCATGACACATAGTCCTAACCACCAGTAGAGGACACTAACAATATCTCATAGCTCGTGCTCATTCCTTAGCACAGCTCTCAACACAACTCATAACACAACACATGACACAACTCATACACATACTCACCACCTAGGCAATATAGCGGTGAATCTTGGTAACTGCGCAGACCTGGAGAAGCCCTCTCCACCCTATCCAGTGGTACTTGTCCACCTCCGAGGTTTTCCCAATGCCTTTGGGACAAACTTATATCACATGGAGCCTTCTATAGGGACTTTTCTATATACGGCTCCCGATGCCTCTAGGGTAGCAGTGTCACATAGGCACAACTTTTACACTTTACTCATACCGAGTTTTAACGTGTGGTTTACACATAACACTCACATCTCCTTCGTTTTCTCATGCACAATGTGTCTTTGTTTTTCTCCTAATCATGCTACTACAGATTACAGGAGTTTAACACAGTAAATTCACCAATCAAGTTGGTTTTAGACAATAACTAAGCACATTTCGATAGTATACGCAGATTATCACAATTCACATGAAAATACATAACTTTTTATTACCGATCCAAATGACCTAAAATTTAACCACATACTGTTTTCGGGTTCAAGATCATACACGCAAAATTTCAGATTTTTATGAGCTAAATAGAATTTACAGAAAATAAAATACCTAATTAGCATGCTATTAACAACTTAAGTTAACATGGGGTCTAACACATCTTGTAATTTAGCCACTTGTTGTTTAAACATAAGTTACTAACATATGCAGGAATTTAGGATACAAAATTACCATAATTCATACATCTATGGATTGAACCCTACAAACCATTCTTGCATGCTTCTATTTCTACCGAACCGAGCTTATTTACAAATTGCACAAGCATGGATAAGTTACCAAAATTTGTAAACACAGATGCTGACCCACTGATCTTCATGATTAGGCTAAAACCAAGGCATTCATACTAACTCAAATTATGAACAAGGATTTGCAACATTATCTATAAGTCATGCTCACAAGTTTAAAAGATACCATTATCCCACATTCACCATCCCACACCACATTCATCCATACATCACAATTAACAATATACATAGAGTATAAGGTTTACCATATATCCTCATCACGGAAAACATATCGAAATTAATACATAAGAAGGACAGAACAGCTCATTGTTCTGTCCAGAGGAACTAGGCGGCGGTCTCTGGCCGCTGACTCAGGATCAGCGGCATGGTCGATGGACGCCAAGCTCATCACAGGCGTCCAGGGACCTTGCCGTCGAACCAGGTCTGTGCAGAAACACAGACCCGAGCTCTGAATCTTGGGTGAATAGGAGGGTCTAGGACTCGAGGAAAAATCCATAAAAATAGCAAAACCCACCTAGACTCATACGGGGACACCATAGATAGGTCACTTGCCTTTCACAAATTCCTCCAAGGGATTTATGGCTTGGTGAAGACCTCCTTGGGAAGTCCCAAGAAGCTGCAGAAACGCCCTCTAGATCGCCTTCCTCCGGGCTCCTAGGTGAGTTCCACGGCAAGGGGATGATGGGTAGGCCTTCTCCTTTGCTCCAGCTTCCTTCTTGTCGCAGTAGATGGCCGGATCAACCTCCAGGGGGTCAGATTTGGGGGTGCTAAAAGGGGTTTTCTCACAGACTTTTCTCTAGGGTTTTTCTTTCTCTATTTCTCCTCTTGCAAGGTGAAGGGAAAGAGTGAGGAGAGCCATTTCAGGTTCAGACTTAAGGGAGTCTCTCTCCCACTTACTAGGGTGATAGGACACCCTTCAGAGCCGTTGGGGGACATCCCCCAATGGTTGGCTTGCCTTGCTTCAGAAGCTTGCAGCTCTGCTACGCATGCAGGCCAGAGAAGATTGACGTCCATATCGCTGGACGCCGGAGTTAGTGTTGGCGTCCATGTCTGGACGCTGACACTGGATCAACAGCCTGGGCTTGACGCCAATGTGCCTTCGGCCAGAACCCTAAGTTATGCAAAAAACCACGCATACCAAGCTTATATACATACAATATGCATACTGTATTATATCCATACTATCACCATGCAATACATACCTTATTTATATTTAATATAAACACATTGACGCTGATTGGCCCTTCGGCCAGAACTTAAAACATGCAGAAACTATGCTTACTCTATATATATACATACAATGTATAAGGTGTAACATGTATATTACCCTACCAGGCAATCAATATCATTAGGAGGTGATATGAATTATGTTAGCTAAAAATAATTTATTCGATAAAATAGTCCTTGCACACACACACTTGATTTGACATATATATAGTATACACACACACGGGTGTAGCATACTTATGTACATTATGCTTGGAATAGATGGATACAACATGCGCACCGGTAATTAGATTAACTTACACAACTTTACCTAACATTGCTTAAGTACTATATGCATAGGATTCCTTAATATGTACTATATGCATAATTTAGCCAATTGACTATTCTCACCTAAATATCATAAAATACATACATGTTATTCTTGAGGAGTATAGAATTTCAATATAAACTACTAATTACACCTACCATGCTTGAACTCTTTATGCATATGCAATGTACGAAGTACAATATTCACATTAGCTAAACCATGCAAATGAGCAATGCTTACAACTAATCATACACATGCACACACAAATACACCAAGGTGTTATGCATGTAGAATTAGGTATACAATTGTCACACGCACAAGATAACATACATACGTACATACACATATGTACTTCATACACTCCCATACAAAATTCCATGAAATAGGTAGTATAAGATATTCTTCAATATTTAGATAGCACACGCATAGTATTATTCAAGTGTCCTAAGTCAGAGATTCTTGGTATTCATAATACACCTCTAATTAGCTAATTGTTCACTTCCACATTAATCATCATATACACCTATGTATACATATATAGATATTCGCACATGCTCATATTCAAAAGAAGGATAAAATTTATAGTAGGCACAATGAACTACGCATGCTAAGCACACAACAACCGAACACCCAACACACCATTCATATACATACAGAATATAAAGAGAGTAAAATCCGGGGTCTTACACATACACATCATTGTTTGTCCTGGGGATAAGACAATCATAATTGTTTTGGTCAAAACATAAATCCAATGACCATAATTGTTTCATAAGGTGAGAGTGGACAATGTTCTTAAGGGAGGAGAGTTGTTCTGTTGGCGCAATAAAAACTTCAAGTGTCATCTAACTCAACCTGAAAAATAAAAATCATTCAATTAGTATACATATAAGCAAGTTCGTTTATTTTCCAAAATAATTATGTAAAATAAAACATCAGGTGTCATAAACTTACAAAGTCTCTGAACCACACAATGTGACTTCCAACAGCATCTTGGACGGTTTTTCGTTCATTATCTTTCACAAATAGAGGTGCATTGGGTTTGTAAGCAAACAAAATAGCTACCTCATAATACTCCTCACCCAAACTCTTACCCATAACCATCTTAGATTTATCTAATGACATGATTATGGCATTGGCTACCGGGTGTCCTTCCATGTCACACTTCACTTTCTTGCCCAACATCAAACTCTGTTATTCAATTCATTTTATAGATCACACATCAAGACACAATTGAGTTTCTAATGAGAATATAGAACATAATGAGATATGAACATATTTACCTCTTTTCCTTTAGGTTCTATTACACTTGCAGATGATTGCACACATCTTTCCATATTGGGAGTACTTTGTACCTGTTTTGACTGTCAAGAAAGAAGAAGACTAGTAAGAAAAAAATCTTTCACAAAGAAGACTTCATAAGCACAAGCCAGGAGTTTATTTCTACTACTGCAAATGTATTAGTGTTAAATAAGTGAGAGTGCTGCAAATGTATGTTCATTGTAATCAGCTCCTGCCCAAGTTGATGAAGTGAGCAAAGGAAGTGTCCAATAGCTAAGCCAGGCTTTATCAAAAGCAAGAACACCAGAATAATCTGGTAATCCAGCACCATTGTTCTATGGACAAAACATGAAGGAAAAATAAAACTGTCACTGATACATGTTAATCTGACAGAAATAACATTATGTAATAGCCAGAAGACGTATCTTCTATTCTCAAAAGTTACAGACTTTAACATCAACATTCCTGACAGTGACAGGTAACAACATCCTTGAAATAGAGAAAACATAAATTAAGAAACAAAAATGACCCACAAAATGTCTTCCACAGAGATCTATCTTTTAGTTTCCAGTAGTGTACTTAGAGCTAGCCAAGAAAATAGAAACAAGATTGCCTAGTGAAGGTCGATTCTGTCTGAGAAGTTGCCTCTTTATCAAGTCAGCATTTTCTTTAAAAGACAAGATTTCTAGGTGGTCCAACTGAAGTTGCCTCTTTATCAAGTCAGCATTTTCATTAAGAACATCTATTTCACCAAATGGGAGCCTCAGATCTAAGGCCTGAGGGCCAACATATATCACTTCATCCTTCTTAAACTTAAAGAAAGGCATACATTTTTCTCCTTCTTTTACTTTTTTTTTTTGAGTCTAAAGCAACTAGGACAGACAACTGTCACTTTTCATCTTTCATGTTGCTGAATACTTTTACCCCTCTAATTCTTTCCTGAAAATGTCTAGTGCCATCATATATCATCAAGTGCCATAACTGTGGCCACTGCAGTGATCTGAGTGGATGTCCTCAATTTCAATTCCATATTGGAGGTAAACCTTTACCATATGTTATGTATGGAGTGTTGTTTTGTGATTCTAAACAGATGTAATGAAAGGCATACACTCTTTCTTGATTGGTTGGTTGCCAACAGATATCCTTGATTGGTTGGTTGCCAACAGATATCACTTCATCCTTCTTAAACTTAAAGAAAGGCATACACTCTTTCTGTAGCTACTTAAATGTCATGTTCTCAATTTCAAGTCCCTTTAATGCCTCAAGGATCTCATATTTGTTGAATGTGCCCTTGAGGATTGGGACAATTTACCTTTTTCCACTTCTTAATCTATCTCTATAAATTACTAATTTTGACCCCATAAGCTTCATCCAAAGAGATTCCATTCTCCCAACAAGACTTCATCCAAAGACATGCCCAGGACAATAGGGACATGCCAGGACAACAGGGACATGCCCAGAAAGCCAACTGAAAAGTATTATGCAAATCCATCTAAAGTACTTGCTAATCACATTTTACATGGATGAAATGAAAACATTTTAGAATTACCTCAACAACAATAGACTCAACTTTACCCAATCTCTCTGCCAATTCTTTAACCATAGCATTGAGTTGAGCATTTTCTGCTCTTAATTAGGCTTGACATTGGCTTGAAGTACCCCACAACTTGTTGGTGTCAGGCCTGTGCCCATTCCACGTACTCGGCCAGGCCTTTCTTTCCCAAATACGTGTGAGTAAATATCATCTGCAGTTGCAATTGATGAACTTGAGGATGATGATGGTTGTGTGATTTTTACTTCCTGAAGTTTTGTCTACAATAAACACATATATAGTATAATAAAATAAACACATAGTAGACATAACATAAAATTGGAAAACAAACAACAATCTATGTCATCCAATCATTGCAGCAGTCTCTTCATTAACAGGTTGCCCACTTTTTTTCACACGGGTCCTTATAAACAGGTCCCCGCGATCAAGTTTCACTCCATTTTTTACAAACTAGAAGACAAATTGTAGAACAGAAAAAAATGAGAATCTATGAAAAAAGTGTTAGAAAAAAATGAGAACAGAAAACATAGAGATAAGACTTAGCAAAAAAACAGGGATTACCTCCTCCTCATTGATGTCTACAAAGCTCTTTGTCCCAGCACAATGAAAATACTTATGATGACTTTTACTTTTCTTGTTTATGTCACTATACCTCTATAAAACACAGACATAACTCTTAGCAAAAAACTATCATGAACATGTCTTCAGGAAAAAAAAAATCACTTCTATAAGAAAAACATCTTAAGTATTTTACCTTCCAACTATTAGAAGACCATGTTTGAACAACTCTTTTCCATTGTTCCACATTAACTCTTGGATCAGGTGGTATTTTTTGTTTATTTTGCTTCAAAGTTGGGTCAAAGTATTTGTTTCTCAATTCATATTTCCAAGACCTCCACTTTTGATCCAAGTCCTTCATCACCCACTCTTTCAAATATGTTGGAATATCATATTTTCTCTACAATACATACTCATATAATTAATATATAATAGATTGAACATAGAAAGAAACATATATGTATTCTAGAAATCACCTGCACATACTCCCACACATCATCCTTATGGGTGGCAGACATTGCCCTCCAAGTTGGAGCATCAATTGGCATTTTATCACCAAGACAAGCAATTGTTCCTAAAAATAATTTCAAAGAATGGCCCCCTCTCCAACTGGTTGTTCAAGTTCATTTATCTAGACAACAATTTGTTTACCATTATCTAAACCATGCACAGAACTTAGTTTTGTTGGTCCTCTATGCTTCTTTTTAGAAACTTCCACCACCACCTCTTGCACCTCTATTTTTCTTAAGATCAAGTCATCTACAAATTTCTAAATTCTGCTCTACTGAGCCAATCACATGTAAGCTGAAAAAATTACACTCCATTAGTATGTTGGATGAAAAATCAAGACATGTAATTTGAAAGAGGAGCATAACTCACAAAAGATGGGTAATCATCCAAGGAAAATGTGGGTGGATCATTCTGTATGAAATGGTAGATGTAGTATAATACAAAAAACCCACACTCAGTGCCATTGGTTTGTTGTAGAACCTATGAAAAAAAAAAACATATAAACAAGTTCCAAGAGCATAAAATAGCAGTTAGATCATGTAGCATATATGTCTCTAATCATTTACCGATGGAATTGAAATATCTATAGAAGACATTGCATCAACAATCACTGCCTTCTTCTTTGTAGCATATATGTCCTTCAAAAATCTAAAAAAAAAAAGAGTCAATATATTAGAGATAGGGAACCAATATATTACCTATGAATCATAGAACTAATGTAGCACCAACCTTTGAATTGGCCGAACAAGTTTTGTTGGGTCAATACAAGGCTCCAATGCCCCTACATAACAGAAAAATTCTGAGGCCTATCTTTCTATAGAAACATTTGTAAAGACATGTTATTTTATTTAACAACTTACCACATGCATATCGGCACAAATGAGTACTTCTTTAGAAATACCTCTTTATCTTTGACCCATGTCAACATCTTTTTCCGTTGAGAAGCATTGGACTTATAATATGGAAACCATAAACAATCCCAATAGTCATAGTTTTTCAAATGCTCAGCTGAAAGAATACTCCATAGATAACTACAATTCTGTTTATTGTTAGAAATTCTATCAATTATAATGGAAGGCTTCAAGTTAAAAAAAAAAAATTAGAAACTCACTCAATATGTTGTTGGAAGGTATTTGTATCCAATTTTTCAGATGCTCCAGTTGCGCCAGTTTCTTGGCTTTGTCCATCTTCTTGGAAACCCCATAACATTCTCACAAGTCTTTCTTCTTTGCCTTCAGAATATCTGCACTTGCAATAGGGCCAGAAGGCTTGCTCGTCTTCATTACAACCTGACTTTTATCAGATTCACCTTCAATGGGTTCTACATAGTCCACACTTCTTTTTCTCCCCCTGTTACATGCAAATAATATGATACTAAATATTATAGGCACAATTTAATCATCTTTCTCAACATTAACATGAAGACAGAAATAAGACTTACATGTCTCTTTATCAGCAATATCTGAAATTGAGATCAAATTTGAATAATGGTTAAGATCAAGTTAAATAATACTGAAAGCATATACAAAGCCTTGTCTGAACATCATCATCTAAATACCTAGCAGAAAATGTAAGTGTCTCCTCCGCGATATAGCCTTCGGCCATTGAACCTTCTGGGCATGGCCTATTTCGAACATAGGACTTAAGTCTCACTAAAAACGTAACAAATTAATATTAGACAGAAATTAGATTATAATAGCAATAAATATTTTATAAATTTAGGCTAGACACATACCTTTCAATGGGGTACATCCACCTATAATGTATAGGCCAACAAGTCTTGCTTCATCAGGTAAGTGGATGAGAAGATGTACCATGATATCAAAGAAACTTGGTAGGAAAATCATCTCCAAGCGACACAAAATGTTTGCAACTTCTTGCCGTAGAGTATAGAAATCATTTGAAGATGATGTCTTTGAACATACTTGTGAAACAAAATTGCAAAGATCAGTAATTATACACATCAATTCCTTTTGTGCCACTCCCCTCATTGCCACAGGAAGTAATTGTTAGATGAGCACATGGCAATCGTGACTCTTCAAACCCCAAATCTTCTTGCGATTGTTGTTGCCCAGCTAGCTAGCCCAGAGGGGGGGTGAATGGGTTATTAAAATTTGATCGTTGATTAAAACCTGTTCACTAAAAGATTACACAACAGCTTGAAACAGAAGTTAGAGTTAGAGGAAAAGATAGCAAACGCACAAAGACACAACCACACGACACAAGGATTTTTATCCTGGTTCAGAACTCCTCTCCACAGGAGACCTACGTCCAGTCCCTGAGCAATGCCTCAGGATTTCACTAACAAGGGTACTATCACCCCTCACAGATTCTTACACCCAGCCTCAACTGGTCTTCCTTCAACCTGAAGGGAAAACAACCACCCTGGATACCACCAGGTCTTCCTTCGTCCAGAAGGGTACAAACCAAAGAAATGAAGTTTAAGAACAAGCTTCAGACACTAGCTTAATCAGCTGCAAGCTGAAACAAACAAGTCTCAAGAGAGAAAGAGAATTTGACACTGGTTTCTCTCCAAAGACTACACAGGCTCTCACAAGAATTTCTTCTATGAACACTAAGAGCAAAAGAGCTACGGAAAACAATTGGAATGGACGCTTTGCTCTTGCTTGAAAAAGAAGACTAGAAGAATTGGTGTTGCACACTTTTTGAATGATGTTGTCTCTTTTCTATATGTATATCCATCTTCTCAGTCTTGAGTCTTGTATTTAAGCCTTCTTCTTGAAATTTGAACGTTAAGAGAACCGTTGTCTCTCATCCAGGTGTACGTTAGACTGGTCACCAAGGAAGCTTCTGATCTTCAGTCTTTTATCCTTTAGTACACGCCAGAAAAATGTTTTAGAATCTTGTATCTTGTATCCAACGTTGTACAGATGAGTCTTGTCAGATATCTGCGAGCATATCAACAATAAATAGAGGACAGCTAGGACTGTCATCGATTGTTAGTTGCAGATGGAACAGATATTGCAATATATAGCAAAGCTTCTTTCTGTCTAAAAAGGACGTAGACAGAGTAGCATAAAAATGGAAGATATTGTCTGCATGCATGGGAGATACGATCAGAGATCATTTAATGCGTAGCAGTCAACAGACGAGATATGACTTTGACTTTTCAACGCTATTAAAAAAACATTATACTGATATAGCAAGAAAGTTGATATGAACACTCCCGATGACTTATGAAATCGTTATACGATAACAGACAAATCGTTATGACAGAGCATTATCAAATTATAATGATGAAATCGTTATGAGAACTGATGAAATCGTACAGCTATCAAGTCGTTACGAGTTTTAAAGAAATCATTATGAGAACTGAAGAAATCGTTACAGCTATCAAGTCGTTACTAGTTTCAAAGAAATCGTTACGAGAACTGAAGAAATCGTTACAGCTATCAAGTCGTTACGAGTTTCAAAGAAATCGTTACGAGAACTGAAGAAATCGTTACAGCTATCAAGTCGTTACGAGTTTCAAAGAAATCGTTACGAGAACTGAAGAAATCGTTACAGCTATCAAGTCGTTACGAGTTTCAAAGAAATCGTTACGAGAACTCTTAACAAATCGTTGCACGAAGCAAATCGTTATGAGATCTGAAGAAATCGTTACGAGGTCTAAAGAAATCATTACGAGAACTCTTAACAAATCGTTGCACGAAGCAAATCGTTATGAGATCTGAAGAAATCGTTACGAGGTCTAAAGAAATCGTTACGCCTTAGAAAGTCGTTGCGAGTTCTAAAGAAATCGTTACGAGGTCTAAAGAAATCGTTACGCCTTAGAAAGTCGTTGCGAGTTCTAAAGAAATCGTTACGAGGTCTAAAGAAATCGTTACGCCTTAGAAAGTCGTTGCGAGTTCTAAAGAACGTTACGAGGTCTAAAGAAATCGTTACGGCTAGAGAGTCGTTGCGAGTTCTAAGAAATCGTTACGAGGTCTAAAGAAATCGTTACGACAGTTAAGTCGTTACGGGTTCTAAAGAAATCGTTGCGATGTCTTAAAGAATCGTTGCGATATCGATTTGTTTTGAACTTTTCGGTCAGAAAGGAAATCGTTCTGCTTATCAAAGAAGTCGATGTGAAGTATGAAGAAGTCGATACAAAGACTTGGACAGAATGTGAGATGAGACTTACCTGATTGTCTTGAACTTTCATTTTTCTTTTATTTCCTGTTCTCAAAGCTCAAGTAATTCATTAGTACTATTTTGTTAATCATCAAAATTAATATATATAAAACTGAATTAATTTATATAGGAAGGTTTGGTCATATATATAAATAACTGAATTAATTTATATGGGAAAGTTTGGTCATCAATCTCCCCCTTTTTGATGATGACAAAATATACTAAACATCATATAACAAACAAATACATGTTTTTCAGAATAGCTTTAGTTTCTCCCCCATTTTGTCAATAAGCAAAAAGATAGGCGATGAGACAAAGAAGAGAGAAATCATTGTATTAAGTGTGAGGAAGATAGTACATAGGAGACAATAAAGAGGCATGCTGTGAGATGACAGCCCATGCCTTGATCTCAAGATCTTCAAAAGTTTGTTGGAAAACTCCAGAGGCAACTGAAAATTAGGACCCATGGATGGAATAGCCCTTTGAATGAAGAGTTGCCGTTGCTTATCCAAGAACTCTGCATACTGATCTGGGTCCAGGATGAATCTGAAGTAAGTGCTTTTTCCAAAGCTGGCACGATGGAGAAATCTATCCAAAGAGATTGGATAGAAGATCTTCTGATCTAGCAGATCCTGCTTCAAAGCATAGAAGGCAGAATATCTGGCTGCCCACACAACATAGATCTCTTGAATAGGAGTGATGGAGTTGAGATCCAAGAATGTTTCTGCTGAAAGAGTGGGCTTCCTTTGACTAGCTAGATCACGGTTGATAGCTTCCAACTGTAGATGTGAGGCCTGATAAGGAATGTCCATTCTGAGGGAGTAAGTCTCTCACACTCAGAAATGAGTGGAGCCAAGGTCTGAGAAGAAATGCGGCCAGAGTGGTATTCTCTGAAGATGAACCGCAAGAATGAAGGTAGTCTGCCCTGCTTGGCTGACATCCGGCCCATTTGCCTTGCAAACATGTCTAAAGCATGAGATCCTGCATCTGAATCAAACACAAGGGAGTGTAGCTTTGGCAGAAGGACTAGAGAGTCAATTTGGAGATCAGCAAAGTTCATTGAGAGGGGAACGTTTACAAAATGTTCTGATCTCAGCATCACTAAGGCTGAATGAAATTGGAAGAACTAAACCTCAGGCAGCTTGTTCAAGTAGCAGAAGTCACTGTACAGCTGAAAGTTCTTGGAAATACGAATCTCTTTCAAAATATAAGGTCCCCAAGAGTTCTTATGTTGAATAATGAACCACTCAGAAAAGGTGAGTGGGTGAGCTCTGTGGGTAAGAGATTCTGCCCTGGCAGTCAAATACTTTCATATTGAGCCTTATTTCCCTTGACAGCTGCCCACTGATCTTCAGTCTTGAACTCAGTGCCCTCAAGGATTTTGGATTTGTGGAATTGGGATATCTGAGTAAGAGGAAGAACAATGTTTAGGTGTTCGGATAGGTTAAGAAAAGGAATACCATAAATGGTAGAAAGGATGCACTTTTGAAGATATTCCTTGTAGATAGGTCTTCTCTTAGGATCAAGGGTAAGAGAATACCAAAGAGGAGGGAATAAGGGAACAGAGGGATGCTAAGAGAGGAGGAAGTTTTCCTCTTTTTCTTGGCAGGACTGGGAGGATCAGTCCTGTGGATATGAGAAGCAGGAGAGAATGGTGATAAGGGTGTTTCTTTCAAAATCATCCGGAAGATTTGTGTCAAAGACACCAAGAGGTAGAGGTTTTTCCGGAGGAAAGATAACAGAAGAAGGAGGAGTAGGAGGATAGAAAAGATGTTTGGGATTAAAGGATGAAGTTGGTTGAACTGGAGTGTTTGAGCTTGAGGAGGTGAAGGTTTGGGATTGAATGAGGATGGAGCTGAGATGTGAGAAGGAGTGGGAGAGAAGGAAGGTTGAGATGAAATGAAGGATGAGGATGGTTGGGTGCGAGGCACAGGGTGTTTGATGGTTGGTGGTGCAGGAGGGGCTGTAGAAGGAGATGGAGGTGAGGAGAGGGTTGGAGTGGCAAGAGATGAAGTGTCAGGGGCCTTAGAAGCTGTCATTGGCTCTTTCCCTTTGGCTTGATCTTCTCTAACTGCAGATGATGGTCCTGCTGACCCTGAAGCTGATGGCCTTGCTGGCCCTGAAGCTGATGGCCCTGCTGGCCCTTGAGCTGGAGGCCCTGGTGGCCGAGGAACATCTGCGGGTCTGCTCTGAGTAGCTCCAAGAGAAACTCCACTAGACCTTGAAGGAGCTGCTAGCATTGACTTGATATCAGACATTTCTTTATTGAACCACCTCATTGCATTTCTGACTGAAGATAAGTCTGAGGAGGTTGAAGCTTGACTAGCAACAATGCCTTGAATACTTGTCTGAACTGATGACAAGATCTCTCCTTGAGCCTTCAACAATGCCATAACAGGCTTCAGATTTACTTTTCTATGGCCCTTTCTTGGCCTTCTGAAAACAATTCTCTTCTGCTTCCCTTGCTGAGTGACAGGCTCCTCAAGATTAATATTGCTTGCACTTGGGCCTTCACTAACAGAAACACTGGCAGGAGGTGGAATTTCCTGAGATGGGGCAGCTGACTCAGGAACATTCTCAATCAATGGTTCCTCAGTGCCCACTTGCTCCCCCTGAATAGGAGCAGGGAGTTCAACACTTTCTTGCTCCCCCTGGGCAGGAGCATCCTCCAAAACAACTTTTTCCAAGTGGCCTTCTGCCACGGATTCAGACACTTCAGGTTCAATGATACTTTGCTCCCCTTGGCTAGGAGCTTCTTCCATGACCACATCTTGTTGAGTACCTGCTTGTATCTCAACATTAGCAACTGGTTCAGACTGAATTTCTGTATGGCCTGGTGCCATAACTTCTTCTTCAACACGTCCACCTTCTTTAGAAGTAGCTGAGGTGGAGGGAATGGAATCCAATACCTCTCTTAAAATAGAGGCGACTAAGGTGGTGGGCAAAGAGTCTGCCACACCAGCTGCACCTTCTTCCATCTGAACTTCTGGAGAATGAGAGTCAATCTCCACAACAGGTGATTTTGAAACTTCTGCCTGGCTTGCCACAACTGGTACTGCTGCTGCTTGTACTACTGCTGCAGCTTGCTCTGCTGCTGCTGCTTGCTCTGCTGCTGCTACTTCTTCTTGAACTTCTGGGATATCCCTAATAATCGCTTCTCCTTCTGCCACAGAGGTCTTTGTCCAAACTCCATCTTGCACTGAAAAACCACTTTTCTTCAAATTTCTGGACCTTATAGACTGGCCCATCTTCTCTACTACTGCTTCAGACACATCTACTCCATAGTGCTTGAAAATCTTGGTGAGTAAATGAGCATAGGGCAAGGAAACATTCAACTTGCTCTTGGTTTCCCATATCTGAGCATGAGCAAGTTTCATTCGCTCAATCATTACGGCGGCCAAGTTTATCTCCTTGTTCTGGATTGCCCAGAACATTATGTCCGAATCTGCCCTAGTGCATGAAGAAAACGTAGCACTTCGAGGTACTATAATTTGGCAGACAATAAAGTGAAGCAACCGATTAAATGCGGACATCTGATTAATATCTAGCTTTCCATCTTTCAGCTTAAACCCTGGACCAATAATTCCGAGACCCTTTACTTCATCATTCACAGAGTGAATGCCACTATACCCAGAGGTCTTTACTCCAAACAACTCATGCAATAGCTCATGGTCTATCTTGATCTGGGTGCCCTTCACTGAGGAGACAAGGGACCCATCTGCCTCTGACTTCAAACAAATGAAAAAGCTTTCACCAGGTCCGGATAGCTTACCTCGGTGAAAGTAGCAACATCCATCCACTGCATTCTTCTCAAAGCTTCGACTAGACTGGACATGCCACTCTTCTCAAGGTTCTGAACATCCACTGCCTTATTTCCGCAGATCTTCGTCTTCACGAAGGTAAACCTTTCTTGCTCCTTCGGGGACAGAAACTCAGCACTGTAACCTCCAACACTTCCGGTGATCATCGGAGCGGCCATGGGTGCAGAGGAGAAAGAGATTCTGGTGAAGGGAGATGATTTAAGGGATGGAAGCTCTCGAAGGGATTCTTCGCGGGAAGAGGAGAAAGCTTCGAAAGTTGCAGAGAGTCGATGCCGAAATCGTTAGGGCATCGGCTTTGGGTGAACAGATAAAGGATAAAAGGGTAAAGGTAGAAGACAAGTCGTTCTCAGAACGATTTGAATAAATTAATATTACTTTACCAAAAGTGGAGCGCCAAAGGCGGTAAAGCCAGAAAGCGACAAAACCGGTTGACGGGTCAAACAACTTTCAACACAATAGCGGTCAAAGCATGTAGATAACTGAGTTTTGCTTATCTTTAAAGGAGAGAAAAATTCATTTAATCTGAAAAAATTATTATGTCAATAAAGTTACAGAAATCTTTTTCACAAATTGCACATCCCTAATTCCCTTCTAAGAGATGTAAATCTCTCTTCAGGTAGGGCTTTTGTGAAGATATCTGCTAATTGACCATTTGTATCTATAAAAGAAATTTCTAAATTACCACTAGCTACATGGTCTCGAATAAAATGATATCTTACCTCAATGTGCTTAGTCCTTGAGTGCTGTACTGGATTTTTGGTGAGGTTGATGGCACTTGTATTATCACACAATAGTGGAATTGATTTGATGTGAATTCCGAAATCCTCAAGTTGTTGCTTTATCCAAAGAAGTTGTGTACAACAACTTCCAGCAGCAACATATTCTGCCTCAGCTGTTGATAAACTACTGAATTTTGTTTCTTGGATGACCATGATATTAAACATCCTGCAAGAAACTGACAACACCCACTGGTGCTTTTTCTATCTACTTTGCATCCAGCATAATCAGCATCTGAATATCCTACTAATTTTATTTCACAAGATCTAGGATACCAGAGACCTAATTCATGAGTTCTAGCCAGATATCTAAATATTCTTTTTACTGAAATTAAATGAGACTCTCTAGGGTCTGCTTGATATCTAGCACACATGCATACACTAAACAAAATGTCTGGTCTACTTGCAGTTAAGTAAAGTAATGATCCTATCATACCTCGATAATTCTTTTGATCTACCTTTTTACCTTTTTGATCACTGTCCATTCTGGTTGATGTGCTCATTGAGTTGATAATGGCTTTGCACCTTCAAATCCAAATTTCTTTAACAGCTCTTTGGTGTACTTGGCTTGACAGATATGAGTGCCATCCTTCCCTTGCTTGATTTGCAATCCAAGGAAGTAGCTTAGCTCCCCCATCAAGCTCATTTCGAATTCTCCCTGCATAAGCTTTTCAAAGTACTTGCAAAGAGATTCATCAGTAGATCCAAAATAATATCATCTACATATATTTGCACAAGAAGTATATGTTTAACCTTAGATTTTATAAATAATGTACTATCTACTTTACCTCTAGTGAAACCATGATCTAATAAGAAAGTACTGAGCCTTTCATACCAGGCTCTAGGTGCTTGCTTTAAACCATATAAAGCCTTATGTAGTTTAAATACATGATTTGGAAATTCGGTATCATCAAAACCTGGAGGTTGTTCCACATAAACTTCCTCCTTGATAAAACCATTTAAAAAGGCTGATTTGACATCCATTTGAAATAGTTTTAAATCAAATGCAGATGCATAAGCAAGTAAAATCCTAATAGCCTCAAGTCTAGCTACAGGTGCATAGGTTTCATCGAAATCTATGCCTTCCTCTTGGGAGTAGCCTTGAGCTACCAGTCTGGCCTTGTTCCTTAAGATTATTCCAGACTCATCCAGTTTATTTCTGAACACCCACTTGGTGCCAATAACTGAATGATTGGATGGTCTAGGAACAAGTGACCATACCTGGTTTCTCTTGAACTGATTTAGTTCATCTTGCATGGCTAATATCCAAGATTCATCAGATAAAGCTTCATTGACTGTCTTAGGCTCTATTTGAGAAACAAAGGCTAAATAATCACAAGGAATTACATTACCTCTTGTTCTTACCCCTACAGATGGATCACCAATAATATTCTCAGGAGGGTGATCTTTCTGATGTCTCCATTCTTTTGGAAGATTTTCATGTTGAATTTCAGTTTGCTGCAGTTCTTCCAGAGGAGGATCTTCCTTGTCCTTAATTGAGGTATTCTTTAATTTTTCAGACAAGTCATCTGCATCATCAATGTCACTAATTTCTTCCTTTTTCAAGGAAGGGTTAGATTCATCAAAAATAACATGTACAGATTGTTCTATTAATAATGAGCGTTTATTGAAAACTCTATAACCTTTGGGTTTAGAAGTGTACCCCATAAAGATGCCTTCATCTGATTTGGCATCCAACTTACCAATGTCCCTTTTTCCATTGTTGTGGATGAAGCAAGGACATCCAAATATTCTGAAATGGCTGATCTTTGGTTTCTTTCCCTTGTAGAGTTCATAAGCAGTCTTCTTCAGAATCGGCCTGATCATTACTCTATTAATGATATAACATGCAGTGTTGATGGCTTCGGCCCAGAAATATCTTGGCAAATCATATTCTGATAACATGGTTCTTGCCATATCCAAAAGAGTTCTGTTTTTCCTCTCAGCAATTCCATTCTGTTGAGGTGTCCTTGGGGCTGAGAAGTTGTGCTCAATCCCTTGATCATCACAGAACTTTGTAAACTTTTCATTCTGAAACTCACCACCATGATCTGATCGGATAGAGACAATTGTGAACTTCTGATCTTTCTGAACTTTCTTACTGAAGCTGACAAAATTGTCAAATGTGTCATCTTTGTGCTCTAGAAAGGATACCCAAGTGAATCTTGAATAATCATCAACTATTACAAATCCAAAATTCTTTCCTCCTAGACTGGTAGTCCTCATTGGCCCAAATAGATCCATATGAAGTAGTTCTAAGGGCTTTGAGGTGGTTACTACAGTCTTTGATTTGAAAGAGCTCTTGGTGTGCTTTCCTCTTGCACAAGGTTTGCAAATGCTATCCAATCTAGAATTGACCTTTGGCAGTCCTTCCACTAGCTTTCTCTTTCTGAGCTTATTCAAACCGTCCAAGCTGCAGTGACCCAATCTTCTGTGCCACAGCTCTGTTGATTGATCTTTGCTGGCTGCCAAACAGACATCTTGATTCTTGAGTTCCTCAAGATAGAGAACATACAAGTTTCTTTCTCTGTAGGCTTCAAATATGACTGCACCATCCTTTAATATACTGCACTTTGATTCTTGGAACTGAATCTGATGGCCTTTGTCACACAACTGGCTGATGCTGATAAGATTGTGCTTTAATCCTTTGACCAGCATTACGTCTTCAATAACTGATTTTCCTTTGATGTTCACGGACCCACTTCCTATCACAGTGCCTTTTCCATTATCTCCATAGGTGACTGTACCTTCTTCAGCTTGGAGATCAACGAAAAACTTCTTGTTGCCTGACATGTGCCTTGAGCATCCACTGTCCAAGTACCATTTGGATGCTCTTGAATTTCCCTGAAATTTAAACACTAAGTTTTAGGTACCCAAGTTCTTTTGGGTCCTGATGGGTTAGTATCATTGATTTTTCCTTTTATTATCCACTTTTTGTTCTTGTTAGGACAGGTTGCTTTGTTATGTCCTAGTTTGTTACAATGAGTACAGCAGGTTGTTCTAGTTATTCTTTCAACTGGATTGTATTTAAATTTTTTATGTTCTTTATTCTTTTCGGATATAAATTCAGGAGTTGGATAAGTGTTAGGAAAGACTTTTGTTTCTTCATTTTCCGAGGGAGTATAACCAAAACCATGTTTCTTCTTAGTTGATCTTTTAGCTCCATTTATTATTAGAAGAGGTTTATTATTTGTGAACTTGTTTATGGTGCTTGTTAAATGTTCATTTTCTTTATTTAATCTTTCTATTTCTGTTTTAAGTCCACTTAAGTCTTCTTGTTTTTCTAAGTGAATTATTTTTCTATTTTTCTCTTTTAAATCTTCACATAATAATTCATTCCTTCTTTTATGTTCAGTTATTTGTTTTTCAAGTTCTTCATTTTCGGTTTTTAGATCTGAGTTTGTATTTTCTAAACAGATTAAATTCTTCTTACTAATTTTAAGTAATTTAGATACTTCTTTATATTTTTCATAGAGTTCATTAAAAGCATTTTCTAAGTTATCAGAATCTGAATCATTGCATGAATCAAAAGAAGAGTCAGAAGTTACCTTATCTTCGGTATTGGCCATGAGGGCCAAGTTTGCTTCTTCACCTTCACTGCTCGAGCTTGACTCACTATCTGAGTCACTGCTGTTCTCCCAAGCAGCTGCCATTGCTTTCTTTTTATACTTCTTAAATCTTCTGAAGTTGTCCTTCTTCTTATGATCATTCTTTTTTAGCATTGGACAATCTGCCTTGATGTGTCCAGGCTTCTTGCATTCATAGCATATTACTTCTCCTTTCTTCGGATCCTTTACTTCTGGTTTTCTGAAGTCTTTGTTCTTCTTGAAAAATCTTCTTCCGGACTGATACTTCTTCTTCTTTGCTAATATTCTCTGAAGTCTTCGAGACAGCATGGCTTCTTCATCATCACTGTCTTTGCTACCTTCACTGTTATCCAAAGATTCTTCTGATATCTCATCATTCGCCTTGAGAGCATTTGATTGCTTCCTTCTGCTGGAGGATTCTCCTAATCTCTCCATATTTATCTCATGAGCCATGAGAGATCCTATTAGCTTTTCCAATGACATTAATTTCAGATCATTGGCTTCCTCAATGGCTGTTACTTTTGGAGTCCATGAGGATGGCAGAGATCTGAGTATCTTCCTGACCATGTCTGGTACACCATAGACTTTACCTAATCCAGCTAATCCATTTGTGATATCTGTGAATCTGCTAAACATCTGAGTTATGGATTCACTTGGCTGCATCTGGAACCTTTCATATTGGGCTACAAGAATATCGATTCTTGTCTCCTTTACTTTGTCTGTCCCTTCATAAGTAATCCTGAGCTTTTCCCACATTTCCATTGCGGATTTGCAGGCTGAAACTCTGTTGAATTTTTCTTGCTGAGGGCACAGCAAAGGATGCTCTTGGCTTTGCAGTTTAGGGATATTCTTCTTCTGTCATCATCTGTCCACTGAGCCTTAGCATTTGTGACTAGAAGATCACCTTCTTCTACAATGGACCATATTGTATAATCATGGCCTTGTAGAAAGTACTCCATTCTTGTCTTCCAATAGGTGTAATCTTCTCCATCGAACAAGGGAGGCCTGTTGACTGACTGACCTTCGAAGTTGCTTTGGGCTGCCATTGATCTTTGCTCTTCAGATCGTTGGATCTTCTTCTTTGTCGAAGAGACTTGCTCTGATACCACTTGTTGCCCAGCTAGCTAGCCCAGAGGGGGGGTGAATGGGTTATTAAAATTTGATCTTTGATTAAAACCTGTTCACTAAAAGATTACACAACACTTAAACAAAGTTAGAGTTAGAGGAAAAAGATAGCAAACGCACAAATACACAACCACACGACACAAGAATTTTTATCCTGGTTCGGAACTCCTCTCCACAGAGACCTACGTCCAGTCCCTGAGCAATGCCTCAGGATTTCACTAACAAGGGTACTATCCCCCTCACAGATCCTTACACCCAGCCTCAACTGGTCTTCCTTCAACCTGAAGGGAAAAAAACCACCCTGGATACCACCAGGTCTTCCTTCGTCCAGAAGGGTACAAACCAAAGAAACGAAGTTTAAGAACAAGCTTCAGACACTAGCTTAATCAGCTGCAAGCTGAAGTAAACAAGCCTCAAGAGAGAAAGAGAATTTGACACTGGTTTCTCTCCAAAGACTACACAGGCTCTCACAAGAATTTCTTCTATGAACACTGAGAGCAGAAGAGCTACGGAAAACAATTGGAATGGACGCTTTGCTCTTGCTTGAAAAACAGAAGACTAGAAGAATTGGTGTTGCACACTTTTGAATGATGTTGTCTCTTTTCTATATGTATATCCATCTTCTCAGTCTTGAGTCTTGTATTTAAGCTTCTTCTTGAAATTTGAACGTTAAGAGAACCGTTGTCTCTCATCCAGATGTACGTTAGACTGGTCACCAAGGAAGCTTCTTATCTTCAGTCTTTTATCCTTTAGTACACGCCAGAAAAATGTTTTAGAATCTTGTATCTTGTATCCAACGTTGTACAGATGAGTCTTGTCAGATATCTGCGAGCATATCAACAATAAATAGAGGACAGCTAGGACTGTCGTCGATTGTTAGTTGCAGATGGAACAGATATTGCAATATATAGCAAAGCTCCTTTCTGTCTAAAAGGACGTAGACAGAGTAGCATAAAAATGGAAGATATTGTCTGCATGCATGGGAGATACGATCAGAGATCATTTAATGCGTAGCAGTCAACAGACGAGATATGACTTTGACTTTTCAACGCTATTAAAAAAACATTACACTGATACAGCAGGAAAGTTGATATGAACACTCCCGATGACTTATGAAATCGTTATACGATAACAGACAAATCGTTATAACAGAGCATTATCAAATTATAATGATGAAATCGTTATAAGAACTGAAGAAATCGTTACAGCTATCAAGTCGTTACGAGTTTCAAAGAAATCGTTACAAGAACTAAAAAAATCGTTACAGCTATCAAGTCGTTACGAGTTTCAAAGAAATCGTTATGAGAACTGAAGAAATCGTTACAGCTATCAAGTCATTACGAGTTTCAAAGAAATCGTTACGAGAACTCTTAACAAATCATTGCACAAAGTAAATCGTTATGAGATCTGAAGAAATCGTTACGAGGTCTAAAGAAATCGTTACGAGAACTCTTAACAAATCGTTGTACGAAGCAAATCGTTATGAGATCTGAAGAAATCGTTATGAGGTCTAAAGAAATCGTTACGCCTTAGAAAGTCATTGCGAGTTCTAAAGAAATCGTTACGAGGTCTAAAGAAATCGTTACGCCTTAGAAAGTCGTTGCGAGTTCTAAAGAAATCGTTACGAGGTCTAAAGAAATCGTTACGCCTTAGAAAGTCGTTGCGAGTTCTAAAAGATCGTTACGAGGTCTAAAGAAATCGTTACGGCTAGAGAGTCGTTGCGAGTTCTAGAGAAATCGTTACGAGGTCTAAAGAAATCGTTACGACAGTTAAGTCGTTACGGGTTCTAAAGAAATCGTTGCGATGTCTTAAAGAGTCATTGCGATATCAATTTGTTTTGAACTTTTCGGTCAGAAAGGAAATCGTTCTGCTTATCAAAGAAGTCGATGTGAAGTATGAAGAAGTCGATACAAAGACTTGGACAGAATGTGAGATGAGACTTACCTGATTGTCTTGAACTTTCATTTTTCTTTTATTTCCTGTTCTCAAAGCTCAAGTAATTCATTAGTACTATTTTGTTAATCATCAAAATTAATATATATAAATAACTGAATTAATTTATATGGGATGGTTTGGTCATTATATATATAATAACTGAATTAATTTATATGGGAAGGTTTGGTCATCAATTGTTGGGGTTCACATGCCTTGATATGTTAGATGCATAACCATATGGAATTTCCACATTTTTAAAGACTTTACAAATGGTTTGTCTCTCAATGTTGCTCAATGTAAACATGGCAGGCGGCAACAACAATCTATTAAAGCTCAAAGTTTGTGGCTGAAGTGCAGTCCTTATACCCAAATGTTGTAGATCATTACGAGCTTTCAAGCCATCCATAGTTTTTCCATCAATGTCCAAAAGAGTACCAACAATACTATCACAAATATTTTTTTCAATATGCATTACATCAAGGTTATGTTGGAGAAGTAACAACTTCCAATATGGCAATTACAAAAAGATACTTTTTTTCTTCCATGATAAATAGTTGGCAGAACCTTCAACATTACTCATAGATGTGTCTTTCTTATGTTTTCCCTTTACCTTTGTTTTAGTTTTAGGAACCTTGCCAAAAGTAAAGGTCAGTCCATGTAACTGCTCCAATATATCACTCCCAGATAATGAAATTGGTCTACTTCTCATTTATTCTTTTCCATTAAACTGTCGTTTTATAGAACAAAATTTGTGATCCTCTTTCAGCCATCGACGATGATTTGTGTAACAGAACTTCCCACTTGCTTTCAACCATTGTGAACTTGTCTCTACATTACATGTAGGACAAGCTAGTCGACCCTTGGTGCTCCAACCAGATAGATAAGCATATACAGAAAAATCATTAATGGTCCACAGTAATGCAGCACGCATACAAAAGGTTTCACCTTTAGAAGCATCATATGTATCAACTCCATGCCATAGTATTTGCAATTCTTCTACAAGTGGTTGAAGATACACATCAATATCATTTCCAGGTCCATTAGGGCCAGGAATGATTAAAGATACAAAAATATTTTGTGGCTTCATACACTGCCATGGAGGGAGGTTGTATGGTGTCAATACCGCAGGTCATGTATTATGACTCGTACTCATTGTTCCAAAAGGATTGAAACCATCACTTGACAAACCTAAACGTACATTGCGAGATTCTAAACCAAACTCATCTATGGCATCTAAAGCTTTCCAACAAGGGGAATCAGTTGGATGTCTCAATATACCATCTTCTTGCCACTCATCGCTATGCCATCTCATGTTTGCTGAAAATTTGCTACACATATATAATCTTTTCAACCTTGGAATTAAGGGAAAGTGCCGAAGAACCTTCTTGGCTATCTTTGTTTTTTATACCCACTCTTTTCCCTTGTAGTCCATCTAGATTCTCCACATTTGGGACATTGCTCATGAGACTCATAGTCTTTCTAATATAAAATGCAATCATTTGGACATGCATCAATTTTATGATAATTGTATCCCAACTTACTAATGATTTTTTTCAATTCATAAAATGTACTTGGAAATACCTCACCTTCTGGAAGAGCCTCTTTCAACAACTTCAATAGCATGTTGAAGGATTTGTTACTCATTTTACCCATACATTTTATGTTGAACAATCGGATTATAAATGATAGTTTGTTGAAAGTCTTGCATCCTGGATACAATGGTTGTTCAACATTTTCCTGTAGATTTTCGAATGTACCATAGTTCCCTTTATTCTGATTGGCAGAGATGTTTTCCATATATATTTATTTTCCAAGCCAAATACATCTCGCAACATTCAACGCATACCACCATCCTTTGGGACATCTTCACATACAGAATCTAGGGATGTCGGCCTACTGCAAGATGAATTAGGCCCATGAAACTCCCAAAACCTTTTGTCTTTGATGACTCCATTGAAGTATAAATGTTCCCTAACTATGTTCTTGTCCCATTTACACATACATGCACAATTAACACAAGGGCACTTGATAGTTGACAACGGATCAAAATACCCACATGCAAAATCATTGAACAAGTCCACTCCATCTAGATATTCCTATGAGTGCTTTGGCATGTCCATCCAACTCCAGTACATTTTCTTAATGACTACTTTACTCTAACAAAAAAATATATCTCATCATATACTCATTGACAAAAATAAATTACATATTTTAAGTCCCCAAAAATGATTTCTACATGTATAATGATCATTCATATAAGCCATGCATACTTACTTGCAGTTTGTTCTGCAGCACCTTCGTGGCTTCTTCAAACAAGAGCTTCACTGCGAGATGCCGATAAACACAAAGAGAAACATGGTCAAGTAAACTTCACACAGTCGAAGGAGGGGATGGGGAGGGCTGGGAGGCCAACAGAGGCTGGCTGGGGACTAGATTCAAAGGAGGGGATGGGGGGGCGGGGGGAAGTATGTGTGAAATCCTCCAAAAGGTAGAAGGCTTTTGAAGGGAGCAGGGGTGGTGACAGGCCCCATATCAATCCCCCCCTCCTCTTCTTTTCTTCTTTTCTCCTTCCTCCCCTCCACTGAGCGAACACCCTTGTCCCCACTCCTCCAACCCTAACAGGTGCCAACCAGCGATTCTCTCTCTCCCCCCCCCCCATCCCCAACAAGATGGATACAATATTACGAGAACAATACATGAAGACTGTAAGGCTTCTCTTTCCTAGACATAGGAACCTCTTGTATATATACCAACAAAGAGTCAGAAGGGTTCACATAATTTGTGGCTTCCGTTCCATCTCTGCTGTTGTGGGTCAGCAGCACAGTGGAGTCTTGGCCTAAAGAACAATATTGGCGCTCAATGTGTACCCGATGGAGGGAATGGATGGCCGAGTCACAGATGGTGGAGGCAAATTGGTGGTCCGACGAAAGGAAATCAATTGAGAGATAGAGAGTGAGAAAGAGAAAGACAGAGAAAAGGAGAGAGGGAGAGAGGGAGAAGGTAGAAGGGAGGGAAAGACACCTGCTGCAAGAGGGACTTCGTGCAAACTCTGAAATCGCCGGTGGTGGAGTAGCATTCGTCGCACATCGGAGTCGTAGGAGGGGCGCCGAAGTGGTAGGTAGCCTGGGTGGCCGTCGGGGATGGCAGAGCGCGGGGGGTTTTGGATTTGGGACTTCGATCATGGAGGGAAAATGGGATTTTGGGACTTCGATCTCACCTTGATCTCACAGAACATGGTGGAGGAGATGGCCTCGATCTCGCAGAACGTGGGGAAGGAGATGGGGGACGGCAGAGCATGCGGGGGGGAGGGGGCTTTTGTTTTGAGAAAGGGAGGGGACTGTAGCCGATCGAGGGAGGAGGGTTTTTGGGTTTTATTTTGAGAAGGCGGGATTTGTGTGAGAGAAGACCGCCGGCAAAATTTTTGGGTCTATTCTTACGATTTACAAATTTTTACGTTTAGCACACAACCTATTATTATGGTGTAGTTACGGTGTTGGATATATTATATTAAAATATTAATAAATTTTATAACAACCGTAAGTATAGTAGCTAATCTACTTACGAAAAGTGAAACCGTAATCAACTTTCTGTAAGTGTTGCCCACTTTTGTTGTAGTGATTGTTGCCTCGGGTTCCCACGTGGCTTCTTCAACTTCATGATTCCTCCAATGTATCTGACCACCGATATAGGTCGATTCCGAAGCTGTTGTATTTTCTTGTCTAAGATTCTTACTAGCTTCTCTTCATAGGTCATATCTTTGTTTAGAATTATATCGGCGTACCTGATCACATGTGATGGGTCGTACATATATTTCCTTAGCATTGACACATGGAAAATATTGTGTACGGTGGAAAACTGAGGTGGTAATACTAGACGATACGCCACTTCGCCAACTCTTTTCAGTACCTCAAATAGACCTATGAATCTCGGTCTTAACTTGCCTTTCATCCCAAACCTTTGAAATCCTCTGGTCGGGGATACTTTAAGAAGCACATGGTCTCAAGTTTGGAATTCTAAGTCCCTTCTTCTCTTGTCTGCATAGCTCTTCTGCCTGGACTGAGCTATTTTAATCCTGTCCCTTATGATCTGTATATCTCTGCTGGTGTTCTATACTATGTCTGGTCCCAGCCATTGCTTCTCACCTACTTCACTCCAGCAGACTGGCGATCTACAACTTCTACCATATAAGGCTTCAAATAGTGCCATCTTGATGCTAGCCTGGTAGCTGTTATTGTAGGCGAATTCTATAAGTGACAATTGTTCATTCCAGTACCCTTCAAAATCTATAGTGCAGGCTCGTAGCATATCCTCCACGATCTGATTTGTTCTTTCTGTCTACCCATCTGTCGTAGGTGGAATGCTGTGCTAAAATTGATTTTGTACCTAAGGCAATCTGAAGTCCCTTCCAGAATCTAGAAGTGAATCTGGGGTCACGATCCGAGACTATGGACACGGGGACTCCATGTAGTCTCACAATTTCTTTCACATATAGCGCAGCTAGCACATCAACACTCCAAGTACTTTTGATTGCCAGGAAATGTGCGGACTTAGTCAATCGGTCCACAATGACCCAGATAGCATTGAGTCCACCACGAGTTCAGGGTAAACCCATGATGATGTCCATGTCGATACTCCCCCACTTCCATTCAGGGATGTCCAGGTGTCTGAGTACACCGACGTCCTGTGTAAGATTTGTAAATAGTTAAAGCAACAGTGAATGCCAACCTCTCTATTAAAGTACACCTATAAATACGTTAAAGTAACACTTTACGTGAGTTGAAGTAGAAGAGAAATCTGGTTAAAATACAACAATAGGTAATAAGAACGCAAAGGATAAGTTAAAGTAGATAAGAAACTCAGTTAAAGTAGATGAGGAAGCAGGTTAAAGTAGACGAGAAATCTAGTTAAAGTATGAACACAGTGGCCATACACACTTGATAATAAGGAATGGTACACATTAATTACATGGAAGAATAAAATGGAAAATAAAATGAAGGGATAGAAATTGTCTTCTTGAAGCCCACCAAAAGGCAAGACTACTTGAAGCATCTTTTTTTTATAGGGACGAAGAAATATGTTTGCCTACTGTCAGAGACTGCTAATTAATTTTTTCTATAGAATACATAACACTTATAAAAGATGTCAAGATAATACGTACTAAAATTTTCTTTTCATACTTTGATTCGTTTCTTCATATGAAAATGAACTATAATAAAAGAAACATTCTGGCTCACACCATTGTAATATATTGTCCACATTGCATCATGTTAAATCACATCAATGAGTTGAGTTTGGAGTTTCGTAAAGAGAAAGACTTAGTGCACATCAAAATATTGTGCAATAAATATGGGATACCTACTAGATTTGTGCCATGTCGATAGGGACATTAATGTCTCCCCTCCACCCCACTTTTTAAGGGGCCCTTATGCACATGGCTCAATCTTATTGGGAAAAGTGTGCACTAAATCTTTCTCTTTGGTGAAACCACACTCGTTATATCATACACACCCTGTATATATCATTACAGTCTCATTCGTTTGGTGGCCCATCGCTAACTAGCTCAACTACATTCTTGTATCGTGGGCAGCAATCCACAATGCTCATGGAAATAAATAAACAGCAAGCTTCTGTTATATGATAACACATTTTCATAGTCCTAGATATATAATCCCCATTATTGAAGAGCTAACTACTGTTTAGTTAATGATGCCGCGGTTTTGGCTAAATATAGCTGGTGGATGAGGCAGCTGGGGATATATACGTCAGGGTTGAGGCTGCTGCTGTTCAGTTTCGTTGATGGGTCTAAACCCGAGTTTCTTGCTAATCTCGTTTGCGATGATTTGGTTGGCCTTGTCCGTGGGGTGGTACTCATCCCAGAAGACATATTTGCTCCTGTCTTTGCAGAGGCTGGACACGGGCGTGCAGGTGAGGGTAGGGCGGATCTTTCCCAGTGAGCAACAAGGTGCATGTGAGTTGTTGAACCCTGAAATCATCAAAAGTTTTGAAGAAATTAATGTATCAGGTTGCACGTACTATCAAGCTAGAAAGGCCGGGTTAATTACGATAAAAAAACCAGGCTGGGGTCATATGACTCCTCAGTCGCTGCTCATATATATATGCTGTAGCATGCAATATTAGTGTTGATGGGATGATATGCTTACCATATCTTTGAGGGTTCTTGATGACATCCTGGACGACGTCGTAGGCGTCCCCGAACCGGAAGGTCGCATTGGGAAGGCTGCTAGATAGGTCCTGCATGAGCTGGCTGGCCTTGTTGTTGAACCCGAGAGCCAGCTGGTTCGTCCTCTCTTGGCACTCGCCCGACGTGGTCAGGAACCTCTGCAGCGGCATGCAGCCCATCGGTCCCAAGCCGAAGAACATCAGCCTCCTGGCCCCCAAGGAGTGCAGCAGCTGCCACCCAAAGGTCGACAAAGATTGAAGAAATCTACGCACAAGTTCTGGGCCTCACGTACGCATGGCTTAATTTGCAGTTTCTACTAGGCATTTCTTCGAACATGTTCGTTATTTTTTGCTTACCCTTAGTTGGGATTCGAGGGTAGATATGAGGTAGTTGTTGAAGGTCTCCCCGTTATACGTCCATGAGTCCTGGTAGACTGGAACCAGGAAGTTGTTGATGAAGTCGTTGCTCCCCAGCGCGACCACGTAGCGGGCGTCCTGGAAGAATATGTTCGCCGCATCGTCCCCAACCTTCGCCCTGATCATCTGCTGCGTCCCTTGGAACAACTCGATCTGCTTGTACAGCGAGAACCTCTGGATCTGCATAACGAGTGAAAAATCAGCATACGTAAGCTCTAGCAAGTCATATTGTTCTACCATTTAGATCCATATGATGATCCTCATGATCTAGTAGTAGTAGCACTGTATGTAGTATGTACGTTTGATTCTTATGAATTGGATTTGGTGGTGTCGACTTGGCATGGCATATATACGAACTCACAAATATTGAGGAGGTCTCGTTAAGAATCCCACCCCCACCGGAGGCGTAGTTCAATCCATTTGCCAATATGGTATCTTCATCCACTGTTGGATCCAGAAATGCTGGTGGCCGTGGGAGCCCCATCTTGTCCCCTGCATGCAACGTCCATTTTGATGTCACAAATAACTAATTATCATATATGTAGCTTGTGCATGTTAGAAGGGATCCATGCATACAGGCATGGGAATTGGGAACCAAGGAGGGAGAAGGTGGGGTTAATTAAAAGGGGCATGTAGCAGCTGCGTACTCACCGACGATGTCCGCCACGGTGCGGCCGTTGGTGTAGCGGCCGTTTGGGACGCCGCTACCGAAGTCGATGCCATACCACGGAAGGGCCGCCCGGGCGAGGCTCTTGGTGAGGTAGTTGTTGTTGCCGACGTCGGAGAGAGAGTCCCCGAAGATGAACTGCACAACCGCGCAGGAAACCGGCCTCCCGCCGGCCAACCCACATAACAAAAGCACCAGGACGGTGGCCGATGCCATCCTCGAGCTCCGCTGGTGCTTTGCCGTCACTAACTCTCTCCAGCTGTGCAAGCCTGAAAGCTGTCAAATCACGAGGAGTGATCAGTCACCTGGTACAAGTGGTTTGAAGAGCCGCCGATGCAGATCATGAGATTTGTGTGCGGAGGAGGCTTGTTTTGTAGAGAAGCGTGGTTAGCTTAATTTGGCACAATGGGGGAGAAGGTGCATGGGACGGTGAGGGTAGGTAGCCCGCACACACCCTCCAGATGCAACAGCACCATTCTTATAAAGAGTTGAGAGGAAGGATCATGCACACTCCTTTTGGTAGATACGAGGCACGCTGAGGAGTTGGCCTAATGCCCTTCACTCCTTCGTTGCGGGATTAATGGAAGTCCATCGATATCAGCTTGCGCGCCTGCCAAGGAGCGTTGAAGAGTGGCAGATAGCAAGCCTTTTTCCGGTCAATTTCAGGGCAGTTGCAAACATTTTTTTTTGAGTGGAGATCCTCTCCACCCGCGGGTGGAGGGGCCTCCATCGGTACAAGGGCGCCGGCGGGTGTTTTTTGGGTTCACCCTTGTGTGTGTGTGTGTGTTTTTTTGTTTTTTACCTAAGGGCTTAACTCAAAAAACACCTGCCGGCGCCCTTGTACTGATGCAGTCCCCTCCATCCGTGGGTGGAGAGGATCTCCACTCTCTTTTTTTCTAACTTTTCCGGCCAGCTTAAACCAGCATGCAGTGTCCTCTTATTAGGTAGTCAAGTGGCCAGCCAGTAGGTACTTGGCACTAGCTCAAGGAAGGAAAAAATTTTGCTCCGGACGGCCGCATAGATTTTTGGATTTTTTTATAAAGGGATGACCCCACTAAAATCACCCGCAAGTGACTTGATCTAAGACCTTAATTTTTTTTTAAAGGAATGATGAGGAATATATTAGTGATCAAAATGAATCTGATAATGAAGATGTGAATGCTGAATTTGATATATCTCTAACATCTGAAGATGAAATGGAGAATGTTTGATTAATGGTATACAATTTTACCTAAAATGAAGGGTACTCTGTAATTTTAATACTCCCGTGTCTGCCCATTTTTCTTCCACTATTTGATGAATATGCATGTATTTATTACCAGTTGAAGATATGGTTCGAGGACGACGTGGGACTTCTTCAGGTGGGAGGGGTGAGGGTAGTGGGAGGGGAGAGGGTAGTAGGAGGAGATTTACTTCCTTTTCTACACCGCTACCACCGACCTCTACACCGCTACCACCGGCAGTAGGTATGTATACTTTGATTTGTATGCATTGCGGTATTTATTTAATATAATTCTTTATGTCATTGTGGTAACTTATTCTTATTTTCACAGGACCCACGACCTCTGTACCGGTACCATCAACCTCTGTACCGCTACCACCGACCTCTGCACCGCTACCACCAGCAGTAGGTATGTATACTTTCATGTATAATGCATTGTAGTATTTGTTTAAAATAATTCTTTATGTTTTTGTGGTATATTATTCTTATCCTTTCAGGATCCACGACCTCTGCACCGTTACTACCTGTAGCAGGTAAATATGTCATGTATAATGCACTGTATGTTTTGTTTAAAATAATTCTTTATATTTTTGTGGTATCTTATTCTTATCTTTACAGGACCCACGACCTCTGCACTTTTACCATCGGCAGCAGGTAGATTGACAGCCTCTGCATCTTCATCACACATGGCGAGTAGATCTACACCAGGTATGTTCATTTACATTTCTATTTTTTTTATAGTTTGTTTTATTTATACTATTTAATTCGTGTAGTACATGTTGATGACGAGACGAGTCATCACGAGGGAGAGGGCAGTTATAATGAGACGATGCGGGCAGTGTGGATAAATGAAGGGTATGTAATGCATTATTTTTGTTATCTATTCGTCATTGTGGTATTAATATTCTCAATTTCAGGAATAAAATAGAGCCAGCCCAAGCATCACAATTTATTACAAAGACAATTCAAGCACATATTCCAGGCCCCATCCATCGCTTTTCTGATTTTCCGATGGATGTTCAGGATTTATTGTTCTCTATGTTCTTGGTATGTATCTTATTTTATCATATTAAGTCATTTTCAATTCTTATTTGAACACACTTATTGTTATGTAACATATAATTTTTTTTTTGCTAATATGTAGAAGAATCATCGATTCACAGAGCATTCACATGAGTTACGTGCTAGATCTGCATGGACAAGTACTGCAAGAGCAAATTTCAAACATCTTATGTACAATGTCCGAAAAATTGCAGAAAGAGCATGTGCAAGTACAGATAAGAACGAATGGAAGGAGCATGGGCCTGTGTGGATGAGAAAGGAGTATTGGACGGAGCTGTGCAACATTTGGGGAGCGGAGAAATGGAGTGAAAATTCAAGCAAAGCAAAGCAAACAGAGCAGCGCATTCTGAAGCGAATGTACACACGAGTGGCTCTGTCTCCTTTGCAACGCATAAAGCGAGATTGGTAAGTGTACTTCTACATTTGTGAATTTTTTTAATCTAATAATAAACTGTGATTTATTTGAATAACAGGAAGTACAGCTCAAGCGGCCACCTCAATTTCAAGAGTTTTTTTATGAAACTCATAAGAAGAAAGGGACAAATGATTACATTAGTGAGAAAGCTCGGGAGGTAGCGGTAAGTGTATACACTAATAGTTTTCATTTATTGTGGTTAAACTGTGGAATAATTTTGTTTTATTTGTTTTATTTTTTGCAGGAGTCATATAGTAGAGGAATGGATGAGAGGTACGGGGATGACAGTCAGCGTCCAGAGTTGGATCCTGATATTTGGGTTGCAGCATCTGGGACACCCAAGAAAGGCCATGTCTATGGTTTTGGACATAGCTTGGGCACGACCAAGGTGATATCATCATGCTCGAGTTCGGTCTCACATGCGACCTCTCCATTTACCACACCAGCAGCCCCAGGTGTTTCTTCCAGTGCCGGCCCGACCATGACTCTGGATATGTTTAGGGCGATCGTCAACGAGACCGTCTCTCAGAATATCTCACCATCGTCTCTCAGACCGTCTCCCAGATGCTCGTAGAATTGGGAATTCCTGGTAATAGAGCACCTCCTGCACCTCCTGCACAGCAGCCTCCGGTAAGTATTTTATTTTATTGATTTTCTATTTGTTAACTCTAAATATCATCTTACAAAATATAAGAATTTAGATTGAGGAGGGAAAAATATCACTTTCTTAACTCTATGAACTTGGGTTTGAGGGTCCAAAATTGAAAAGAAAAGTCTAATCAATCCATCGATTGTTCCAACACGACATGGGAGGTGAAAGTAACCCGTAGAAACTGACAGAGTTCAAATTGGACTCCAAATTTGAACTTCATGCTTAAATTTACATTTCTTAAGAAGAACTAATTTAATCGGGTTTAATAGGGTCAAAAATAAAAAAATAGATCCGATTAATTTGTCAATGACTCCAACACGATCGGGAAGGTGAAAGTGACTTGTAGAAACTGACAGAGTTCAAATTGGACTCCCGATATGGCTTGGGCAAACAATTTTGTATTTTCTTAACTAGTTTAGTTTCAAATCTATGAACTTGGGTTTGAGGGTCCGAAATTGAAAATAGAGGTCAAATCAATCTATCGATTGTTCCAACACGACATGGGAGGTGAAAGTAACCCGTAGAAATTGACAGAGTTCAAATTGGACTCCAAATTTGAACTTCATGCACAAATTTACATTTCTTAAGAAGAACTAATTTAATCGGGTTTAAGGGGGTCAAAAATATAAAATAGGTCTGATTAATTTGTTAATGACTCCAACACGACCGGAAAGGTGAGAATGACTTGTAGAAACCGACGGAGTCCAAATTGGACTCCCGATATGGCATGGACAAACAATTTTGCATTTTCTTAACTACTTTAGTTTCAAATCTATGAACTTGGGTTTGAGAGTCCGAAATTGAAAAGAAATGTCCAATCAATCTATCGATTGTTTAAACACGACATGGGGGGTGAAAGTAACACGTAAAACTGACGGAGTTCAAATTGGACTGCAAATTGGACTACCGATTTGAGCAAAACGTTTAAAACTATCATTCGTCAATTTCAGTTAAATGAAAAATATCTTGCTTTTAATTTTCAAGAATAATTGATTTCTTTATTAAGTACTTAATTTTAATTTTTTTAAATAATATGTAGGATTATCCGTCGCGAGATGTTGGACGAGACGACGACCAGGATGAGGATGACACATATGCGGAGGATTTGTGATTTCATTTTAGTTATGTGCATGTTGTCATTTTATTATGGATGTATGATGTTTGTGTGTTTGTATTTTATGTGATGAATTTGAGGTTTGTTATGGATGTATGATTAGTTTGTGTGTTTGTATTTTATGTGATGAATTTGAACTTTGTGGAGATTGTGATTTGTGTAGTTGATTTATTATGGTTTTGTGGTATTGTTATTTATCAGGTGATATTGTTATTTATCAGGTGATTTATTGTTGTTTATGTAAATTTCTATAAAAAAAATATTGTCAAATTAGCGACCGAATAGCGACCGTTTTAATTCCGACGCTGATCGGTCGCTAAAATTGGTCGCTTCACCGATAGCGACAGACAATATTTGGTCGCTAAGTCGGTCTCTAAATTAGCGACCGCCTTAGCGACCATAAATATCGGTCGCTGTTAGCGACCGTAACAGCGACCAACTATCGGTCGCTGTGGGCGACCAACCTGCGACCGAAAAAATGCGGTCTCTATTTGTGACGAAACTTGCGACCGATATATTTCGGTCGCTATCAGAGACAGATTTTGCGACCGTTAACAATCGGTCGCTGTATAGCGACCGATATATAACGACCGATTTGATCGGTCGCATTTCGGTGGTTAGTCGGTCGCCGATGGGTACAGTGACCAAACAAAGACCGAATAGCGACTGAACATGTCGGTCGCTATTTCCGCTTTTTCTTGTAGTGTTGTAATGAATTGTCTCATTTTTATTAAAATATTTTATTTTTATTATAAATATATATATGTAAAATTATTTATTTATATTATATATAATATATAAATTATATAAAATTTAAAAAATAATTTGAGTGATCCCACTAGATAAAATCTTTGCGTACATCCCTGGACAGCCGTCTCTCTTGTGGTGGTGAATCCAGTGCCGCGGACGAGAGCAAAGCAACTCCCCGCAAGGAGTGAATGTCTCAAGGCTTTTCTAAATCAATGAGATCAATTGTCCTTGTTAATCATTATCATGTTATTTTTACATATATGTATAAATTTGAAGTGGCCAATTGTATACCCAAAGTTTACCAGTGCAGATGACATAAGAAAAAGATAACATGAGCAAAAATGGCCCCTCAAAACACTCACAGTTATGTTATTGAATGCCTCTTCTTGAATCCAAACAACTGTGCTAATTAAATTTCCCATCAACGAAAAGAAAGATGTAAACTTAACAAACTGCTATCAAGACTATTAACGATACTCCTCCACCATTAATGCTTGGCTAGTAGGGCTAATGCCAGTTACTTGTAAGTTCTTCTATATAAATGGGAGGGCAAAAGTTACAGGAATCAAAACGTTTTGAGAAAAGAAAAAAAAAAAACCACATTCCAATTGTTATCCTCCTCTATTGAGATTGGCAAAACTCCAAAGAGCATTTTAAGGGCCGTTTGACATGTCACACAACAATGTAAATTGTTGGTTTTGAAACAACTAGTTTTGAGTTATATGAATAAAGTATCTAATACTTTAAAATCACTATTAGTTTTCGAAAACTGAGACTAATGGATACGGGTCAGACGATTTTGAAATCCAATAATTCATGACACTCCAAACGCAATAAAAATGTTGTGAAATAACTTATGAAATTCCCAATATAAGAAATACACTATTGGCAGTATTTTATGATTCTTTACCGCAACATTCTACAACATACAAAACGGGTTAAGCTAGGGTATCCTGAATCGCATCTGGAGTACTGGAATGGATGTCACCGCTGTATAAATGCAATAAAATGTTGTGCAAATTCGTACAGACGGCTGTCCTCCGAAAAGTGCCCCAAAATATCAATAATTTAATATCAAATTATAAGGTTTCCCTTAATTTTTATGGAGGGATTCCAATTAAAGTTATGGAATGGATGTCACCGCTGTCCTCAGCAAAGATATCGGAGAAGATGGAAAACACCAACATTCTACTTTTGCTAACAACTGATACGGGACAAAGGGTCGGAATCTCTCATATTGCCAGGACGGCTTCTAAGGAAGATGAGTACATATATGTGTAGGCAAACACCCCTATGTTGGTACTAAGTAGTTCTTTTTCTAACAATGTGGTATTTATAGATGAGGTCGCTCGGCGACCATCTTAGGTTAGCAATCTACACGTCATGTAAGACAAAAAGTGCAAACCCATTCCTTGGAAAAAGATGGGTGGCTAAATTGGAAAAGTATGAACTAAGTTCTTCTTGATTAAGGGAGTGAATTAACCTATGCATCAACATCAAGTTTCATCTCTTAGAAGATTTTTTATAGTATTCTTTTGCTTTTCCCCTTTTTTTTTCTTTTCAAGCGTGAATCTGATAGCTGTGGTTTAGTGGGATAATTATTTAGATTTGGGGGTCCAAGATAGTGACACTACCAAAACAAAATAATTTAGCGTGACTTAATTGGAAAGGGTGATAAGGGGGGAAAAGAGGGCATAAAAAAGGTGATAAAAGTTATTTGGCTTTGTTAATCAGAGTGCGCGAAGACGTACCCGAATGGTGGGGCACGACGCTGCACACCTAGATGCAGGCTGCGTTGGATGCTCTTTGTGCACTTTTGGCATTTCTTCTCGATGGATTTAAGGCGGGACATGGGACGGGAGGGAGGGTCTTCGGATATCAAATTCAGGGCAGACTGCATCCACCCAATAGCGTTTGCCATTGAGCTACAGCCAAATATATATATATATATAGATTAATCAGAGATAATTTTAGTTAGGATAAATTAATTAATAATCTCTGACTATAACATGGGAGGTTCTTACTGTAACAAAACTTAACATACATTGTAATAGATGATAATATTTACTGTAATAAATTATAACTTGTGGTGGTATGTTCCTGTTTAGGCCGGGGCCAAACGGGCCTCCACTGAGAAGAGGGAAGATGATCGCCGGTGCGGATGGAAACTTGCAAGAACCAGAACAGGATCAGGGGGGGCCAGTTGATAAACCGGGGGGAACCCTCCGTTGCCTAAGTCAGCGGGCTGTAGAAAGGGCTTGGAGAAGAAAGTTTCGCCTGTGTGTATGCCTCGCGTGGAGGTGTGTGAGCGTCTAAGGTTGCGTACCTTTGCATGAAGTTACTTGGGCCTTTTATAGGCGGAGATGCCGAAGGAATGGGACGGGTCGTCCCTTAACGTCGCCAGAAAGGACGTGCCAGTTGGCGCCCTTGGCGGGGAGTTATATGTTTGGCGCCCGTTGAGGGGCTCTACAGTTATCGCACCACTTGATCATGGGGCGCGTGCTGCGCAGCCGTTACAACCGTCGTAAGGAGGCGAAGAGGCTGCTCGGATCCTTCTGATCAACGTGTACCGAGAAGAGACTTGCTTGGTGACTGGACCGGTTGTTTGGTGCCTAGCTTCCTGGTGCAGCTTACGCTGGCGGGACTATGGCGTGCCTTGAGCAGGGCCTGTTCTGTAGGCGACGCCCAGGCCGAACAGGCTAAAGGGTGCCTGGAGTCTGCCCTTGGGATCCTAAAGGTGTTCGGACGTGGAGACCATGCTCGGGAGCTTCAGGTACATCCGAGAACACACGGCGCCTGGGCGGAAAGCCACGCCCGCCTGGGACTATAATGGGCCATGATGGGTATAGGCCTAGGTGACTAGAAATAGCCACCACACTTGCCCCTCATGCCCTCAAGCTGGCTCGGGAATCGTGACGCTTGGAGGCGGAACTCTGCTCGAACGTCAACCTCGCATTAAATGTGATGCCAACCTTGGAGGTGTGAACGGCCACAGAGCAACGCCGTTTGAAGCTCCTCCTCGGGGGTGAAAAGATCTCATGATGACAACAGTGACGTGTTGAGTCAGGGGCTTTGCGTAGTACATTCGAACGGTCGCCTGGAGCGGGGGGAAACGTCGTTTCGGCTTTTCGAATTCCTCACCCCTTTTCCCTTATAAGGAAGAGGAGGGGTGAAGGCGGGAGCCCATGCCTTCAGCATTCAAAAGCCTTCTAGCCCCCCTAGCGCCTACTTGCCCCCCAAGCCTTCCTCGTCACTTTCTTCCTCGTGCTCTCCAACCATCTTCCGCATTCTCTGCTTCTGCTTTGTCCGGCGATGGCGGATAAGGGAAAGGCCGTTGCAGTCACAGAAGTGAGAGGGGTGGCACCGTCAACACTCCGGGGACCAAAATATCGCTCTTACGAGGGCCTCAACGAGTGCTTCCGGATCGGCGATGACTATGACATCATCCTGGCAAAGGAGGAAGAGTCCTACATGGTGAACAAGCCGAACTACATCGCCATTTCCCTCGACCATCCGAAGGTAGGATTCTGGCTACTATTGCCGGAGGTGGCGAAGGCGCTGCTGAACATGTGGGGGATCGTGCCGATCCAGCTAACGCCGAACTCGTGGCGGACGATCTGCATCTTCTGCATCGTCTGCAAACTCCGGGAGGTTCGCAGCTCCGCAGAGGTCTTTCGAGCACAGTTCAGCCTCACGGCCTCGCCAATGTTGGCGGAGAGCGTTTATTACACAAAACACCACCCAAACAGGATGTAGATCAACCTGGCGAAGAAGCACTCCAACAACAAAGAATGGATGCACCGGATCTTCTTCGTTTTCCGTCGAGAAGGTGCGCCGGAGTGGGGATTCCCCACTCGAAATCGGTCGCCCAAGAAGGACACATACCCCTTCTTGATCCAAGATGAGGCGAGGGCCTTGGATAGTCTGAACATGGCATCCGTGCGGAACGGTGAAGCCTATCTGATAGAATTCTAGCTCGTCAAGCATGGTCTCAGCAGACCATGGAGTAAGTATACGACCTTGTTTTCGTCTTCTCCTCTTCGTCAATTGGTGGCCTTTTGACCCTTTCCTCCTTCCTCTTTTCTTTGTAGGTGCTGTGGAGTTGGCCGCTGGTAGGGATCAGGATGCCATGGAGAACTATGCCCAGCAGATCCCCATGACCGCCTACCTGGTATACGCGAATGAGAATGTTCGTTCAGTAGAGCCAGCCCCCGCCGTGGTGGCGGCGCCTACTGTGGTGATGCCTCCTCTAGCGGTAACCGAAGAGCGCCAGTCGCCAAGCCCGCGCGTTCTTGAAGAGAGGCTGAGGATACGCCTCAAGAAGAAGTCTGCAGCTAAGGTGACATGGAAGAAGGTCTCGTAGCCCCTGGTCGAGGAGGAGGCCAGAGCAGAGGAGGGAGGTTCCCAACATCAGAAGAAGAAGAAGAGAAAGCTGGTGAAGGCGGTGTCGAAGGCCGTACAGGGGGAGTATGAGGGGATGGCTGAGGAAGAGGAAGAGGTCGGAGGTCCTTAGCTTCAGGTGCGAAAGAGGAAGAAGCTGACGGAGACGGCCGAGCAGGCAAGGCCGTAGATTGCGATAGAGACAAGGCCCTCATCGAAGGAAGGGGTCTTCTCCAAGTTCGGGCTCATCGTGGTGAGCGACGAGTCCAAGGGCTCCGTTGAGGAGCGAGTGGGGATGCCTAACCCCCAAGGCTCCATCGAGGGCCGAACTGAAGAGGTAGCTGCGACCAGAGCCTCGAGCACTGTAGCTGCAGAGCAGGTTGCAGCGAAAGGCGGTGAAGGGACGTCCGCCAGAGGGGGCGAGGGGACGTCACGCCATACGGAAGTACCCGAAGGGGCCACGACTGCCACATCGACGTCCCCTATGACAATGGCGTCGACGTCCCCAACACCTGCGGCGATGCTGGCCCCCATTCCCCCCACCGAAGTGGCTGCAGGAGCCCAGACAGCCGCTGTGGGTTCCAAGAGGGCCGAGCAGACCGCCGAGGTCGAAGAAGGAAGCCTTCGAGAGTTTCCCACTGTTGTTGAGGGCCAGGAGATGGTGGCTGGCACTGACGTCCCTGAGGCCACTGGAGGAGAGGGCCCTTCAGCGGGGCAAGCTAGCGGTGCCGCCGAGGACAGGGCAGACTCCGAGGAGGACCGGAGACCGCTCACAGAAGTGTTGGGGAGGAAGTCACCAGCGCTTCCTTCGGAGGCAATGCTGGAAGTAGCCCTGGAATGCCTCTAGGGGAATACTTCTAGGGTCCTTCCCCAATGCCCCACTGCGTCTCAGTTGGAAGTGCTGGCGCGGTGCCAACGATTGAGCCCGGAGGACACTCCCAAGCACTCAGGAGGGGCTTATAGAGCAGGGCATCAGTTTGAACAAGATGACGACGAGGATGCCGATGTAGAGGCACTGGCAAATGGAATCTTGAAGTCACTGTTAGTGCTGAAGCAACTTGCTGCGCATGCTCGGGACCACAAGCAAATATGGGTGGCCGAGTTTGCCTTCTGCAAGGAGCTTGATGAACATCATAAGGACCGCGAAGCCGAGCTGTAGAAGGAGGTTGAGAATCTCCAAGGTGCTCTCTGGACTTCCGAGCTCAACCTAACCATTGCCCGGGCGGAGAAAGAGGCGCTTGCCAATGTCTTTTCCGATGCCAAGGCCCATGGAGTAACCGAATACAAGGAAGGGCCCGACTTCAAAGAAGACTTGGAGCAATACGACGCGATCTGCTACAAGGTAGGCCTTGGAGATGGAGAGGAGCGCGGAAGAAGACTGGCCACCATCGAGTATGCTCGTGAGGCCTTCGAGACTGCACTCAAGGAGTGCCGACGACGGACCCAGGATCCGCGCCTAGATGGAGTGCGTTTCGCGCACTTCCAGTCAGGGCGGATGACCTCTGGGAGCGGTGGCGCAGGCCCCTCCGAGTAGACTCTATGACTGTATCTATTTTTCTTTTTTGTAGCTCGTCCTTGACGAGCCTTTTGTAAGAAGAATCTAAATAGATCCTCCTTTTAAGTTCATGGATGGCTTCTCTATTTCTCTTACGTTTGTTCTGTTCGAATCGGAATTCGTCGGCCATTTTAAAGGATTCGCAGTTACCACACAAGTCGTTTGGAACTGGGAGACGTCCCGACCAGGGGTTTATGCTGAACGCCTTTTTGCTCAGAGGTACTGCGCTATCCTTTCGAGCTGAAAAGCATTGAATGAGGATGTTCTGGATACCCTCTCAAGCAGGTCGAAAGAACTGGAAGAAGAGAAATAGGATGCTAAGCTGGAGGGTTTTATAGGTAATAAGCCTTTAGGTTAGAAACATGCCAGGTTCTGGGTATGGCTTCGCCACTAGGAGTAGTTAACTTATAAGAGCCTTTTTCGAGAACCTGGGCAACCTGATAAGGTCCTTCCCACTTCAGGGCGAGCATGCCAACTGCTCTTCGGGGGTCCGATGCTGAGCAGCGGCGCATGACCAGATCACCCTCGAAGAAGTGTCGTTCCCGAACTCGGGTGTTGTAGTATTGCGCGAGTCGCTATTGGTAGGAGACTAATCTGATGCTGGCGCCACTCTGGCGTTTGCCGAGCATGTCGAGGTTCTCCCTGAGCGTGCGATTATTGGCAGCTTTGTCGAAGTGTGTTGTTCGGATTGTGGGAAGAGCCACTTCTAAAGGCACAATAGCTTCGGAGTCGTAAGCTAAGTGGAAAGGAGTTTCCCCGGTGGCCACTCATGCAGTTGTTCGGTGACACCATAGCATGTTGGGGAGCTCTTCGATCCATGAACCCCCTGTAGCTTCAACTCTAGTGCGTATCCCGTACAACAACATTCGATTGGCATTTTCGACCAGACGGTTTGCTTGGGGATGCGCTACTGAAGTGAAGTGGTTGTATATACCGAGCTCAGAGCATTTTTTCTTAAAGAACATTTTGTCGAAGTGCTTCCCGTTGTCGGAAGTGATCACCCTTGGAACGCCGAACTGGCAGAGGATGTTCTTCCATACCAACTTCCACGCGGCCTGGTCGGTGATTGCGGCAACAAGCTCTGCTTCGATCCACTTGGTAAAGTAGTCGATAGCAACGAACAAAAAATTCTTTTGCCCTTGGGCCTCTGGGAACGGACCCAGGATGTCGATCCCCCATCTGGAAAAAGGGCGTGGTTCGAACAGGGTATGCAGTTGTTCGGCCGGCTGCTTAATGAGCTGCCCGAACTTTTGGCATTCCAGACACCTCCTGACGAAGGACATGCAGTCCTTTTGCAGGGAAGGCCACCAGAACCCTTCTCGGACAATACTTCACGCCAGTGTTCTGGCCCCCAAGTGGCTTCCGCACAAACCTTCGTGGACCTCCTCGATAGCCGGTGCAGCCTCTGTGGGGCTAAGGCACTGCAGAAGAGGTCTTGAGAGGGATCTCCTGTATAGACGTCCTTCAACGAGGGTGAATCTTTGGCAGCGTAGTTTGATTTTTCAAGCTTCGCTCTGGTCGGGCGGAAGCTCTCCTCAAAGCAGGTAGGCCATGAGGGGATCCATCCAGCTTGGCACTAGGGGGCCAGCCTCAATTGCTGCTACATCCACTTCGGTGCTCGGCGAGACGAGCTCTTCTATGAACACGGAACGAGAGGGGGAGATGTCACCTGAAGATGCCAGCTTGGCGAGTGCATCGGCCCGTGCGTTCTGCTCCCGTGGGACATGTATGACTTCGAAGTAAAGGAGGCCCTCTGTTCAGCTCTTGACCTGTTGAAGGTATTACACCATGCGGGGCTCCCTTGCTTCAATGTGTCCGTTCACCTAGCTGGCAACCAATTGCGAATCACTGAAGACCCATAGTTGCAGTGCTCCGAGGTGTCTAGCTGTTCGGATTCCGGATAGGAGTGCTTCGTACTCAGCTACGTTGTTGGAGGCGGTGAAGTGAAACCTTAGGGCATACTGGAACTCGAGACCCTCTGGGGAGGTAAGAACTAGGCTTGCTCCACTTCCTGTAACACAAGAGGATCCATCGACGTAGAGCTCCCATGGGGGCTCGTCTGCCATTGGGGAATCTTGCTCGGCCGGAAGGGTGCATTCTGCCACGAAGTTTGCTAACGCTTGTGCCTTGATAGCTGTCCTCGGATGGTAGCTGATGCCAAACTCCCCAAGCTAAATGGCCCATTTGATGAGCCTGCTGGAAGCCTCCGGGCGCGGAAGAATAAGCTTCAGTGGCTAGTCTGTGAGGACCGTAATTGGATGGGCCTGAAAGTATGGCCTGAGCTTCCGTGCGGCTATCACCAGTGCCAGAGCGAGCTTCTCTGCTCGAGGGTACCTTCTTTCGGCTTCTTGAAGGACCCTTCTAATGTAGTAGATGGGGCTCTGCGCCGTTGCCTCTTCTCTGATCAAGACTGCACTGATGGAGTGTTTGGTAACCGAAAGGTACACGAATAGGGATTCACCGAGCACAGGTTTTGAGAGAACAGATGGGGCTGCTAGGTACGCCTTTAGCTTGATGAAGGCTGCTTTGCAGTCCTCGGTCCACCGTACATGCCCCCCTTGTTGCGAGGCGCCTTTGGGGACTCGCAGTAACTTAAAGAAGTTAAAACTTTTTTCTGCTGCTCGGGACATGAAATGATTGAGCGCGGCGAGGCGTTCAGTGAGCCTCTGGACGTCGCGGACTGTCTTAGGACTGCTCATCTCTAGTATGGCCCGGATTTTCTTAGGGTTGGCCTCTATTACTCTATTGGATACAAGGAAACCAAGGAACTTACCCGAGCGCACTCCGAGAACGCACACTTAGAGGGATTGAGCTTCATATTGTACCTCTGCAGAGTTGCGAAGGTCTCCTCGAGGTCAGTGATGTGGTCAGCGCTCGGGAGCATCTTGACCAACATATCGTCGACGTAGACTTCCATATTACCCCCAATTTGTTGCTCGAACATCTTATTGACCAATCGTTGGTACATCGCGCCTACGTTCTTCAGACCAAAAGGCATCCTTATGAAGCAGTAGAAGCCGAGGTCGGTGATGAACGTAGTGGCGTCCTGATCCGAAGGATGCATGCTAATCTGGTGGTAATCAGAATAAGCATCTAAGAAGCTGAGAAGCTTATGGCCGGATATGGCATCCACCAGCTGGTCGATGCATGGCAAAGGGAAATTGTCCTTGGGCGTGGCCTTGTTGAGATCCTTGAAATCCATGCACACTCGCCATTTGTCGTTGGCTTTGTGCACGAGGACTACATTGGATATCCATCTTCGGCATTGGGCTTCTCGGAGGAGCCCAACAGTTCGGCTTCTAACAATGTGATTTTGGATCACGGTCTTGTAGACACCCAGTTTTGACTAATGGGTTGAACCACTTTTCTTGTTGTCTTAGTGGGCCCCTAATTGGTCACTCACCTTGAGCCCATCATTTTCCTTGCTTTGAGTCCTTTAAACCATTAAAATGCCTTGAAATCCCAAAATTTATCACTTGAGAGAGTCCTTGGGGCATGATAACTCTTGTTCTATCATGTAGTTGGGTGATAATTTTCAAATAAAGCGGATTTATTGTCGCGACAGCTCGTGGCGCCGCGTCTCTAGTCGCGACAGCTCTAGCGGCCGCGACAGCCCATGCATTATCCATGCACGTGGACAATGCTGTCGCGTCCACCCGCACCGTCGCGTCTTAGTCGCGGCTCTACGATACGTCGCGACAATGACTGAATCCTCTGGCCTCCTTAACTACCTCCTATTTATCCTCCTTTGAGTTCAACTTAATCCTAAGGATTATCCCTACCCCTTGGGGCGGGATCCTAGCCTTAGGGACTCTTGTGAGGATCCCTAAGGACTCTCAACCCGATTTTTATAGGGCTTTATCTCCTATTATGATTTTTAAAACCTTTTTGAAGAGATAATATCACTAATTCTTATCCCAAGCTCTATATAAGCAAGGCCCCTCCTCAAGGACGGAGAGAGCCTGATTACCACCCCGAAGGGCTGCCAAAATCTCCTCTGACCTATACTTAGCACCACAGCCACCCATTTCGCCATTCTCCCTTCACATTCCACTCCCCAAAGTCACTCTTCCACCATTAACGGAGCACGGAATGTGAAAAGGGCGACCCTGACGATCTCTTGGAGCTCTTGCACATCCTTGGAGCCGCACTCATGCCATGGAGTCGCCCCAATGGGGCTCATTTTCTTCTCCTTTCTCTCCTCTTATTTCTACATGCATTTTTGCGTTAATTTTACATAGAGCACTTCCCTATCTACCCACGTTTTTTTCCCACACCCATAGGGGTTCAAAACCACCCCAGGTGCGTTCCCGCCATGATCTCCCATTTCTCTCCATTTTTAGAATAGATACTATGCTTCACATATTCTAATAGGGCATTTTTTTGTGATTTTCTTTGGTTGGCAGGCAAACAGGTGAAGTCTATGAGAAGCTCTGGTTCTCCGGCCGGCTGGAGGACGAGAAGAAGGTCCCCACCCTATTTCTCCGCATTCAGAGAACGCGACGACTGAGGGTGACGCGATAATAGACGCGTCGACGAAAGCTGACGCGTTACCAGTCTATCGCGGCGCCAATGGCGACCGCGACATCAAGTCTGTTTCTGTTCTCTCTCCTTTTCCTAGTTTAAGTCAGCCATCATATCATTTTTGTTCTTAGGCGACTATCTAGGTGGCGATCACATCTTATTTTCCATGCTATCATATTTGATATTCATGTCTGTGTTGAGGGGGGTACAATCCCTGTGATTACACCTTTTGGCGATCACGGTGGGACCTTCAGTGCTACCCTCGTAGATCTAACTTGCTTGCTTGCCATGTTTTATTCCTTTTTGTCCTTTTGGTGCCCTATTAGTCTTTTTTGTTCTTTGTTTCCTGCATTTTGTCCCTCGGTTCGTGTCGCGACGTATCGCGGTGACGCGATAACGTCGCGTCGCTTGCCAACGACGTGATAGCAGGTCAGTGTTTTTCTTTTCATATCTACCTTATCCTTCTTCTATAAGATCTGCATCCCTGTTCCATGTCTTTGTGCCATGTATGGTCGTGTCTTTGGATGTTAGAATCCTGTTAGGGTTCGCGTTTTCCTTTTATTTTTTATTTGTAAGTTTTCGGGTCAGGTCGCGGCATAGCGCAAGGACGCGACAAGGTCGCGCCGCGGGTGAGCGTCGCATCAACAGGTACGCTCTGTTTGTTAATGCTTCCATCCATGAATCGGTTTCTAGGTGCTTCCTGATCCATGATGTATTAATTTAGGGATTTGGTGCTTTTATCATCTGGTAGGGTAGTCTGTTTGAGTTGAGCTGGTGACTCACTGTGTCTTCGGGCCTCTGTCATTATCGCAGCCGCCCGCGCTGTCGCGATAGGGTCGCGGCATACCCGGCCGCTGTGACTCGGCCTGAGACCCATCTGGTCGCCCTGTTTGCTTCTCATCTATCACTTGTGCATACATTTCGGGCATTTAGGCCCATTGCATACGCTGCTAAACCCATTTGATCAGGTTCCCCCTTGGTTGAGTGAGTCCTCTCACCTACGAGCACTCGTAGGCTGACTCGGGCCCGCCTTCTGAGGACCTCCGTAAGTCCCCGTGGCCGTACGCACGTTGCGGTTCGCCGGGCTGGTTGTACCCGTTGTACCCTTAGTTTGAGCCACCCTCATGTGAGTGTGTACCACCCTTAGTCATACCGGAGCACTTGAGTCCATTCCTATTAACCGAGTGACATCTCTTTAATCAATTCATTTAAAAGGTCAAGTTCGAATCTTAAGAAATTTACGTTTTAAGCATAATAACTTGAGTGCTTCGATCCCCCTTCTCATCTCTGTCTTTCTTGTCGTGATAGAGTTTAGGTGTGTCGGTTCCCCCCAAATTGGTTGGAGGGTGTATGCGTCATTGTTTAGGGAGATCGAGTCAGTCTCCTCCGACCCTTGTGCTATATCATAATCCCCTCTTCGACATGGACCAATTCCGGGTCCTTGCCGACGATGCCCTTCCCCTCGGGTTGCTCGAGGAGGTAGCCGAACCCCCCATGACCGTTCTCCCGGGTCATATCCAACCTCCCTCTATCACCGGGATTCGATCCCGTCCTCCCTCTCCTCCTGGGGGTGATGACCCCCATTCTCAATTCAGCCAGCTCCTTCCTCACCTCACTCCGGACCAAGTCCGAGAGTTCATAGCTGCTGCCAAGGGGAAACAACCTTTATCTCCCCGGGGTCAAAATCCAGCCCGACCGGCGGATTCCTCCGTCCACGTCGCTTCAGCCCCCCACCTTTCTTCGTCTAGGGCAGACCCTACACCTCTCCGTCCTCGGGCCATTCATTTTTCAGAACCAAACTACCTCCCCCCACGAGATGTTCGGCCGCGGTCTCCTCCCACTACATATTATACGGCCGAACCAGCTCCGCTTCCTCGCGAGAGGTCTCACTCCTTCGAGTAGTCACGCTCCCTTGTCCCTACGCATCAGATCCAATCTCCTTCGATTTCTTTGCGGAATGGACAAGTATGAAGAAGGAGTTTCATGACCTCCGGAGGCAAATTGATCCTCGGAAGGTAGCCGGCATCGCCCTCCCATCCTTCCAATACCTCCGGGTGCCTCCCCAGTCCGAGCTCCCTGTATATCGTCGATACTCTGGGGTGGGGGACCCCTATGTTCATTTGAAGGATTTTGTCTATGAATCAGCACCACACAAATATGATCGCCATCTCATGGCATATCTGTTCATAAAATCATTAGATGGTCCAGCCTTAGAGTGGTTCTATTCATTTCCTCCCGAGGAAGCCGAGGACTTCCAAATCGTCCAAGAAAGATTTCTGCAGCAATTCCAAGATCGGGTGGGACCCGAATACTCTTTCGTGGATTTAGTAGCTGAAAAGATGAAGCCAGAAGAGGATTTCTCCACCTATGCTGACCGATGGTGCTTTTTGGCCGCCAAAGTCCATTGCCCAATACCTGAGGAGGAGAAAGTAAAGCTGTTGATCTCCAATGCCACACCCACCTACCGAGCTATTTTGGCCATGAACGACATCTCTACCATGCACCAATTATATAGTCGAGCCCGTTTCATCCAAACACAACTCAAAGACTCGCCTATACATTCCATGTTTGAAACCCCCAAAGCTCGCTATGCCAAGAAGCCGCAAGGCCCAGTCACCGAGGGAATCCAGACCAACGAACAAGTAGGCGCCGTTAGCAATCCTCAAGGCCCGGTAGGTAGGTCCCCCTATACCCAGCAAACCCAACAGCCTTGGAACAACAACAACAATAGGCAGCCACCTTCCCAAGGACAAAATCCTCCTCAAGACCAGCACCAATACTCCCAGGTCCCTCCACCTCAAAATGGCTATGCACCCAGGAAACCCAATGGGCCCAAGAGAGCCCAATACCCTCCATTGCCCGAGTCTCTAGCCGATGTTTTTGCAGCCCTCATGTCCCTAAATGCCTTAAGACTCCCTCCTGAGAAGGCAAATTGGAATATGGCGGCCGATCAAACAAAGTACTGTGTCTATCATCGTCATCTGGGTCACAATGTGTCCGATTGCTTTCAATTCCGGGACATGATATACGATCTCCATGAGCAGAACCAGATTGATTGGGCAGAAATGAAGAGGTTGATCCAAACTTTGAGGGACCAACAAGGCCAGAGGCAACAGCAGCAACAACAGAGGCGACAGCAGCCGCAGCAACAACAACAGCAGCAACAACAACAGCAACAACAATACCAGCCTTTCCAGCAGCAATACCAACAACACCAGCAACAGCAGCAGCCGCAGCAGCCGGCGAATGATCTAGGCATAATCCGTAATCCCATGCCGCAACATCAGCCCACTCCGAACCCTCAACCAGCTCCACCACCTCCTCCACCAGCACATGTTAACCCCGTCATCCACCATCCACCACCAGAAGCCCAGTGGGCCTTCGATGACGACCATGAGGTAGGCCAGCTTCTGGTTATTTCTCACGTCACGCCCACTGCTCCCGCACCTACGTCCACCATACCTTCCTCCCCTACACCCCACATTGCCACCATAACCTCGCCATCATATTCCCCTGTCACATCGCCCATCTTTCCTCCACCCAACAACGTCCCTTTCTCCCCTACACCGACACCATTACTAGCCAACCCTTCCGCCCTTAACACCACTACCCCTCCACTTCACCATAATCTTGCCCTCCGGAGCGGGCGAATGTTTCATCGGATGTACCCTAGTGCATCCATACCTATGCCAAGTCAACAAACCAACAATCAGTAGCAACATGATACAGAAGAGATTGATCCGGCACCGGGAACCCAATATGATATCTTGAAACATCTTGATCAGACTCCTGCCAAGATCTCCATATTGGAGCTCATTAAGAGATCACAGACTCACCAGGATGCTCTCAGGACCTTTTTGCAAAGAGTCATGGTCAGCGAGGATATGAATCTGAACAACCTACCCTCAGTGCTCTCAATAGTGAATAGGGGACCCACGATTACCTTTTCTGACGGCGAGTTGGCTGCCCCCGAAGCCAGGAAAATGCCCTTATGTGTGACACTCACCATAAACAAAGTGGCCGTCGATGCAGCTCTAGTGGACACAGGAGCCTCCATTAATGTATGTCCACTAAGCACTCTTAGAGCATGCAATATATCAGAACGTCAACTGCAGCCCACACCTACCACCATCGCTGCGTATGACAATTCACGACGTGCCTGCCATGGAGTCATCACTTTGCAAGCAGAATTGGGTCCTCTCATCATGTCTGTGGAGTTCTATGTGTTGAACATTGATCACACCTACAAAGCCATTTTAGGGCGCCCATGGATTGAGTCATTAGTGGCAGTGCCATCTACAGCGCATCAGTGCCTGAAATTCCCCTTCCAAGGGCGAATAGTCAAGGTAAAAAGTGCAACGACAACACATACAGTAGAAGCTGTTGAGAGAGTACTCCCGTCAATATGGCCATCCAAGAAGCCCACCATCTCGGTGCTTGATGTCAACTACACTTGGGCCTATACATTCTCATCTAACCGCCCAATTGTGTCTCCACCTGTAGCGGCAATCAGAAAAGGCGTAAACGCAAATGCAAAAGGATGGGATATCATGTTCAGGCTGGGTTATCAGTCCGGAAAAGGTCTAGGTGCTCATCTTCAAAAACCAAGACTGTGGCCACCGCCAAGAAATTCACAAAGTGTGGCCTGGGGTATTCAGAATGGGCCATTTTCTCATCCCCTTCACAACCGGACCATGGTCCACTCACCTGGTCCTTATATGAGCACTTTGTCAAAGGGCCCATCCAGCCCGGATATAACACCACAACGGAAATATCCAGATCAGCTTATCAAGCCTTAGAAGAACAACAGCCCAACAAGAAGAAGAGAGCTGAGGAGGATACTGAGGATCCGGACCAAGATGATGCCATCTCATCAGTTAGTCTGCTGTTTGAAAAATCAGAGGTTGAGGAAGAAAAGTCAGAAGATCTTGTTTCTGCGGTCAATAGATTGTTCAGCGAAGAAGATATGCCGCAAGTGGCAGCGCTATCAGCATCAACAACCACCACCAGGCGACAGTTGCCTAGATTTGGTGAAGACAGTCAGTTGGATCATTCACCCATGCTCATACAGGAGCTCTGGCCAGGGATCTCCCGGCCTCCTACTCTTTTATTGCATTCATGCTCAATTTTAGTGTTGATTTCATTCCTTTGCCTCCCCCCTTCATTGTCCAAATTTCACCCACCGCCGTTGAGGCGTTCGTTCGTCCTTCACCCCGCTTCATCATTTCTTTAACAGTTCAATTCTGTCTTTTGTTTCCTGAAGCCATTTAATCTAATGTAATTCCTTTTTATTCAAAAAAAAATTAAAAAATCAAAAAATATATAAAATTCAAAATTCCAAAAAATAAATTCAAAAAAAGTCAAAACAAAAAACAAACAAAAAACATATATATATATATATAATTCAAAAAATGTGAGTCTTCCTGCTTTCGACAGCGATCCCCGTCACACCTCTCCTGCTCCTGCTTCCGACGGCGATCCCCGTCACACCTCTCCTGCTCCTGCTTCCGACGGCGATCTCCGTCACCCCTCTCCTGCTCCTGCTTCCGACGACGATCCCTGTCACACCTCTCTGCTCCTGCTTCCGACGGCGATCCCCATCACACCTCTCCTGCTCCTGCTTCCGACGGCGATCCCCGTCACACCTCTCCTGCTCCTGCTTCCGACGGCGATCCCCGTCACCCCCTCCTGCTCCTGCTTCCGACGGCGATCCCCGTCACCCCCCTCCTGCTCCTGCTTCCGACGGCGATCCCCGTCACACCTCTCCTGCTCCTCTCTCGACGGCGATCCCCGTCACCCCCCCCCTCCTGCTCCTGCTTCCGACGGTGATCCCGTCACACCTCTCCTGCTCCCGCTCTCGATGGCGATCCCCGTCACGACTGCTCCCCGGCGGCCATCGTCGTCCTTCTTTCGCTCTCTTCGTGGTCAGACATGGCCATTTCGAGCGATTCAGGTCAGGGGCCTTCTGCTCCCCTATACCCCGATGCCCTTGCCGGCACCCTGAGCTCGGGTGGCCCGCTTCCTCCTCCAGTCCCATCGGAGGACCTCTGCGGCCCTGCCGCACCTTTCGTTTTCCTTTCCAATAAACCTCTGGACGCTTCTCCAAAGCCTCCTGTAAATATCAAAACTAGCTTAAATTCAAGGGTAGTTTCTAGTATGTCCCCGTCTCTGTCTAGGAAAAGGAAGGGTAGTGGCATACCCCGCAGATATCTCTTAGACTTAGTTCAAAGGTGTAGCGCTCTTCTAGCTGTCGAAGAGTTCGTCAAAAAGCAGTGGCTTTAGACTTAGAGGAGATGCCAATAGAGGAAGGGCTAGACGATGGCTTTGGGATTTATGAAATTGTAGCCGAAGAGGACCCGTTAGATGAGAATGATGGTGAGATGGAGGATGCTGCTGAGGCGTATGCTAGTGGTATGAGGAGATTCGATGAACCTATCTCAGCGATCGACGAACCTACTAAAGAGGTAAACGTGGGAACCGAAGAGGACCCCAGGCTCTTAACCATAGCTTCTGGTCTCCCTCCTGAAGAAGAAGAGGCACTCATAGAGGTATTGAGGGAATTCAAGGATTCATTTTTCTGGTCCTATGATGACATGCCTGGCATTGACCCCAGTCTGGTAGAACATAGGTTGATCCTAAAGCCAGGGGCAGTTGCCGTTAAACAGAAGCTAAGGAGATTCCTCCCCCACATTGCTTTAAAGATGAAAGAGGAGATTGATAAACTACACAAAGCCAAGTTCATCCGTGTAGTCCTCTATACTTTGTGGGTGGCGAATATCGTCCCGGTCATGAAAAAGGACGAAAATGTGCGTATCTGCATAGATTTTCGGGACTTGAATAAGGCATGTCCTAAAGACGATTTCCCCTTACCTCATTTAGATGTCTTGATCGATAATACAACAGGGTTCGAAACTCTATCATTCATGGATGGGTACTCCGGCTATAATCAAATTCGTCTAGCCCAGGAGGATCAAGAGAAAACCTCCTTCACCACCCCATGGGGAACGTATTGCTATGTGGTCATGCCGTTTAGATTGAAGAATGCCGGCGCCACTTATCAAAGGGCGATGTTAGCTATCTACCACGACATGATACATATTGATGTTGAGGTTTACGTGGATGATATCGTGGTGAAGTCGCGAACTCGAAGAGAGCATTCCTCCGTGCTTGCCAAAGTGTTCCGTCGCGCACAAGAATATCAATTGAAGATGAATCCAAAGAAGTGTGTGTTCGGAGTTTCCTCAGGAAAGTTGCTAGGCTTCATAGTTAGTAAACTGGGGATTCAAATAGACCCGCACAAGGCCAAGGCAATCAACGAGATGCCTCCTCCCAAGAACATATCCGAGCTTCGAGGTTTGATTGGTCGACTTCAGTTCATAAGAAGGTTTATATCTCAACACTCCCAAAGGTGTCGTCCTTTCTACGAACTGTTGAGGGGAGGAGTTAATTTTGAATGGAATGATAAATGCCAAGAGGCCTTCGATGAGCTCAAGAGTTATCTTATGAATCCGCCCGTGCTTCAGGCACCTATCCCTGGGAAACCATTGATCCTATATCTGTCAACAATTGAGGACTCCCTAGGAGTTGTCCTTGCTCAGCATGACGAATCCGGTAAAGAAAGGGCAGTCTACTACCTATCTAGGCTCTTCAATCCTTCCGAGCTCAAACTTACCACAATGGAGAAAACCTGCGCAGCGCTAGTCTGGGTGGTGCAGAAATTGAAGCACTACTTCCTAGCTCATAAGGTGAGTTTGATTTCTAGAATGGATCCTATTAGGTACCTCCTAGAAAAGCCAGTCCTCGCCGACAGATTGGCACGCTGGCAAAGTTTCCTCTCTCAGTTTGATATCTCCTTTATCGTTCAGAAAGCCATAAAAGGGTATGCCATCGCCGAGCATATTGCTCACCTCCCTCTTCCTCATAGTGATACGGTTCAAGAGGAGTTCCCCGATGAAAACCTATCACTTGTCTCTCATGATCCCTTCTGGTCACTCCACTTCGATGGAGCTCTCAATTCTAGGGGACGGGGCATAGGTGTAGTCTTGCTCACCCCGGAAGGGATCACCATTCCTTTGGCTTATCAACTCCAGTTCTACGCCACCAACAATATCTCCGAGTATGAGGCTCTCCTAGCCGGTCTTAAGCTTGCCTACCTTTTAGGTGCCCGTCACCTTAAGATCATAGGAGACTCTCAGCTCGTTCTTCGGCAAGTCCTCTCTACCTATCGCACTCGTGACCCCAAGCTCAAGCCATATCAAGATCTGGTCACGCTCCTCGCCAAACAATTCCGTCAACTCATCTACATTCATATCCTCGCTCTCAGAACATCCTGGCCGATGCTCTGGCATCGTTATCTTCGTCTCTCTCCTTCCCTCTCAGCCGTAGTGCAGAGACTATCATTGTTCAGAGGTTAGAAGCTCCCTCAACTCAGGATCCTTGGTTCTCAAACCTTAGGAGCTCCCTAGTGTTGAAGGCAGAGAAGAAAGAAGCGAAGGAGTTGTTACTTGTTGAATTAGGAGAATTGATGGAAGAAGAGAGACCGTAGTACCATGAGCTTGAGCAGTTTTGCAGAGATGGTGCCCTCCTAGAAGAAGCTGAAGTAGAAGATAGGCGAGCTATCCGTAGAGCAGCATTAAAGTATACCCTCATGGGTGAAATTCTTTACAGACGTGCTCTAAATGGAATGCTCCTCAGATGTGTGACAGATAAAGAGGCTTGGAAAATAGTGGAAGGATCCCACTCCGGTGAATGCGGAGGGCATGTGAATGGTCAAATGTTAGCCAAGAAGATCCTTAGGTAGGGCTACTACTGGCCAACCTTAGAAGAGGACTGTGCCGCCTACGTTCGTAGGTGTGTCAGATGCCAAATCCATGCCGATAAAATCCATGCTCCGTCTTCCTCTTTGCATCCACTATCTTCTTCTTGGCCTTTCTCCATGTGGGCCTTTGATATCATCGGGCCCCTTGGTGATCCTAATGCTCAGATAAAACAAAAATCCTTCATCCTCACTGCTACTGAGTATTTCACCAATGGGCCGAAGCAAAAGCATTTGCAGAAATCAAAGGTTTGGCTGTGTGCAGATTCATCATGAAGAACATCATTGCGCGGTTTGGAGTACCTGGCAGCCTCATCACCGACAATGGACCCCAGTTCATATCACAAGACCTTCAAGATCTCTGTAAGAAGTTCAATATTTCTTTGCATCATTCATCTCCTTATTATCCACAGGGCAACAGCCAGGCCGAAGCTACAAATAAAACACTTTTGAAAATCCTGAAGAAAACTTGTGAGTCTAATAAATTCGCTGACTGGCCAGAAAAGCTAATTGAGGCTCTGTGGGCCTACCGCACCTCCATCCGCACACCTACGGGGCAAACTCCTTTCTCACTTACGTACGGAATGGAAGCGGTATGTCCACACGAGATTCTCATCCCTTCGCTAAGAATTCAGTTGGACAAAGAACTTAATCCCGATGAACATCGGGAGGCGTTACTTACACAACTAGAGCTCTTAGATGAACAGCGTCTAGCTGCAGCCGATCATGTGCTTTCATATCAAAATAGACTCTCAAGGTCTTTTCAAAAGAAAGTGATTGAGCATAAGTTTCAAGAAGGAGACATGGTTTTGAAGCGAATTTTTATAAAACCTGGAGGTCCAAGATGAAAACTGTCTGCAAACTGGGAAGGGTCGTACGTCATTAAAGAAGTGTACCCAGGGAACGCATATAGGTTAGTTAATGCCGATGGTGATGAACTCTCTCACCCATGGAATGGATTATATCTTAAAAGATTCTACCCCTGATCAACAGTCTTTTGATAACAACACCAATTAATAAGTAGCCATTTGCCAAGTGTCTCACTCCCTCTCATATTGACGAAATAATATTTATGCGCAATCACATAATCAACATGGTAGTCTAAGGTCATTGTCCCTTCGTGTACAGTGTTCTCACTTAGCCCTTGCTCAGGGAAACAAAAGGTCAATTCTCTCCCTACTTTGACAAGGTCTAGGGGCAAGGGGAAGGCTAACCTGTAAACCTGCAACAGTATAAACCATGTGTTTGAAGTCTCAAAGAGGGACGGGCAGTTCTAAGAAAAGCATATAGCACAAAAATAAAGCGACGAAATGATAAAATGAAGGGGCATGTTAAAGAGTGGCAGTACAGTTCTCCGCGGGACTCCCTTGAGCCCGGTCGCGCGCATGCCCCAGTCAAAAGAGAAAATACTGTGGCCCTAAAGTCCCTGGACAGCAGATGAATAGCACATGTAGCATACTTGTTGCAAGTCCTAGAAGTCGGTAACCCCGACCCCGAGATTAAGTCTTATCACATTTATATTCTTCCTATCCTCCCTAAAAATGACCAAAGAATCCCTACACTTGGTCTGTGTTGGAACATTGATGTCACAGGGGCAAGAAATCTTAGCAAACCTAAGATGAATATGCGTTGCACATAAATCTTACTCGCCAAAGTGAGATAGAGGTAAGGCTCACGGTTAATCGCTCAACATTAAGAAGTGTTGTTATCAAAAGAATTTTCCAAAAATCTAAAAATCCAAAAAATCAAAAGATCCCTAAAACCCAAAAAAATCAAAATTTCCAAAATCCAAAAAATCAAAAGATCCCCAAAACCCCAAAAATTCCAAAATCCAAAAAAATCAAAATATCCCCAAACCCCCAAAAAAAAAAAATCTAAAAAACTAAAAAAAAATCAAAAGATTCCCAAAACCATAAAAATATATAGTTTTCAGAAAAATAAAAATGTGTGTACACATTGCTTTTCTTTAGCATGCATTCTTTTCATGGTCTTTTCGCCTATTTAATAAGGCTCGGCCCCTTGACAATTACGGAGTTAGATTTTATCATTTTAAGCGCAAGGGGCCGAGCCTAAGAACAGATCTAACTTGTTCCCTTTTTGAAAAGTATGTGCAGGAACAGGTGATTCAGAAAGTAAGTGGAACGTCACACTCAGAACTCTCTGTCTCTCTCGCTTGTTTGAAACTCACCTCTCACTCGTGTCAATCAAACCATTCATTTATCATAAATATTGGCATAAAAGTAAAACTGCACTAAGAAATGAACAATATGTACATAGATAAAGGGGAGGTGGCTCACAAGTCTCCTCACTGTCCACCGCCACTCTCCCCGGATCCCTCTCGCCTATCCGGAGGTGGCAGCATCTCGCCACCCCCTCTACATCATGGGCGCTACCCTCGCCCTGACGGTGCCGCTCCTCCTCCTCATTCCTCCGCCTACTGGATGAACGCGCTAAATATTGTCCGACAGAGGTGCCGATCGCTCTGCTAACGCTTGCGCCGCTCTGGCTCCGGCTACGTGAACCGCCTATATCCGTCACGATCTGCTGAAGGCTCCGTGCCAGCGTCTGCTGTGCCAACAGCTCTGCACGCAGTCGAGTGACCTCCTCCTGGTCTCCGGGCATCCTCTGCACCCGCAGCGTCACCAGCTCCCTGGTCATCTCCGCTATCTGTGCCTCGGCTGCCTCCGCCCCGATACGTAGCTGGTCCCTCTCGCTCCGTGTAGCCTGGGCCTCCCCGCGCAACCGGTCCCTCTCACCCTGCAGCGCCATGGCATGCTCATGAGCGAGCTCCAAGTCTCTCTCCTGCACAACAAGCAATCATTCAGCATCATTTGGAAACGATCAACTCAAGCCTTTAAATGAACTTACCCGCTCCTCCACGTGCCTCTGAGCCTCCTCGGCTCTCAACACCGCCCCTGTCAGTCGAGCCTCTATGAGCGATGGAGAGCCCCCCGCGCTCTGAGAGGAGGAAGCACCGCCTGCTCCAGTACCCCTCACTCTCTCCAGCTCACTCCGCTGCACGCAAAAGGCATGTCAGTTTCAAAAATTTTGCTTAAATCAAAGGGGCTGAAAGTGAACACGGTACTTACCAGCTCTGCCGTCTACCTCTGGGCTGCCTCCCGATCTTGCACCGCCGACTGGACTAAGGCTCGGAGCAATGCGATCTCACCAGTCACGTCCACCTGCAAGGAATTGCCAAATCATCAGTTCTAATCATTAAACCCGAATTCTTTGAGTCATGGTTTAGAAGTTTTACCTAGTGTCGGGCGCTCTTGTATACCTTTCCTCCGTACTTCAAGACGTACGCCTGGAGGTAGGCATCGTCAGTGGTCGCGTCCGATCTAACCCCCTTGCTTTTCTGCTCCTAGTTCTCAATCTACTTGCGTGCCCACTCCCGCCAGTTTGTCGTGTCGTGAAGTCCCCGAAAGCTCCGACCCGGCCGGCGAAACCGGTCCCGGACGGGGAACTCCACAACACTCTGCCTGAGGCCCAGGGAGCGATGGGTCAGGAATAGGTTCAGAGGTAGCACAAGGTTCAGCACATGCAACCACACCGACCTACTGAAGTAGGGGCAGGCCTGCGCCAACCAAGGCTGTCCCTCATCACCCTCCCCCAGATATGGCTGCCAAACCACCTGCAAAAGAAAAGTAATCAGTCATTTCAAGCAAATAATTTAAGCAAAAGCAAGGATTAAGGGTACTTACATCCAGATAAGGGTAGCTGTCGATGGCCTCCTATAGGCGCTTTAGCTGATCAACCAAGTGGCGGGTGTCTCGACGAGAGTCCCAACGGCGTGCAATGGGCACGAAACCCGGCCGTGTGAGATCCCCTCTCCCTAGGGCTGGGAGGTGTAGATAGGCCCAAACCTGCAAGATGAAAGACAAATCAGTTGGCAGTTTAAGCAAAATGATGTTTAGATCCAAAAAGAGTTAGGAGAGAAGGTGTACCTGAAGGAAGGGGTAGAAGCCGCTCGTAGACGTCTGCCGCTCGGAGGCGCTCAAACCGTCGAACTGGTGCGCTAAGAAGGCTGCTTCACAAGCATACCCCCCTACCTCACCTAGGTCCTCTAGAAAGGGCAGGAAGCGGTAGTGGACTGCGTCGCCTCTCGTGGCAAACAAGAGTCTACCAAGAAAGAGAACGAGAAAACGGCGCAAGTCCAAGTCCGCCTGCGGCCCAGGCTCGCTCGCAAGCTCCCTCCGGCTGACCCTAGTTAGCCTCACCAGGTACTCATCCTCACTCTCCCCTGCGTTCTTCCCTGCCTCGTACAAGCCCAGACTCTCCTGCAATGCTACCCTAGGCACTAGGGAGGACCTACACTCTACTGGGAGGTCTAGGAGGCGCTCAGCTAAGTCATGATAGCAAGGATAGGTGTAGCCGCTCACTGCCCGCCCGTATACTCTAAGCCCTGTGATCTGGCTCACATCCTCCAAGCTAGGGATCATATGCTCCCATGGGAATGCAAAGGCACTCGCCTCTGTGTCCCACCTACTCCGCAGGGCCTGGGTGAGGACCGGGTCCACCCTCATCCTCTCGATCCTAAAGATCTTCCCAAACCCCATCTCCTCTACTCGCTCTCGCTGGAAAGGGGGGAAGGCTAGGAAAGCAGCCAGCACCAGTGTCCATGACACTCGAGCCCTCATTTCACCCTGCAAAATTCGTTCAAGTTCAAATTTCAGGCCTTTATTGTATGGTCGGACAAAGTCGCGACAGCTATTGCAGCCGCGACCTTGTCGCGACGGTGCGGGACACCACGACCTTATCGCGTCACCTTCTTAGGTCGCGATAAGGTTGCGTCTGCCCTAGACGTCGCGACATTGTCGCGACGCCCCGCCCCGCCACGACACCATGTCGCGGCGGGTCGTGCTGACGCGTTCTCAGAGTCAAACCGGCCGGAGCCCTCTTTGTTTGATCCTTGTTTTCATGGGCGTTTCGCCCTACATTTGCCCTCTAGGGGATCCGTCTACCTCTATTCTACTACCATTCAAGGTTTAAGGGAGGGGTACTTACCGTTTTCATGGCTTTCGCTCTTTTCTTCCGCTCCTCCTCCACATTCATGACTGGAGCCATCCCCTCCTCCTCCCCCTCTCCCATTGCGACCTCGGGCACTTCCTCCTCGACCGGAGGCTCCTCCGCCCATCGTCGTGAGCTCCGACGCTCCACGTGGCGCTTCCTCCGCGATGAGCCCTCGCCGATCTCTTTTCCGCCTTCCATTGCAATATGAGTTGTTTGGGGTGAGTTTTGAGCTAGCAAGAAGTTTGGAATGCAAGGGAGTTGGGGGAGAGATTCGAAGGTTTGGAGATTTGGGTTTTTGAAAACCGGAAAGGAAGAAGGAAAGGGGGGCCGTTTGTTTTGAATCGATCAGTTCATGACGCGATGCAGCAGGCGGTCGTGTTCATGTCGCGACCCTCTGGGCTGCCGCGACAGCGTCGCGACACCCCGCTTGGCCGCGACATAAAGGCGACATCCCTGGATGTCGCGTCATCAACAGAGCCCTTCCGTTTGCAGAAAATTTCATTCTATTTCATTCAAATGCAAAGTCTGTTACATGCTCTAATTCACTCTAAGCAATCAAAACAATACTTTCAAATCCTTTCCTAACTATCATCTGGCTTACAATTCAAATCAAATCCAAATCAAATCAAATGTTCCCTCCCACAGGCTGAAGCTTCTTCAAAGCTTCAATGTATTCCGTGATTGCTTCATCATCTTCTTCTACCTCGGCTTGAATCACGTTCGTCGCACATCCTTCCCAGTGGACGACGGCGCTGCGCATGTCGTGCTTGTCCTGTGCATCGCCCCTCCTCCTTTCTTGGATAGGTGGGAAGTGTGATAGAAGTGGAACCACTGTGTGAGCTACACCGCATTGGAGGTGACAGCGGTCTGGGTTGTAAGAAACTAGCGCCCCGTTGCCCAGCAGCCTCAAGGCGAGCCCGGTGCGTTGAGGAAGGTTGATCGTCCGGCCGTGCATGAATCGTGGACGCATGTCAAAATCCGCCACGATCAGACTTCGGAGGTATTGGCGCCAGGTTTGTATGCCCTTCACTTGAGCCGTTTTGCACCATGCCCGAGGGCTCATGTGAAGCTGTCCGCCCACGTACGCCAGTGGGTGGTTCAGCATTGTCTTGCATTTCGTGGTCAGGTCCTCCACCGCCCGGAATTGAATATGCATCCCCATCCATAGTTCAAGGGCGACGACCGATCCATAGAAAGGACCCCCGAGTGCTGCAGAGATCAGGCCAGCATATAGAAAACCCAGGACGGCTTGTCCAATTTTCATACCTTCGGAGATGGAGTCAATGATGCTAAGATTGCCAAAGGAGATGGCACCGTCGGCTTCCGGGAACAGTATGACGCCGCAAATGCATATGGCGGACGCCTTGGCGATGGCGGTGTAGTTCGTGGTCTTCCGCTTACACTGGGAAGTAATCCACTGAGCAATTGGGAGGAGGTGAACATGCATACCTCTAGTCATGGAGTAGAGATCGTTCTTCTTTGTGGTAATGTATGCCAGGATGCTCCATGAGTTGATCTGGTCCACGGTGTAGGAGATTGCAAATTCTTCACCCATTTGATAGCGTGGGAGGCCAAGCATGATCTCCAACTCTTCCAAAAGGATCGTCGCCTCGAATTCTGGAAAGATGAACGAGTTGGTCTGTGGATGCCATAGCTCCGCCATGGCTGTGACACTCTCCCACACATGCACCAACTTGTTGTAGTTTTTGGCCAGTACGAAGACGGTGGACAGCCCCCACTCCTTCAAGTGACCAATAGACGTGGGCGGCAGTAACTCGAGCATGGGTACCACCCATGGCATCTTTGAGAATCGTCGTTGGCCGGGGAGGATCTGAGATAGAAGAAGAGACATGAAGAACAAAAAAAAAAAGAGAGAAGAGCAAAACAGAACAATGTAGAAAGTTCAAAATCTCAGGAAGAAAAGGCCACTTACTTGGAGCTCTGGGCGTGTATAGATGTGCCCCGGGATAGCAGAGAGTTGCTTCAGATCGGCGTACATCTCCCTAGCAGCTTTTGGGCCGGAGTAAGCGGAGATATCTTCTGCAGAAGCCGAATAATTCCTCTTCATGGTTGCAAGAGAGGAGAAGAGAGCTTGAACTTGAAGAGCAGAGGATGTCAGGGGTTAGCTGCGGGATTAGCACCCTCAACCCTCTATTTATAAAGTCTTAAGAGTTAGAAACCCACTCTAATCCTGAGACTAGGTGTTAGGATAAGATTAGAAGAGGTTTAGGAGTCCTAGTGTGGGTCTAGGTGTCTTAGGATAAGAGTGAACCTCGGTTTCCTGGTCTTTCCGAGCTCTGTCCGAGTCGCGACACTGCGATCTGACGCGACCATATCGCGACAGGGCGCTGCGACGCGACATGGTCGCAGTCGTTTCGGCTGTCGCCTCTCCACCCGAGGGGCTGTTTTCATCCTTGGGTTGTGTATATATGTTGTTTGATTGTTTATAATTGTTGTGTTTAGTATTCCATTGTGTTTATTTCTTATTAAAAAAAAAATCAGAAATTCAGAAAATCAAGAAAGATTTCGTCACAGGTAAGACAGGTATTGTATTTCTGTCCCTATTCCTCGCATTACTATATGGTATCCTATCTATTATATCTTTTCAAGGACCGGCTGGTTCTCAATGTGTTCTGGGATTTGAGTTCCCCTTTACCAAAAACAGTGATAATCTAGGTACACATTGTTAATCGTTGGATAGGCCGTTGAGTTAGTTAAGCACGGGGATGATAGGTTCAGGCCTACACCGCAGTTGTGGGTAGTCTCTTGACCCATTCTTACTTGACTTAGCAATATTATCCTTGATCTATTTTCTATTTTTTTCTTTTCTTTGCATTCGCTTTGATGATTTCTTTTACTTTAGCCCAGCATGCATCATGTAGGACTTTGAACTTTCCTGACTCATTCTTGACCATTGATGAGCTCGTGTTGAGTGCCCAATCATCCTTCATGTTCCAAACAAGAAATCCAATTCCACTCCGAATCGGAAGGTTTGCCTCCGAGTAAGTTGTTCCCGTCAGATTGACAAGGATTTCCCTATCTAGATTCCTTATCCAATTACTCATCCTACTCCTTTGATCCGTTTTAGTTGCGAACCGCTCCCAGGATAGAGTCATGAGTTACCTGCCTGGCACGCACATGTCCTTCCAAAACGAAACCTGCAGGCCAATCGGCTAGGGTACCTCTCAATCGAGGGGTTGATCGTCCTCTTCTTTTCTCCTCTCGTCCAGACTTGTGCTCTTCTTTGCATTCTACTCGAACAACCGACTCGGGGCTTTCACGAAGATTCCAATTGCCTGTTAGTTAAGATCGGGTGTCTCTTTACCTTAGCCTCCACTTTTCAGTCCACTCCTTGTCATCTCCGTTCCGCCGTCACTTCATGACATCTCCACTCCACTTTCGCTTCGCTCCCCTGCAAAGTGGAAGCCAAGGAGGGGCAATCTGTAGACACCCGGTTTTGACTAATGGGTTGAACCACTTTTCTTGTTGTCTTAGTGGGCCCCTAATTGGTCACTCACCTTGAGCCCATCATTTGCCTTGCTTTGAGTCCTTTAAACCATTAAAATGCCTTGAAATCCCGAAATTTATCACTTGAGAGAGGCCTTGGGGCATGATAACTCTTGTTCTATCATGTAGTTGGGTGATAATTTTCAAATAAAGCGGATTTATTGTCGCGACGGCTCGTGGCGCCGCGTCTCTAGTCGCGACAGCTCTGGCGGCCGTGACAGCCCATGCATTATCCATGCACGTGGACAATACTGTCGCGTCCACCCGCACCGTCGCGTCTTAGTCGCGGCTCTACGATACGTCGCGACAATGACCGAATCCTCTGGCCTCCTTAACTACCTCCTATTTATCCTCCTTTTAGTTCAACTTAATCCTAAGGATTATCCCTACCCCTTGGGGCGGGATCCTAGCCTTAGGGACTCTTGTGAGGATCTCTAAGGACTCTCAACCTGATTTTTATAGGGCTTTATCTCCTATTATGATTTTTAAAACCTCTTTGAAGAGATAATATCACTAATTCTTATCCCAAGCTCTATATAAGCAAGGCCCCTCCTCAAGGATGGAGAGAGCCTGATTACCACCCCGAAGGGCTGCCGAAATCTCCTCTGACCTATACTTAGCACCACAGCCACCCATTTCGCCATTCTCCCTTCACATTCCACTCCCCAAAGTCACTCTTCCACCATCAACGGAGCACGGAACGTGAAAAGGGCAACCCCGACGATCTCCTGGAGCTCTTACACATCCTTGGAGCCGCACTCACGCCAGGGAGTCGCCCCAATGGGGCTCATTTTCTTCTCCTTTCTCTCCTCTTATTTCTATATGCATTTTTGCATTATTTTTAGATAGAGCACTTCCCTATCTACCCACGTTTTTTTCCCACACCCATAGGGGTTCAAAACCACCCCAGGTGCGTTCCCGCCATGATCTCCCATTTCTCTCCATTTTTAGAATAGATACTATGCTTCACATATTCTAATAGGGCGTTTTTGTTGTGTTTTCTTTGGTTGGCAGGCAAACAGGTGAAGTCTACGAGAAGCTCTGGTTCTCCGGCCGGCTGGAGGACGAGAAGAAGGTCCCCACCCTATTTCTCCCGCATTCAGAGAACGCGATGACCGAGGGTGACGCGACAATAGACGCGTCGACGAAAGCTGACGCGTTACTAGTCTATCGCGGCGCCAATGGCGACCGCGACATCAGGTCCATTTCTGTTCTCTCTCCTTTTCCTAGTTTAAGGCAGCCATCATCTCATTTTCGTTCTTAGGCGACTATCTAGGTGGCGATCACATCCTATTTTCCATGCTGTCATATTTGATATTCATGTCTGTGTTGAGGGGGGTACAATCCATGTGATTACAGGTCTGTCGTTCACGGTTGATGGGTCGCTTTCTTTGCTGGACCAGAGGCACCTTCGGGTCTAGGCGAAGGCGATGCACCATCACTTCTGGGGGTATGCCAGGCAGTTCTTCATCCGACCACACGAACACGTCAAAGTTGGCTAGCAGGAAGGTCTTGTAGCACTGTTTTTCGGCTTCCAGTAGTAGTGCGCTAATATAGAGGACGTGTTCGGGGTCGTCGTCCACCCGAACAAGAAGTAGATCTTCGGCAGATGTGCCTCTACTGGTGGAAGGTTTATCGGCTGGTGGGGGAGAAGTTGTCGGTGCTGTGAGGGGTTGTTTGTCTCTCAAGGAGAGGACATAGCACCTTCGAGACTCGCGCTAACTGCCCTGCACCTTGCCAATCCCACACGGAGTGGGAAACTTCATCTTTTGATGGAGGGATGAAGGAACAGTTTTAATTCGACCGATCAGGCCCCTGCCGATGATGGCGTTGTAGCCGGGCATGCTTCAAATAACCAAGAAATCCACCATCTTGGTTATGCTCCTCGGGGTCGTCCCAAAGGTAATTGGGAGGCACACTCGTCCCATAGGTTGGATCGAAACCCCCGAGAAGCTGAACAAAGGTGACTTTGCTGGGGTGAGCTGGTCGGTCTTCAATCCTATAAGCAAAAAGCAATCATAAGCTAACACATCCGGTGCACTTCCATTATCCACCAAAATCTGGCGCACGGTACAGTGATTGATGGTGGCCGAAATGACCAACGATCGGTGTGTGGAGTGGACACTCCTACAAGATCTTCATCCGAGAAGGTGATAGCCTCCTTGGATCGTGTGCATATGAGACTAGGGGAATAAGGGCCTGGGCGAGGCGCCGGGGGCCTGTCCACCAAGTGCACCCACCGAGCGTAGTCATGTCGGCTCTGGTTGCTCTCTCCGCCAGCATCAAAGCCTCCTGCAATCATGTTGATCTCCTGCCCATTGGGCTCATTGTTGATGGGCTGCTCGGGAGTTCGCTCCCAGCATCTTGGGCGGTCTTCATTACGGCGCACATACCATCCAAGATAGCCACGCTTGATCAAGGGCTTGATCTCGTCCTTGAGCTGGAGGCACTCGGAGGTGTCGTGGCCGTGGTCACGGTGGAAGCGACAGTACTTGTCCTGGTTGCACCTACAGGGATCAGAGCACATCCTTGGTGGCCACCGAACATAAGGTTCATCCCGGATCTCAGCCAGGATCTGTTCGGGAGCCACCGTGAGTAGGGTGTAGTCGGTGAAGGGGTGAGGTTGACGCGGCGAGTCCCCATTGCGATGGCCTTTCTTCCGATCGCAGTCGAAACCATTATCGGAAGACCTCTTCTTATCTGGTTGATCTCCCTGCTCTGCTCGACTAGCGGCCAGGCTCCCTTAATGTCGCCAGAAAGAATGCGCCAGTTGACGCCCTTGGCGGGGAGTTATGTGTTGAGGCGCCCATTGAGGGGCTCTGCAGTTATCGCACCACTTGATCATGGGGCGCATGCTACGCATTAGGGGCATCTGCCATTGCCGCAGGTGGATCTTGAGGAGAGAAGAAGAGACCAACTTCCAGCGAAGGGGAAGTACCTAAGCACACAATCCGTTAGGTTTCACCATTGGGGGCGTCTGCCACTGCCGCAGGTGGATCTCTGGGAGCAAAGGCGAAAAATAAAAAGGATAAGTCCAAACAAGTGGTTCTAAGGAAATCAGCCTAGAGGCAACATCAAAGAGAGTTGGGTACTTGACCCGGAGTGGAATATTTCAAATTGCTTTTGAATTTGAGGCGCGGATGGCTCTCAAATTGCATTGGAAAAGTGGGTTTCCCACTATGATTTCAATATGCATGTATGTTGGGTTAAAAGAAAAACAGGTTAAAAGGAGTAGGAAATAACCAAGGATAATATTGTTACGTCGGTGAGTCAGGACCAGGGTTTTATGCATGGGTCTGTCGTCCTCACATGCCAAGCGTAACGGCCTATCCGTATGGCTAAGGATCCTCTGGGATAATCATTGTTTTTTATAGAGGGTAACTCAAATCCTAGATTCCTCAGAGCCACAAGGTCCTTGGTGTGCTCTAAAGGTATAATGTATAGATAACTTGATGGTGGGGGCAGCAGCTGCAGCCTGATGTAGCGCCAGATGAGGTAACTCGAATCCTGCGCTCAAAACTCATTAGCCAAGAAAACATAGATATCATGGAGAAACAACATTTATAGCCTGGAGCATTCATAAAGTAGTCAACAACAGATGTAGCTCAAATAGTTTTGTTTTGTTAAATCATGAGGATAAGTGTCCTTTTAGCCAAGGAGTTTTGGAGTTCAAGATGGGAGGAACCCATGAAGGGGAAGAATTGCATCGATCCGACGCAGACAGAGGGCAATGTGCTTGCCTTGTGCAATACCATCGGATTTTTTGGATTTTGAAAGTTTTTTAATTTTTGTGGATTTTGAGAAATATTTGATTTTTTGTTGGATTTTTGGAATATTTGAATTTTTGTTGAGATTTTTTATGAAAATATTTAAACTTTTTGAAAGTATTTGATTTTTGTGATTTTGTAAATATTTGATTTTTTTTATTTTGGAAGTATTTGATTTTTGTGGATTTTGGAAATATTCGATTTTTTTAATATTTCAGAAATATTCAATTTTTTTGGAATTTTTGGAAATATTCGATTTTTTATTTTGGAACATTGTCATGCCATGGCGGCGTTAGAGTTGTAAAGATTGACTGGTGAGGGGTCTTTGTTACCTCCCGTTTCATTAAGGATTGCCCAGAGTAGGGCGTGCGTTTTAACGTGGCGCCCACGGGCTGATTGCTTGTGGCTAACAGTGCCACTATCAAAGCCATGCCTAAAGAGGCGACTAAGTCCGGCAGGGAGAAGAGAAGAAAATTTGGAGACAAGCTAGATATGGGTATTGAGGAGTTATGTTTGACTTCCTTCCTTGGCACAACCGTCGGAAGATTCAGTCTCATTAAGCACTGGGGCTTTTAAATTATTTTGGAATCTTGAGTGATGACCATTTAATTGTAGGGACATGTGTATGACCGGGTCCATTTAGATCTCCACGGGGACTTCGCCACTCTTTGCCATGCCCTATTGACTTTGATTTGGTTTTTAATTTTTGCATGCGTACGTCCAGGTCCATTTGGATCCCTGCGGGGACTTTGCCACTCTTGACATGCATTTTGACTTTGATTTTTCTTGGTCATTTGATTTGCCTATTTTGGATACGTCCTCTCATGACGGAGTGTTTTGGATTGGTTGCCTTGCCCAGACTACCTTTAATACCCATACTTTGGCTGAATAGGAGGAGAAATAGACATTGGTGCCTTTCAGGCGTGGATGTGATGGTGACAGTGTCTACCGAGAGCAATCGGCTTTGGGCACCGTGAAGTGTGTGTAGTGCCCATGCTAAAGGTAAACTTTAATGACCCGGGAGGGAAGGTTGGACTCCTGGCGCGGAATCCTCATAACAGGAGTGCTACGATAACATGGCAACATTGAATATTTATCTTTTATGGATTTTTTTGACACTAATAAAATATAGTAATTTTTTAACATAAGAGTTTTTGGAGGGTAAAAGGGGGACAAATGCCCTGCGCTGGGGCGAGACTCAGAGGTCTAGAAGAATTTACATTTTATTTGAAGATTAAAAAAACACATGGGGACTAAAGCCCCGAAAGAGGGTGAGGAAAGGACGAATGCCCTATGTCAGGGCGAGACTTCGATGTTTACAAGAATTTACAATTTATTTTTAAAAATTAAAAAAACACATGGGGACTAAATCCCCAAAAGAGGGTGAGGAAAGGACGAATGCCCTGCGTTGGGGCGAGACTCCGAGATTTACAAGAATTTACATTTTATTTTTGGAAATTAAAAAACACATGGGAACTAAAGCCCTGAAAATAGTGGGAGAAAGGTCGGATGACCTGATTGAAAATGGAGAGGAGAGAATTGCGGAAAGACTTGGGAGACTCCGGCGGGGTCGGAGGGATTTGAAGAAGAAGGAGGGCACGGTGCCCTGTGAGGGGAAAGGAATCCGGCGGGGCCGGAGGAGAAAAGGGAAAAGGCGGGCCGCGAGGGGCCAGAAGGAAAGGTGCGCCACGTGGGGCACAAGATGGAGAGGTGCTGCGTGGGGCACAAGGTGGAGTTGTGCCACGTGTGGCATGGAATGGAGACCTACCACGTGGGGCACAAGAAGGAGTTGTGCCTCATGGGGCAGGGGAAGGAGTTGTGACACGTGGGGCACTGGAAGGAGATGTGCCACGTGGGGCACGGAAGGGAGAGTAAGGAGTACAAAAGGGGGCGCGATGCCCAGTATAAGAAAATGAATCATAAAAAAGATGAAAATGAAATGCCTCCCGTGGAGAGGGAATGTGGAGAACCCACGGGAAGGTGCTAAGGAGCACAAAAGATGATTAGAATAAAAAGGGAGAAGGTGGCGGAGGCTCCTTGGTCTTTTGCCTTGCCTGGCGTTTAGGCACCTGCTTGGGAATCGGCCTTCTGACCCTCAGGTACTTCCTCATAAATTTTGCCCAGCGGGCAGATGATCTTGCTCTTCTCAGAGAGTTTGAACGGCTCTCAATTATTGGGGAATTGTTGACTTCCGTTGGAGTTTCAAATATGGGTGGTAACTCCCTTGAAATGTAGTTTGATGAAAGGGTGGGGAGTTCCACCGGTAGAGTCAGAAGCAACAATGAGGAGATCGTGCCCAAAGATTGTATAGCGTGTGATGTGGAAAGGGGCACGACCTCTTGGGTAATAGATTGTGCCAATGATTTGGCTTTGGAGTGCGTTAGCACAATCTAAATGGTTGACCCCTTCACTAGAGTGGGAAGGTTCACAACAATGGTGTGAGGGGTCATGAGAGCTTGGAGGGTTTGATTCCCTATGAGTATTTTGAATTGGGTGCAGTTGGCAACCGGCATGATTGGCATAGATTTAGATGGCCTCTTGACGGCCATGATTGGAGGGGAGGACTTCCACTCGGTAAATGTGCCCGGTATCTTGACAATGACCGGCATGCGAGGAATATAGTCCTGGATTTTAAAAAGCATGCCCGGTCTCGGGGCTTCCTTTTCTTGCTGACGCTTGCAGCTTCTCAAATGTTTGCACCCGCTCCGTTGGATGGGGATGGATATGGTGGGTGTAATGGGTGGTTGTATGGCCAGTGGAGGCGCGATGGGTATGAAGGGGAAGATTTGCTCGGGTTCGGTTGCCAATGGTGCTGGCGAAATGGGAGGTGTAATGATTAGTGTAATGGTGGGTGGAGGCTTAATAATGGAGGGTTTAATGGTAATGGATGGCAGTATGGGAGGTGTAGGTAAATGGCGTACGAACATGACCTCGGAAGGTTCATCATCATAACACCAAGTGGTTTCGCAGATGGGTTGGCGGTCGGCAACCTCAGCCCGAGCAAAAGGCTGTGGTGGAGGTGGAGGTTGTTGTGGTGGAGGTATGCGAATCAGCATGGGAGCCGAAGCAGGTGCAACGTAGGGCACATGAACTTCTTCATGAAAAATAGGGGAGTCGTAGGGCCATGCTGGAGATTGTTGTGTCCGAAAAGGATGAATCAGTGGACGCCTGGGTGGTGGCATGTTGTGGTAGATGGGTAGTGTATGTGTAGGGGTATATGATGTGGGAGGTGGATGGTGGATGGCGTCCACTGATCTGTTCTTTCTCAGATTAATTTGATTAAAAAGCTCTACAATCGGGGAGTCCTCTAGATGGGCTTGGATGTAACATCCCCAGTCGTAGAGCTCTTCCATCGAGGTGATTTGGTTCTTGGCCAGGATGTGCCTGAACCTCGAAGTAGAGTTGGAAATGATTATTTTAACTTGCTCTGACTCCGAGAGCTCATGCTGTAAGCGAGTGGCCATTGACCTCCAACGGTCAGCAAATTGTACAAATTCCTCGTCGGCCCCCATCTTCTTGGATGTTAGATCCGTGATAGATAGATAAGGGCTAACACGGTCTTTGTACCTTTGAAGGAATTTTTTATGAAGGGGGCGGAAGTCTCCTGCCACACTTGGCCTTAAAGAGTACAACCATTCAAGTGCAGGGCCGTCAAGAGATTTTCTAAATAAATATGCCAAGGTAACGGGGTCTCGCTACCAACGAGAAGACTCATAGAGGAATTCCTTGACATAAAGGTAGGGATTACACGTGCCATTGTACGATCGGTACGACGACATCTCCGAAGGATGTATGTAAATTTATGGGAGAGTCGGGATGGCGGAAACGGGGTCACCCATGGGATTTGAAAGCTTATTTATTTGACTCTCCAGGTTGTTCAATTTCTGGAGAAGAGCATGTTGGAGTGGAGTAGGTTGCTGCTGGGAAAATGAGGGAGTACATGGGGGCGGCCATGAATTAGTGGGCCTTCCCAAGGGGCGATCTGTTCGGACCGGAGCACGGGAGTGCAAATTGCCAGGGGACTGAGGTGATGAAGAATGTACAAGGGTATGTGGCGAAGTCGCCGGAATATACAAAGGCGGGTGCCCATGGGAAGGAGAGGGAGGAGGAGTCACACCCTCAACAAAAGATTGGATCAGATTAAGTTGTTGAGGGGTGAGCTGATCCAAAGCATGCATGACAATCTGCACAGTGGGATCATGGCGGGGGGAAGGCTCTTGCCGGGTTTTGATTGGAGTGAGGTGTGAAGGGACATCAGATAGGCTAGTGCGCAGTGCGCGCACGTAACCATAGGAGGTGGAAGGTTGTCCCTCACGGTGGTGAAATGGACGGACATGGGATTGGAAAGATTGGACGCTTGAATTATCCTCATAGTCCATATAAAAATTAGCATGGTGGTGTGGGTCCATTTTTAACAAGCAAACAAATAAACAGGTTGAACAAAGATTAATCAATCAATATGGTTCAAACAAGTTATGATGCTTAGCGCTTGTTTTAGGAGTTTCACAATTAATTAAATGGATTGAAAAATATTGTGTCACTCCAAGTGAGATCCTAGTTGGGTAGAGTATAGAACTTAGGGGTGCAACTTGAATCACCTCTCACCACGCAATGGGATATCTAACCCGGGTCAATGGAGGGGTACCACCAGCTCGGTCCGCCGTGAGGGAATCCACGGGGTACGAAGTCTTATGGGGTTTTGGGAGAAGGTTCGCCAGTCCAAAGGGACGGAATGCCCAATGGAGAGCTTGCCTTCACCGGAAGGGTGTGTGGAGCCTAGGATATGAGGGAAGGAGGTCCCCCGACCGATGCAATATGCCCTGTATGCAGCAGTTTATAGCAAAAATGGCAGAAGGGGGTGCGTCCTGTCAACAGACTGAATCGCGGCGGGGACAGTCGCCGCGACTTCAAAATAGCGTCCAGACACCTGGATGCGGAACTGAGAGCCCTAGGAGGCTGTTGCTAGGATCGAAATAGGTTTGGACAAGATCTAGAAGGGGGGGTTGAATAGATCTAGGCCAATTATGCGGAAACTTAATCAATTAAAAGCAGTTCTTAGAATCAGAGACAATATGAAAGAACACTTAGCAAATCTGATCAATTGATGTGAGAATTGTGTAATTGAAGTGAATGAGCAAGTTGATTAGAAGAGAGTTTGCATAGCCCTATGCATACATCTAGCGCAACTGAAAATTAGAAAGCAAGCAAACCACTGCACAGAGAAATTTTAGGTGGTTCAAAAATCACACCATGTGACTCCTACATCCGCCCCTCACACAGTGAGGATTCACTATCAACTTGAAAACACAACACACACTAGAGCCTGACAACTCCACAAATGAGTTAGACAACTCACACACTACCTAGAGCAAGACTACTCTAGAATCTGAGCAAGACTGCTCAACCACACAAACTGAGTACAATGACTCAACACCCTGAGCACAAAGGCTCATAAACACTTGCTAGAACAAAAACACCAAGATTCAGATCCTCTAGCAATGATCTGATCTATTAAGGCCAATTCAAGAGAATCGATGCAATGGATTATGCACAATCTCTAGAATAGCCAAGAAGAAACAAGAAAACTTAAGATATGATGTTGACAATTCTTGTTCTTCAAGAGGACTCCCTTATAGAAGCTGAATTGGAAGGATCTTGATCACTTGAAGTCCCTTGGCCGATGCTCTGCAATTTTGATCTTGGGATCTTCCTTGAGTGCTTCACAATCACTGGCTTCTACTTGATCTGCTCCCTTGAAGTTGATCCTAATGCTTCATCTTGATCAACCTTCCATTCTTGTGCTTGGAGAAGTTTGAATTGCGGAGAAGAAGCACAGGAGGGAGCAAAACCTGGGAGGAGAGGCTCTCTTGCCGCCAGAGCTTTCTTGGAGGTGGTTGGAAGCTCTCTTGATGTGATGGATAGCCAATTAGGGAGTATTTATACCCAAAAATATCCAAAGGTACCCTTGGGGGTCGTGGGCACAAGTTCCAAGGCCCATCCATCAAATCCCTAGGGTGCCACGTGTCCAGGAGGAAGTTTAAGTTCCAAACTTTCCGGAGTGTCTCGACCTACCCTTGAGTAGTGTCGACACACTGTCCCAGACTGGCCAATTGATTCCCTGGGAGAAGGCTCTAGTGTCGACACTACTCCAGTTAGTGTCGACACACTGTTCAGAACCTGTTAAACCGCCTTCTGGAAGAGGTCTCTAGTGTCGACCTGCCTTGGTCTAGTGTCGACACTAGAGGTTCTTTTCTTCACATTTCTGCCTTTGCTCTGAGCCATTGTGTCGACACCAGTGATGGTTGTGTCGACACTACCTTTGCAAGAAATGTTTGTCCCTGAGAAAATAAACACATAAATCATTAGTTAATTGAATTATCATGTATATGAATAATAAATGTGTTTAGGAACATGCTTTTTGAGTATTGTTGTTCTATGGGTGATGCATTTAACATGTTTCAATTGTCATGCACTAAAATCACCACTTGTCATCATCAAAATATGAGGAGAGTTGAATTACATTCACACTTAATCCTAACAATCTCCCCCTTTTTGATGATGGCAACATTAGGTTCATATGAAAATTCAAAGGTTTTAACAAAGTGTGATTTTAAGCAATTCAATTATTCACATCCAATTTGAAATATAGTGAATGACAATGAGATATGTTTCAACTCTTTTTGTTTACAATTGTCAAAGGCTATTGAACAAGTTTTAGTAACATTTGAATTTTTTTTTTTTTTAATTCACAAGTGTGTTGTTACTAAAGATAACAATTTCCACAAATAGCCAAGCAGCTTGACATTCCACATACAATTGATATCCATTGACATTCATTCAAAGACAATCTCAATCACATTGAAAACAAAGATGTTTCATTTCATTTCATTAAAGCAAACAACTTTGCATTCACAGAGATGTGATCATTTTCATACATTCACAAAAGTATTTCAAAAAAAAACTTTCTTTCCACTTTCTTCTATCTTCTCCCCCTTTGACATCATCAAAGGAAAGACACATTACATTAAGTTTGAGGAGGAGGAGGAGGAATTGGGAGGAGGATGGACTCTATAGCTTTGAGTCTTGAATCCATAGCATGAAGATTCATGTTGAGTTGTTTCTGCATAGTGGAGAGCCTTGTATGAACAATTGCTTCAAGTCTTTGGCTATTGTCAGAAATGAAGTGTTGAAGAGCAGAGAAATCAACAGATGATGATGGAGCACTAGAGGATGAACTACCAATTCCATGACTATTGATGTCCTTCATTCCTTCTTGATATCAGTCATCTCATTATCAATGTGAGCTGATAAGTTCTTCATACTCTCTAAGTCATCAATAAAGTGAGCAAATGACAATCTTGTTTTAGAGAATTGTGAAAGAGTTTCCTTGGTGTTGAAGACATCTGCTTGGGAATTGGCCATGATTCCCAGAAGAACTTTTTCCAATTTGTCTTGATGCTCCTTCAGCTCAACCGAAGCATCTGTCATTGTCCCAATCAACCTGTTGAACCTTTGTGCAGCATGTCTGAAACTGCCTTTTGTTCAATGAATTTAGCAGTCACAGCATTCTCAAGCCTTTGAACTTTCAAGTTGAAGCTTTCTGACATTTCTTGAATTAAGGAGGTGAAAGCTTCAAATTTCTCATTTAAAAAGGACTACAACTCTGGTGGAACAGTGGGTCCACCAAAGACATGAGTGGTGTGAGCTTGAGATTGAGGTTGTGGGATGAAGTTGGGTAAGTCCATAGAGGGGTGAATAGGAGAGGAGTCTTGAAATGAAGGAGTGAATGGTTCAGCTTGGGTATCTTCTTCAACATGAGGCTGATCCTCATTGATGGGGGGCTAGTCCTCAGCAAGAGGCTGATCCTCAGCAGGTGGCTGGTCCTCAGTAGGAGGCTGGTCCTCAGCAGGAGGCTGGTCCTTAGCAGGAGGCTGGTCCTCAGCAAGAGGTGCCGCTACCTCAAGTGCTTTAACAATTGGTCCTCTCCTAACTTGATTACCTTCAAGTCTGAACCCCATAAACTTTTGTAAATGCTTGAAGCAATAAACATTTGCCTTGGGAATTGTTTGAGTCTTTTCATTTGCAAGAGGAATTTCAAAATGCTCAAACACAGGAGTCAGATGGGCTGCATATGGAAGAGACCTATGTAGATCATTCCTGGTGGTCTTGGAAATGATCTGAAACATAATGACATGGAGATTGACCTTGAGATTTTTCTTCATGCAGTAGAGCATAAATCTCTGGATGTCTGTAAGCCTATCCCTTCCACCACCTTGGGGAGTTATGATGGTAGTGAGTATGTGGTGAAGGGTTCTCAACACTGGAGGGAATTTATTGGTGTTGAATTTGCTTACATGAGTTTGCTTTGTATCAGAAGGATCTGCTGGAAGACCAGTCAATAATGTATAGGCTTCATGAAGATCAAATTCAAACTCATGGTAGTTAGTTCCTGCATCATGAATTCTGAACAAAGTGGCAGCCAAAGAGATTGGCAAATCAATAGCAATACCCTGAACTTTAGACTTGTAACCATCTTCATCACATGTCAAATTCAAGTAGAATTCTTGGACAAGTCTAGGGTAAACAATCCGAAATTCTGAGATAAATGGCAGCCAAGATTGAAAGCTGAAAAACTCAATGATTTCCGAAAGGTAGTACGAAGGTCATTGTCATCCAAGTTGACAACCCGGGGCTTTAGGATTGATCTACCTTCACGTAGTTGTTTGGAAGGTGTGGCCTCAGACTCAGAAGGGTTTGAGGAGGACTCTTCAGAGACTTCAGGAGAGGAGACCAAGATCCTCCGTCTAGCGTGCGAGGAACCTCTACCTCTGACAGAGGAGGATGCCCTACCTCTTTTGGAAGCTGAAGACTGCCCTGGCTGCTCACAGGGTCGTGCCTTCTTTTACTCCGCCGCTCTGTGGGAGGCTGTTCATCCACATGGATAGCTTGATCCATCGTTCTGGCTCTTGCTCCACGCCGAGGTTGATGTTTCGGCGCCATAAAAGCAAGGAGGAGGAAGAACAGGGAATGAGGAGGAAAAAATGGAGGGAAGAAGAGGAAGCAAGGGGTGATGGAGGGAAGAGGACGGGGGTTTCCTGCCGATTTGAGTGGGGAAGGATGGCCATGGGGTCGACATGGGAAATAAAAAGGGTTTTTAGGGGTGTGATGCCCCGCGGGAACTCAGAGGAGTTTAACCGACGCCCAGGCCTTAAAGCTTCTCGGACAGGAAGTAGTGTCGACACTAGGGACTGATAGTGTCGACCTGGCCTGAACAAAAGTAAGTATTTGAGCATGAGAAAAATGTGGGAGTTTTGGGACATCTTTAGGATGATGACCAATCAATGGAATTAACATTTCAAGGAATTTTAAGATGCTAAAAATTCAGTGATCATAAATTGCAGAAATTCAACAGATTTTCTGTTTTAACACAACATCCAACATGATATGAACATGAGGTGATTTGAGCCAATAAAATGATAAAGTGAGGGATATAATGCATCCAAAAATCAATAACAACCAACTAAATTCCTCAAATACAAGGAAATCCAAATATCTTTTAGATTGAAATCAAGTGTGATGAAGACAAACATCTTTAAAACAAACTGTTGAGAAAGAATGATGATTCTTTTGAGGCATTTCTCCTTGGTTACACACATTTTTTTTTTTAATCAAACTTTCAAATGTGGTAAGTCTTGTTCACTCAAGAACTAATGTTTTTTACACACCATAGTTCCTGGATACTTGAGAGTTTACCCATTATCAAGTTTCAAAGGGTAAATGACAACCTTTTGACTTGAAAATATACGTTGATCAAACGCCAATATTTTCAGTTACTCAGTCATCATCGAAATATGTAGCTTTTAATTTTTTTATTTTGAAATCCCCTTTGAACAAAGATAGCAATAATACCTCATGACATATATAGCTCTTCATTCATTGTGAAGGTGTGTAGTTTCTCAGTATAGATGCCATTGCTCTGTTGAGATGAGTGTGTTTTAGAGACAATGTTTAAAAAGAAAATCATTTATCTCTCATGTCAGTTGAAAAAAGATGGTTAGGATCAAGACACACATTGATTTTCAATCTTTTAAAGAGTTTTGAATTTCTTCAGTGATGAGGAATGTAGTTGAGAGTTGATTGTGAAAAAATGTAGTAGATCACTCAAAAGATCATTTTGAGGTTCTAGTTGACTCAATGAGGATATCATGCAAGGAAGTTGGTGTAAATCAAGAAAAAATGTTGAATTTTGCAAGAGTGATGATTTGTGAATTCTCAAGCTCCCCCTGAGATGATGATTCTATCAACTTTCCATCAAGACAAAGATATGCAAGAGTTTAAACAAGGATAAAATTATTCTCTTTGAACAATGAAGACTCCCCTTTAGCCATTGCATATTCATTTCTTGGTACTTGGCGGAGACATATACTCTCGCATAGTGAAAGTGTCCAGACAAGCATAACTTGTCCTTCTCCAAGTCACCATTTGATATACCAAGAAATTCAACACAATATAAGTTGAAGAATCCATTGTTAAAAAGACATGAAAGTGAAATGGAGAGAGAGAGTATGGATTAAGGAAGCAAAGGATAATTATGATGCAAGAACTCCCCCTCAGAAAGTGCATAACACTTAACCAAAACCCAATGAGAGAGATCAAGAAAATGGACATTTACAAAGGCCAAGCTCTCTCCTCAAAGATAAAAATCTACTGTCAGGAAGAGGTTTGGTGAAGATGTCAGCAATTTGTTTATCAGTTTCTATGAAATGGAGTTCAAAAGATTTCTTTGCTACCTCATCTCTCAAGAAATGATGCCTAATTTCAATATGCTTGGTTCTTGAATGCTGAATGGGGTTTTTAGACAGATTTATTGCACTTGTGTTATCACATAGGATGGGAACACAACCTAACTCTTGGTTGTAATCAAGAAGTTGATGTTTCACCCAAAGAATTTGAGTTCCACATCTACCTGCTGCAACATACTCAGCCTCTGCAGTTGACAGAGCAACTGAATGTTGCTTTTTAGAAGCCCAAGAAATTAGGCACCCACCTAAGTATAAACACAAGCCACTTGTGCTCTTTCTATCTAATTTACATCCAGCATAGTCAGCATCACAATAGGCAATCAAATCTAACTTGCACCCAGCAGGATACCAAATTCCTAAATCATATGTTCCAACAAGATATTTGAAAATTCTTTTAACAGCTAACATGTGACTTTCCTTAGGATTTGATTGAAATCTAGCACACAAACACACACAAAACTGAATATCAGGTCTAGAAGTTGTAAGATAAAGTAGAGAACCAATCATACCTCTGTAGGTCTTTGGGTCTACTGACTTACCAGATGAGTCTTCTTCTAGCTTAGCATTAATAGCAATTGTGTGTTTGAATGCTTGAGGTTCTGAAAGTCAAACCTTTTCAGGAGTTCTTTGACATACTTGGTTTGACTAATGAAGATTCCCTCATGTGTTTGGTTAACCTGCAATCCCAAGAAAAACTTTAGATCTCCCATTAAACTCATTTCAAATTCATTTTTCATTTGATTTGAAAATTCATTACACAGGCCTTTATTGGTTGATCCAAATATTATGTCATCAACATAAATTTGGACTGATATTATTTGTTTATTGACTTTTTTGTGAACAAAGTTTGATCAACATTTCCTCTAGAATATCCTTTTTCAAGCAAAAAGGAACTCAAACGGTCATACCAAGCTCTTGGAGCTTGTTTAAGACCATAGAGAGCCTTATGAAGCTTGAAAACATGGTTAGGATGTTTTTCATTTTCAAATCCAGGAGGTTGTTCAACAAAAATATTTTCCTTTATATATCCATTTAGAAATGCACTTTTAACATCCATTTGATAGACTTTAAATTTCATGGAGGATGCAAAAGCAAGGAAAATTCTAACTGCTTCTAGTCTAGCTACAGGGGCATATGATTCTTCAAAGTCAATTCCAAATTCTTGGTTGTACCCCTTTGCAACTAGCCTAGCTTTATTTCTAATGACTTGACCAGATTCATTCAATTTATTTCTGAAAACCCATCTAGTGCCAATGACTGTTTGGTCACTAGGTCTAGGTACTAATTCCCATACTTGATTTCTTTCAAATTGATGAAGTTCATCATGCATGGCATTAATCCAATCAGAACTTGATAAAGCTTCATCAATTGACTTTGGCTCAATTTGGGAAATTAGAGCTAGTGGGTCTTCTTCAAGAGCATGTAGGAATGATGATCTAGTCCTAACTCTATCATGCAAATTACCAACTACATTATCCAATGGGTGATCTCTCAAAATTCGATGTTCAGAAATTACCTGTTGAGGGGTACTTAAATTTGGAGCAACATTACCTGATCCACTTGAAGATGGTGAATTGATGTTCAAGTTCTCACCAGTGTCTTCAAGCTCCTCAACAGTTGGTGAAGAGTCCACAACGAAATCATCTTCTTCACTGTCTTGATTTTCCCTGCAAGACTTAGAACTTTTAGTTGAAAAAGAATTTTCATCAAAGATAACATGTGGAGACTCTTCAACATTTTTGTTTTTGAGAGAATAAACTCTAAAAGCTCTTGACACTTCAGAATAGCCAAGAAAGATGGCTTACTGACTCTTAGCATCAAATTTGTCAAGATTTTCTTTATTATTGTTGTGTACAAAACATTTGCACCCAAAGATTTTGAAGTAAGACACAGTTGGCTTTTTGTTTTTCAATAATTCATAGGGGTTTTCTGATTTTTGGTCTGACCAATGCTCTATTGAGAATGTAGTTTGTTGTATTTACAGCTTCAGCCCAGAAGGATTTGGGCAAATTACTCTCAAGAGCATGGATCTAGCCATTTCCACAAGAGTTCTATTCTTTCTTTCCACAACTCCATTTTGTTCTGGAGTTCTTGGTGAAGAAAACTTGTGGAATATTTGAAGTTCAGCACATAAATCAGAAAAGGATTGGTTTTCAAATTCACCCCCATGATCAGTCAAATATTTTTGATTTTTATGAAGGTTTGTTAAGGCAGTGGTACAGAATTTCCTGAACTCAAGGCAAGTATCACTTTTGTGGGACAAGAAGATAACCCAAATAAATCTGGTAAAATCATCAATGATTACAAACCCATATCTCTTGCCACTTTGACTTAGAACTCTTGTTGGGCCAAAGAGGTCCATGTGAAGTAGTTCTAGTGGCCTAGATGTGAGTACCTCATTGAAGGTCTTAAAAGATTTCTTGGTTTGTTTTCCTTGGGCACAGATCCCACAAACTTGATTTTCAATGTTAGAAAAAGATTCAGGAAGACCCTTAACCAAATTCAGCCTTAACAATTTATTCAATGTTCTGAAACTTGCATGGCCAAGTCTTTGTGCCAAGTCCATGCAATTTCATCTTTATTAGCAACAAAGCAAAGATTTTCAGAAAAGTTTTATTAAGGTCGATCATGTAAACATTGTTTTCCCTTTTTCCAAAAAATTTTATTTTATCAGTTGATGAATCAATGATCTTACAGAAATTGGATTCAAACACAACTTTGTGACCTTTGTCACATAGTTGGCTAATGCTCAACAGATTGTAATCTAGACCATCAACTAATAAAATTATCAACAGAGTTTGAGGAAGTTTGACCAACCTTTCCAGATCCAATGATCTTTCCTTTATTTTTACCTTCAAATGTTACTGAACCTCCCTCCTTCTCAATCAGGAATGAAATTTGGCTCTATCTCCAGTCATGTGTCGTGAACACCCACTGTCAAGGAACCACACATTTGAATTGGGTGCACGACCTTCCTGCAAAAGTAATCAGTGGAGAGAAGATTTTGGTACCCAAACAGAGTTGGGACCATCAGAATGTTTGGACATAATCATCAAATCTTTTCTCACCCAAATTTGATTTGTTTTTTATTTTTGTTTTATTACAGTGGTGTTCTCTGTCTTTCTCAATTTCTTCTTTCCCTTAGGAATGAAAACACCAGTGTTTTTGTTTTCAATGGGAGGGGAAGTTTTCATTTGAATATGAGAGTTTAGATGAGGAGGTGGAATCCAAGGATTTTGTTGGTACATCAGAAAATTTGGATAGAAGAATTGGGGATGATACCAACATGGGTTGTAATGACATTGGTTCCAATCAGCTTGATATCTTGTCTTGGAAGTCCAAGGTTTTTCATGAATGACTTCCTTTGACTTTTCTTATTTTTCAAATTTTATTTGAATTTTTATTTTGTTGTTTGTCTTTGTTGATGTTGAGCAGGTCGACCTGTCCTTGACTGTTGTCGACACAACAGCCACAGAATCCTTCTTCTTGTGGACTGGTGTCGACCTGTCAGGTGACTGTGTCGACCTGGTTGACTTGTTTTGTTTCTGAGTTTTTGAGATTTTTGGTGTTTTGCTTGATGTTTGCTTGATTTCAGTGTTCTCAAGACTAGGACCTTTGACAATTTAATTAATGGTGCTTTATCTTTTTCTCACCAGATTTGTCTTTCTTAGGTTTTTGTTTATTGAATCCTAGTCCATGAGAGATTGATTTCATTTTTGCTCCCAGCAAGGCCTCCAAATTATCTTTACCTTTTGTGAATGTTTCAATAACTTCATCCTTTTCTTTAGCTGGTTTTGTAAGGTTTTGATTTCTTCAACCTTTTGTTGTTTATCATGGTTTTCCATTTCCAGCTTTCAGACAGTTCTTTGAATTCATGGGTGGCCTTTTGAGAGGCTAGCTTAAGCTCATCAATCAAGTTCAGAAGATTTTCTTTTTCTTCATTCAGTTCTGTTACTTCATTTTCTAGTTCACAAATTCTTTTGTTGAAGATTGGTTGTGCAAGATATTTTCAATTTTCTTTTTGATGTGTTTGTTTTCTTTCCTCATTTCAGTGTATTTTTCAACTAATTCAGCATATGCATCCTGCCAATCTTCAACTGAAAAGTCTTTCGAAAGATGTGCTTACCTTTCCATCTGAGCTATTTGCCATGAAGCAGATCTCCTCACTTTCAGAGCTTGAGGATTTTTCTTCTTCTTCCTTTTCACTTGAGTCTTCATCAGACCAAGTGGCTACCATGGCCTTCGGCTTCTTGAACTTGTGAATCTTTTTGTGCTTTTCCTTTTTGTTTTCAGGACATTCTCCCTTCATATGTCCTGGCCTGTTGCACCTGTAACAAATGACAACTTCGTCAGATTTCTGATTCTTATTAAAATTAGCATTGGAAAAGGAAGTGTTTCTTTTACCTGATGAAAATTTCTTTTTGCCAGAAAGTTTTCCTTTTCTATATTTCAAGAATTTTTTGAATTGCCTAGTCATGAGGGCAATCTCATCCTCATTTGACTCAGACTCATCAGAACTGGTTTTCTCCTGACTTTTGTCTTTGTTACTAGATGAGGCCTTTAGAGCTACTGGCTTGGTTTTGATTATATGTTCTTCATTTCTCTTTAGATTGATTTCATATGTCATTAAAGATCCTATCAATTCATCCAAAGAGATTTTGGACAGATCTTTAGAATCTTCAATGACAGTGGCTTTTGTGTGCCAAATTGAAGAGAGAGAACGTAGAATTTTTCTTACCAAGTCAGCATCCGTATAGTCCTTACCTAAAGCCTTCAGTCCATTGACTATGATCATAAACCTGGCAAACATTTCAGAGATTGTCTCATTAGATTTCATCATAAACAATTCATATTCAGAGACAAGTATGTTAGCCTTGGTTTCTTTAACCTGAGATGTTCCCTCATAGAGTAACTCAAGTTTATCCCACATCTCTTTGGCAGATTTGCACATTGAGATTCTCGAGTACTCCTTGGGGTGAACAGTACATTGAATCATATTCATGGCACTATAATTCAATGTAGCTCTTCTTATCTGTTCCCTAGTCCAGGTTTCTTCCTCTCCCTGGTTCTCATAGGGGCCTACCTCCACTACTTTCCAGATTTCATAATTTTGGGCTCTAAGAAAACTTGCATTCTATTTTTCCAATAAGAATAGTCTGTTCCATTAAAAATGGTGGCCTATTAATGGAATGACCCTCAGCTATGAACCCTCTGGAATCCATTAAATTAAAAAGATGGTGCAAAGAAGGAAACACTCAGCAAGCAAACAAGCAAGCAAACAAATCACACAGAACAAATAGAAATCACTCAGATCAGATCAGATAAAACCCGCTTTGATACCAATTGTTAGGATCGAAATAGGTGTGGACAAGATCTAGAAGGGGGGTTGAATAGATCTAGGCCAATTTTGCGGAAACTTAATCAATTAAAAGCAGTTCTTAGAATCAGAGACAATGAAAGAACACTTAGCAAATCTGATCAATTGATGTGAGAATTGTGTAATTGAAGTGAATGAGCAAGTTGATTAGAAGAGAGTTTGCACAGCCCTATGCATACATCTAGCGCAACTGAAAATTAGAAAGCAAGCAAACCACTGCACAGAGAAATTTTAGGTGGTTCGGAAATCACACCATGTGACTCCTACATCCACCCCTCACACAGTGAGGATTCACTATCAACTTGAAAACACAACACACACTGGAGCCTGACAACTCCACAAATGAGTTAGACAACTCACACACTACCTAGAGCAAGACTACTCTAGAATCTGAGCAAGACTGCTCAACCACACAAACTGAGTACAACGACTCAACACCCTGAGCACAAAGGCTCACAAGCACTTGCTAGAACAAAAACACCAAGATTCAGATCCTCTAGCAATGATCTGATCTATTAAGGCCAATTCAAGAGAATCGATGCAATGGATTATGCACAATCTCTAGAATAGCCAAGAAGAAACAAGAAAACTTAAGATATGATGTTGACAATTCTCGTTCTTCAAGAGGACTCCCTTGTAGAAGGCTGAATTGGAAGGATCTAGATCACTTGAAGTCCCTTGGCCGATGCTCTGCAATTTTGATCTTGGGATCTTCCTTGAGTGCTTCACAATCACTGGCTTCTACTTGATCTGCTCCCTTGAAGTTGATCTTAATGCTTCATCTTGATCAACCTTCCATTCTTGTGCTTGGAGAAGTTTGAATTGCGGAGAAGAAGCACAGGAGGGAGCAAAACCTGGGAGGAGAGGCTCTCTTGCCGCCAGAGCTTTCTTGGAGGTGGTTGGAAGCTCTCTTGATGTGATGGATAGCCAATTAGGGAGTATTTATACCCAAAAATATCCAAAGGTACCCTTGGGGGTCGTGGGCACAAGTTCCAAGGCCCATCCATCAAATCCCTAGGGTGCCACGTGTCCAGGAGGAAATTTAAGTTCCAAACTTTCCGGAGTGTGTCGACCTACCCTTGAGTAGTGTCGACACACTGTCCCAGACTGGCCAATTGATTCCCTGGGAGAAGGCTCTAGTGTCGACACTACTCCAGTTAGTGTCGACACACTGTTCAGAACCTGTTAAACCGCCTTCTGGAAGAGGTCTCTAGTGTCGACCTGCCTTGGTCTAGTGTCGACACTAGAGGTTCTTTTCTTCACATTTCTGCCTTTGCTCTGAGCCATTGTGTCGACCCAGTGATGGTTGTGTCGACACTACCTTTGCAAGAAATGTTTGTCCCTGAGAAAATAAACACATAAATCATTAGTTAATTGAATTATCATGTATATGAATAATAAATGTGTTTAGGAACATGCTTTTTGAGTATTGTTGTTCTATGGGTGATGCATTTAACATGTTTCAATTGTCATGCACTAAAATCACCACTTGTCATCATCAAAATATGAGGAGAGTTGAATTACATTCACACTTAATCCCAACAGCTGTCAGCGATGCGTCTGGTCCCTGTGGATGACTGCTGGCAGAGAGCGTCGGCCTTTGCCGCTGTGACAACAGAAACGCGTCGGCTTACGCCGATGTGACAAAAAGCAGAACGCGACCAACCTACACGTCGCGTTAAGGATCACTGAATAATGTCCGTTTTATTGGACACTATTCCAATGGCAACCCGAAAAAAAAAAAAAAAAAAAACAAGAAATAGCACGATGGATGTACAGGAAAGAAAAATTAAGACATACAAAGACTCATCAGGGTTAGCCGTCGTAACAAGCTAAAGGCGTCGACTATTGCCGGCGCGACAACAAAACCGTGACGCGTCGGGTTTAACCAACGCGACAAGAAGAACGCATCCGGTTAGGAGGATGCGTTAATAAGTCTGAATCGCATCCTCTATTTGGACGCGATTCCAAAGGCAAACCGAGAAGCAAAAACAAAGCAGGAAAGAAGGCAGGATATGTGTATAAAAAGAAAAAATAAAATTAAACGCACAACATGCTTTGTAGGGTATAAAATAAAGGATAAAAGAAGAGTGTCACGTGGGGCACGAAGGAGGGGGGTAATCAAAAGGAATACGTAGAAAGAAGTCCCACCGTGATCGCCAATTTGTAGGTATCAATTTCCGTTCCCTTTTCAAAGGGGCACGAAGAACAATGGCCCATAAAGAGGGGGTGGTAAAAAAATGAAAACGAAAAGGCGAAGGGCGTGGGTAAATGTGATGTGTGTGGATATGGAGTGGAAAGTGGGAAAATACGGAAAATAAAAAGATCGTGATCACCAGACACACGAGGGTGCCGAATGGAGATGCACGGCAAGGGGTGCGAGATGGAAGCTGATCGCGAGTGTACCTTTTTAGCGGGAGATTGCACGGGGGTGTGGGTCCTTTCTTCCTCTACGAGCATGGTCGGCCGTGGTAGAAGGCATTTCCTCGTTTGATTACCCTGACAAAATAGACAAAAAAGAATAAAAGGGGATTAGCCATGTGTATGTAGTATCAATTCAAAATAAATGAAATGAAAGAGTAAAGGAACACAGGGAACGGCTTACCGGATGGTGGCTTTTAAACCCCTAAAGTAGGTGTGTGTGTGTGTGTGTGTGTGTGTGTGTGTGTGTGTGTGTGTGTTGTGTGTGGTGTGTTTGTGTGTGTGTGTTGTATGCATGCGTGTGTGGTATAAAAAAAAGAGTATAGAAGAGCCACGTGGGCCCGGAGGGAGTGATAAAAAGACAAATAAGAAAAGGGAGAAGGAGGTGCTTCCCCAAATGACGAATGGCGCGGCGGCACTGTCGATTGAATGGACGGAGGAAGAGGAAGAAGCTTCCCACGTCCCGCTTCGATGCACGTGGAGGAGACGGCGCTCCGGTCTTCGAGGAAGGAGGGCGTCAAGCCGCCGGTCTGACAGGGCTCTGCCGTAGAGGGGGAAGTCACGGGAAGAATCTGGCAGGGCTCTGTCGGGGTGGAGAGAAGTTGTGAATAGTTACCCCCCCCTGGGGGGTCTATTTATAGGCACTGGGAGGCTTTAAATCGCGTTGGGTACAGCGGCCGTGACTTGAAGTTGAATTGCCTCTGGATAGCAGGCTGCGATTTACTAAGTCAGTTTGATGAGACACGCGCGTAATTGCCGCCATGCTTCTTAATCGCGTCCTGTCAGGACGCCGCGATAAGGAGCAGAATTGCGTCTGCCATGGCTGTCGCGACTTGAAACGTGGCGGCCATGGCCGACGTGATTACCTTAGGGGCAATATTCGAGGCATGTGCTTACGTGTGCTGTCTGCTGCCGTGGATTTTATGATTTGACCTCTTTGAATCGCGTCTTCTGAAAAGGACGTGATTATAGGATTTTCTCATGATTATGGGCATGGGCGCAACGACTTTCTGGGCCATAGCCGACATTGAATCGCGTCCGGTCGACAAGACGCAACTATGCATAGCGACTTTGAATTGCGTCTAGCAGGCGGGATGCGACTATAAACTGAATCGCGTCGGTACAACATGACATGATAAGCTTTCCTAATTTATTTATGAAAATTCTGCCGAAAGTGAAATTAGAATCGGGTCTTTCATGGCGGACGCGTTCATGAAAAGGGCAGTTTCATAAATAAAATAAGAATTTATTGTCGCGTCGTGCAGGGCGATGCGTTAAGCATATAGTCACGGCCGACTTTCCTGTCGCGTTAAGGTCGGGCCCATGAAGGTCATCACGTTAAGCCAAGGTATCCTGAATCGCGTCCGGAGTACTTGACACGTTTAGAGAGGCGGATGCCATACCCGTCGCGACTTGAAATTAAGCCTATAATTCTCGAGGGGCTCTGGAAATGAAGGGGAAGCACCGGGGAGAAGGGGGATCCATAATGGTGGGGAAACTACTCTTTCAAGGCAAAAAGAGGGCCATTTGTGGCATTATGGCGCAATATGAAATTTGCCCGCGGTGGGGTCAAATTCGCGTGTCTACACCTGGGTAGATTACTCATCACCTATTGACATTGAAATCTGCTCGCAGGATACCGGCCTACCACTTGTTGGTGAAGAGTCTTGCTGGTACACGATTGTCTAAGGAATCAGAGCACTCGCCGTGGGTGGAGAGCAGCCGGCATCCCCCTGCAGCGCCGCCCTAGCCAGGGCTGCTAAGGGAGCCGTTGTGGCTTTGCCGGTGCTCGATGCAGAACCTCCGGTAGGTGCCACCAGTTGGAGCTGGATGGAGTACAAGAACGGGAGCCGGGAGCTGTGTGATGTCAGCGGCGGGTGGGCGGACGGCTGGGAGTGCATCTTCGACACCGTCGCCGGGAAGGAGGCCGCCAAGGTGAGGCCGCGGTTTGGGTTACTCGACATGGCAGGATGCGCCAAGGTTCTGGAAGGACTAAGGAAGAGGGTGGCCAGCTGGGATGCACCACCAGAAGAGGAGATCTGCCGGCTGGGGCTGATGGTTCTCCTCCTGAACAGAACCGGATGGCATCCAGGTAGTTACAGGGACGATGGCAACAGAGGGCCGTCGGCATGCCTGCCTCTCGACTCCTCTTCTTCTTCCTCTTCCTCATCTCCGAATCAGGGCGCCCCGGAATGTAACCCATGATTAAAGATTTCGGAGCATGGAGAAGTGGCCCGAAATCTAAAAAAAAATCTTTTTGGATCAGAGCATATGACCCGAATCCAGTTTTAGTCTCTGGATCTGGATCGAACTTTCGGATCTAACATATCCATTGACACCCCGACATCCCACTGTCTTCTTCCCCTTACTTAAAGAAGTCTGGATGCAATGGTTAGCTCAAAGGTCCGGGTGGTGGATGTTCTCCCACATCGGCGACCATGCATCTTCTTCCTTGTCAAACTATCCCGACGACAAGCGGTATGTGTGTCCTCTTCCATTTATAGGGTCAGGGCCCCTTTAGCAAGTATTCGGGTATGTTGTGTTCAGGGTTCTACAATTCTACCATGTCCAGTTTAGGGTTTTTTTTTAGGGTGAATCTAGAAGAAGAAAACAATGATTGAAAGAGGGTGTCTTCTGACCTTACATATAGATTGCTATAGTATTTTCATACTTCATGTATCTTCCCTGTTTCGATACAGATCTGTAGATTAGCAAGGGAATGTTCCATTGTAAATGTGGTTGCTAAATTCATATGGTAATTTGCACGTAGATCTATTGACAAATTTGATTTCCTAACTTAATGATCACCGACATGTACAACAAGCAAGTCATCAAGAGAAGGTGATTGGCTAGTGCAGGTATGCAAGGTTCCCATTTCTCCCGAAAGAAGCGAATGAATGATTCCTATTTGTGAGAATGATGAATATGTTGCTTCATCTAATCTTTTAAATGGCATGTTTGGTATGAGATTAAAAAATGTGGGGATAGGGGTAAATTAATTTGGGGATACATTATCCCCATTCTTAATTTATCTTTTGTTTGATATTTTTAAGATTAGAAAATGAGGATAAGTTATCCACCAAAAAGGTGGATGAGCTATCCCTTACTCCCATTTTCTGAAGATATCCCCAAAATATTTAAATCAAATTTATTCCCATTTTTTTTGAAGCACCAAATATGAGATGGGTTTAACTTATCTCTTATCCCCTATTTAATCTCATACCAAACATGCACTTGTAGATGGCGGTTATAGTCTTGCTTCATCTCATTTTTTATTGTACATGTCAATTAAAGTATTGATTTTGAATGCTCTTCCAAAGCTGCATAAATTAGGTAACATCTTGTTGTTCCTCCTATAAAGACTGTGCAGAAGTGTCTAGAATGTATGAGCATATTTGTCTGGGTATATTAGTGTTTTGAATAACTGTTGGTTAGAATACACATGTAACATGTTCTTCCTGTATTTTTTGGTTTACCATGAACCGAATGTCATGTTCCTGTAGAAATTAATGGAGCTAGGACCTCATCAAAGGATGATGATGTGGCCTGTTTCCTGCCTCCAAATTGGGATTCATAAATGGATTGATTTCTAGCGGATCTGATCCTCAAAGAAATGCATAGGAACAACTAGCCCAATGCAAGTTTCACTAAGCACAGTTGGACCAATTGTCAAAGTCTTTTAATGCTGGTTTTGGTGTGTTGGGATCGGAAAGGTGACTGAATCAGTATTAGTTAAGAATGTGTGTGTATGGTAGCAGAATTAAAACAAATGACACACACAATTCAATTAGATCAAGAGTGGTGTGTGGATAGAGAGTGAAACGAGGCAACAAACCACAAGTAAACCACTATGCACAGAGGATTTTAAGGAGGTTCAGAGAACACAACTTGTGTCTCCTATGTTCACCTCCCCACGACAGAGGAACCACTAACTCAAGTACGTACAAACTGGAGCACGACGACTCCAAATGTGACGGCCCTCATTATACCAGTACAGTTATACCGACCCACGTCGTTATAGCGAGTGCTGCCACAGTGGACATTTACCCAAACGATACGTACAGCTGAGATACACGGAAATATACAACAGAGTAGCGGAAGTAAAAGACAACAGTCTCCATTCATTCATCATCCACATTAAACATACATGCAATTCGCAATTAACATAAAAGGAACTAAAGTTCACATAAATTAAATTGCTGAAATGGAAATACAATTGTCCACACTTTTACATTCTTTTCATAGTACTCTAATACAATGTTCAATTACATACTTATGAAATACACAATCTCAAAGAAACTCCCAACGCTAGCTAATCTCCGCGCTCGGAGTCCGTCTCTGCTGCCTCCTCCAAAGGTGCCACGTCACCAACTACACCTGTACGCCGAAGCAAGGAGTGAGTCCAAGGACTCAGCAAGCAACACTACTCATGATATACACTTACAAGTCCTAGTGGTTTCTACATGCACATTTACAATTTGCAACACATGGCATGCTAGTCAATTCAAGTTTCAACCTAGCATGAAAGTTCTACAATTTTATACATGAATCATGTTTCAGATTTCTAAAATAAAATTCACCTATCACATGCTCTCTATTCAATTCACTCATGAAACTTTAATCTTTAAAAAATCAAAACATGAGAGCTATCAAGATGAACATTATGCACAAATGAAAGGGAACACAACTAGCATGGATTTTTCATATTTTTAAGCACCTACATAGACCTTTTCACAAGCTTTAGGTTGCTGATTTCATATGGTTTCATGGCTGAAAACCTATCATGAGAGCTACAATAATGCATAAAACATATCATGTTAACAACCATTCATGCTATCTTGTGACCGTATTTACTAATTATCCCTAACATGGATTCTAGGCATCTTTGCACATTAAACATAATGATAATAACATGAATTTACTGAATTCACATGGTTCCAGATTTGTCTCACATAGGTTTCAATAACATATTTCACATTTTTAGCTTCACATTTTCTTTACACGAATTCCTCTTTCATGGTTCACTTTACACATACACATTCACATTGTCACTTACACATTTACACATGGACACATACACATTACACTTTTCACATTACACATTTTAGGTGCCGTGACACATAGTCCAAACCACCAAGAAGGACATATACACATCACATTACACATAGACGCCATCTAGGCATTCCAATGGCGACTCTTGGACTGCACAGACCGGGAGAACAAGTCTCTACCCTAACCAGTGGTACTTGTCCACCTCCAGGATTTCCCCCTAATGCCCTTAGGGTCACTTAACACACTGAACTTTCTCAGGGGGACTTTTCCCTGATACAGCTCCACTGCCCTCTACGGAAGCAGTGTCACATTGGCACAGTTACACATTTACCGTTTTACACATGGTTTTACATTTTACACTTTTCATCACATTCACTTTCTCACTCACATGAATATCTCTGTTTTTCCTAACATGGTACTACAGAATTTCAAGAGTTTAACACACAGTAAACACACTAATCATGTTGTTTTAGACCATAACTAATCACATTACGATAATATGTATAAATTATCACATTCACATGAAAAATACATAACTTTTATTTACTGATCCAAACGACCTGAAATTTTAAACACATGTTGTTTTCAGGTTCAAGAATATACCCTCAATGTTTCAGATTTTTCTGAGCTACATAGAATTTACAGTAAATAAAACACCTAATTAGCATGCCATTCACAATTTAATTAACATGGGGTTTAACACATCTTGCAATTTACCACTTACTGTTTTAAACAGAGGCTACTAATATATTTACATGATTTGAGAATACGAAATTTCCCTAAAGCATACATCTATGGATTCATCACAACCATTCTTGCATGCTTTTATTTTACTAAGCCGGATTTATTAGCAAATTACACAAGCATGGATAAATTACCAAAATTGCAAACACATATACTGACCCACTAACCTTCATGATCAGACCAAAACCAAGGCATTCATACTAATCCAAATCATGAAACATGAATTTGCAAGAATCTCAATAAGTCATGCTCACAAGTTCAAGGGATACAATATTCCACATCCACTCACACCCCACATTCATTCACACACCACGATTAACAATATACATAGAGTATAAGGTTTACCATATATCCTCATCACGGAAACCATATCGAAATTAATGTAGAAGAAGGGCAGAACAGTTCACTGTTCTGTCCTGAAGAACTTGGCGGCGGTCTCTGGCCGCTGACTCAGGGTCAGCGGCATGGTCGATAGACACCAAGCATGATCTGGGTGTCCAGGGACCTTGCCGTCGAATCAGGTCTGTGCAGAAACACAGACCCGAGCTTTGAAACTTGGGTGAATGGGAGGGTCTAGAACTCGAGGAAAAATGCTCAAAAATCATAAAACCGACCTAGACTCATAAGGGGACATCATGGGTAGGTCACTTGCCTTTCAAAAATTTCTCCAAGGGATCTAGGGCTCGGTGAAGACCTCCTTGGGCAGTCCCAAGAAAGTTGCAGAAAGGCCTCCAAGATCACCTTCCTCCGGGTTCTTGGATGAGCTCCACAGCAAGGGGACGATAGGGAAGCCTTCTCCTTTGCTCCAGCTTCCTTCTTGTCGGGGAAGATGGCCGGATCAACCTCCAAGGGGTCGGATTTTTGGGTGCCAAGGTGGGGTTTTCTCACAGTTTTCTCTCTAGGGTTTTTCCTCTCTCTTTTCTCCTCTTGCAAGGGTGAAGGGAAGAGTGGGGAGAGGCCATTTCGGGTTTAGACTTAAGGAGAGTCTCTCTCCCACTCACTAGGGTGATAGGACACCCTCAGAGCCGTTGGGGGACATCCCCCAATGGGTGGCCATACCTTGTTTCAGAAGCTTGCAGCTCTGCTGCGCATGCAGGTCAGAGAAATTGGCGTCCATATCGCTGGACGCCCGGATTAGTATCGGCGTCCAGGTCTGGACGCTGACACCACCTCAGCGGCCAGGGGTTGACGCCAAGGGGCTTTCGGCCAGAACCCTAATTATGCAGAAAACCATGCATACCATACATTTATACATGCAATATGTATACGGTATTATATCATACTATCACCATGCAATACATGCATTATCTATATTAATATAAACACATGCACACGTAATTATACTAATTATGCGTACGTAAATATGTACATACATACACAAGTACAAACATACACACATAAATACAAATAATGCGACGAAAATTAGAGGGCCTTACACCCTCTCCCCCTTAAAGAAACTTCGTCCTCGAAGTTAGAATGACACTACTCAAACAAAAGGGGATACTTCTTCTTCATCGCATCCTCAAGCTCCACGTAGCCTCCTCACGTGAGAAGTTCCGCCATAGAACTTTCACCGACGCAATACTCTTGTTCCAGAGATGCTGAACCTTCCGGTCAAGAATGGCTACGGGTTGCTCGACGTACGAAAGATCTGGCTGGATCTCCACGGGCTCATGACTAATCACATGAGACGGATCTCGGATATACTTCCTGAGCATAGATACGTGGAATACCGGGTGAACGCTAGCTAAAGCTGGGGGTAATGCTAGCTCGTACGCCACGCTGCCCAAACGTTTGAGAATCTTATATGGGCCAATGAATCTAGGGCTTAGCTTGCTATGCCTGCCAAATTTGACAACACCTCGAGTAGGCGATATCTTCAAGAAGACATGATCGCCAACCTCGAACTCCAAATCCTTTCTCCTGTTGTCGGCATAACTCTTCTGCCTATCCTGTGCCGCAACAAGCCTTTTCCTGATAAGCTGAATCTTATCTGAAGTTTCCTGAACTAACTCCGGTCCGATCAATTGCCTATCACCAGTCTCCTCCCAACATAAAGGAGATCTGCAGGGCCTACCATACAACGCCTCGAATGGAGCCATACCAATACTAGCATGAAAGCTGTTGTTGTATGCGAACTCCACAAGAGGTAAATGACGCTCCCAATCGTCCTTCCAATCCAGAACACACGCTCTCAACATATCCTCGAGCGTCTGGATAGTCCTCTCGGACTGTCCATCGGTCTGGGGATGAAACGCCGAACTGAGCTTAAGCTCCGAACCTAATGCATCCTGAAGACCCTTCCATAATCTCGAAGTAAATCTCGAATCTCGATCCGAAATGATCGACTTCGGCACACCATGCAATCTAATGATACCGCTAACATACAATCTAGCTAAACTCTCTACTGATTGCTTCTTTTCATAGGCAAGAAATGAGCAGTCTTCGAGAATCTATCTACAACTACCCAAATCGAGTCATTGCCCCTTCTAGATCGAGGCAAACCCGAAACGAAGTCCATAGTGGCAGCTTCCCATTTCCATACGGGGATATCCATCCTCTGCATAAGGCCGGATGGTCGCTGCCGCTCGGCTTTCACTTGCTGACTGCCACTGATTTCTGCGGTGTCTGGTACACCATTTTCTTCTTATCCTGCCGCTAGAAAGTCGCTGCCGGCCTCTTCTGCGAAGCCTTCTTCTCCTCCAGATATTGCTCCATTTCTCCCTCCTGTCTGCAGGCTGCGCTGAGGGCCTCGTCTAGCGTGCGGTGGTCGAACGCCACGAGTCTCGTCCTCAATGATGGTTTGAGACCCATCATAAACTTCTTGGTCTTCCTGCGCTCATCCTCTACTATATGCGGTGCATATTTAGAAAGTTCAGAAAACCTTGCCTCGTATTCCAGGACGGTCATTGATCCTTGCGTCAGGGAAAGGAATTCTTGCTCCATCTTGTCCTGGATATGGTCTGGGACGAACTTGGCTCGGAAGAGCCTCACGAACGCATCCCACGCCACATCACTGCTCCGTCCTCGAAGCGTGTACGAAGTAGGGAGGACCACCATACATCAGCTCTCTCCTGCAATATATCTTCATAGCACTAACTAACAAATTCCAACTTGACAAACAACATACAAGCATAAACCAAAACATACCTGTAGCATATAGGTGGCTAATGTCACCTTGTCCTCATCAGGACACCTGATAGCTCGGAAGATTTTCTCCGTCTCCCTCATCCAGCTTTCTGCCATTAGCGGATCACTCTCCCCTTTAAAAGAGGGTGGGGTCATCCTCTTGAATCGCTCCATGATGGAAGGTCCACCATGGTCCTGAGCTGGGGCCTGAGCCTGCTACATAAACAATAACAAATATAATAAACACAATATCATGCAATTTAAATAGCAAACTACTAGGTTGTTTTATTATTCTACCTGGGCCTCCAACTGGGCTGGAGTGCTGCCTGGGTGTGGGCCTGCGTCTGCATGGCTTGCACCAGACCTTGCATGAATACTCCATAGTCCACTGGCGGTGGTGAGGGAAGCACAGGACCCTGTGGGGCCGGGGCCTGCTGCTCCGCCCGCTCCTCACGCCTCTGCTCGTCGTCGCGAGCTGGCACACCTCCACCTCGTCCACGGGAAGCCATGGCTGTAATAAAATTTCAGCCACCATTAGAGCTAGGTTACTAAGTTCTTTAACCATTTCCTTATCTATCTTTCATTTCCTATTAGTGTTTTCTACACATGTGGACATACTTAGCATGCAATGGGGATGATGACTTAGGTATATTCATGTGCAATCTCAACCGGTCGCTCTGATACCAATCTCTGTGACGGCCCTCATTATACCGGTACGGTTATACCAACCCACGTCGGTATAGCGAGTGCTGGCACAGTGGGACATTTACCCAAACGATACGTACAGCTGAGATACACGCGATATACAACAGAGTAGCGGAAGTAAAAGACAACAGTCTCCATTCATTCATCATCCACATTAAACATACATGCAATTCGCATTAACATAAAAAGGAACTAAAGTTCACATAAATTAAATTGCTGAAATGGAAATACAATTGTCCACACTTTTACATTCTTTTCATAGTACTCTAATACAATATTCAATTACATACTTATGAAATACACAATCTCAAAGAAACTCCCAACGCTAGCTAATCTCCGCGCTCGGAGTCCGTCTCTGCTGCCTCCTCCAAAGGTGCCACGTCACCAACTACACCTGTACGCCGAAGCAAGGAGTGAGTCCAAGGACTCAGCAAGCAACACTACTCATGATATACACATACAAGTCCTAGTGGTTTCTACATGCACATTTACAATTTGCAACACATGGCATGCTAGTCAATTCAAGTTTCAACCTAGCATGAAAGTTCTACAATTTTATACATGAATCATGTTTTCAGATTTCTAAAATAAAATTCACCTATCACATGCTCTCTATTCAATTCACTCATGAAACTTTAATCTTTAAAGAATCAAAACATGAGAGCTATCAACATGAACATTATGCACACATGAAAGGGAACACAACTAGCATGGATTTTTCATATTTTTAAGCACCTACATACACCTTTTCACATGCTTTAGGTTGCTGATTTCATATGGTTTCATGGCTGAAAACCTATGCATGAGAGCTACAATAATGCATAAAACATATCATGTTAACAACCATTCATGCTATCTTGTGCCCGTATTCACTAATTATCCCTAACATGGATTCTAGGCATCTTTGCACATTAAACATAATGATAATAACATGAATTTACTGAATTCACATGGTTCCAGATTTGTCTCACATAGGTTTCAATAACATATTTCACATTTTTAGCTTCACATTTTCTTTACACGAATTTCCACTTTCACATGGTTCACTTTACACATACACATTCACATTGTCACTTACACATTTACACATGGACACATACACATTACACTTTTCACATTACACATTTTAGGTGCCGTGACACATAGTCCAAACCACCAAAGAAGGACATATACACATCACATTACACAAAGACACCATCTAGGCATTCCAATGGCGACTCTTGGACTGCGCAGACCGGGAGAACAAGTCTCCACCCTAACCAGTGGTACTTGTCCACCTCCAGGATTTCCCCCTAATGCCCTTAGGGTCACTTAACACACTGAACTTTCTCAGGGGGACTTTTCCCTGATACAGCTTACTGCCCTCTACGGAAGCAGTGTCACATTGGCACATTTACCGTTTTACACATGGTTTACTTTTACACTTTTCATCACATTCACTTTCTCACTCACATGAATATCTCTATTTTCCTAACATGGTACTACAGAATTTCAAGAGTTAACACACAGTAAACACACTAATCATGTTGGTTTTTGACCATAACTAATCACATTACGATAATATGCATAATTATCACATTCACATGAAAAATACATAACTTTTTATTTACTGATCCAAACGACCTGAAATTTTAACCACATGTTGTTTTCGGGTTCAAGATTATACCCTCAATTATTCAGAGTTTTCTGAGCTACATAGAATTTACAGTAAATAAAACACCTAATTAGCATGCCATTCACAATTTAATTTAACATGGGGTTTAACACATCTTGCAATTTACCACTTACTGTTTTAAACAGAGGTTACTAATATATTTACATGATTTGAGAATACAAAATTTCCCTAAAGCATACATCTATGGATTTCATCACAACCATTCTTGCATGCTTTTATTTTACCAAGCCGGGTTTATTAGCAAATTACACAAGCATGGATAAATTACCAAAATTACAAACACATATACTGACCCACTAATCTTCATGATCAGATCAAAACCAAGGCATTCATACTAATCCAAATCATGAAACATGAATTTGCAAGAATCTCAATAAGTCATGCTCACAAGTTCAAGGGATACAATATTCCACATCCACCATCACACCCCACATTCATTCACACACCACGATTAACAATATACATAGAGTATAAGGTTTACCATATACCCTCATCACGGAAACCATATCGAATTAATGTAGAAGAAGGGCAGAACAGTTCACTGTTCTGTCCTGAAGAACTTGGCGGCGGTCTCTGGCCACTGACTCAGGGTCATCGGCATGGTCGATGGACGCCAAGCATGATCTGGGCGTCCAGGGACCTCGCCATCGAATCAGGTGTGTGCAGAAACACAGACCCGAGCTTTGAAACTTGGGTGAATGGGGGGTCTAGGACTCGAGGAAAAATGCTCAAAAATCATAAAACCGACCTAGACTCATAAAGGGACATCATGGGTAGGTCACTTGCCTTTCAAAAATTTCTCCAAGGGATCTAGGGCTCGGTGAAGACCTCCTTGGGCAGTCCAAAGAAAGTTGCAGAAAGGCCTCCAAGATCACCTTCCTCCGGGTTCTTGGATGAGCTCCACAGCAAGGGGACGATGGGGAAGCCTTCTCCTTTGCTCCAGCTTCCTTCTTGTCGGGGAAGATGGCCGGATCAACCTCCAAGGGGTCGGATTTTTGGGTGCCAAGGTGGGGTTTTCTCACAGTTTTCTCTCTAGGGTTTTTCCTCTCACTTTCTCCTTTTGCAAGGGTGAAGGGAAGAGTGGGGAGAGGCCATTTCGAGTTTAGACTTAAGGAGAGTCTCTCTCCCACTCACTAGGGTGATAGGACACCCTCAGAGCCGTTGGGGGACATCCCCTAATGGGTGGCCATACCTTGTTTCAGAAGCTTGCAGCTCTGCTGCGCATGCAGGTCAGAGAAATTGGCGTCCATATCGCTGGACGCCTGGATTAGTATCGGCGTCCAGGTCTGGACGCTGACACCACCTCAGCGGCCAGGGGTTGACGCCAAGGGGCCTTCGGCCAGAACCCTAAGTTATGCAGAAAACCATGCATACCATGCATTTATACATGCAATATGTATACGGTATTATATTCATACTATCACCATGCAATACATGCATTTTCTATATTTAATATAAACACATGCACATGTAATTATACTAATTAATGCGTACGTAAATATGTACATACATACACAAGTACAAACATACACACATAAATACAAATAATGCGACAGAAATTAGAGGGCCTTACACCAAACCCTCAGAGTATGACGACTTAAAGAAACACCCAGGAGATAGGCACGACGACCTACTCCATCGACCACTTGTGAGTTCAACGACTCACAAGAACTGAGCACGACGGCTCAAACACCTGAGCACTACGGCTCCAAACCCTGAGCACACTGTGCTCAAAACCTTGGACCATGATGGATCCAAGTCCTGCTAGAACAAGCTCAATTAGAGAGTGGATCCTCTAGCGCAATCTATCTCAGTACAATGATGAAAAAAGAACAAACAGAATTAGATGATCTGTGTAGAACGCATACACAGATCACACACAAAGAAAGTGTCTACTAGATGAATTACAGACTCTGAGAGATTCTCAAGCTTTTCATAATGTCTTCATCAGCCAGAACTTCTTCTATCACAAACTCCTCCTCTTCTTCTCTTTCTTCTCCTGGCAGCGCTGCTCTGCTCCTCTTCTAGATGCAGATTCCTTTTTCCCGCTCTGCTCTTTTCTCTTCTTCACTTATGCTTTTGCTACAGATGAGATCGAGGCTTATATAGCCACTGTATAGTCCATATACATGAAGAGGATGTGCACAGAACCTAGACTGCTCCCAGGGCTGCCACGTGTCCAAAAGGTATTTTACCATATTTCCACTTGGATGAGATGGCATTTTGGTAATCATGGAATCTACCATAAAGTTCTCAGAAAGAGATCACAGTCGTTGGATATGATGCTCTGTACGATTCTGGGTTGTATACAAAAGTGAGTCGACTCTAGTCTCCAAGAGAGTCGACACTACTGACTAATCTCCAAAAGCATCTCACTGGCAGAACACTAGTGTCAACCTGACATACCACTAGTGTCGACCTGATCAATAGGTAGAGTCGACCTGATCAACAGGCAGAGTCGACCTTCTGTGAATTCTTCCAAAATGGGTTCACTAGATGGATGCTAGTGTCGATCTCATCTCCAAATAGAGTCGACACTACTGACCAATTTCTCTTCAGAAGCTTGCTGAGCAGATTATGTGTGTCGACCTGTCTGTCAAATGGAGTCGACACTGCTGTGATATTTTCTTCAGGAGTTTGTTAGGCAATCTTGTAGAGTCGACCTGTTTGTCAATTAGAGTCAACCTACTTTTCCAAAAACTCTGTAAACTCATGTACAAATAAAAAGTAGATCATCAAAACATGTTAACAGTAAGATATGAAATATTAATTATCAAGAACATGTTGTTTGAGCATTATTGTAATATATTCAATATGTACAATATGTTCAATATGTCATCATCAAAATCAAAATATGAATGATGTTCATTGGTCATCATTGAATGATCATCACTAAGAAATTCCAATACACACTCAACACAACATTCTCTCTCTTTTTGATGATGACAAAATAAATGCACAAACTTGGTCTTTTCATACTAATTCTCCCAATAATTCATAAGAACATTCTCCCTTTGTCTTTCTCCCTGCAATTTCTCCCTCATCATACCAATTACCCCATCATGCCAATTTCTCCCTTTACAACTCTCTGCAATTTCTCCCCCTTTTTGACAGCATCAAAAAGACATGGAAGGAGTGTAGGAAATGAAGTGGTGAAAAGAGATGTTCATGAATGAGCAAAATAAATGAGGCAAAGTGATATGAACATATGAGAGATATTATTGTGTTTTGTGATGGTGCATCAAAGTTTAATCAAAAAGACACATTCAACACAGAATAGCAAAATATAATGATCGGAATGAAGTTAAAATAATGATGCAAATGTGTTTTGAAGTGACCTATATGAGTCAGCAGAAGTATTTAACAAGAAAGTTAGAAGCTTTAAATGTAACACAATGTAGAATAACAGGTCTAAACTCATTATACATGAACTGTATTCAAGTCTAAAGCTTTTCTATCCTACCAATTTGAATTTTCTTTCATTTTTAACTGGGAAAGAATACAAGAATAAATTAGTTAAATATCATTTTTTAGTGCAAGAGATCACATGTATCAGATGCCAGACCTCCTAATTACTCAGTGGTTTAGCTTTCATTATCTTATACAGAGTTGAAATTTTTGTTTTCCACTTTTTGACGTGAAACAAATCACCTTTTAGGTGAAATGCCCTGGTTACTCATTGGTGCAAGAATTTGCATTGCTCTGTTTATATCTTTCCAGATAGTTGTTCATTTACTTTTAATGATCCATGGCATTATTCTTGCTTAGACCAAAAAAGTCTGGGCTATGAATGTAGAGATATTATTCTTAGCATGTGGTAAAAATGAAGCTTAAACTGGCACATGTTAAACAATAATGCCACTCATGTGCCTAAAAGTGGTTTGCAAATTATTTTAAAGACATTCAGTATTAAGATTGCACAACCTTGATATGAAAGTGAATCTTTGAAATTAAACTAAATGCACAATGAGTTTAGTTTCAATGGCTTAAATCTCTCACATGAAAATAGCATCAAGACTCAAAAATTCTGATAATTGGAGTTCAAGATAGACAACTATTGTCAAGAGAAATGAATGAAGAAGTAACAATGACTTCCTCTAACAACTAGCTCCCCCTCACAAAGTGAACATGAAGATAATTGAAGAAATAGAAATTGAATGAAGTGAGAGCAGAATTAACAAGAATGTTTTATTGAAAGATAATGACTCCCCCTCAACAATTGCATAAAAGGCTCTTGATACTTGGCGGAGACATATACTCACACATAGTGAAAGTGTCCAGATAAGCATGACTTGCCTTTCTTCAAATCACTGTTTGATATACCAAGAGTACCAATGCAATGTGAGACGAAGGAATTTATTTGCAAAAAAAAATGAAAGATATCAAAGATGTGGAAGTTTGCACAACCCAAGCTCTCTCCTTAAAGATAAAAATATGTTTTAGAAAGAGACTTAGTGAAAATATCTACAATTTGTTTTTTTGTGTCAATGAAGTGGAGTTCAAAAGAGTTCTTTGAAACTTCATCTCGAAGGAAATGATGTCGGATATCAATGTGCTTTGTGCGGGAGTGCTGAATAGGATTTTTGGACAAATTTGTAGCACTAGTGTTACCACAAAGAATGGGAATGCAACCTAATGTGTGATTATAATCTAGGAGTTGATGTTTGACCCAAAGAACTTGGGTACCACAGCTACCAGCGGCAACATACTCTACTTATATAGTAGAAAGAGCGACATAATGTTGCTTTTGGAAGCCCAAGAAATAAGACAACCACCTAGATATAAACACAGCCCACTAGTGCTTTTCCTGTCAAGTTTGCACTCGGCATAATCAGCATCACTATATGCAATCAAATACAATTTGCATCCAGCAGGATATCAAAGTCCCAGATCACATGAAGAAAGAAGATATTTTAAAAAAGAAATTGATAGCAGTCATGTGACTATCTTTAGGATTTGCTTGAAATCTGGCGCACATGTAGACACTGAATTGAATGTCTGGTCTAGAAGTAGTCAAATAGAGAAGAGAACCAATCATATCTTTGTAGGTTTTGGCATTAACAGACTTACTAGAAGCATCACTTTCAAGTCATACATTTGTAGCCATTGGTGTGCTGGATGGCTTGATGTGTTGAAAATCAAATCTTTTGAGTAACTCCTTGACATATTTTGTTTGACTCAGAAAGATTCTTTCAGAAGATTGATGCACTTGCAGACCTAAAAAGAATGTAAGTTCACCAATTAAACTCATCTCAAATTCAGATTGCATAAGATGGGCAAACTCATTGCACAGATCATTATTTGTTGAACCAAAAATAATATCATTAACATAAAATTGAACAGTAATGAAATGGTTATTTACAGTTTTGTAAACAAAGTTTGATCATTTTTTCCTTTAATGTAACCTTTATTTACAAGAAATGAGCTCAACCGGTCATACAAGCTCTTGGAGCTTCTTTGAGACCATACAAAGCCTTATTAAGCTTAAAACAATGATCAGAAAAATTTTCATTTTCAAACCTAGGGGGTTGTTTGACAAAAATATTTTCTTTTATGTAACCTTTCAAAAATGCACTTTTGACATCCATTTGAAAAACTTTGAATTTCAAAGCGGCAGCAAATGCAAGAAATATTCGAATAGCTTCAAGTCTTGCTACAGGGGCATATGACTCTTCAAAATCAATACCAAGTTCTTGGTTGTACCCCTGAGCAACAAGTCTTACTTTATTTCGAACAATTTGATCAGATTCATTTAATTTATTTCTAAAAATCCATCTTGTTTTAATGACTATAGTTAGATCTGAGGGTTTTGGTACTAAATCCCAAAGTTGATTTCTTTTAAATTGATGAAGCTCTTCATGTATAGCATTTATCTAGTTTTCACAAGATAAAGCTTCATCAATATTTTTGGGCTCAATTTAGGAAAGTAGTGCCCATAAATCCTCATCTATTACAGAATGAAAAGATGATCTGGTTCTAATTCCATCTTCCAAATTACCAACAATGCTTTCAAGAGGATGGTCTCTTAAGAATCTGGGTTTAGAAATTACCTCAGTATTTGTATGAACTTCAGGAACATGATTACCTAAATCTCTTGAAGTTGGTATTTTAGTAACCTCATGCGCATTTGGCACTTCCTGCTCTTCAAGATTTGTGGATGGATGTTCAAGAAAATCATCTTCATCATCACACATTGGAGCTCTGCAAAAATTAGGAATGTCAATCTTTATGGAATTTTCATCAAAAATGACATGTGGAGATTCTTCCACAGTCTTATTTTTCAAAATATAAACTCTATAAGCTCTTGAAATTTCAGAGTATCTTAAGAAGATTGATTCAAAACTCTTTGCATCAAATTTATCAAGATTTTCTTTGTTGTTATTATGAACAAAACATTTGCAACCAAAATTTTGAAGTATGACACACTGGGCTTTTTATCCTTTAACAATTCATAGGGGCTTTTTCTGATCTTTGGTCTTAACAATGCTCTATTCAAAATGAAATTAGTTGTATTTACAGCTTCAGCCCAAAAAGATTTAGAAAGCTTACTTTCTAAGAGCATAGTTCTGGCCATTTCTACAAGTGTTCTATTTTTCCTTTCTACAACCTCATTTTGTTCTGGAGTTCTAGGGGAAGAAAACTTATGGAGTGTTCAGATTAGTACATAGATCAAAAAAAGATTTATTGTGAAACTCACCCCCATGATCTGTTAAAATGGATTTTAATTTGAAAGACAAACCCACTAAGGCAGAATTGTAAAAATTCCTGAATTCTGAACATGCATCACTTTTATGGGATAAGAATAAAACCAAGTGTATCTTGTAAAGTCATCAATGATCACAAATTCATATCTATTACCACTGAGACTTTGAGTTCTGGTTGGACCAAAAAGATCCATATGAAGAAACTCAAGTGGTTTAGATGTAAGTACATCATTGAACACTTTAAAAGATTTTCTTGTTTGTTTTTCTTGAGTACATATCCCACAAACTGGATTGTCAATGATAGGGAAAGATTCAGGAAGATTTTTTACAAGATTCATTCTTATGAGTTTGCTTATGGTTGAGAAACTTGCATGACCCAACCTTTTGTGCCACAACCAAGGAATGTCATTTTTATTTGCAATCAAACAAACATTTGTAGAAGAATTGTCACTCAAATCTATCATATAAACATTATTTTCTCTTTCTCCAAACAATTTGATTTTCTCAGAAGAGGAGTCAATTATTTTGCATGAATCAGATTCAAAAAGAATTTTGTGACCATTGTCACACAATTGACTAATGCTAAGCAAGTTGTAATTCAACCCTTCAACTAACCAAACATCATCACTAAGGTTATGCAAGACTTACCAATCTTTCCTTTGCCAATTATTTTGCCCTTATTCTTACCTCCGAAGGTGACTGATCCACCTTCCTTTCAAACAAGTAGGAAAATTTATTTTTTTCTCCCGTCATGTGTCGTGAGTATCCACTATCAAGAATCCAAATATTTGAATTGGATGCACGGCTTTCCTGCACACAACAAATTGGACAAGAAAAGTTTTTGGTACCGAGATGCGATTGGTACCAACATCCTGAGTCAGAAGAGAAATCAAATCCTTTCTAACCCAAATTTGAGCATTTTTCTTCACAGTGTTCTTTAGAACAGAAGATTCAACTTTTTGTTTTTCAAATTTCTGAAAATTATACCTCTTAGCTTATTTATTCCACTATGAAAATCTTGGCATGTAATGCTGTTGATGAGTAGGAAAATGTGAGTGACAAAAAGAAGGATTGAACCATTGGTTATCATTGTACCTTTGGTTCCAAGGATTATTCCATCTTGAATTGTAAGATGTGTAAACATTCAAATTTCCATGAGAAAAATGATTCTTTATTACTTTAAAGTTTTCTGATTTTTATAAGAGGGGTAGGTCGACCTATGTAGTGTTTGTGTCGACCTATGAATGGGGTAGGTCGATCTGGGTAGTGTGTGTGTTGATCTCATAGGTTCTTTTTGTTTTAGCATTTTACCTTTGTTTTCAGATAGACCTACCTTGACAGATTTTATTAGAGGAATTTTTGCTGATTTTGTTTTCTTTTCAGATGATTCAGTTTCTTTGAATCTTGTGCTTCAAAATCTAAACCATGTTTATTTGAATTCATCTTCATTCCCGGTAGAGCATTCAGATTTTCTTTGCCTTGTGTGAAGTTCTTGATGATCTCTTCTTTTTCTTTAAGGCAATGATTGAGTTTTTCAATTTGAGTCAAATTTTCTTGATTTCCCTTCTCTTTGTCTTCAAATTTATTGATAGAATTCATAATCTCTTTGTTCAATTTTGAATCCTCAGTTTCAGATCATCAATAAGAATTAACAACTCATCAGCTTCTTTGATTGGTCTAAAATCTGAGCTTCCAATTCAGAATTTTTTTCAGATGATGATGTGTCATGAAGAATACTGTCAATTTTTCTTTTCAAATATTTATTTTATTTTCTTACTTTAGAAAGATTTTCAACTAAATTATCATATGCTTCTTGCCAATCTTCAATGGTAAATAGTTCAAAAGATATATCTACATGTTCTTCACTGCTTCCAACATGAAGCAGACTTCATTTTCTTCTGAACAAGAGGATTCTTCATTGTTATCCGAGCTTTGATCCTCATCTGACCATGTAGATACCATGGCCTTGTTCTTCTTTTATGAAACTCCTTGTGTCTGTTGAGATTATCCTTCTTATTCTCTGGACATTCAGCCTTCATGTGTCCAAATTTGTTGCACCTGTAACACACTGGAAGTTCATCATTTTTCTTGTGATCAACATGTGAGAAGGAGTGTTTCTTTTTACTAGACATGACATTTTGCTTATTACCAAAGTTCTTCTTGTTGGATTTCAAAATGTCCTAAATTGTCTAGTTATCAAAGCAAGATTATCATCCTCAGAGTCAGATTTTTCAGATTCAGAAATTTCTTTAGATTTTCCTTTACTACTTGAGGAAGCTTTAAGAGCAATGGGTTTTGTTTTCAACATGTGTTCTTCAAATCTCTTAAGATTAGCTCATAAGTCATTAAGGATCCAATGAGTTCATCTAATGTTATTTTGGATAAATCTTTTAAGTCCTCAATGACTGTAGCTTTAGTGTGCCACACAGGAGATAAAGAACGCAAGATCTTCGTTACCAAATCATCATTTGAGTATTCCTTACCCAAAGTTCGAAGTCCATTGATGATAACCATAAACCTAGCAAACATCTTAGATATGGTTTCATCAGATTTCATGACAAACAATTCATAATCAGAAACTAGCATGTTTGCTTTAGTTTCCCTAACTTGAGATGTGCCCTCATATAACAATTCTAATATATCCCACATCTCCTTAGCAGACTTACACAGAGAAATTCTGGAGTACTCCTTTGCATAGATGGCACATTGTAGCATGTCATGACATTGTAGTTCAGGGTAGCCTTTCTGATCTGCTCCCTTGTCCATGTATCTTCGTCCCCAGTGATTTCTACTAGTCCTTCTCAACAATCCTCTAGACTTCATAGTTCTGTGCTCGAAGAAATACCATCATTTTGTTCTTCCAGTTAGGGTAATCAGTATCATCAAAAAATGGAGGTCTATTGATTGAATGACCTTCTGCAATGAAACCTATGGAATCCATGATCAAGACAATTAGATGAAACTAGCAGCACAAATTAAGCAAGTGATTGAGTAAATCAAAATCAGAAACACAGATGATTCCACAAAGCACCTCAGAGTATAGACTTTGACCTTCTCTGATTCCAGTTGTTGGGATCGGAAATGTGAGGCCCTCGAATTTTGTGCATTTAATATTATTTATTTTGTGCGTGAAATATATTTAAGTTTGTGCATATTATGAGTATTTCCTTATGTGCATATAGTATTTAGTTACTGTTGTACATATTGTATGTACTTATGCTGTGTATTTATGTTGTGTATGCAAGTCATTGGACATTTTGATTTTCTGGCCAAAATTCTCCTTAACGTCAACATCTATTGAAATTAAGAGTGAGTCAATGGCAACTTTTGTGTCATTTACTGTGTGACCAAGGAATCCTAACGTCAACATCGATTGACATTGACTTCTGGTCAACGGCAGTAAATTGGACGTTTACTTCTCTGGATGCATTTTGGACCCGAAAACCAGATCTTTGGAGAGCTCGATCTGGCGTTTGGGTGATCTTCCCGGCAATCTTCTTCGATTGAGAGCTACACCTTGGATTGAGGAAGCATCCCCGGCTCTGGTGGACGATCTACATCAACATGAAGACCAGATTCAGGATGGATTTGAGAACCTTCTTGGCTTGGCCGAGGAGGGATTCTTCGACCAAATAATCCCTCTATAGATTTAATTCCAGGCAAGTGACTTATTGGTTCACTCCATGGACTTGTCCTTTAGGGTTTTCACATTTTTACGGATTTTCATTTCATGTCTGGACCCCCAAGATTATGTGTTTTTTGTGTCTCGGTCTGCACTGTGTGCAGACAGGAGGTAGACAGCCACATTGTTGCCGCCGAGTTCTTGTGTTGATGGCAGACGATCCTGCCATTAACTCATTCTGACGAAAAGAACCTTGTCGTCAAGTTCAACTGTTTTCTGCAGAAATGCATGTTAATCTTTGTACTATGATTTCTCTTGTTCAGAGGTCTGTGCATGTCATGAAAATCAGGGTTTGTCAGATATGGTATGTAGGTCATATCATGAGGATCTGCCAAATTTCTGAGCAAGATATTAATTAGAATAATTGTATTCTTAGAGAATAAGTATATTTTGACTGTGTTTAATTCTGATTAAATAATTTTGTTGCATGTTATGGATTAAGAAAATTATCATGATCTTAGAATGACTATTCTCATGTTTTGGACCTATTAGGACCGACTGCTTACTGTCTACCATGCTTAAATGAATAATCTTGTTAAATTATATGTAATCTATGTTAATTATTAAAAAATAGTTATACTACTCCAAAAATTGTGAACAATTCCAAATATGTTCCCTGTGCTATAATTAACTCGTGGTTAAAATTTGATATGATTCTGAATACTGTGCAAATGGCTATTAATTTCTGAAGCTTTCTGTACCATGTTTTAAGAATAGATTTCATTTGTGTAAAAATGTGATTAGCATCATGATTAGGTTCTGTCAATTTTTGTTTATGATTGATCTGAGAATCTGAATGTGATAAGTTCATGTTCCCTGATATATGTGTGTGCATGTGCATGGGAAGTGAGAGAACAAGTGGCATGTGTGTGTGTGTAATGTATTAATGTGACAAGATAATTAAATGTGTGCCAATAAGATACTGCCACCCTAGATTATGTGAAGCTATACTGTCGTAGTGCCCCTACGGGAAAGCTCAATCGTGTTACATGATACCCGAGGCAAAGGGTCTTGTGAAATCCTGGAGGTGGACAAGTTCCACTAGTAATGGTGGGGAGGGCTTCCCCCAGTTCTGCAGTGACCTAGACTTGATCACTTTGCCTGGTGATTAAGTACGTGTATGTGTTAAGTGATCTCTCTAGTGGTGGTTTGGGCTGTATCTTGGCAACGTGTAAAATGAGCATGTGTATAACGTGTAAAGTGACATGTCAATGTGGCACATGGTATGTGCAAGTGAAGTGATAAGTGATACGTGAATGTGTAAAGTGAAAACCATGTGAAATCGTGTGTAAGTGAAAGTGTGATAATGTGAAAGCCAAGGTAAAGTGCATGGGTGCATGTCATGAGAAATAAATGCATGTGTTAATATGAATTTTGAATGTGGTATCATGTTTTGTACCATGTGTAGGTGTATGTCATTATGTCCATGAGATAGAAATTGCTTGATGAATATGTGTTTAGTATCATGTTATAAATTGAATATAAGTCATGTGTTAGTGTTATGTGGAAATAAGGAATGAAAGCATGTAAGTGTATGAATGTTTCCATGTTAGTGATTCCATGTTATAAGTATCCATGTTAGAATTATTGTCTTACATGTGTTAGTATAGTTTGTTTAATATGATTCCATGTTTAATCATTTGCTATAGCATGAGCATGTATGAATTTAATTGTTGAATTCTAGTAAGTTTAATAGTGTTAAATTGTTAGAAAGCATGTATGATAAGTGTATGGTTTGAAGTTTTAAGTACTTGCTGAGTCTATTATGTAGACTTACCCTTGCTAAACATTTCAGGAGATTTAGAAGCCGAGGAGTTAGCATGATCCGACGCGGAGTTTGAGAAGTAGATTGAAGACTTGTAATTTATTTCCTAGTATGTAATGCATTGTAATTTGAACTTGGGTTTATGTAATTAGAACTGGCTACATGTTAGTGGTTATTATGTTATGTCATTTCTTTCTTGGACTATATAGACTGTGGAATGTGGATTAAAATGTTGATGGAATAAGAGCTATTTAATTTTCGCTGCATTATTTCTTTCTACTTGTGTATATCTCAGCCCATTTGTCTATCGTTGGGGTTTTCTCCCCTGTAGTGACTTGCTCTCATCCGATGTGGGTTGGTATAACCATACGGGTAGAAGTGGGTCGTTATAGGAAAGGTAACTGAATCAGTATTAGTTAAGAATGTGTGTGTATGGCAGCAGAATTAAAACAAGTGACACACACAATTCAATTAGATCAAGAAGTGGTGTGTGGATAGAGAGTGAAACGAGGAAACAAACCACAAGCAAACCACTATGCACAGAGGATTTTAAGGTGGTTCGGAGAAAACAAATTGTGTCTCCTACGTCCACCTCCTCACGACGGAGGAACCACTAACTCAAGTACGTACAAACTGGAGCACGACGACTCCAAACCCTCTGAGTACGACGACTCAAAGAAACACCCAGGAGATAGGCACGACGACCTACTCCACAGACCACTTGTGAGTTCAACGACTCACAAGCAATTGAGCACGATGGCTCAAACACATGAGCACTACGGCTCCAAACCAGAGCACTACGACTCCAAACCCTAATCATACTGTGCTCAAAACCTTTGGACCATGATGGATACAAGTCCTACTAGAACAAACTCGATTAGAGAGTAGATCCTCTAGTGCGATCTATCTCAGTACAATGATGAAAAAGAACAAATAGAATTAGATGATCTGTGTAGAATGCATACACAGATCACACACAAAGAAAGTGTCAACTAGATGAATTACAGACTCTAAGAGATTCTCAAGCTTTTCAGATCTGTCTTCATCAGCCGGAACTTCTTCTATCACAAACTCCTTCTCTTCTTCTCTTTCTTCTTCCTGGCGGCGCTGCTCTGCTCCTCTTCTAGACGCATATGCCTTTTTCCCAGTCTGCTCTTTTCTCTTCTTCACTTATGCTTTGCTACAGATGAGATCGAGGCTTATATAGCCACTGCGCAGTCCATATACGTGAAGAGGATATGCATAGAACCTAGACTGCACCTTAGGCTGCCACGTGTCCAAAAGGTACTTTACCATATTGCCACTTGGATGAGATGGCATTTTGGTAATTATGGAATCTCCCATAAAGTTCTCAGAAAGAGATCACAGCCGTTGGATATGATGCTCTATACGATTCTGGGTTGTATACAAAAGTGAGTCGACTCTAGTCTCCGAGAGTGTCGACACTACTGACCAATCCCCAGAAGCATCTCACTGGGAGAACACTAGTGTCAACCAGACATACCACTACTGTCGACCGATCAACAGTAGAGTCGACCTAATCAACAGGCAGAGTCGACCTCCTGTGAATTCCTCCAAAACTAGTTCATTGGATGGATGCTAGTGTCGACCTCATCTCCAAATAGAGTCGACACTACTGACCAATTTCTCTTCAGAAGCTTGCTGAGCAGATTATGTTTGTCAACCTGTCTGTCAAATGGAGTCGACACTGTTGTGACATTTTCTTCAGGAGTTTGCTAGGCAGTCTTGTAGAGTCGACCTGTCTATCAACTAGAGTCGACCTACTTATCCAAAAACTCTGTAAACTTCTGTACAAATAAAGAGTAGACCATCAAAACATGTCATTAACAATAAGATATGAAATATTAACTATCAAGAACATGTTGTTTGAGCATTATTGTATTATATTCAATATGTACAATATGTTCAATATGTCATCATCATAATCAAAATATGAGTGATGTTCATTGGTCATCATTGAAAGATCATCACTAATAAATTTCAATACACACTCAACACAACATGGTGTACACTAAAATAGGGACTAGCTAGCGGTGAGAAATTTGAAAATGAAGTTTGACTTGCACCAAGAATTGTTGAAGAAGAGGGATTGGAGTTGGAATACAATCCATCACATCCCAATTCCAAGGTATGTGGTGTTGGGATATATGGCTAGGCAAGGAAGTAAGAGAGGAGTGGCGAATTGCTACCTTCAATTAAAAATATTTTTCTTAACAACTCAACTTATTGAAACAATCAATTTAGCACAATGAAAAATATAGAAAATTAAACGAGACTCCTAAGACCACTATCCTAGTGCACGCGTAGAAGGGGATAAAGAAGATATGGAAGCAAACTGCAATGCACACTAGGACTTTTCAAGTGGTTTGGAAACACAACGGGTGTGCCTACGCCCACCCCCAACCATAGTGAAACCCCCACACTGCGACGACCCTCATTATACCGGTACAGTTATACCAACCCACGTCGGTATAGCAAGCGTCATCATAGCGGGACATTTACCCAACAATGACATTCAGCTGAAATACACGTGAATATAGAACAGAGTAGCGGAAGTAAAAGAACCATTGTCTTCATTTCATTCATTATCCACATTTATCATACATGTTTCGATAACATTTAAAGAACTAAAAGTCCACATAATTTAAATTACTGAAAACCAAATACATAGATGTCCATACTTATACATTCTTCCATGATAATGCTAGTACAATGTTCAATTTACATACTATGAAAATCACAAAATGTCACTAGTACTCCAACACTCTAATCTCCACGCTCGAGTCGGTCTCCAACGTCTCCTCCACAAGTGTCTCGTCACCAACTACACCTGTACGCCGAAGCAAGTAGTGAGTCTAAAAGACTCCGCAAGTACTTCTACACATACCGTACATGCACATATCATAGTAGGTTCTACATACATTCACAAGACACAACATGTAGCATGCTTGACATTAAATTTTACAACCTATCATGGTGAATCTACAATTTAAACACATGGACTATGCTTTCTGATTTCCTAAAATAGAATCACCTATCACATGCTTTCTATTCATTCCTCACATAGAAATCTACCTTCAACCAACTAAGACATGAAAGCCATTAACATGAATTTCCGAGCATGCATGAAAGGAAACATACCTAACATGGAATCTACACATTCCTACACATATACGTAACCATTTTACATGCTTTAAACTTGCTGGTTTTACATGCTTTAGCAACCATAATCTAACACATGAGAGCTACAACAACGATTAAATCACAACATGTGAACAACCAAGTATGGAAGTTGTTTATATATGCTTAACAATTATCCCTAGCATGGATTCTAGGCATTTTGCATACATAAACATGATCATAACATAGTAAAGCTACTGTTTAAGCATGATTTCAGATTGTCATAACATGGATTACAAACTCACATTTTGGTTTCACATTTTTACACAATTTCAAATTCGCATATTTCACACTTTACACATGCACTTTTACACATTGTTCACATTCACATTTTTCACATGAACACATACGCATTTACACATTCACATTTAGTGCTGTGACACATAGTCCAAACCACCAAAGAAGGACACAACACATCACATCACATAGACGCCATCTAGGCAATACAATGGTGACTCTTGGACTGCGCAGACCGGGAGAACAAGTCTCCACCCTAACCAGTGGTACTTGTCCACCTCCAGGATTTCCCCCTAATGCCCTTAGGGTCACAACACATTGAACCTTCTCAGGGGGACTTTTCCCTGATACGGTTCCACTGCCCTCTGTGGAAGCAATGTCACACTTGGCACAATTTACACATTACACGTTTTTTTTCCGATTTAAGCACTTAGTTTAGCACATGACACTCACATCTCACTCATTCACTCATTCACACACATGGTGCTCTATTTTCCTGACATAACACTATAATTACAGAAATTTAGTGCTCAGGAAATTTCACTAATCAGGTTGCTATATACAAAATCAAATCATTTTTACAACGGCATGCATTAGTTTCACATTTTTACATGAAAAATTCATATTGCATCATATACTGGTCCAAATGACCTGAAATTTAACTACAAGCTAATTTCGGGTTTGGGTTCTTCATGCAAAATTTCAAATTTTTCTAAGCTAAAACAAAATTACAGAAAATCTAGCATTAATTCCACATGCTATCCGTAATTCGATTTAACATGGAGTTGAACACAAGCACAATTTTAACAACTCACTGTCTGAACCCTAGCATGCATAGAGCCACAAGATTTATTCCCGAATTTATTGGGCAATACACAATTTACGGAAGATTTATCGTGACCTCTGCATGATTTCTATTTCCCAAACAGAAAATTTAATAAATCATACAAGCATGGAAAATTCCAAAAATTCAGAGCACAGACAGGGTGGTACATACATGGTCTAAAAAAATTAGGGCAACATGATTTTACCACGGATTATCAGGATAATGGTGAGAACATACACATGAACATTCTTCCACATGCTTTCAAATGTGTAAATAAGCTCTACCATCCACCAAATAAGTGTACATTCACGTTCCCATCCATCACATTAGCTAGTATACATAGCACATAAGAGATTACATTATATCCTCATCGTGAAACATATCGAAATTAATCATATAGAAGGGCGAACAGCTTGCTGTTCTGCTCAGATGAACTTAGCGGCAAGCTATGGCCGATAATTTAATGTTAGCGGCATAATCGCTGGACGCTAAGCATGATCTTAGCGGCAAGGGATATTGCCGTTAAGGTCAGGTCTGTGCAAAACACAGACCCGAGCTCCAAAGATGGGGTGAATTTGGGGGTCTAGGACACGAGGAAAATACATAAAAATGGTAAAACCATCCTAGACACATACATGAACACTATGAGTAGGGTACTTACCTTTTAGGTATACTCCAAAGGGATCAAAAGGCTTGGTGAAGCTCTCCTTGGGCTGTCCCAAGAAGTTCCCAACCAGCCTCCAAGATGGCCTTCCTCTGGGTTCTTGAGTAAGCTCCAGTGCAATCTGAGGTCGGGGTTGCCTTCCTCGATGATCCAGCAAGCTCCTTGATGCAGCAGGTGGCCGGATCAAGCTTTAGAACTTCAGATTTTGGGTTGCAAAGGTGAGGGTTTCTCACAGTCCGAAAATAGGGTTTCACTTCTTTCTCTTCTTCCTCTCTTGCAAAGGGGCAAAGAGAAGGCTTAGGGTTGTGAAAATGGCTTTGTATATAGCCAAAGACCTCTCACCCACGCAGGAGGTGATGTGATACCCCTTTCAGACCGTTGGGGACAGCTCCCTAATGGTTGGGGTGGCTTGCTTCCAGAATTTCGGGTCTGCAACGCATGCAGGTCAGAGAGATTGGTCCACATCGCTGGACGCTGGACTTAGTGTTGGCGTCCATAGGGTTGACGCCGACACAACATCGACGTCTACTGATATTGACGCCAATCTGGCCTTCGGCCAGAACTCTAAAACATGCAGAAACCATGCACATCTACACCTATATACATGCCATATGTATGTATTAACATGTACAGACTACCATCATACAATACATACATTATTTATACCTAATTTATACACATACACACATAAGTATACTAATTAATACATACGTAGATACATACATACACAACATGAATTATTCATATGCAATTCAATAATGTAACAAATTTCGAGGGCCTTACACCCTCTCCCCCTTAAAAGAAACTTCGTCCTCGAAGTTAGAACGACGCTACTCAAACAAAAGGGATACTTCTTCTTCATCGCATCCTCAAGCTCCCAAGTAGCCTCCTCTCGCGAGAAGTTCCGCCAGAGAACTTTCACCGACGCAATACTCTTGTTCCGGAGATGCTGAACCTTCCGGTCAAGAATAGCTACTGGTTGCTCGACATACGACAGATCTGGCTGAATCTCCACTGGCTCATGACTAATCACATGAGACGGATCTCGGACATACTTCTGAGCATCGAAACGTGGAAAACAGGATGAACACTAGCCAAAGCTGGGGGTAAGGCTAGCTCATATGCCACGCTGCCCAAACGTCTGAGAATCTCATATGGGCCAATGAACCTAGGGCTCAACTTACTATGCCTGCCAAATCTGACAACACCTCGAGTAGGCGATATCTTCAAGAAGACATGATCGCCAACCTCGAACTCAAGATCCTTCCTCCTGTTGTCGGCATAGCTCTTCTGCCTATCCTGTGCCGCAACAAGCCTCTTCCTGATAAGCTGGACCTTATCCGAAGTCTCCTGAACTAACCCGGACCGATCAACTGCCTATCACCAGTCTCCTCCCAACATAAAGGAGATCTGCAGGGCCTACCATACAACGCCTCGAATGGAGCCATACCAATACTTGCATGAAAGCTGTTGTTGTATGCGAACTCCACTAGAGGTAGATGACGCTCCCAATCATCCTTCCAATCCAGCACACATGCTCTCAGCATATCCTCGAGCGTCTGGATAGTCCTCTCGGACTGTCCATCAGTCTGGGGATGAAACGCGAACTGAGCTTCAGCTCCGAACCTAAAGCATCCTGAAGACCCTTCCACAACCTCGAAGTAAATCTCGGATCTCGATCCAAATGATCGACTTCGGCACACCATGCAATCTAATGATACCACTAACATACAATCTAGCTAAACTCTCTACTGACTGCTTCTTCTTCATAGGCAAGAAATGAGCAGTCTTCGAGAATCTATCTACAACTACCCAAATCGAGTCATTGCCCCTTCTAGATCGAGGCAAACCCGAAACAAAGTCCATAGTGACAGCTTCCCACTTCCACACTGGGATGTCCATCCTTTGCATAAGGCCGGATGGTCGCTGTCGCTCGGCCTTCACTTGCTGGCATACTAAACACCGGGATACATAATCCGCTACATCCCTCTTCATGCCGGACCACCAAAATGATCTCTTCAGATCCTGATACATCTTAGTGTTACCCGATGAATAGAGAATCGCGATCTATGAGCCTCCGCTAACACATGCTCACGGACATCTACTAAATCGGGGACACAAACACGGTGCTGAAATCTAATCACACCGTCCTCATCACGAGCAATGCCTGCCTTGCCCACTAACTCTAAGAGTCTAGGGTCGGCTCCCTGTTGCTCGATCACCTCATCCAAAACCGAGGACCTAAGAGATAACTGAGCTACAAAAGCCTGGCATAGCGATGGCTCTAACTCAGTCAACGCGCAAGCCGCATCTTCCAACATCTTCCAATCCTGCTGGAGAGATGGCCTCTTTCTACTCAGAGCATCTGCTACAACATTCGCCTTTCCAGGGTGATACTGAAGGTCGAAGTCATAGTCCTTCAAGAACTCAATCCATCTCCTCTGCCTCAGGTTTAATTCCTTTTGGGAGAAAAGATACTTTAAGCTCTTGTGGTCGGTAAACACCTCAAATCTGACACCATAAAGATAGTGCCTCCAGATCTTTAGTGCATGAACCACTGCTGCGAGCTCCAAGTCATGAGTCGGATAGTTCTTCTCATGCTCCTTCAACTGACGAGAAGCATAAGCCACTACCCTTTCCTGCTGCATGAGCACACAGCCTAAACCAATCCGAGACGCATCCGTGTAGATAGCAAAACCCTCTACACCGCTCGGTAAGACTAACACCGGGGCTGTCGTGAGCTTAGTCTTCAATAATTGAAAACTACTCTCACACTTCTCGGACCAAACAAACTTCACTCCCTTTCTGGTAAGCTGAGTCAAAGGGGCGGCGATGGACGAAAATCCCTCAATAAATCGCCGATAGTAACCAGCTAAACCAATAAAACTACGAATCTCCGAAGGGGTCTTGGGAACCTCCCAATCCATAACTGCCTGGGCCTTTGCTGGATCCACTGCAACACCAGCACCGGAGATAACATGCCCGAGGAAATGAACCTCGCGCAACCAGAAATCGCACTTGCTGAACTTAGCATACAGCTTGTGCTCACGAAGAACCTCTAACACTAACCTCAGATGCTGACGGTGTGTGGCCTCATCCGGAGAGTAAACCAGCACATCATCAATAAACACCACGACAAAGCTATCTAAATAAGACCTAAACACCCTGTTCATGAGATCCATGAACGCTGCAGGGGCATTGGTCAATCCGAAAGGAAGGACCAAAAACTCATAATGTCCATAACGGGTTCTAAACACCTTCTTGGACACATCCTCACTCCGAATCCTCAACTGATGATAACCAGACCGCAAGTCAATCTTAGAAAAGACTGATGCATCTCGCAACTGGTCAAACAAGTCATCAATACGAGGTAAGGGATACCTGTTCTTCACAGTCACTTGGTTCAGCTTTCTGTATTCAATGCATAACCTAAGTGACCCGTCTTTCTTCTTGACGAATAATACAGGTGCGCCCCAAGGGGAAACACTAAAGCGAATAAATTCCTTATCTAGCAACTCTTGCAATTGCCTCCTCAACTCGGCTAACTCCGCAGGTGCCATCCGATATGGAGCCTTCGAGATAGGAGAGGTGCCCGGAAGCAACTATATGGTAAACTCTATCTCTCTATCCGGTGGCAAACCAGACAAATCATCAGGAAAGACGTCTGGAAAATCCTGCACTACCTCAATCTCTGCAAGAGTAGGTGACTCATCAGCCTCTGGCACCAGTACCACGCTGGCAAGAAAAGCATCACAACCCTTGTTTACCATGCGCATCGCCTTCATGGCAAAGATGACCAACTTTCCCGCCAAGTTCCTTGGCAAGGGATGAGAGAACTCGTCCTCACCAGGAATGCGGAAAACAATCCTCTTCCGGCGACAATCCACTAACGCATAGTGCTCCTCTAGCCAATCCAGACCAAGAATAGCATCATAGTCCTTCATCTTTAGAAAGAAGAAACACCCATCTAGGATTCTATCCTCAATGCACACAGGTAACGACGGAATGCACTTCCTAGTCGATACCGTACCCGCAGGGGTGTGCACAGACAAAGGGACCTCTAAATCCTCAGACTCTATACCTGACTCTAGGGCTAACTGCCTAGCGAACCGCTCGGAAATGAACGAGTGAGTAGCACCCGTATCAAACAAAACCCGAGCGTGCACACCTAAAAGCAAAACCGTACCTTCGGTGACATGCTCCGCCTGCTCGGCGTCCTCGCGAGCTAAAGCAAACACTCGAGCTGGGGCTCGAGGCCTTCCTGGTCTTCCTGTAGCTGGCGCCGCTGCCGCTACTGCTGGGGCTGGCGCTCCGCGCTGGACTCCCTGCTGAAGTCTTGGGCAATCCTTGATCTTGTGGTCGCTGCTTCCGCACTTCAAGCACTTGCCCGTAATCATCCAACATTCGGTACCACCATGTGTCTTCCCACAGTGGGGACACTCTTTCTTCACACCAGGGGAACGTACAGAGGGTACCTGAGAACTGCCGACTGCCACGGATCGCTGCGGTGTCTGGTACACCGCTTTCTTCTTGTCTTGCCGTTGGAATGTCGCTGCTGGCCTCTTCTGCGAAGCTTTCTTTTCTTCCAGGTATTGCTCCATCTCTCCCTCCTGCCTACAAGCAGCACTGAGGGCCTCGTCCAACGTGCGGTGGTCAAATGCCACGAGTCTCGTCCGCAGTGATGGCTTGAGTCCCATCACGAACTTCTTTGTCTTCCTGCGCTCGTCTGCCACGATGTGAGGTGCATATTTAGAGAGTTCAGAAAATCTTGCCTCATATTCCAGCACAGTCATGGAGCCTTGAGCCAAAGATAGGAATTCCTGCTCCATCCGATCTTGCACATGCTCGGGGACGAACTTGGCCCGAAAGAGCCTCACGAACTCGTCCCAAGCAACATCGATAGCTCCGTCCTCAAACGGGTACGCAGCAATGAAGCCCACCATACATCAGCTCTTTCCTGCAGTACACCGCTCATAAGCACCATCTAAACAAATCTAGCTTAACAACATACAAGCATATAAACTAAAGCATACCTGTAGCATGTAGGTGGCCAATGTAACCTTATCCTCATCTGCACACCTGATGGCTCGGAAGATCTTTTCTATCTCCCTCATCCAGCTTTCAGCCAACAAAGGATCGCTCTCCCCCTTAAAAGAGGGTGGCAGCATCCTCTTGAATCTCTCCATGGTAGAAGGTCCACCATGGTCCTGAGCTGGTACTTGAGCCTGCTACATCACAGCAAACAATACACAATCAACACAATATCACATAATTAAATAAAACAGCTATTAATTCATTTTATTAGTCTAACCTGAGCCTCCAACTGAGCCTGGAGTGCTGCCTGGGTATGAGCCTACGTCTGCATGGCTTGCACCAGACCTTGCATGAATATTCCATAATCCACAAGCGGCGGTGGGGGAAGTACAGGACCTTGCGGTGTCGGGGCCTGCTGCTCCGCCCGCTCATCACGTCTCAGCTCGTCCTCACGGGCCGGCGCTCCTCCACGTCTACCTCTCGAAGCCATGGCTGTAATAAATTTCAGCCACCATTAGAGCTAGGTTACTAAGTTTTCTAACCATTTTCTTATCTACTTTTCATTCATTATTAATCAATTTACACATGTGGACATTCCTATGTAGACTTAGCATGTAATGGATGATGACTTATGTATATTCATGTGCAATCTCAACCGGTTCTCTGATACCAATCTCTGCGACGACCCTCATTATACCGGTACGGTTATACCAACCCACGTCGGTATAGCGAGCGTCATCACAGTGGGACATTTACCCAACAATGACATTCAGCTGAGATACACGTGAATATAAGAACAGAGTAGCGGAAGTAAAAGAACCACTGTCTTCATTTCATTCATCATCCACATTTAACATACATGTTTCGATAACATTTAAAGAACTAAAAGTCCACATAATTTAAATTGCTGAAAATCAAATACATAGATGTCCATACTTATACATTCTTCCATGATAATGCTAGTACAATGTTCAATTTACATACTATGAAAATCACAAAATGTCACAAGTACTCCAACACTCTAATCTCCACGCTCGGAGTCGGTCTCCAACGTCTCCTCCACAGTGTCTCGTCACCAACTACACCTGTACGCCGAAGCAAGTAGTGAGTCTAAAAGACTCCGCAAGTAATTCTACACATACCGTACATGCACATATCATAGTAGGTTCTACATACACATTCACAAGACACAACATGTAGCATGCTTGACATTAAATTTTACAACCTATCATGGTGAATCTACAATTTAAACACATGGACTATGCTTTCAGATTTCCTAAAATAGAATCACCTATCACATGCTTTCTATTCATTCCTCACATAAAAATCTACCTTCAACCAACTAAGACATGAAAGCCATTAACATGAATTCCGAGCATGCATGAAAGGAAACATACCTAACATGGAATCTACACATTCCTACGCATATACGTAACCATTTTACATGCTTTAAGCTTGCTGGTTTTACATGCTTTAGCAACCATAATCTAACACATGAGAGCTACAACAACGATTAAATCACAACATGTGAACAACCAAGTATGGAAGTTGTTTATATATGCTTAACAATTATCCCTAGCATGGATTCTAGGCATTTTGCATACATAAACATGATCATAACATAGTAAAGCTACTGTTTAAGCATGATTTCAGATTGTCATAACATGGATTACAAACTCACATCCTCACATTTTGGTTTCACATTTTTACACAATTTCAAATTCGCATATTTCACACTTTACACATGCACTTTTACACATTGTTCACATTCACATTTTTCACATGAACACATACACATTTACACATTCACATTTAGTGCCGTGACACATAGTCCAAACCACCAAAGAAGGACACAACACATCACATCACATAGACGCCATCTAGGCAATACAATGGCGACTCTTGGACTGCGCAGACCGGGAGAACAAGTCTCCACCCTAACCAGTGGTACTTGTCCACCTCCAGGATTTCCCCCTAATGCCCTTAGGGTCACAACACATTGAACCTTCTCAGGGGGACTTTTCCCTGATACGGTTCCACTGCCCTCTGTGGAAGCAATGTCACACTTGGCACAATTTACACATTACACATTTTTCCGATTTAAGCACTTAGTTTAGCACATGACACTCACATCTCACTCATTCACTCATTCACACACATGGTGCTCTGTTTTCCTGACATGACACTACAATTACAGAAATTTAGTGCTCAGGAAATTTCACTAATCAGGTTGCTATATACAAAATCAAATCATTTTACAACGGCATGCATTAGTTTCACATTTTACATGGAAAATTCATATTGCATCATATACTGGTCCAAATGACCTGAAATTTTAACCACAGGCTAATTTCGGGTTTAGGGTTCTTCATGCAAAATTTCAGATTTTTCTAAGCTAAAACAAATTACAGAAAATCTAACATTAATTCACATGCTATCCACAATTCGATTAACATGGAGTTGAACACAATCACAATTTTAACAACTCACTGTCTGAACCCTAGCATGCATAGAGCCACATGATTTATTCCTAAATTTATTGGCAATACACAATTTACGGAAGATTTATCGTGACCTACGCATGATTTCTATTTCCCAAAGAAAATTTCATAAATCATACAAGCATGGAAAATTCCAGAAATTCAGAGCACAGACAGGGTGGTACATACATGGTCTAACAAATTAGGGCAACATGATTTTACCACGGATTATCAGGATAATGGTGAGAACATACACATGAACATTCTTCCACATGCTTTCAAATGTAAATAAGCTCTACCATCCACCAAATAAGTGTACATTCACATTCCCATCCATCACATTAGCTAGTATACATAGCACATATAGAGATTACATTATATCCTCATCGTGAAACATATCGAAATTAATCATATAGAAGGGCAGATGAACTTAGCGGCAAGCTATGGCCGCTAATTAATGTTAGCGGCATAATCGCTGGACGCTAAGCATGATCTTAGCGGCAAGGGATATTGCCGTTAAGGTCAGGTCTGTGCAAAACACAGACCCGAGCTCCAAAGATGGGGTGAATTTGGGGTCTAGGACACGAGGGAAAATACATAAAAATGGTAAAACCATCCTAGACACATACATGAACACTATGGGTAGGGTACTTGCCTTTTAGGTATACTCCAAAGGGATCAAAAGGCTTGGTGAAGCTCTCCTTGGGCTGTCCCAAGAAGTTCCCAACCAGCCTCCAAGATGGCCTTCCTCCGGTTCTTGAGCAAGCTCCAGTGCAATCTAGGTCGGGGATGCCTTCCTCGATGATCCAGCAAGCTCCTTGATGCAGCAGGTGGCCGGATCAAGCTTCAGAACTTCAGATTTTGGGTTGCAAAGGTGAGGGTTTCTCACAGTCCGAAAATAGGGTTTCACTCCTTTCTCTTCTTCCTCTCTTGCAAAGGGGCAAAGAGAAGGCTTAGGGTTGTAAAAATGGCTTTGTATATAGCCAAGACCTCTCACCCACGCAGGAGGTGATGTGATACCCTTTCAGACCGTTGGGGACAGCTCCCCAATGGTTGGGGTGGCTTGCTTCCAGAATTTCGGTCTGCAACGCATGCAGGTCAGAGAGATTGGCGTCCACATCGCTGGACGCTGGACTTAGTGTTGGCGTCCATAGGGTTGACGCCGACACAACATCGACGTCTACTGATATTGACGCCAATCTGGCCTTCGGCCAGAACTCTAAAACATGCAGAAACCATGCACATCTTACACCTATATACATGCCATATGTATGTATTAACATGTACACACTACCATCATACAATACATACATTATTTATACCTAATTATACACATACACACATAAGTATACTAATTAATACATACTACATACATACATACATACACAACATGAATTATTCACATGCAATTCAATAATGTAACAAAATTCGAGGGCCTTACACACACACTAACGAACCCACCTACATTATTGCAACACCCGCATCACACAATTACACTCACATTGGAGCATAATCTCCATACAAATTGTTCAAAGTACAAGAATAAGATCCGATAGTATGGCCACCACAAAGAAACAATTCCGATAAAAAATCCCCCTGTTGAAGCCTCGCTTTTGTAAATCTCTACACAAACGAATAGTAATAAAAACCAAGCTGATTTAGGTGACCTCCATGTGAATCCATGATATGGAAATCATAAGTCCACATTCTTCTGGTGTTCACTAGCATTCCTAGGTTGTAAACACCTTCTGGAACCATCTTGGCAAGAATTCCTTTCTTCAAAGCATCTAGGGCATGAACAAGGCTTCTCCGGGCAACGCTCCCCCCTTTAAATTGTAGGGTTCAAAATAAATTTGTGGAGGCTGGAGAGACATCCCAACACTGCAACAACTTCTATTTAAGTCCCACAAGCATCCCTAAGATTTGAAAGAGTCCATGTGATGCGGACTCAAAAATGGAAAGTCGTGTTGGGCTCTATCGTAATCAGTTGACCGACATGAACCTAACAGTCCATCGGACCAAAATCCGAAGACAACCTATCTTCCCTAGGAATTTTTGGTTAGATTGAACCTAGGCCTTCGATCGACTGGTGGAACGTAACATGAACATAATGTGTAAGATAAAGCTAAAATTTGCATCAACATCATAATGTCCACATTCATAACAAATAGACAGAATATAACAAGTCCATAACAAAGCAAGAACTAAAATGTTGAGTCAGCACCATCTTATTACATATTTTTTTTCCAAAGGGAAGAACTATTCAACTAGTGCAATCTAAATCTCAATAACTATTCCACGCTCACCACATCGGACTTGACCTCTTGCTGAGAGACCTTCGAATCACAATATGAGTTTCCTGGAAAAAACATAAGAAGCATGTATGAGTCTAAACAGACCCCGCATGCAACCAAGATATCATCATTCAACGATTTACTTATACATTAACTTTAAACATGTTATTCAATACCATACTACAACCTCATTCATGATGCTTATACAATACTCATAACTTTCATACATTCCAATCACATCATTTAGTTTGACATTTAACATGCTCAATACATTCTTTTTTACTAACATATAATCTCGAACAGTAACTTATACTACACAAGAATAACTTGAATACAAGAAATACATAATAGGTGTGACTTTAACTAAAATCTACAATATGGCAGAGTAACATTAACATGACATATAACAGTTATCCATTTCCCTGATGACTATACAATACCAATGATGAAGCATAATAATAATCTCATGAATCAAGTCCATTAACATTTCCAACAATGTAGTATTCAATAACAGTATCATGTACATTTCATTTCTCTTTTAATAACAATTCCATTGACAGTTTTATGTAGCAGTGACATGTAGATGTGTCATATAGTAGTAACATGTAGCAGTATCATGTAGCAATAACATGTAGCAGTATCATGTAGTAGTAACAAGTAGCAGTGGTAAATATGCTAAGACATAGCCTTAACCACCACTAGAGGCCACTCTCTCAAGTACTCATCACCTAGGCAATTGGTGATTCGTCTTGGTTCTGTGCATAACCGAGGAAAGACCTCCCCACCATATACTAGTGGTACTTGTCCACCTCTAGGATTTCCCTTCGTTGCCCTCGGAGTCATGTAGGTCATGTAGTCATATAGTCATGTAGTCATGTAGAGGGTGAACCATCTCCATAGGGGCATTGCTATGGTTTAGTTCCTTGTAGAATCCTCTATGATGGCAGTGTCTTATTGTCAATAACCATAGCATTTCATTCATTGAATCATCATGAATTCAACTTTCTCCACTCATGCATAAACACAGTTTTCATACATACTTAATGTTCACTTCACAATGCAGTATGGTGTACAACTAAAATATTCAATTCTTAATTTGTTGGAAAATAGATGTAATCAGAAGTTCAAAACCTTATTGAGATGCCACTTCATTTCATTTAATCAATTGAAACCCGATTTCACATGATCATATCTATTTATAGTTCAAAAATTCATAACAAATTGTACAGTGCTCAGATTTGACTCAAATGTTATGACATTCACATGCATTTAAACGAGTCTAAAGTTTTCATAATTTACTGAGCAGTGAACTATTTTAATAATTAAAATAGTACACATTAATTATCATGACACTAGTGGAAAATTTGGTAATTAGAATCTACCCTAGTCAAAACACATCTAAAAACATTAGCATCTTACAATAGGTAATTGTCATGTATGATCAAACCAAATCTAATGGCATTCATACTACACATGATTTATTTTAAGATTCACACGCATCCAATAACATACACTAAATTTCTAATTCGTTATTACATCTACTTATGATCTTTATAATCACATGCTTGTTGTAACAAGTAATGGATAGAGAGTACAATCCCATATAACAATGCTAAACTATCTCATCCAATCACAAGTAAATCTAATTTCATTAAGCATGAAATAAGGGTTGATAAATTAATAATAAAATCCACAAATCAAACTTTAACTATAACATACATATCTTCCATGGAACCAAAATCCAAATTTTAATGTTTTTCTGACAATTAGAACTATTTTCACTGATTAATTACTATTTCTAGAAATTTTAAGAAAATATACAATAAATCCATTAGCTGGGATTATATCATTACAGACATGTAGAAACTTCACATGTGATTATAAACAAATCTATGCAATAACTTAGCTATTCAAACGACATATACAAGCCAATCAAGAATTCTCAAGCATTTTCCATTATATTTTCAATTAACAGAATTCAGATAAAAGATTTGAAATCATAAAACTCATTTAGAGCTATTCTGCAACATAATAGAAGTCCCTCTCATCACACTGAACCTTCATAAAGCTTATTTAAGTATTAGACCTACAGATTAAGCACACACAGGCAAATCTTGCAGTTCTGCAACCTTAGAACTTAACGGCATAGCTTACTGTCGTTAATAGTTGACATCAACATCATGTTAACATCAACGTGGATTGTAATTAACCAGATCTTGGCGGCAATCGAGGTTGACACCAAGTTCATACAAACAGAAATCTTACGAAAACCACATGAAATAACGGTGAAAGGGCATGAGAAACAAAGCCCTAAACATGATTCTAAAAATTTGGTAAAATAGGAAGTAGAAGAACATTAAACCACGAAATGAAACCCCTAGTTACTTGCCTACAAAAACTCCCACAGATCAAGAATCATGTCGGCGAAGCCCGCCTTGGCCAACCCAAGACGATTCTCCTCTTCAATCAAATCCATTTCACGAACACCCTCTGGATGATAGGGGCACAATCCACATCACTCCTTGCGACAACATGATCTTCTCCAAGCAGAAATTAGCACGATCAAACCTCAGATCGATGGAAATCACTCTCATAAGGAGAAAACCCCTTACAAGCAAACCCTCATAAAAAAAACCCTCCAAATGACGAATCTGGGGCTTAATAAGATTACCTACTCATTCTAGGGATCTAATCCTAGCCTTTAGTTCAAAAACCCCGTAATCTAAAGGTCCAAAATCAATCGGATGCCTGCTATAACCGCTGCAGAAATCTCGGTGACACACTACCAGAGGACGAAGGAAAGTGACAGAGAATATATTAAAAAAATTCAAGATTAATTTTAGTGCTTTGAACATATTGCAATGTGCTATTCATCTTGATGAATATTCTCATGTCTCCAGTGCAGCTTAGTGAAGGAGAAGTAGAATAAGCTCAAGTTGATGTATGAGTACTTCAGAAGTCAAAGGACTAAAGAAATATTATGGTCCATGAATATGAAATGTTCAGATGAGCCCCATAGAAACAATCTCTGACATGTTTGCATGGCTCTCCTAGATCACAATGGACTAAAAGCTCTCGTAAGAATTACACAGATACGAAGATCGTCCATAAAATTCTGAGATCCCTCCCACCAACATGGCACACCAAGGCCACAATCATAGAGGACTCCAAAAACCTGTCAAGCTTCACTGTGGAGGAGTTGATTGGAAGTCTCATGACCTATGAGATCAACATAAAAAAAAGAGGAAGTTGAGCAGTCAATTGTTAAGAAAAAGGATGTGGTTCTCAAAGCCAAAAAGTCAAAGGTTGATTGCTCAGATGAAAGTTTGTCAAGTGAAGATGCAGAAGAAGTGGCAAAGCTAGGCCGGAACTTTAGGAAATTCTTGAGGAAGCAAAGGCCACATCATGTAACATCCCATAAAGATTACAAGGGCAAAAATAAGAAAAGAGGGCTCTAGCATAAAACAAAAATTACCTGCTATAAGTGTCAAGGCCTTGGGCATATGAAGTCTGAATGTCCAGTATTCATGAAAAAGCATAACAAAGAGAAGTCAAAGAAGCCCAAGAGCAGGGTCGCCACATGGAATGACTCTGATGAGTCAAACTCTAGAGCAGAGGATGTCCAATGCGGCCTTAGGGCTCTTGAGGATGAACCTCTCGAGGTAAACTTTGACCGAGAATCATTTACTCTTGAGGAGATTGAGGAATGCATTCTGCTTTGTATGAAAATATAAGAAAGTTAAAAAACAAAATAAGGGACTGAAGATGAAGATAGAAAGCTTTCTTCATGATGAAATTCCCTATATATCATGTCATGAACTCAAACTGAAATGTGAAAATCTTCATGAACAAAATGAAATTATGCAATGTAAAATTGAATTGTATGAACAAGAAATGGAATACCTAGCTCATGATCATAGTTTTTCTGAAAAAGTAAGCATGCTTGAAAATTAGAATACATCTCTTCAAGCTGAAATGATTCTCCCAAAGAAAAGAATCAAATTGATAGCATATCTCATGATCATGAATTCTTTGATGTTGTAAAGCAACAAGAAAGTTTAGAATTGGTGGTTGAGAATGAATCCTGGAGATATAAGATAACTGAACTTGAAATATTGCTTCATAATCTTGATGTGCTTGAAATGAATCAAAAGCTTGAAACTAAAATGAAAGTTTGAAAACAAAGTTCATGTGCTTGAGATAATGTTAAAAATTCTAAAATTTCTATAAAGAAAATGCATGAAACATAGATAATCTAAAATCAACTGTTTCTAAATTCATGAAGGGAAAGTAAAACTTGATGAAGTCCTTAGTGTTAAAGTGAACACTAATAGACATGGTTTAGACTATTCCCTAAAAACAAAAAGAATAAATATGTGAGTCTAAAAAGAAAACATCACTTGTTCATGCATCTAATGCTCCTAACACTTAACAATCACATTCTAAGAAAATTGGTCATGTTAAAAAACCAATTCATGCTAAGACAACTGAGCAATCTAAAAAAACCAGTAAATAGTAAACACTTTGTGAAGGGTAAGAAGCATGTACATTCAATTAAACCCGAACATGTTACACCTAATGTTTTTCACAGGCCACAACCCATACAACGCATTTCTAATGTCACATGTTATTTTTGTGGTGGGCATGGTCATATGAACTACAATTTCTCTTTAAAGAAAAACATGCAAAAACTCAACCTTGTGTGGATTAGGAAAGATTTGCTCCCTTTCAGGACTAACATTGTTGGACCCAAAACCATTTGGGTACCAAAGAAATCCACTTGAGATCTTTGGTTGCAAGTGCTTTGGAGATTTAAATGTGATGAACATCAATGTTAAATTCAAGGCACCTATATTGTTTTGTGAGTATCATGCAATTATGCGTGTAGTGACTTGACATCCCTCTTGGCCGGTTAAGAGGTGACACTCACTTACGCAACACAGAAGTATCTTACACACACTGTTATGGGAAGGTCTTCTGTGCTACATGAAATACTTATGCAAACCAACCACCAAAGCAGTACATGGTAAAAATTTAAGTTTAATTCTATGCACCAATGCACACAAAACATAGATACAATGCCATAGTCTGTTCATTAGTTACATGACAGGAAAATGCTTATTACAAAAGGTGGCATGGGCACGACTTAAACACAGTTTTAAATCCTTAAGGTCGCCCAGCCTAAAGCATTTACGTAGCAAAGGGGTTGGCTTGTTGAGAGAATCACGTCAGGGTGAAAAATCTGAAATAGGTTCAAACAAAGACATGAGTTCTAAAGGAACTCAGTAGGCAAACCAGCAAGATGTAAAGCATAAGATTATGGAATTTAACATAGCTTAAGAGGTTACAAAAGCACAAAAGTTACGCAAAGAGTACATTGCAAGGAAAACTTAACAAGTTGCATGTTTACTGGAGTGCATGTATCACATTTCGAAAACATGATTCCTTGGCATGGATTCAAATTCATAAGCTCTCATGGGGATGAATAACATATAGCTAACCACCTGCCGAAACATGTACATACTAACAAATGCCCAACTTAGTGAACCTAACCACCCACGTTTGATTTGTGGGAAGAAACTTTCGTCACGGCTGACCCCTCATGCATGATGCCAACCATGAGGAGTCCTAACCACCCCAAAGAGAGAGAGAGAGAGGTTAAAGTACCTTGCCAAGACAATTAGACATAGGGTTTTCAAAGGTTACCCGAAAAGGCTTCAAATCAGGTTTTTGAATCAAACATGCAAGTTCATAAATGACACTATACTGAGGAGATAAAGAGAGAATTCCAAAGGGGTCAATGAAGGGATTGGTTATGCCTACCTTAGTGTGGGGAAGAAAATCCAACCAAAGCTCCACTTGAAATTTGGGAGGCCAACTCTGCCAGGAAGCTACAACAGCTCCAAGTTCTAATCTTCAGTTTTCCCTACAGCAAAAGACAAATGGTTGGCTGGGAGGATGGTCACCAGGCTATAAAAGGGGTTAAAGTTCAAAATGGGTGATATAGTGGAATTGCAGCCAAGTAGTATGCCAATTCAATGCACCATATGGATGGCACCAGCTGAGTTGAAGGAATTGAAGAAGCAATTGCAAGAGTTGTTAAGGAAAGATTTCATCAGGCACAATCATTCACCATGGAAGCACCAATATCGTTTGTCAAAAAGAAGGATGGCAGCCTCATAATGTGTATAGATTACTGCCAGTTGAACCATGTTACCATTAAGAACAAGTATCCACTTTCTAGAATTGATGATTTGTTTGATCAGTTACAGTCAACCAAGGTGTTTTCTAAGATTGATTTGAGATCAGGATATCACCAGCTGAGGATCAGAGGAGAGGACATTGATAAGACAGTTTTTAGAATAAAATATGGACATTATGAGTTTGTGGTTATGTCATTTGGATTGACAAATGATCTAGCAACATTCATGAACTTGATGAATAGAATCTTTCACCCATATTTGGATCAGTTCATTATGGTATTCATAGATGATTGGTGTATTCAGCATCAGAGGAAGAGCATGCAGTGCATTTGAGGATTACTTTTCAGACTTTGCGGGATCATCAGTTGTATGCTAAATTCAACAAATGTGAGTTCTGGTTAAGGGAGATTCAGTTCTTGGGATACGTGATTTTAAGAGAAGGTGTAGCAGTAGATCCAGCTAAGATTGAAGTTGTTATGAGTGGAAAGAGCCAAAAATAGTATCAGAAATCAGGAGCTTTCTTGGTTTGGCAAAATATTACAGGCGGTTAATACAGGATTTCTCGAAGATTGCTGCACCCATGACAAGGTTAACCAGGAAAGGAGTGCCCTTTGTGTGGTCATCGAATTGTCGGTGGAGCTTTATGGAATTGTAGAAGAGACTCACTACAGCACCGATATTAGAGATACCATCAGGCAATGGAGGTTTTGTGTTGTATACAGATGCTTCCAAGAGAGGACTTGGAGCGGTACTAATGTAGCATGGAAAGGTAGTGGCTTATGCGTCCAGGCAGCTAAAGCGACATGAAGAAAACTATCCAACACATGATTTAGAGCTAGCAGCGGTGGTATTTGCATTGAATTTGTGGAGGCACTATTTGTATGGAGAGAGGTTTGAAATCTTCACAGATCATAAGAGCTTAAAGTACATTTTCTCACAAAAGGACTTAAATCTCAAGTAGTGTAGATGGATGGAGTATTTGAAAGATTATGATTTCAGTTTAACATACCACCCGAGTAAAGCCAATGTTGTTGCAAATGCTTTGGGAAGAAAGGTAGTATTGAGCCAGATGATGATAAAAGAATGGAAATTATATGAACACGTAGCAGAGAATTCTCTATTTGTTCCAAACAATCAGCAGCGAGCAGTGTTAGCCAGCAGCACAGTAGAACTTTCATTATATTGATAGATAGTAGAAGCTCAAAGGGTAGATGAGAATTTGACTAAGATTGTGAAGATGGAAGATGTCACTATTGATGATGATTGTGTGATCAGATTCAAAGGCCAATTGTATGTCCTAGCAGAAGTAGAACTGAAGCAGAAAGTATTGGAAGAGGCACATAGGTCTAGATATACTATTCATTCAGGCAGCACAAAAATGTATCAAGATTTGGTGGCCGAACATGAAGAAAGAAATAGCAGAGGTCATAGCTAGATGTTTGATATGTCAGTAAGTTAAAGCAGAGCATTAGAGGCTAGGAGGTTTATTGCAACCATTGTCGATTCCACAGTGGAAATGAGATGATATAGCCATGAATTTTGTGGTAGGTTTGCCCAGAACAGAGTCAGGCCACATAGGAATTTGGGTTTTTGTTGATCGATTGACGAAGGTGTGCAGGTTGTTAGCTGTGAGCATGTCATGGACAGTGGACAAATTGGCTAGATTGTATGTGGACAGAATAATATCATTACATGGCATTCCAGTCACTATTGTTTCAGATAGAGATCCAAGATTCACATCAGGTTTCTGGAGGAGTTTGTAAAGAGTAATTGGTACTGAGTTGAGGTACAATTTCTCCTATCATCCGCAGACAGGTGGACAAACAGAAAGAACAATCTAGACCATTGAAGGCATGCTATAAGCTTGTTGTTTAATTTGGGGAGGTAGTTGGGAGCATCATTTTGGTATGGTGGAATTTGCTTACAACAACAGTTACAACACAAGTATCGGAATGGCACCATATGAAGGTCTATATGGAAGACCATGCAGAACACCTTTAAACTGGCATGAGGTAGGAGAAAGACAGGTTATGGGACCAGAATTGATTCAGTAGTGCACAGAAATGGTCAAGTTTATCAAGGAAAAGCTTCAGACAGCCCAGAGTTGACAGAAAAGCTATGCAGATACAAGACGTAGACCATTGCAATTTGAGGTTGGTGACAATGTGTTTTTGAAAGTTTCTCCCACAAAAGGTGTTCTAAGGTTCAGCAAGAAAGGTAAATTGAGTCCGAGGTATGTAGGCCCATTCCAAATTTTAGATAGAATTGGTGAAATAGCTTACAAAATAGATCTCCCAGCATATTTCACAGACGCACATGATGTATTTCATGTTTCTATGTTGAGAAAATATTTCTGAGACCCTTCCCAGATTGTTAGCTACACTCGAGATGATTTGAAGCCAGATATGTCGATACCGAAATATCCAGTACAAATCACAGGGCGGAGAACACAAAAGCTGAGAAATAAAGATATTGAGTTAGTGAAAATCAAATGGGAAAATAGACAGGGAGGAGAAGACACATGGGAGTTGGCAGAAGAAATGCAAAGAGCATATCCATACTTGTTTGAGTAAGTTTTTAATTCTTTTAGGTGATAGTACTATGCATAATTAGTTGTAAATTGTGTGTTGAGGTTTCTTTCTGAATTTCAAGGACTGAATTTCTTTTAGGTGATAGTAGTGTAACATCGTGACCTTTCGGATCGTAGTTTAATGGGTTTTGTGGCCAATGTGTGGCCTATTGGTAGTGTTTGTATGTTTGTAGCAGGTTGTAAGGGGTAGAGAGTCGGAAATCCGAGCCCAATATACCTCTGGTTCTCTTCTTGAGAATGCGACCAACACAGGCGTCGCGTTTTGAAGAGAACGCGACCACCTTCTATGTCGCGATTTCGTCACTGCTTTCTGTAGATGCCGCTACATGCGCACCGTGTGGCGCATGCAAGGACGTCAGGTCTAATTGCGATGGAGGGGTACGTTGCATTTTAAACGTGATGGCTCGATATGTCGTAATTTATCCTGTAAGTTTGTTTTGGCCAACCTCAGCCAAATAGTGTAGGAAAACACTATTTGGCCAAGGGAGAGGCTGTCGCGAGAACCTCCGGGTGATTTGAAGTTTGTGGCCTGAGGTTTGGAGTGCTTCTATCACGAGGAGGTTATACGGGAAATGCTATTCTTCGCGTTCTTTATGTGGTAGGGGAATTCTTCTCGTTTTGGGTTATATGGATCGGGTTGAGGCATTTAATGCATAGAAATGGTTATAGTGGATAGCAAGCATGTGTAGGTATTTATTTTAATGCATACATGTGGTTTTTAAAACTGTAACAGGGTGGTTTGTGAAGTTTTTGAAGCTGAAATTCGGGTTGGGAGCTTTGACTGAAAAGGCGACGGACTCAGTCGTCGCATTTTGAACGTGACGACTGAGTCCAGTCGCGATTCAACTTTAGAAGGAGATGGTTTGTCCCATCATGATTTGGCTTTTAAATAGCGTCGTCTGTGCACGTCACGTTTTAAAAGAAACCACCCGACCCCTTGTCTTGGTTTCCTAGTGCAAGGTGTTGTTTCTTGTTATGTGACTGTACGACTGTTATCCTATGTATGCTAAATATGTAAGCGGTCCTCGTCATTTAAGCCCCTTAACCTAATAACGAGCTTGACCCGACTCCGCCTCCCGCGAACGAGCCAAAGCCTCACAAGGGATACCATTCACATGTCCGTAGAAATATAAATGAAATAGCTCAAATATATATAAGATTGTCACATCTCACAAATATTTATATGAAATATACATAGCCATTTCTCAACTAAAGTCAAACACAAGGTACAACAACCTGGGGCATACCCCAAGGTGAATATAAAGAAAAGATTACACCGCTGGTGGTGCAGACCCAACTCCGCTATGGTGCAGCTCTGAACTAGACGAAGGGCGAGAAGCCTCCTGCTCTCCCTCACATGAAAGGAGTAGGGGTGAGCCTCACAAGTCACTGGCTCAGTAGGGAAACTCCCCTAAAATCTGAACAAAACCAAACTCACAAAGTGCAGAAGCAGGAAGCTATGTTAAGCAATTTATAGAACTATCTACACAGGATATTAAAGTTATAAATAATAAATACCACATGCTATTAACAGAAATCAACCTTTAATAAATAAATGGCAAACCTCATCTAAGTGTACATGCTAAAGTAGAAGAACGCGACACTCGAGTCACAAAGACTGGTACGCGACACCAGCAACTAACCTAGACAAACCACACAGGACTACCACTCAGTCTCGCAGCCACGAACGAAAGTCCAGCTGTCGCTCCACCGCAACCAGCTAAGAAACTGTGGAGACCAACCAACACCACTCCTGCATACCACACTACTGCAGGCCCATGTCTGCCACCTTTAGGGACTCTGGCCAGAGCTCCCTAGAGTGAGGCACTGGAAAATAGGACTTGCTGGGGCCCAGTATGTCTACTGGTGTCTGTAACCCCCAACCAAGAGCACGCTATAAGTGACAAATATAAACTCTCACAAGTCGCTATCCCACTGTCGTCTTTCCCTCAACCGGACGTACAACTCTACACAAGAGTGAGGGTGTCCAAGAAGACGACACAGACCTCGACGGTACACAAGTACCAGGACAAACCCCGAGCACAGACAGTGTCTCAAATCCAGGGTTCCATCTCTAGAATCCCCATGCAAACCATGTAAACTACCAAGTAAAGTAGGTTTTCATGCTCCAACCATTACACTAGCATGGTATCTATCATCTACAATGCATATAACAAGCTAAACATATACCATGCACAATCCACAACGAGAAACAAGGTGGAATCTCCTTACCTTCGTGAAGAACGCGAAGAACAACGATAATTTGGCATTTCCCCCGCTCCTTACCACGTCCTCGCGGTGAGACCACGCCAAATCTGGCTCCAAAACTCCAAATCGCCTAATAACCAATGAAAACCCCTTCTCCCTGGCCAAACAGAGCTTCCTGAGCTCTATTTGGCCGACCTAGGTTAATAGCCCCTCAGAGTTGAGAACGTGACGCACCCTGCTGTCGTGACCTGAATGCGATGGTTGAGGCCGTCGTCTTCTCAACGCTGACGCCAGCAGGCCGCCCAGCGCGTGCCACGCGGCGGGCATGCATACGAAGACCCTCAAGCGGCGGTAACCAGAACGCGACGCCCTAGACCGTCGAGTTTAGAACACGACGCCCAACTCTGCCGCATTCACAGATAGAGAACCTGTGGGTGCTTTGGGCCCAATCTGTCGGCCCACAAAACCCCAAAACCTGCGTAAACACCTGAAACACAAGCCACATGCCACACACTGGCCACCACAACTACTACGCCTCGATCCGAACGGCCAATACGCTACATTACTATCACCTAAAAGAAATTTCATCCTCGAAATTTAAGAAGAAAGTTCGGCACAAAAAATTTCAATTAAACATGTAGGGTACTATCACCTAAAAGAATTTAAAACTTACTCAAACAAGTATGGATATGCTTTCATCATTTCCTCTACTAATTCCCACGTATCCTCTCCACCCTGTCTGTTCTCCCATTTGATTTTTACTAGTTCAGTTTCTTTATTTCTCAGCCTTTGGGTTTTGCATCCTATAATCTGTACTGGATATTCTGGCATTGTCATGTCTGGCTTCAAATCATCTCGCTGATAACTGACCACCTGGGAAGGATCTCGAATATACCTTCTGAGCATTGAAACATGTAATACATCATGTGCATCTGTGAAGTATGCTAGAAGATCCAATCTGTAAGTTGTTTCACCAATTCTTTCTAGTATCTGGAATGGACCAACATATCTTAGACTTAATTTGCATCTTTTGCTGAACCTGAGTACACCCTTTGTAGGTGAAACCTTTAGAAACACATAATCGCCAACTTCAAACTGTAATGGCCTGCGTCTGGTATCTGCATAGCTCTTCTGACGACTCTATGCTGTTTGAAGCTTTTCCTTGATAAATTTGACCATCTCTAAACATTGCTGAATTAATTCTGAACCCATAACCTGCCTCTCACCTACCTCATGTGTAGCAACCTAAATTTTTGAGAAAAAATAAAAATTTAAATAATAAATTAAAAACTCAACTAAAGGGATATTTAATGAAAAGAGCATTAAATAAAACTCATTAAATGGAAAAGAGTAATGGGCTTTGCTTAATGGATCCTCTAGAATTTATTGGGTCAAAATATGAATTTAAAAATAGTAAATAAAAGAAAATACCCTAAATTCAGAGTTTAATTATCTCCTAATTGGAAAGGGGTTATTAAAGCAAAAAAAGTGGCAATTAGAGTTTGAATAGGATTCATAAACCTACCCCATATAGTCTAGCACGGATTTAGATACTATCCTAACCCAATTAGAGATTGGAAAGCAAGAGAGGAAAGGTGGAGTTAGGAAATCTCGTAATTAAGAGGAATTTGAGTAGTAGTAGGAATAGGAACTTGTATTTATATAAATACACCTCTTAAACCCTCATGGCCGGCCCTAGCTCGTGCAAAGGGGTTCTTGGACGTGGAGAAGAGGCCAAGGAGGAGGAGAAATCGAGGAGAGGAAGATCCATCAAGCTTCTTCCTTCGTTCTTGGAGTGCTAAGCCCTAGAAGATAAATCGAGTCAAAGGTAGGCATTCTCACAAGCAAAACCAAATCAAATCCATCTATAGGTAGTTCCAATCACCAGGAACAAAAGCCCTCTTGTTTCATAACTTTTCATCGAGCCAATCTTTTGTTCTTGATTTTAGAAGTTCTGCAAACATGATAACCCCGAGTCATCATGTTTGAATCATATCTCCATGTACACTTGATCCCATGCTACAAAAATTTTACTATAAACACTTCATGTTGTTAGGGATCTTTTGCCCCTAAAAGCCCTAATTTTTGTTGAGTATGTTGCTCGAATTAAATCAATCTTGCTCTATGTATCATATTCTGTATTACTTGTTATTGTTCATGCTCAAACCATGTTCAAACCATGCTCTCTCTCTAATTCCTATTTACTGGAAGTACTCTCGCATGTCTAGTTTCATTTGCCCTTGGTTTCACGATTTTTCATCGTGTATACAATTAGTTATGATTTTCTGAACGACCCTGTATCAAAATCTGATATTTCTGGACCGCAATCCAAGATAGAGCAGAACTCTGTCAGACAGTCCACGGACCTGAGAACGCGACGGCCCGACAGGTCGCATTCTCAAGCCCGTCGCGACACCTTTCTTGTCACGTTCTGAACGTGACAGGAGACCCCGTCGCGTTCTGACCGCCTGAGTAGACAGCCCTGTCGCGACCCGTACAGGACCCTGTCGCATTCTATCATGACCCTGTCACGACCCTTACATGGGTAGGTCGCGTTCACAGGATTTTTTATGATAAACCATAAAATTTATTGTTGTCACTTTCTAAAATATTCTTACGTCTTTTTAACAGTCATACACGCAGTAAAAACACCTGTTTTTAATGGAGCTATATTGAATGCTTTAAAATACATATTCACGACTTCTTTTCTATCTATGATTTCTCTCGCACATGCACACACATGAACCATCCATATATGGCTGAAATTTGGCATAAAATATCTCATAATGTATCTAGTAATTTTTTGCAATAAAATATATTAATTGCCCTATTTTAAAGGACTTGTATTCGTTTCTTGCGTTATTTATATACCGATATCGACGCTCCACTGTTCTAGAATTCCTCTAGAACGTCGAGCACCTATTTTATACACACTTTACTTGGCTTGTGGTGAACTCTCCGTCGGATATTCCTTTCACCGGACTAGTGAACCCTTGCACAAGGCCTCCGTAAGTCTCCTCTGATCATGGATTCCGACATGGTCGATGAGCCGGTTGTACCCCAACACCCATTACACCTTTAGGGATCGATATGGTCCAAACGGCTATTAGAAGTTCGCTCTTACCTTGAATCATGTCGAACCTCTGGACTTGTGCATAACATGACCAGTGGGAAGATCGTGAGTTCCACCTGACTGCCAACACCAAGTGCACATGTATTGCAACTGTTACTATCGCCTGTTTACTCGTCGCATTACGTGCAATGTCCACTAGCTCTCATCTGTACTCTACTCACTCGTCTATCTCGTCTATTCATCTAGTGCTCTCATCTACTTCTTTGTACTCTATATTGGCCATTGACTGATTGTCTAAAGATAAACAATATAACCAATGCCTGGCAATATATAAAGGGCCCGATCTAGTCCTGGGATGTGCGCCCGAAAGTGCTAGTGCCCATGGGAGTTAAATGATCAGAGTGTTTGGCATTACACTCAAGTGCTATCTATCTCGACTATCTATATGACAATCAAAAACACAAAACGTGCTATGCTCTCTCGATGTCTAGAATGACAAACAAGTGCTATACTCGTCGTGCTATTATTATACTTGTGTTAGTTCGCCATCCTGCTATTCATGCTATACTCGATACTTGTGCTATTTTTGGAAACTATACTCGATCTCATACTGTTGTGCTATCCTGATACCTTTTGTGCTATCTCTTGCTATATTTTGACTCTCTTGTACCTGCTATCTTTAGATACTCTGCCATTAAATGCATTAATTATTTAAAGCCTGCTTGAGCCTGAGATTTAAGTCCTACTGGGCGTTATCGCTCACCCTACGTTATTTGATGTTGTGTTCTCAAGTGAGACCGAGGATGACACATACACTCACAAGGAAGGGAATGACCAAGAGTGAAGCCAAGAGTACCCTCGAGTCGTTATGTTAGAGTGGTAGTTAGTTATTTCCTTTTATTGCAATGTAATTGGGCCCTATAGAATGGCTCTGATATTAGTGGTTGTAACTAGACATTTGGAAAAATTATTAATGAGAAAGATTTGCTTTAGTATTATTCAATGTGCAATGGTTTGATGTCTAGTATACGCTCTAAACCTTTTCTTGCAACTGCCTTCGTGGTCCGATATTCCGCGTCGGGGCGTGACATCATGCCAATTCAATGGTGTCCTGCACAGTCTTCCATACAAAGCTTCATAAGGTGTCATTCCAATACTCGCATGATGATTGTTATTATATGCAAACTCTATCATGCCCAAGTGGTGCTCCCAAGTACTCCCCTTACTAAACAGCAAACTCTCAACATATCCTCTATAGTTTGAATTGTTCTTTCTGTTTGTCCATCTGTCTGTGGATGATAAGCTGAGCTGTACCTTAATTCTATACCAATTACTCTGTGCAAACTCCTCCAGAAACCTAAAGTAAACCTGGGATGCCTATCTGAGACAATGGTAACTAGAATTCCATACAGTGGTACTATTCTATCCACATATAACCTGGCTAATTTGTCCACAGTCCATGACATGCTCACTGCCAATAGCCTGCATACTTTGGTCAATCTATCCACAAAAACCCAAATACCATTGTGACCTGCTGATATTCTGGGCAAACCAAATACAAAATCCATGGCTATATCATTCCATTTCCATTGTGGAATGGCCAATGACTGCAATAATCCTCCGGGCATCTGATGTTCTTCTTTTACTTGCTGACATACTAGACATCTTGATATAAACTCTGCAATTTCTTTCTTCATATTCGGCCACCATAAATGTTTCTTCAAATCTTGATACATCTTGGTACTGCCTGGATGAATAGTGTACCTAGACCTGTGAGCTTCCTCTTACACCTTCTGCCTGACCTCAGCTTTAGCTGGAATATACAATCGACCCTTAAGCCTGACCACACTGTCATCATCATCAAGTGTAACCTCCTTCATTCTCACAATATCTAATAAATTCTCATATGTTCTCTACGCTTCCACTATCTGCTAATACAAAGAAGGCTCCACTGCACTATTTGCTAACACTACTCGTCGTTTATTATTTGGCACAAATAATGAATTCTCTACTACATCTTCATATAGTTTCCATTCTCTGATCATCATCTGGTTCATAACTGCCTTTCTGCTCAGTGCATCTACCACGACATTAGCTCTGTCTAGATGATATGCTAAGCTGAAATCATAGTCCTTCAAATACTCCATCCACCTGGGCTGCCTCAAATTCAAATTTTTCTGGGAGAAGATATACTTTAAACTCTTATAATTTGTAAAAATTTCAAACCTTTTTCCATATAGGTAGTGCCTCCACATCTTCAATGCAAAAATCACTGCTGCCAACTCTAAATCATGTGTGGGTTAATTCTCTTCATGCCTCTTCAGCTGCCTTGAAGCATATGCCACTATCTTCCCATGTTGCATTAGCACTACTCCCAATCCTCTTCTGGATGCATTTGTATACAATACAAATCCTCTGCTGCCTGACGGTATCTCCAATATGGGTGTTGTAGTAAGCCTCTTCTTCAACTCTATAAAACTACGCTGACAATTTGAAGACCACACAAAGGGCACTCCTTTCCTTGTCAATCTTGTCATGAGTGCTGCAATCTTCGAGAAATCTTGAATAAACCACCTGTAATAACATGTCAAACCTAGGAAACTCTTGATTTCTGACACAGTCTTTGGCTCTTCCCATTTCATCACTGCCTCTACCTTAGCTGGATCAACTGCTACACCTTGTTTTGAAATTACATGCCCCAAAAACTAAATCTCCTCTAACCAGAAATCACATTTACTAAACTTGGGATACAACTAATGATCTCGCAAAGTCTGCAATGTAATCCTCAGGTGGGCTGCATGCTCCTCTTTTAACACTGAATACACTAGTATGTCATCAATGAATACCACAATAAACTGATCCAGATAAGGGTGAAATATCTTGTTCATCAAATTCATAAATGCTACCGGTGCATTAGTCTGCCCAAATGGCAAAACCACAAACTCATAGTGTCCATATCTTGTCTTGAAAGCTGTCTTTTCAATGTCTTCTTCCTTAATCCTCAGCTGATGATACCCTAACCTCAAATCAATCTTAGAAAATACTCTGGCTGACTGTAGCTGATCAAACAAATCATCAATTCTAGGAAGTGGATACTTGTTCTTGATTGTAACCTTGTTCAATTGTCGGTAATCTATACACATTCTCAAGTTGCCATCCTTCTTTCTGACAAAATAGCACTGGTGCTCCCCATGGCGAGTGGTTGGGTCTGATAAAGCCTTTCTCTAACAATTCTTGCAACTGCTTCTTCAATTCCTTCAACTCTGCCGGTGTAATACCCCGACGCAGAATATCGGAGCGATATTACAGTTAATTAAATAGTATCGAGCGATATATAGATATCAAACAATTGCACAATTGGAATAAAACCTAATGAAATCCAACTTCATTAATAATTCATCAACTAACTATTACATCCTCTAATCAGAGCCAAAACTAGGGCCCAGAGTATTGTATTCAAACTCAAACTATTACAAACTGATGAACTGACGACTAACTAAATAACTAATAAGCACTGGTTGTCGGAACTGGTCACTCCTAAGCATCATCCTCATTCCCTTCCTCGTGAGTGTGGTAATCCCCATCAGACTCACCTGAAACACATGAAATAATAGTGCAGGATGAGCAATAATGGCCCAATAGGACTTAATATCTCATAAGAATAAGCATGCTTTAGATGATTAATGCCTTATAAGGTAGGATAATTAGAGAGCACAGTCATGTAGAGCAAAGTAACGATAACAAGAGAATAATAGCACTTGCACATGGAGAATAGCACAACAAATATGGTAACGGATTGGCCATGTAACGATATAGCACATAAAGTAGCACAATGGTGCACTAGTAACGATAGCACTTGTATAGATAGCACTTGTATTGATTGCACTGATTGATTGTCATAGATTAAATCTTGATAGTATAATGGCACTGGATGTATGCCAACATCCTGATCATTTTAACTCCCATGGGCAAATGGCACTTTTCGAGCGCTCCTCCCAAGACCAGATCGGGCCCTATTGCACGGCATAAGTTATGTTCTTTATCATAGACAATCATATGGATGGCCAAATAGAGTACCAAGAATAGATGAGAGTAATAGATGAATAGACGAGAGTGTAGAGAGAAAGTGAACAGATGAGAGTATAAAGATAATAGGTGAGAATAGGGACATATTCGTAAAACATTGCTAAACAGTTGATAGTAATAGTTGCACAGCACTAGGTCGGGTGCCGGCAGTCAGGTAGAAGTCACAACCGCCCACTAGCCATGCTATGAACACTGATCAGATGGTCTGGCGTGATACCAAGATAAGAAGGAAACACACTAAGGCCGTTTGGATCATGTTGATCCCTAAGGGGATAACGGGTTTTAAGGGTACAACCCGCTCGTCGACAATTGACGTATGGCAAAGCCAAGGAGACTTACGGAGGCCTTGACAAGGAGTCCCTGATCTGGTTAGGAGTATTCCCAACTGAGAGGTGGTCAATACCAAGAAAAAGTGTGTAACGAAATGTTGTCCGTCTTTCCTCGACTGCTCGAAGTCAGAGGGACGTGATAACGATGTACAAATCACGCGAATAAAATGGAGACAAGTTGTAACGTCGCGCATTTTCTTTCGGATCTACGCAGATCCTTGCTTAGTGGGTTTGGTGGCCAGTATGTGGCCCATTAGTTTGTGTTTCGGGTGTTTTCACAGGTTATGAGGCTTTGTGGGTCGACAAGTTGGGCCCAAAGTGCTCACAGGTTCTCTATCTGTGAACGTGACAGAGCTTGGCATCGCGTTCTTAATGCGATGGTCCTGAGTGTCGCTTTCAGGTTTTCGACGCTTGAGGGTCTTCTTCTGCATGTCCGCCACGTGTCGCACACTGGGCAGCTTGCTGACGTCGGCAGTAGGAAGGTGGCGGCCTCCTACGTCGCGTTCTTGTCGCGACAGTAGAGTGCGTCGCGTTACCAACTGTGATGCGTTTTTAAGATAGGTCGACCGAACAGAGCTCAGGAAGCTCTGCTCGGCCAGGGAGGAGTTTTTGCACAGGTTTTCGGGTGATTCGGGGTTCTGGAGGTGTTTTTGGCGTGCTCTCGCCGCGAGGACGTCGCACGGAGCAGGGGAAACGCCGGGTTGTGATCGGTCTTCATGTTCTTCATGAAGGTAGGGTGATTTTGCCCATTTTCATGTTGTGAATCACATGTGACACATGTTTGGTTTGTTAATTGCTTAAAGAACAGTAGATATCATGCTAGGGCATTGAGTAAAGCATGAAAAATGGAATTAAACGTGGTTAGTATGTTTTGTGGGGGTGATCCGGAGATGAGAACCCAGATTAGGGTTCCGGCCTGTGAAGGCGACGAAGCCCTCTGTCGCGTTCTGAACGTGACAGGCCGACCCGTCGCGTTAGGCTTTTGGATAGCGACATGTCGGAGTGTCGTGATTAGAAGGCGACAGTTGCCTATGTCGCGATCACAGCCGAGAGAATTGGTTGTGTCTGTTTTACTGGTACAATTATTCGATTATCGTTAAAGTGTTGTGCATGGCATGAATATGTGGTGCCAATGCACTTGTAGCGCTCGTGGAGCATGTCGTTTGCAAGGTGTTTACGTGGTTTGAGAGCCGTGCTTGTGGTTTGTGTGTGCATGGCAAGTGTTTTGACGTTGTGTTTATATATAATAACTGTTGTGGTTAGTTTATGGTGGTAGAGCAGTGAGGTTTCCAGTGTGAACCTAGCTTCGGTCCTTAATGTCTTTTGTATTATTATTAAGATGGTTTAATTAGTAAAGTATAGGTATTATTATTAAGTAATTATATATTGTATTGATATGGCAATAGAGGTCATGAGATGACCAATGACAAGTAAGATTGTTGTATGTCATTGTGATTTAAGTATGCGTTAGTGTCGGTTAGCTTGGAGGTCACATGGTGACCGGTGACGAGCCAATTATATTTAATGTATCGTGATATAAGTTTCACCGTGTATTAAGTGACTGATGTGGTTTGTGTGCTAGCCGAGTGTGGTGGTCCAGCGCCTATTCCGGAATACCTCTCTAGTCGGGTACCCCAGGTTTTGTGTGAGCCAGGCATGTTAGTGCTCAGGGTTTGTCCTAGTACTGTGTGTACCTTCGAGGTTTATGTCATCTGTCCTGGGCACCCTCACTCCTGTGTTTGAGTTGCACGTCTGGCTGAGGGAAAGACGACAGAGGGCAGTGACTTGTGTTTGTGGGTGTGCAGTCGCTTGTAGCGCAATTGTGGGTTGGGGGTACGGACACCAGTAGATGTATTGGGCCTCAGCTAGTCCTATGTTTCCAGTGTCTCATTTTAGGGAGCTCGGGCCAGAGTCCCTAAAGGTGCCAGGCATGGGCCTGCAGCTATGTGGTCTGCAGGTGTGGTGTTGGTTGGTCTCCACTTTTCTTTGGCTTGTGCATGTGGAGCGGCAGTTGGACCTTTCGTCCGTGACTGCGAGACCGAGAGGTAGTTCTTGTGTTATGTTGTCAGGGTTGGATACTAGCGTCATGAACAGTAGTACATTCCCGTGTGGTGGCGTCATTCTTTCCGACTCGTGCTTTGCCACTGGTGGTGGCTTGTGTGTGTGACAGGTTGGTTGAGGTTTTACCCGTTGTGGTGTGCCCTAGTGGTGGCAGGATTCTGGTTGTGGTTCCACTATGGTACCTCGTGGTAGTAGGTATCTATGTCCTTTGTGGGTAGTTTTGTGTTGTGGTACTTCGTGTACCAGTCCCTTCAGGTGTTGAGGTGGACTTGTGTTCTATGGGGGTCTGTGGAATGACCTTCCACGTGTTGTGTTTCTACTCGTCTTCGAGTAAGCTTCTGATCATGTTTTGATGTGAGGTGGATTAGCTAGCTGAAGCCAGTCCTATTACCCTTCGTGGATAGGTTTCCTGTGAAGCTTGTAGCTTCGGCGACCAGTTGTTGTAATTGCCTGTGAGGCTTGTGGCTTAGGCATTGCAATTGTTGGGTGGACTAGTGGTGATGTGCTAGTCCTGTTGTCCCTCTTCCTTTCTGGAATTTGTATTAGTTGATGTAATTATGTTTATTTGTTGTTAATTATGCTTTGTTGTGAGCATGATATGGTTTGTCTATTAGTGTTGCCAGTGAGACCCTCTGGGGTTGAGGTCTCTTCAGTGTTGTGTGTTCTTTTGGGTGGTCCCTACTGAGCCTGTGACTTGTTGAGGCTCACTCCCCTATAGTTCTTTTCAGGGTTACCGTTTATATGGCTTGAAAGGTGTTGTGGCAGACTTGTACCACCAGTAGTAGCATTAGTAGTGTTATGTGAGCTTGCGCTCCCTCGGGTATGCCCTAGGTAGTTGTACTCTTTTTATTGGACATGTAATAATGTATTGGGACAGTTGTAAATTGTTATATACAAATATGAGTACATGTACTTTCTTGTGTCTTATACTGTTGTGGTTGTCTTTTATATTCTTACTTGACACGTGTACGAGCTCTCCCTTGTGAGACTTCGGTCCGTTCGCGGGAGGCGGATCTGGATATGGAGCCTTATTGGGCATAAATATCCAGAGTTGCTACAGTTGGTATCAGAGCATGGTCCAGTTAGAATATGAAAAGACATTGAGGTTACAATGTCTCAAGACATGGTTTAATGTCCACTGCTGGTAGTAAATCTGCGGTTTTATGTGGTTTAAAGTGGTTTTTCACGTGAGTTTTGTCATGTGTATTGTGTGTTTGTTTTTATAAGTTTGGCAGTTATTGGTAATGGCTGAGAGAAGATGTGGTTAGAGGAAACCCAGTTTGTGAATGGGTATGATTGTTTGCACACCTGGCAGTTGTTAGTAATGGCAGAGAAATGGTGAGGTTAGTGGTATAAGTTGAGTGGTTATACCAGTGTGTCAGTTGCAGTTAAAATGTGGTTGCTTAAAAGGTTTTCAGTTATAGAAATTGAAGGGATTAGTGAATTCAGTTATGGAATTCAGTGAAAGTGTTTTAGTGGAGTACAGAGTTGGCAGAGACAGGTATAAGGTAATGATGTGATGGAATAGCAGAGGGAACAGTGTTATAATGAGGAATAGAACAGTGTGATAAGGATTATTAAGTGTGTGAGTTGTGGTTGAGAACCTTAGCAGAGGTAATTATTGTGTTTGAAATCTGTGTTAATAAATGTTAAGGAGCAACTAGGATAATAATGTGATTGGTGATATGGAAAGATTTGGAATAATTAAGTGAGACAGATTAGCTCTAGATAAGGTATTGGTAAATCGAGGAGCAGTAAATTGTGAAAGTCAGATTAAGAATGCTTTATGATTAGAGATGGTTGTAGTAAAGAGTTTAAGAACAATGTTGTCGTGAGTAATGATGATAATGAGAATTTGATATAAAAGATTCGTGTAAGAATGTGTTGAGGTGATCATTTGAGTAAAGAGAAAGTAAAGAAGAATTAGTGTACAGTTAAATTTTTCTGAGGATTTCACAAGAAAGATATTCATCTAGCAAGTGGCACATTGTGAAGATTCCACAGAATGATTTACAAACAATCACAGTATTGAAGACAAGATTAGTGATACTTAGCAGTTGTGTGCAGTTGTAGAAATAGAGAGGTAAAGTTTGTGTCAGAAAAAAACTGAAATTGAAGATATGAATAATTGGAATAAGTTAGAATTATGTAAATCAAAATAGAAGAGATGAATCAGTTAAGAAGTAGTTAAAGAATATCGAACTGAAAGGAATGGTTATTTGTCAATATGCTATAACAGTGAAATTATTTGTATTTGACCGTAAAGTGGTAATGTGGAATAAAGGAATCAGGCAGAATAAGTTATTGTGTTTAAAGGGAATTATTTCAGTTTTTTTTTTTTTTGCTATGGTAGTATTTTAAAGAAAGATGATTGTATATCCAGAAGGATTGCAGTGTAAATGGTACAGTTGCATTAGTCAGCTAGCTGGATAAATAAAAGAAATATTTTGCAGAAATAGTATTATGTTGTTGGAAGTAAAGTTAAAGTTTAGTATTAATAATTAGATGAAGAAAGAATGTGCTAGGTTATAGAATAACAATAGATGGTTTAAGAGATGTGCAGTAAGAGTTTATGTGAAAATGTACAACAAGTGATTCAGAGGAAAAGAAGAGTTTTATTATAAGAATATTTCCAAAGTTTGAAGTAAAAGTCACAGTAGATCAGTTAAAGAATAGCGAGCAGATTAAAGTAGATCAGTTAGTAGTAAAGAATTTTGAATAAGACATCATATAATTGAGAAAGACTTCGGTAAAGGTGAAGGCAAATATTAGAGTATGTGCAGTATAGAGTTAATTGAGCAAGTTTTGTTTCCTGATAAGAAAGTACAGTGTCACATTAATGAGAATGGATATCTTGAAAAAAAAAAATGAATTTCATTTACTAAGTCACTCAGAAAATTTCAATTGAAGTAAGGAAAGTATATAAAGGGTAAAGAATGTCAGTAGTAATGTGATAAAATTTAGAATTCAGTGTGGCACAGATATAATTGAAGACATGATATGAGCAGAGTTAGTTGAGCGGTGTATTTATGTGATAAGAGAACTGTATGTCAGCTAGAGAATATGACTTAAAGCAAGATATCCTAATAGTAATATGACAGGATTCAAAATTTAAGTAAGTGGTACAACTAGAATAGAAATGTTAAGAAAAGCATATCAGAAATATCAGTATTCTTTTTCAGTGTTAAGTGAATAAATAAGATGATTTGAGAAGTAAGTAAAGTTAGAATTGAGTCCAGCTGGAGTCAAAGTAATAGTGCAAATGGAAAATAATTGAAAAGCATAAGAGAGCAGAGTTTATGGAATAATTTGCCAAATATTGGTGTAATTAGAGTGGTGCAGTGGAAGCATGAGAAAGTAATGTTCGTAAGTTACCGAAAATTTAAAGAAGCTTAAAGGTTTGTGCACAGTTGAGCAGAGAGGCAGAGGTTCTTAGTTATATAAGTTAAGGCAGCTTGTGCAGAAGGGCAAAAAGAGGCAAGAAATTTAACAATAGTAATATGAATTGTTTCAAGAAGTAACAGTTGAGAAGATGAATACAGATAAAGCAGAGTAGCGGGTGGCAGTAACAGGCATTATATATGGAACGGCACCGGGAATTCGAGAATTCAAGCAGAGTTTAGCATGGCAGAGCACCCCAAAGTAGCAGAGTAAAGTGAATGTTTTGAGCAAGTGACGCCCCAGAAAAATATTGCAAACAGATAGGAAAATGTGGAAGTAGGTTGAGTCAAAGGAGATAAGTGCCAACAGAAAAATAGTATCGCTTACGATTGAAAGGTAAAAGTGGGTCAGATTGGAACTGAATGAAATAGGCACAATAAATGACAAATTTAGTTAGTACAGATGATTTGAAAGGCAGATGCAGAGAAAGTGTATCCTACTTGTTCTGTATATAGCTTTGTTTCTTTTTAGGTGATAGTCTGATTTAATGTGGTTTGTTTTGAATGTCGAGGACGACATTCCTTTTTAGGTGATAGTAATGTAACATCGCGCATTTTTTTTCGGATCTATGCAGATCCGTTCTTAGTGGGTTTGGTGGCCAGTGTGTGGCCGATTAGTTTGTGTTTCGGGGTGTTTTCACAGGTTGTGAGGCTTTGTGGGCCGGCAGGTTGGCCCAAAGTGCTCACAGGTTCTCTGTCTGTGAACGCAACAGGCCTGGCGTCGCATTCTTAACGCGATGGTCCTGAGTGTCACATTCAGGTTGCCGACGCTTGAGGGTCTTCTTCTACATGTCCTCCGCGTGTCGCGCACTGGGCGGCTTACTGACGTTGGCAGTAGGAAGGCAACGGCCTCCTACGTCACGTTCTTGTCGCGACAGTAGAGTGCGTCACGTTCCCAATTGTGATGCGTTTTTAAGATAGGTTCGAATGAAACAAGCTCAGGAAGCTCTGCTCGGCAAGGGAGGAGTTTTTGCGTAGGTTTTCGGGTGATTCACATTCTGGAGGAGTTTTTGGCGTGCTCATCGCCGCGAGGACGTCGCACGGAGCAGGGAAACGCCGGTTGTGATCGGTCTTCATGTTCTTTCACGAAGGTAGGGTGATTCTACCTATTTTCATGTTGTGAATCACATGTGACGCATGTTTGTTTGTTAATCGCTTAAAGAACAGTAGATATCATGCTAGGGAATTGAGTAAAGCATGAAAAATGGAATTAAATGTGGTTGTGTGGGGGTGATCGGAGATGGAACCCGGATTAGGGTTCCGGCCTATGAAGGCGACGGAGCCCTCTGTCGCGTTCTGAACGCGACAAGCCGACCGTTGCCTTAGGCTTGGATCGCAACATGTCGGGGTGTCGCGATCAGAAGGAGACGGTTGCCTATGTCACGATCACAGCCGAGAGAATTGATTGTGTTTGTTTTACTGGTACAATTATCTGATTATCGTTAAAGTGTTGTGCATGGCATGGATAATGTGGTGCCAATGCCCTTGTACGCTCGTGGAGCATGTCGTTTTGCATAGTGTTATGAGGTTTGAGTGTCGGCATGTGGTTTGTGTGTGCATGGCAAGTGTTTCGACGTTGTGTTTATTATAATATAATTGTTATGGTTAGTTTGTGGTGGTAAGGCAGTGAGGTTCTAGTGTGAACCTAGCTTTGGTCCTATAATGTCTTTTGTATTATTATTAGATGGTTTAGTTAGTAAAGTATACGTATGGTTATTAAGTGATTATACATTGTATTGATAGCAATAGAGGTCATGAGATGACCAATGATAGGTAAGATTGTTGTATGTCTTGTGATTTAAGTATGCGTTAGTGTCGGTTAGCTTGGAGTTTCACCGTGTATTAAGTGACTGACGTGGTTTGTGTTCTAGCCGAGTGTTGGTGGTCTGTCACCTATTCTGGAATACCTCTCTAGTTGGGTACCCCAGTTTTGTGTGAGCTAGGCATGTTAGTGCTCGGGGTTGTTCCGGTATTGTGTGTACCGTCAAGGTCTATGTCGTCTATATTGACACCCTCACTCCTGTGTTTAAGTTGTACGTCCGGTTGAGGAAAGATGACAGAGGGCAGGGACTTGTGTTTTGTGGGTGTGCGTTCGCTGTAGCGGGCTCGTGGTTGGGGGTACGGACACCAGACGTACTGGGCCCCAGCTACCCTGTGTTTCCAGTGTCTCACTTTAGGGAGCTCAGCCAGAGTCCCTAAGGTTCCAGCAGGGGCCTGCAGCTGTGTGGTCTGCAGGTGTGGTGTTGGTTGGTCTCCACTGTTCTTGGCTTGTGCATATGGCGGCTCTTGGACCTTTCGTCCGTGATTGCAAGACCGAGAGGTAGTTCTTGTGTTGTGTTGTCAGGTTGGATACTGGAGTCATGACCATAGTCCTTTCCCGTGTGGTGGCATCGTTCTTTCCGACTCATGCTTTGCCACGGTGGTTGCTTGTGTGTGTGTAACGTCGCGTGCTTTTCGGATCCATGCGGATCATGTGCATTGTGGTTGTGGCGGCCGTTGTGAGGCCAGTGTGAGTTGGGTGTGTGGATGCATGGTGTGATTGTGTGGCTTGAGCAGGTGAAGAGCAGGGTGGGTTATGAAATGAAACAGAACTCTGCTGTTCTGTTGGAGTTGGCGGCCAGGGTGTGGCCGTTGAATATTGGCGTCCAGCTTAGTGGACGTTTATATCATGACCTTAGCGGCGTAGTTTGTGGACGTTTAGGCTGGCGGTGCTTGTTGGCGGCATAGGGGTTGACGCCAACCTGTCAGTTCAGCAGGTTATAGGCTCACCCGAGGGCTATTCTCTCAGCTCACTCTCATTCCCTCTTACCCCAGCTGCTGCCCCCGTCTTTGAAGCTTCCAGCAGGTACCGAGGAGTAGTTGACGATCATAGAACGCGTGGCGTCGCTTAATTGCGCGATGGAAACGTCGCGGCGTGGTTGCAATTCGTGTGGGAGCTCGCGGAGGGCTCGCGTGAACCGGGGGATTGCGGGAGATTCTAACCGCGTTCTGAGGTAGGGGACGAACCCGTTAAACTCCGTGGAACCATTACCACATCATAATCACCGGAATTAACATGATAATGCATGTTTGGATAAATTTGCACCATACGGGAATAATGGGTGGTTTGTGTAGTTTAATGTGTATAGCATGTTATAAGGGTTGCATTGAGTTCCTGCATGCTAGAGGAATTGCATTTATATGTTTTTCTATAATAAAAACAAGTGGAAAGCCCGAGAGCCGGAGTAGGGGTTTCTGCAGGTTTATGGCCGAATAACTAGGCTTCAAGATCGCTTGCCCGCCCAGCTCCTTCAGCCAAGAGATCAACGGCTAGGTCTCTTGCGTTAACCTTAGGTAGGCGGCAATCGATGTGGTCGCCTACTGGTTATGAACAGAAATGGCTATTTATGGTGTTTTATCGATAATGCATGCGTGATAACATACGAGGTGCACTGAGTGCACATGGTTCTCGTATTTAGCATACAAGGTATGCTGTTAGTTGTATACTTCGGTGACTGCGCGTTGGGTACGCGAGTCATTGGGTTCACGTGTAGTGAACCAAGGTTACTTGTGGTTTACGGGGGTTCATGTAGTTTGTGTCTGACGTGCTCGTGGTTTGTGTACGTGGCGAGTAGTACGACGCCTACCGTGGTTACCTCTCCAGTTGGTGCCCCAGTTTTTGTGAGCCAGGCTGTTAGCTCGGGGTTTTTCCTGGTACTTGTGTTGTACCGTCGAGGTCTGTGTCGTCTGACCTGGACACCCTCACTCTCGTGTTGAGGTTGCAACGTCCGGCTGAGGGAAAGACGACAGTGGGACAGTGACAGTTGTGGTTGTTTTTAGTCACTTGTAGCGCGCTCGTAGTTGGGGTACGGACACCAGTAGACGTACTGGACCCCACTAGTCCTTTTTCCAGTGCCTCACTCTAGAGAGTTTCCGGGCCCAGGATCTCTAGAGTGTCAGGCATGGGCCTGTGACCGTGTGGTCCGCAGTTGTGGGTGGTTTTAGTTGGTCCCACAGTTTGCTTGTCTTTTCACGTGGAGCGGCAGCTGGACCTTTCGTCCGTGGCTGCGAGACTGAGAGGTAGACCTGTGTTAGTTTGTCCGAGTCAGTTCTGTTTGTCGCGAACCAGTTTACGTGGCTCGTGTTGGCTGTCTCTACTTTGGCTTGTACACCTGTTTGGGTTTCCGTTTAGTTACTACGTTGTTTCTCGTAGTCGGCAGACGGTGAGTACTTTACAGCTTTACTTACCTGCTTAGTTGTTCTATATATATTGGTGCTGTTTATTGTTTCGTACTGTGGTTTTGTGGTTTGTTCGGCTTTGGGGGAGTTCCCTACTGAGCCAGTGACAGAGATGGCTCACACCCCTACCCCCACAGGTGAGGGCGAGGAGGACGTTTCTCGTCCGACGTCCAGTTCAGGGCCGCGTCGTAGCGGTGCAGGGTCAGTACCTCAAGCGGAGTAGTTCCAGCTGTGTAGTTCTCCAGCAGTGTAGCTTTGTAGTTGTTTACTTTCATTAGTTGTACCTCGGGGTATGCCCCAGGCTCTTGTACCTCTTTTCATTTTTTGTGGAAATTTGGCTATGTAAAACTATGAAATATATATGAAATGTGGTGTGTTCCTTTATGTTTACACGGACTGTGGTTTGGTATCCCTTGCGAGGCTTCGGCCCGTTCGCGAGAGGCGGACTCGGATCAAGTACGTTATCGGTTTAACGGGCTTGGCCGAGGCGTTCCGCCACAGTTGGTATCAGAGCAAGGTCCGTGTTAATATAAGGGAATTAGAAAGATACATAGCCTTATTTTGGTCATTGTACACTGCTGGTAGGGACCCTGGTTTTCGATAATTTGTGATTTTGATATTGTTTGGTATTTTGTGTATGTAGAAATTTCTGGTATGGCTGATAGAAGGATTGGGGTGGTGGAGGAGATGATCCGGAGGAAAGCACCCAGCGTATGATAGAAGAATCTGGGAAAGCCTCACAGACATTTGGCAAGGATGGCGTCGGTACCACCAGTTGCAGTGCCACCTGGGGATGGAGAGGCAGTACCTGTAGCTTCAGTTCCGCCGAGGGTGGAGGTACCTTTTGCAGCACCTGTGCCATTACCACCACCAGTGTTAGTAGAAGAACCGTTAATGCAAGTGGAGAAATTTTTGAGATTGCAGCCCCCTACTTATTCAGGAGGACCGAATCCAGATACAGCTGAGCATTGGGTTCATGAAATCGAGAGGGTTTTTGCGACTATGCGGTGTCCTGCAGCGGACAGAGTTGTATTGGCTGCTTATCAGTTGAGGGGTTTTGCTTTAGAGTGGTGGCGATTGAAGATGCAGACCACTTTTGCAGGTAGGAGAGAAGAGGCCATCACTTGGTCGGAATTTCTTGATGTGTTTAATGACACATTTTTCCTGATTCAAGTGCAGCAGGTAAAAAGGGAGCAATTCCGGACTCTTCAGTAAGGTAACTCTTCGGTTTTAGAGTACCAGATGAGATTTATGGCACTCAGCCGTTATGCACCTTATGTTATTTCTGACAATAATATGATGGTTGAGTACTTTTTTAGAGGCCTGAGAGTGGAATTGCAGGATGCAATAGTACCTCTGATGTGCAAGACTATGGAAGAGGCAGCTCAGAGAGTAGCTACTCTGGAGAGATCTATTCTATTCGGACTCGTCAGTAGGCGAGTCAGGTTCAGGTAGTTTTCGGTTACCGCAGCAATCAGCGGGTGCGAGTAAAGGTAAAGCACCAGCGGGACCTTCTACATCAGGCTTTGGTAAGTGGGGTCAGAAATTAAAGCAGGCATTTAAGGAAAAGGAAGAGGATGGGGAGGTCGTCGCAGTTCCAGCAGGGCCGAGGTAGGCCTGAGGTGGAGGAGTCGCAGCAGAGTACAGCTAGGCAGCCTTTACTCCACCGGGATATAGATGTTATAATTGTAATCAGTCGGGACTTTGATCCCAATTGTCCCTATGCAGAGAATATGGTTATGGCATGTCAACAGCATCAGCCGCGAGATATTTATCAATGCCTAGCAGCAGCAGCAGTACGCGTCAGCAGATTGAGGCAGCCAGTTCAGAGCAGCACGCAGAGGCAGGTCGCAGCAGGCAGAGATCCACAGGTCGGCAGAGTCCCAGCAGCGAGGAGAGGCCGGGTTATGGCTATCACCCGAGCCCAGGCGGAGGTATCAAATCTGATAGAAGGTATTTTACCTCTTTATGAATATTCAACAAGAGTTTTATTTGATTCGGTGCCTCTCATTCTTTTATTTCTGAAGAATTTTGGACTGCATGCCTCATCCATTAGAAGAGAAATCTTGTGAATTGGTAGTGGAAGTTCCTTCAGGTGAGTTTTTGCTCACTTCGACCTACATAGATGAAGCTCCTGTTGTGATTGAAGGAAACCAGATGCCGGGTCGGTTGTATGCCCTGCGGTTAACTGATTATGATATTATTTTGGGTATGGACTGGCTTGAGATGTATGGAGCAATGCTAGATTGTAGAAAGAAAAAGATCAGATTTTGTCATCCTGATGGTGCGGTATTTGAGTATCAAGGTATGCCTTTCTACATCACTAAGTTCCTGATTTCTGCAATAAAAGCTAGGAAATTGATAAATGCTGGGTGTGTGGCCTATTTAGCCTCGGTGAGTCTGGTAGAGGCTAGTCAGCCAATTGAAGCAGTTCCCGTGGTTAGGGAATTTGCTGATGTCTTTCCTGAGGATTTGCCTGGTTTAGCTCCACGCAGAGAGGTGGACTTTACTATTGAGTTGCTGCCAGGTACCATGCCGATTTCTAAAGCTCCATATCGGATGGCACCAGCAGAACTTAAAGAATTGAAAAAGCAATTAGAAGAGTTATTGCAAAAAGGATTTATGACCGAGTCATTCCCCGTGGGGAGCGCCGTTTTATTTGTGAAAAAGAAAGATGGGAGTTTCCGATGTGTATTGATTATAGAAAGCTAAATGATGTGACCATCAAGATAAGTACACATTGTCGAGAATAGATGATTTATTTGATCAGTTGCAATCAGCAAAGGTTTTCTAAGATTGATTTGAGGTCTGGGTACCATCAACTAAGAATCAAAGAAGATGATATAGACAAGACAGCATTCAGACTAGATATGGTCACTTTGAGTTTGTGGTTATGCTTTTTGGGTTAACTAATGCTCCTGCAGGCTTTATGGATCTGATGAACAGAATTTTTCATCCATATTTAGATCAATTTATTGTGGTCTTTATTGATGATATTCTGATTTACTCAGCATCTGAAGAGGAGCATGTAGCTCATTTGAGATTTACCCTGCAATTGTTAAGGGATAATCAGTTGTTTGCCAAATTCAGTAAGTGTGAATTTTGGCTGAAAGAAATTCAATTTCTGGGTCATGTTATTTCTGCTAAAGGAGTAGCTGTGGACCCGAGTAAAGTGGAAGCAGTAATGAGATGGCAAGTGCCTAAGACAATAACTAAGATTAGAAGTTTTCTGGGGTTAGCAGTTATTATAGGCGCTTCATTCAAGATTTTTCTAAAATTACAGCACCTATGACTAAGTTGACCAGAAAAGGGGTGCCTTTTGTGTGGTCCGGTGAATGTCAGAAAAGTTTCATGGAATTAAAGAAGAGACTTACTTCAGCACCTATATTGACATTACCGGCTGGGAGTGGTGGTTTTGTATTGTATACTGATGCTTCAAGAAGAGGTCTTGGCGCAGTACTTATGCAGCATGGTAAAGTGATAGCCTATGCATCCAGGCAATTGAAGCCAGCAGAGGAAAATTACCCCACTCATGATTTAGAGTTGGCAGCAGTTGTATTTGCCTTAAAAATGTGAAGGCATTATCTGTATGGTGAAAGATTTGAAATTTTTACAGATCATAAAAGCTTGAAATATATTTCTCGTAGAAAGATTTAAACCTTCGCTAGCGCAGGTGGGTAGAGTATCTGAAAGATTATGATTTCAGTTTGGCTTACCATCCGGGTAGGCCATGTTGTAGCTGATGCCTTGAGCAGAAAGGCATATATGAATTTGATGATGATTAAGGAATGGAAATTATATGAAGAGGTAGTGGAGAACTCCTTGTATGTGCCCAGTAGTCAGCGCGACGAGCAGTGTTAGCTGCTAGTGCAGTAGAACCATCTTTATATTGGCAGATTGTTGAAGCCCAGAGAGCAGATGCTAGTTTGGCTGAAATTGTGAAAATGGAAGGAGTTTCTATTGATGATAATTGTGTAGTTAGACTCAGAGGCAGATTATTTGTTCCTGCAGAAAGAGAAGTGAAGCAGCGAGTGTTAGAAGAGGCTCATAAATCAAGATACACTATTCATCCGGGTAGTACAAAAATGTACCATGATTTAAGAAAGCATTTCTGGTGGCCTCTTATGAGAAAGAAATAGCAGAATTTGTTTCAAGATGTGCTATCTGTCAGCAAATTAAAGCAGAACATCAGAAGCCTGGAGGTTTGTTACAACCGTTGCCCATTCCACAATGGAAGTGGGATGATATTGCTATGGATTTTGTAGCAGGTTTACCAAGGACGAGTTCAGGGCATAATGGAATATGGGTATTTGTTGACAGATTGACTAAGGTTTGTAATTAGTAGCAGTGAGTATGTCTTGGACAGTGGACAGATTGGCAAATTTTATATTGAAAAGATTGTTCCACTGCATGGTATTCCGAAAACAATTGTATCTGATAGAGATCCAAGATTTACTTCTAGTTTTTGGAGAAGTTTGCAGAAGGTGATTGGTACTGAGTTGAGGTATAGCTCCGCTTATCATCCCCAGACAGATGGTCAAACAGAAAGAACTATTCAGACAATTGAAGATATGTTGCGAGCTTGTTGTTTGGTTTGGGGAGGCAGCTGGGAGCATCATTTGGGTATGGTTGAATTTGCCTACAATAATAGTTATCATACCAGTCTTGGGATGGCACCATATGAAGCCTTATATGGAAGGCCTTGTAGAACCCCATTGAACTGGCATGAAGTAGGAGAAAGGCAGTTAGTGGGTCCTAAATTGATTCAGCAGACCACTGAAGTAGTAAAGCTTATTAAAGAGAAATTGCAAGCAGCCCAAAGTAGGCAGAAAAGTTATGCAGATGTCCGGAGAAGACCACTTTAGTTTGAGGTGGGAGATTTGTTTTCCTGAGAGTTTCTCCAAGTAAGGGAATTATGAGGTTCGGTAAATCTGGGAAGCTGAGTCCAAGATATGTGGGACCTTTCCAAGTGATAGAAAGAATTGGGGAAACCGCTTATAGGCTAGATTTACCCAGCAGATTTTGCAGATGTGCATGATATTTTCCATGTTTCTATGTTAAGGAAATGTATTAAGGATCCGGCGCAAATAATAGATATCAAGGCGGTGATCTGAGGCCGGACATGACTATGCCAGAATATCCGGTACAGATCACAGATCGAAAGATGAAGAACTAAGAAATAAAGAAATTGAGCTGGTAAAAGTGAGATGGGAAAATAGATTGGGTGGTGAGGATACCTGGGAGTTGCCGCGGAAATGGCTAAAGGGTATCCCTATCTGTTTGAGTAAGCTTTGGTATTTTCTTTTTAGATGATAGTACTTGTAAAGCTATGTATGTTTAAGTTGTTTGACTTATTTGTGTTATGAATTTCGAGGTCGAAATTTTCTTTTTAGATGATAGTAATGTAAAATCGCGTGCTTTTCGGATCCATGCAGATCATGTGCATTGCGGTTGTGGCGGCCGTTGTGAGGCCAGTGTGAGTTGGTGTGTGGAATGCATGGTGTGATTGTGGGGCTTGAGCAGTGAAGAGCAGGGTGGGTTATGAAATGAAACAGAACCAGCTGCTGTTCTGTTGAAGTCGGCGGCCAGGGTGTGGCCGTTGACTATTGGCGTCCAGCTTAGTGGACGTGTATATCATAAGCTTAGCGGCAGTAGTTGTGGACGTTTAGGCTGGCGGTGCTTGTTGGTGGCATAGGGGGTTGACGCCAACCTGTCAGTTCAACAGGTTATAGGCTCACCCGAGGGCTTTCTCTCAGCTCACTCTCATTCTCATCTGCCCCAGCTTGCTGCCCCCGAGTCTTTGAAGCTTCCAGCAGGTAACCGAGGAGTAGTTGGACGATCATAGAACGCGTGGCGTCGCTTAATTGCGCGAGGAAACGTCGCGGCGTGGTGCAATTCGTGTGGGAGCTCGCGGAGGGCTCGGCGTGAACCGGGGGATTGCGGGAGATTCTAACGCGTTCTGAGGTAGGGGACGAACCCGTTAAACTCCGTGGAACCATTAAAACACATCATAATCACGGGAATTAACATGATAATGCATGTTTGGATAAATTTGCACCATACGGAATAATGGGTGGTTTGTGTAGTTTAATGTGTATAGCATGTTATAAAGGGTTGCATTGAGTTCCTGCATGCTAGAGGAATTGCATTTATATGTTTTTCTATAATAAAAACAAGTGGAAACCCGCAGATCCGATTAGGGTTTCTACAGGGTTTATGTCCGAAGAACTAGGCGTCAAGTCGCTTTCGCCCAGCTCTTCAGCCAGAGATCACGGCTAGGTCTCTTGTCGTTAACCTTAGGTAGGCGGCAATCGATGTGGTCTCCTACTGGTTATGAACAGAAATGGCTATTTATGGTGTTTTATCGATAATGCATGCGTGATAACATACGAGTGCACTGAGTGCGCATGGTTCTCCGTATTTAGCATACAAGGTATGCTGTTAGTTGTTACTTCGGTGACTGCGTGTTGGGGTACGCGAGTCAGTTGGGTTCACGTGTAGTGAGCCAAGGTTACTTGTGGTTTACGTGGGGTTTCACGTGGTTTGTGTTTGACGTGCTCATTTCTTGTGTACGTGGCGAGTAGTACGACGCCTACCGTGGTTACCTCTCCAGTTGGGTGCCCCAGGTTCTTTGTGAGCCAGGCTGTTAGCTCGGGGTTTTGTCCCGGTACTGTGTTTACCGTCGAGGTCTGTGTCGTCTGACCTGGACACCCTCACTCTTGTGTTGAGTTGCCGTCCGGCTGAGGGAAAGACGACAGTGGGACAGTGACAGTTGTGGTTGTTTTTAGTCACTTGTAGCGCGCTCGTAGTTGGGGGTACGGACACCAGTAGACGTACTGGACCCCAACTAGTCCTTTTCCAGTGCCTCACTCTAGAGTGTTCCGGGCCAGGATCTCTAGAGGTGTCAGGCATGGGCCTGTGACCGTGTGGTCCGCAGGTTTTGGTGGTTTAGTTGGTCTCACAGTTGCTTGTCTTTTCACGTGGAGCGGCAGCTGGACCTTTCGTCCGTGGCTGCGAGACTGAGAGGTAGACCTGTGTTAGTTTGTCCGAGTCAGTTTCTGGTGTCGCGAACCAGTTTACGTGGCTCGTGTTGGCTGTCTCTACTTTGGCTTGTACACCTGTTTGGTTTGCTGTTTAGTTACTACAGTGTTTCTCGTAGTCGGCAGACGGTGAGTACTTTACAGCCTTACTTACCTGCTTAGTTGTTCTATATATTATTGGTGTTGTTTATTGTTTCGTACCTGTGGTTTGTGGTTTGTTCTGCTTTGGGGGAGTTCCCTACTGAGCCAGTGACTAGAGAGGCTCACCCCTACCCCCACAGGTGAGGGGAGGAGGACGTTTCTCGTCCGACGTCCAGTTCAGGGCCGCGTCATAGCGGTGGCAGGGTCAGTACCTCCAGCGGAGTAGTTCCAGCTGTGTAGTTCTCCAGCAGTGTTGCTTTGTAGTTGTTTACTTCTTTAGTTGTACCTCGGGGTATGCCCCAGGCTCTTGTACTCTTTTCAATTTTGTAGAAATTTGGCTATGTAAAACTGTGAAATTATATGAAATGTGTGGTTGTTCCTTTATGTTTAACGGACGTGTGTTTGGTATCCCTTGCGAGGCTTCAGCCCGTTCGCGGGAGGCGACTCGAATCAAGTCCGTTATCGGTTAACGGGCTTGGCCGAGGCGTTCCGCCACAGTGTGTGACAGGTTGGGGTTTTACCCTTTTGGTGTGCCCTGGTGGTGGGCACGATTCTAGTTGTGGTTCCACTGTGGTACTCGTGTTAGTAGACCTGTGCTCTTTTTGGGTAGTTTTGTGTTGTGGTATTTTGTACCAGTCCCTTCAGGTGTTGAGGTGGACTTGTGTCTGTGGGGGTCTGTGGAATGACCTTCCCGTGTTATGTTTCTACTCATCTTCGAGTAAGCTTCTGATTATATTTTGATGTGAGGTGGATTGGCTAGCTGAAGCCAGTCCTATTACCCTTCGTAGGTAGGTTGCCTGTGAAGCTTGTAGCTTTGGCGACCAGTTGTTGTAATGATTTGCCTGTGAGGCTTGTGACTTAGGCATTGCAGTTGTTGGGTGGACTAGTGGTGCTGTGCTAGTCCTGTTGTCCCTCTTCCTTTCCAGAATTTGTATAGTTGATGTAATTTTGTTAGTTGTTGTTAATTATGCTTTGCTGTGAGCATGATATGGTTTGGCTATTAGTGTTGTTAGTGAGACCTACTGGGGTTGAGGTCTCTTCAGTGTTGTGTGTTGTTTTGGGTGGTCCTATGAGCCTGTGACTTGTTGAGGCTCACTCCCTACAGTTCTTTTCAGGGCTTACAGTTTATATGGCTTGCAAAGGCATTGTGGCAGACTTGTACCACCAGCAGTAGTGTTAGTAGTGTTATGTGAGCTTGCGCTCCCTCGGGCTATGCCCCAGGTAGTTGTACTCAATTTTATTGGACATGTAATAATGTATTGGGACAGTTGTAAATTGTTATATACAGATATGAGCACATGTACTTTCTTGTGTCTTATACTTTTGTGGTTGTCCTTTATATTCTTACCGGCCACGTGTACGAGCTATCCCTTGCGAGACTTCGGTCTGTTCGCGGGAGGCGGATCTTGATATGGAGCTTATTGGGCATAAATATTCAGGGCTGCTACACAAGTGTTATTTAAAATAATAGGGAATTTAAGTGAAACAATTACACTTAATTACGGATAGATTATTGAGTAATTTAATAAGGTCAAATGGCAAATATTAATGTTTAGTGTGTGCAAGTGTAAAGAAATCATGAGAGCATGTAAGATCATGCATATGGCTTTTAATTAATGAATTTCATGTAATTAATACCAAACGTTAATAATCAGATTAATATGTTCATAACAGTGCATGATTAGGGTTAAACATGGGTTAAATAGTATAACTAGTAGGGGCATATGAGCAATTCAGGGTTTCTGGCGACATTTTGAAATCGTGACGGGGGTCCCGTCGTGTTTCATGTCGCGACGGGCGGTCTGGCCGCATTATGCTGAACCGGCCGGGCGGGTTTGAACCATAGAGAATCACGACGGGTTGGCCCATCACGTTCAAGACGCGGTGGTCCTCCCTGTCGTGACCCCTTCTAAGATCGCAACGGGTCGTGCCGTCGCGATTTCAGAAGGCGGCCGAGCCCAGAAAGGGGAAAATATCCCTTTTTGGGTTGGGTTCCTTCCTTATGCTACAGGTCTCTTCAAAAATCAATAGTAAATCGCACACAAGTCCAAAAATCATGAAACCAATTTTAAACAAAACTAGACTAGTAGATGTATCAACAGGCATGAGGAATTAGAAAATAAACGAGTTTTGGGCATACTTTAATTAGGTTACATTTGGTGACCTAAAATATATTGAGTAATGGTTATTAACCATACTCACTGACTTGATCATTGCTTTAATTTGTTTTTGATGATGACATAATTCTGGTCAATCATGTTAAGCACAGAACTTCAAACATATTGTGTTTGATGATGACATTTGTGTTTTGATGATGACATTTTTTACATAATCTGATGTCATATTATATATATGTGGAAGATTGTTGAGTTGTGTATTCATTTGGATAATGACTAAAAACCTTCATGTTGATGATGTCTACGCACTCATACTTTGATTTTAATGATGACTACAACATTGGTTGTGTATGATGTCCAAACACTCATACTTTGATTTTGATTTGATTTTGATGATGACATATGTACATATTACAATCATGTCTAAACAACATGTTTTTGATGCTTAATATTCATATTTTATAGATAATAACATATTTTGATGGTTCACACTTCATAATATAGGTTCACATAATTTTGTCAAAGTTGTGTCGCAAGTCCATTGTGTGTCGACACATCCATTGCTCTCTAAAAAACAGTCAGAAGAGAAGAAGCCAGTTGTGTCGACACAGGTCTATTGTGTGTCGACACACCCTCTACATCCAGAAAGCAGTAAAGAGAAAAGAAGCCAGTTGTGTCGACACAGGTCCATTGTGTGTCGACACATCCATTGCTCTCCAGAAAATAGTCAGAAGAAAAGAGCCAGTTGTGTCGACACAAGTCAATTGTGTGTCGACACATGTTAACTTCCAGAGCCAGTTGTGTCGACACAAGTCAATTGTGTGTCGACACACTTTGACTGAAGCTCAAAAATGGGAATTTTCTGAACATGTGTCGGCTTGGAAATCAAGGGATCTAACCTAGATTTTTGTGCCCACGCACCCTAAGGCACCTCATGGACACATGGGGCTATAAATACCCATGATCCTCGTACTCCAAAGGCAAGCCAGCCCATACAACTCCCAGAAAAGGTTTTTGGCGGCAAAAAGGGTCTCTCCAGTGCCTTGCTCAATCTCCAGAAGTTGTAGACCAGCCTTTCAACATAGAGGACGTGGGAATCAAGGTCAAGATCTAGAGAAAGAAGTGGTGTGCTCAAGAAGGAGTAGATCTGGAAGAAGTGCAGCAGAAGAAGAAGAAGAAGAAGAAGAAATCACAATCTAGAAGCTACTGAAGCAAAGATGTGCTGATCAAGAAGAAGAAGAAGGAAAAAGAAGAAGAAGAGGAGTAGCAGCAGAATTGAGGAAGAAACATTGTGGATCTGTGATTGTGGTGATCATATCAATATTTGAAGGGATATGTCTTTCCTCACTCACACCTTTTCTCAACTCAATTCATGTATATGTGTGTGTGTGTACTGATTGGGGATCAGTACGTGGAGTTTGTGATCGTGTGTGCTTTGTGATCTATGCTAGCTTGTGTATAGATCAAATATGTGTGTGTGGTTTGTAGATCAGATCTAGGCTTGAGGATCTGATCTTCTGTGAACTTGATCTAGCGTGTGTGTGTGTCTGAGCCTCAGTGCTTGTGTGTGTGTTGTACTCAGTTCTTTGAGTAGTGTGTGCCTCACTGTGTGAGGGGTGGATGTAAGATTCACTGGATGTGATCTCTGAACCACCTAAAACTCCCTTGTGCACTGTGGTTTGATTTGTGGTTTGCATTGCATTGCGCTAGATGCATGCATAGGGATTTTGCCTACACACTAATTAATTTATTCACACACGTTAATCACATATTTAACGCTTACATTGTTTGATAAAGTGTTTCTCACATTTTAATAACACACATTGCATCAGATCATAGGGGTTTTGAGTAGATTCTTTATTTCAAAGTAATTTTTAAATTGCTTAAATTTCCGCTGCAAATCTATTCAACACCCCCCCCCCTTCTAGATTTGCCATTACTGAAAATCCGATCCTAACAATTGGTATCAGAGCGGGTTAATGTCTGATTCTGATCTAATTTGATTGTTTCTATTTGATCTTAATGAAACTTCATTTGAACTGTTTGAATTGCTTGAATATTGAAATTCACTTGATCTGTTTGATCAGATTCATCGCTTGATCTTTATTGACTTTGCAGTCTTGAGCAGATTAGGTGATTGTTAATTGGTCTAATCATTTGAATCAAACTCGGTAACATGGTTGAATTTTCAAGTATCATAAATAGACCCAAAATTGTTGGGTTTGATGACGATGATGATAACATCAAGTTTGATAAATTGCAGGACTTTTATATGAAGACAAATGATTGGAAAGAAATCAAAGAACAAATGCTTTAGGCTCATGACAGCTCAAACGGTTCTTCTAGCTCAGATAAATCTGAAGGATCACATTTTTCAGAAAAGTCAAGAAAGTCTCAAAAATCAGGTAAATTTGGTTTAGACCCATTTGATAGATAAATGTCTGATACTGACTCAGAGAATGATATATCTCTTGATGAACTGATAGAATGTTATGAGCACATGTGCAAATAGTTTAAAAATGCTAAATATCAAAACAAGAAGTTGAATGATCAATTGGAGATAAATGAGATGAAAATGATAACCATCAAGTATTCTATGAAGAAAATGAAGAACTAAAAATTGAGAATGAAGATTTGAAAAATGAAATTGAAAAGTTAAATTCTGAGAAAGAGAATTTGAAAAATGAAGCCAAAATTGTGGAAACAAGTTGTCTAAATTAAAAGAAAATCATGATCAGTTGGAAAATGAAAATCTTGATTTGAAAGATGAAAATGAAATATTGATTGATCATAATGAGAATCTTAAATTTGACAATGATCAATTGAACAAACAAATTTCCAACATGGCTCATGATCATCAGATAAAAGAAATATGCAAACAATTGGTTGAGGAAAATAGTCATCTGAAAAAGAAGATTGAATGCTTGTATCATAACAGACCATTGATGAATGTAACAATTCTAAAGAAAAAATTGCTGACTTGGAAAATCAAATTGTTCAATTTGAAAATGAAAAGAACAAGTTGATAAATGATCTGGATTACATGCAAAAGAAACTTTAAACTTCAGAAAAGGAAACTGCTGAATTGAAAGCTGAAAAAGAAAAATTGACAAATGAACTTCACAAGGTTGTTAAACAAAATCAAAATTCTAAAAATAAGATTTCTGAATTGAACAAAACTGTTGATAGCTTAAAATCTGTTTGTCTAAGTTTGTTCAAGGAACTCAGAATTTGGATAATCTTCTTAGAATAAAAGTTAATTTTCAAAAGGAAGGTTTATGATTTAACCCTTGAACAAAAATAATTTTGAAAACAAAACAAAGACCTCATTTGTCAATGTTTCTATGAACAAGAATTTTGCTGCACCTAAAGAAAAATTTGTTAAGACTCATGCTCAGAAAAATTTTTAAAAATAAAAAATAAATTGAATAAAAATGTTGCAAATAGGAAGAACCTTGTTTCAATTGGAAATCAGAAAGAGAAAATGGAAAAGAAAACAAGATTCTACAAGGTCTCCACACCTCCTCCATCATCCCAGAAAGATCCAAAGCATTCTACAACTCCACATCATGCCAAGAGCCACTAAAAGGTACCTCATTCTCCTCATGGTAAGCCTTCTTACAGGAAAAGGAGATTCTAACAAATGCATACATGCCAAGGTAAGTACCATGTAAGAAATGATCTCATTTGCTTTAACTGCAATAAACCTGGTTATTTGGCCAAATTTTGCTGGAATAGAGATCAACATTTCCATAAATATGTCAAATTAGTCAGTGCTTCACATGTCATAAATTTGGGCATATTTCTAGGGAATGTTGGCATAGAATCGATAATCTTGTGCATGATCCCATGTTTCATGTCAATGTACATAAGAATGAAGATCATATTTCATGCTGAAAACACTCAGAAATTCCATGTACATGAAAATAGAACTGTTGCACAAAAGATCTCTTCTGAATTTCATGTTAAAAATCGCAATGATAAAAATCTGAAAAATAGAAAACAAAATGTTCAGTATGTCAGTGGTGCATTCTATACTTATAACTCTAAGATTAGAAATCAAGATTCTAATGTTTCTAGTCTTCAGAAAAATGCACCCAATATAAAATCATTTTGGATTCAAAAATCGTTGTTGCATATTCATGGAGGATCCCTAGGACCCAAACAAGTTTGGGTTCTGAAATATGCTGCTTGAATGCTGGATGCAGGGATCCTTATAGTCAATTTCAAGATGAAGGCTTCATGACTAAGGCTACAAGAAAAGTAAGTAGAGAGAATGAAAGAAAATGAAAATTTCACCAGGTAAATACTTCTGAGAGATTCCTACTAAATAAAAACTTCATGTTGATAAAAATCTCTTAAATAAACTACTTGATGATTGAAATTGAATGCTAAAATTAAATCATGATGAGTTATATATCTAGATCTCTTGGTATATAAAATGGTGAAATGTGGAAGGACAAGTCATGCTTGTTTGGAAACTATCACTATGCGTGAGAAAACTTCTCCGTCGAGTACCAATGAGTCACTCCTTGCTTAAAATTAAAAGTGTGCATAATCATGCTTAAGTTACTTGCAAAAATTTTCACATCATGCACATGTAACTAAAAATCATGATTATGTTGAAAAAAGCTCAGAAACTCCATGTGAACATAAATTGAACATTTCATGAAAATATAGGTGCATTAAAAAAAGAATAATTGAGATATGAAACTAATGCTGCTTATAGTTCCATTAATGACAAAAGTGCATCTATACCAAAAAGAAAATTCTCTTGGATTCAAAAAGTTCATTGCTGCAATTTAACTCTTGCTCCACTGTAGGACTCAAGTAGGTATAGGTCCTAAGGCCAACTTGATCAGCAAGTTGATGAGCCTTGTAGCCATACATTTCCATCTGAAATCAAGGCAATGGCTATGCAAGGCAAGAAAAATTGGAAAGCACAGGTAAAATCCAAATGAAGACTGTTCAGGTAAAACCTCATATCATTTCCAGATTGAACTGCTTAAGTTAAATAAAATTCTTAGAGTCTTATCTGAACAATGAAGAGTGTGTTTTAATGTTGCTCCCAACAATAACTTTGTGTCTTAACAATTGGAATCATGTTTGTGTTATCATGCTTGTTTGATTGTGCCCATGACTCTGGTGCATATCATTTGCTTTGACTTATTTGTATATCAAATGATGACATGTGGAAAAACAAGTTATGCTTGTTTAGAAGCTATCATTATGCGTGAGTAAAATACTCCGTCAAGTACCAGAAGTCATGTTATGCTTAAAGCTAATTGTGTGCATAATCATATGTGAATTGTTTGCTAGCTTTTTCATTCCATGCACATATTAAGGGGGAGTAAATTTGAAAAAGTGCACAAATATTCTTGAAAATGCAATGAATTTCATGCTAAAACTAAAGAATAACTGACCTTTTTTTGCATTGACTATGTGGTATATCAAATGGTGAAATGTGAAAGGACAAGTTAGGCTTGTCTGGAAACTATCATCATGCATGAGAAAAATTCTCCGCCAAGTATCAATAGTCTTTTCCTACATAAAGGTCATCAAGCAAAATGAAAATCTCAAAAACTTTATTTCAAGTCTTTGAAAAACTTCTCTCTTTCAATAAATTGTCTGTTGATATATGCTTGATCATGTTTATATTCTTTCTGTGTAAACTGCTTGGAATGAACATATTTGAATTGCTTAAATGATCATTTCATATCATGCATATCTTATGGGGGAGTGAGTCAAAAGAATTTTTGAGTGAAATACTGGAGAAATATTCTTTTGTATCTGATTTATCGACAACTCTCATTCAGTTTTTTGACAAATGTTCTTGCAAAGCTGCTTAATAAAAGTCAACATTTGTTAAACCATTGAAAAAAACCCATAAAAAATGACTTTGATCATGCTCAGGTCGACACACATTCTCTCTTGTCTCGACACCAGTTGTTTTTTATCATGATCAGGTCGACACATAGTTGCTCATGTGTCGACACTAGTTGTTCACTGATGTTCTATTCTTGAGATTTTTTGCTTTTGTGTTGACACATCATCATCTATCTTTTTGAATTCTTCATATATTCAGGGGGAGCTGATTCTTTCATAAATCATCATAATAACATCCACTCAAACTCATGCTTGAAAAACACTGTCCATTTATTTCCTAATTCTATCTCCTTGACATATCATACCTTTTATTCAAGTCTTGCATCAGGATAAATGAGTCTGTATGATATTCCTATATGACAGATTTCATACATAAAGACTAAAATAATTGTGCACTCAGTTTAGTATTAAAGATACAATCTAAGAACAAGGTTATGCCAAGTTTTTAAGCTGAACTCATTTAAACGGAGTTGCAAAACACTTGTAGGCACATGAGTAGCTTTACTGTTTAGCATGTGTATGTTTTGAAGCTTTATACTTAACACATGTTAAGAATAATCTCTCTACACTCATGATCATGTCTACTCTAATTAATGTAATTCTGTTCTTAAAAATTTCAAACAGAAAGTGTTCAGAAAAATAGAGAGGTACAAATAGAGCAATGAAAACTTCATTTTATCACTGAGTAACCTGGTTCATTTCACCTAATCAAGTGTTTTGGCTCACGTCAAAAAGGTGACAAACAAGTTGTTTCAACTCTGTATAAGGTAATGAAGGTTAAACCACTGAGTAATTAGGAGGTCTTGCATTGGGTAAATGTGACATCTTGCACTGAAAGATGTGATTTGACCAATTTACTCTTGTATTCTCTCTCACAAAATGAAAGAAAATATAAAATAAAAACAAAAAGAACAGCATGTACATTGACCTAGATGAAGTTCATGTTAATTGGGTTTAGAGTTATTTTCTACATTGTGTTAAATGTTTAGCTACTAAAGTCATGTGATAAACACTTTTGTTAACTCATATAGGTCACTTTCATCACATTTTCTTCATCTTTTTAAATGCATTCAAGTTATTAAAACTTTGACATATGTTGTGATTGAATGTGTCTTTGTTATTAAACTTTGTTGCACAATCCAAAGACACAATAATGTTTCTCTCATATTTTAATATCAAAGATCTTATTGATTCTGATCATTTCTGATCATTCATCTCTCAATTCCACCCTTGCTTACATGTCAGTCATACTTTGAACTCCATCCATTGATGTTCTTTGGTATCACTTTTTCCTACTTATTTCATTGACACCATCATAGGGGGAGAGTGTTATATCAAAGGGGGCGACTATACTTGTTGATGATTAAGGGGAGAGAGAGTCCTTTTGTTGTTATCAAAAAAGGGGGGAGAATTTAAGGGGAACAATATGATTGCAACGGCAAGCTTCTGTAATGATTGTAATTTTTTGAATGAAAACAATCCATGCTATCCTTGTTGTCCATGATTGCAAATTTCATGATTATTCATCTCAACAAATGTTGTACATAATCGTTGTGCTTTATTGACATTTATATGGTTCTCTTCATCTTTTTGATGTTGTCAAAAAGGGGGAGAAATATGAATGTATATTTTGTCAACATCAAAAAGGGGGAGAATGTTAAGTAATGGTTATTTAAATAATCATACTCACTGACTTGATCATTGCTTTAATCTATTTTTGATGATGACATAATTCTGGTCAATCATGTTAAGCACACAACTTCAAACATATTGTGTTTTGATGATGACATTTGTGTTTTGATGATGACATTTTGTACACAATCTGATGTCATATTGTATATATGTGGAAGATTGTTGAGTTGTGTATTCATTTGGATAATGACTAAAAACCTTCATGTTGATGATGTCTACACACTCATACTTTGATTTTAATGATGACTACAACATTTGGTTGTGTATGATGTCCAAACACTCATACTTTGATTTTGATTTGATTTGATGATAACATATTGTACATATTACAATCATGTCTAAACAACATGTTTTTGATGCTTAATATTTCATATTTTACTGATAATAACATATTTTGATGGTTCATACTTCATAAATACAAGTTCACATAATTTTGTCAAAGTTGTGTCGACACAAGTTGTGAGGCCCTGAAATTTTATTCATGTATAATTTGTGTATGTGCACTTGATTGTAGCAAGTATGGTAGGTGTATTTAGTAGTGTGTATTGTAATTCTATATTCCTCATGAATAACATGCATGTATTTTATGATATTTATGTGAGAATAGGCAATTAGCTAAATTGTGCATATTGTGTATATTAAGCATCCCATGCATATAGTACTTAAGTAATGTTGTGCAAGTTTAATCTAGTTACCGGTGTGCATGTGGTATCTATCTATTTCATGCATAATGTACATAAGTATGCTACACCCGTGTGTGTATACTATATATATTATATGTCAAATCAGGTGTGTGCATGCAAGAACTACTTTGTGGAATAGATTATTCCTAGCTAACTTAATTCATATTACCTCCTAATGATTGCGAGGCTCTCGCAATTCTTGTCATTTTATTTTGCCATGTGTTGAGTCACGCTTATGTAAAACATCATGTACGCATAGGTAGATATCTACGTACATCTTATCTTAGTGTACTTCTGTATGCATGTGTATGCCTAGGTATAAATGTTATTGATTGCATGGTGTAGTAATATACATGTTATACCCTATACATTGTATGTATATACGTAGTGTAAATACAGTTCTTTGTGTGTTGAGTCATGTTGTGTGTATATATATATATATATATATATATATATATATATATATATATATATATATATATTGAATGCGTATGTAGATATTCATGTACGTGTTATTATCTTGATGTACCTATGTATGTATGTGTAGGATTAGTAGTAAATATTGGATGATTACATGGTATAGTGGTGTATACATTATACTACATAGGTTTCGTGTACATGTATGTATGGATTAAGCATGGTTTCTGCATGATTTTAAGTTTTGGCCGAAGAGCCAATTGGCGTCAACATGGATGGACGCCCATGAGGTGTCGGCGTCCATATCGATAGATGCCAATCCCAAAGTAGCCGTCCATATAGGTGGACGTTTACTTCTCTAACCTGCATACGCAGCAGACCCGGAATTCCGGGGACAAGCAACCCCAGCCATTGGGGAGCTATCCCAACGGCTGTGAAGCCCTCACATCACCATCAGCGTGATAGGAGAGGCCTCTCTCCTATAAACCAACCACTCCTTGCAAGCCCAAGAGCTCTCTTTGGCTCTTTGCAAAGAGGAGAGAAGAAAACCCTAGCTATGGGAGAACAAGAGAAGACCTGAAGTTGGTGGCCTTTGATCCGTCGACTGGAGGTGCAAACCAAGAAGTTACAATGTCTGGAGGACAGCCCATGCATCCAAGAAGAGATCCCAACCCCGAGGTGCCATCTACATCGACAGGGGAAGAAGATGGAAGGAGTTTCTGAGCACCTTTTGGCAAGGCCGAGAAGGGCTTCATCAACATATTCCAATCTTTGTAGAAATTTTAGAAAGGCAAGTAAACTTAGATCTTGATCCTATACATGTCCCCTTGAGTCTTAGTATTTTTACGGATTTTTCCTCGAGTCCTAGAACCCCACATTCACCAAATCCCTGGAGCTCGGTCTGTGTTTTGCACATACAGGAACTTGGCGTCAATGCCCTTGACGCCAAGATCTCCAATATGCGTCCAGCGTTCTTGCCGTCCAAATCCTTGAACGGCCAGACACTACTGCCAAGTTCTTCAGTGCAGAACAGTAAATTGTTCTGCCTTAAGTAATTAATATCCGGACTTTTGACGCATGAGGATATAGTGTAATTTTATATGTTATGTAAAATAGCTAATGTGATGTGTGTGGAAATTTCTGTGTTTTTCTGTGGATGGCATAAATTATTGGATTTATTGAAATACATGTTGGGGAAAATGGATTACGCATGTTCACCTATGTCTACATGATTCCTAAGGAATTAAATGCCCTAGATTTTTCTATACTATGTGTATATGCGTCAGTTCATACCCTGCAAATTTGAGAATTTGTTCATGTTCATATGATTTACTGTAATTTCTGCAACAAAAATAGGAAGCATGAATAGGTTATTCAAAAATCCACAGTAAATTGTATGTTGTGAAATAAATTCGGGAAAATTTTCTATAACAATAAGTATGATAGATTCAGATCTGTGAAATGTAAAATATGAGATTTATGTTATGTTCCATGACAAATTGCATTATGAATGGCATGCAACTGAATGTTTTAATTTCTGTAAATGCAATATGACTCAGAAAAATCTGGAAATTTGCATGTGTGATCATAAACATTAAATTAGTCTGTGGTTAAATTCTCATGTTATTTGGATAACTGTAGAGTGCTCTATGAAATTTCCATGCGACAACGAGTGTTCAATGCATGCTAATATGAACATGGATGATTATGTATGTTTCAACCTGATTAGTGTGAGGTACTGAATGTTTGATTTTGTTAACAGTAGTACCATGTTAGGGTTAACTGAGACATGTGGAATTTATGGATGTAACAAATAAAATGATTCAACATAATAAGTAAAACGTGTGAATAATGTGTGAAAATGCGATAAAGTGAATGTAATGTGTAATAATTGGTACGAAATGACACTGCTACCCTAGGGGCCTCGAGAGCTGTACATAGAAAAGTCCCTATGGAAAGCTCTATGTGTGAAAAGTTCGTCCTAAAGGCATTAGGGAAATCCCAGAGGTGGATAAGTACCACTGGATAGGGTGGAGAGGGCTTCTCCCGGTCTACGCAGTTACCAAGATTTACCACTGTATTGCCTAGGTGGTGGGTATGTGATTATGAGTTGTGTTATGTGTTATGCGTTGTGAAAAGAGTTATGAGTATGAGATATTGTTAGTGTCCTCTACTGGTAGTTAGGACTATGTGTCATGGCAATTTGTTTAAGAAATGAAATATGAATAAAGTGTGAAATGATATGTGAATGTGGCACATGGTAAGTGCAAATGATATGATATGTGATAAGCAAAACAAGAGTAAATGATATGATAATTATGTGAAATTGTGATCCATGATATGTTAATGTGAAATAATGTTATAACAGCAACCTTAAAGTGTATGAAGTGATAGTGTGCTTGCATGTGAAAACTAGTTTACTAGCATGCCATGTTTATGTTTTCCATATGTTAATATCTCAATCGAAATGCCATGCTTAGTATCATATCATGTAGTTTAACATTCATCATGTAATGGTGTATGTGAGTAAACTTAGACAACCATGATTATTTATGCAACACAAAAAAAATGAACATGTAGACTTATCTAAGGGATAAGATAATATGTGAATAATTATAGATCCATGTAATTGAATGAAACACATACAATAACCAAATAAAGTGTGATTATGAACATGGTAAATGCATGAATAATATTTGGATTCCATGCTAGTTGAAATGCTCAATTAGTATAAAAGTTTCATACTTAAGTGATTATTGATTGCTAAATGGTTTCACCATGTTTTAACCTTCAAGTCATGCTATAAAATGTGAAGCTATGTGCATGTGATTTTATTATGTAAAATAGCAAGTAAATTGTTTAAATAAATACGAAAAGGGCATGTGAAAAGAAAGTAGTCATCGTGCTAGCTTGTTCTTTTTCCTTATACTCAATTTTATGCTCTAGTGGTAGAGATATCTATGGAATAAAATAATGTGTGGACGAACCATGCTATACGTTTAGGTGTATGAAATGTGTACATGCGTATGATGTAATGCTCATGATTTAGAATAGAAATATGATAGACTAAAGCATGCTCATGTGAATATAATATGTATTGCTAGTTAAGAGTAAGGATCATGAGTACCTTCGTGATTTGATGATAGTGTGCATCTCTTTAATGTTAATGCCTTATTGTGAGTGTGACATGTTTAAGTTTAAGTCTTTGGTTTGCTTGCTGAGTCTTTGGACTCACCCTTGCTTCGGCATACAGGTTGACTGGTATCATGCACTAGAAGGAAGCTCAGTGAGGAGCGCCAATTAGAAGACTGTTTTGTGGATCCGCAACTAGTTGTACTTTTCTTTTTCTCAGAGTATGAAAAGAATTATTGTATGGACAATGTGGTTCTTTTATCTTGTATTAATGTGGACATTGTCTTTCTATTTCGCTATTTAGATTGTGGAATGTGTGTTGGTGATGGGTTAAAAGTTGAGTTTTTTATTTTATTCCGCTGTACTCTATTGCTATCCAGGTACATATCAACCTATCGACTAGTGTTGGGTACATGTCCCACTGTGACAACGCCCTTTATACCGATGGAGATTGGTATAATCGTACCGGCATGAAGAGGGTCGTTACAGAGATTGGTATCAGAGCACCAAGGTTGAGACTGTACATGGATAGACCATCACCGTCACAATATTGCAAAGTCTTCATAGGGAATTGTCCATATATGTAAAATTTACTAATAATAGATTGAAGATAGTAAGGAGAATAGTTAGAATATTGTTACCTAGGTTCTAACTGAGTTACTTATTTTGCAGACCATGACTGGACGTGGTAGACGTAGTGCTCAGTCTAGGAGGTATGAGCAGAACCGCAAGTTGAAGAAGTTCGTGAAAGGGCTTAAACCCTCAGTGAAAGCGAAGCTTTGGAGCTTGATTCAAATACCTTGCAAGAAATTCTAGGTGTGGCAACCAAGCAAGAAAGTAGAGTGGAACCTCTCCAAGAGGGGGAGGCAACTCCAAAGGAGGATGTGACCAAGCCATTCCAAAGGCAAGATAATAAGAAGGAGAAACTCGTGGAAAGTCAGCAATCGACTGTGACCTCAATTAGCGAGAAACCCGAGTGCATCCAGTGCGGAAAGCATCATGGCGGGAACGCATGTTGGAGAAAGGAAGGAAGGTGTCTTAAATGCGGCAGTAAGGAGCATCGGCTTAAGGAGTGTCCGAATATGAAGACAAAGTTTGCTCCACGAGGTGCTTCACCGACGGCAATAAAGGAGCAAGGAGTAGCTGGTGATGACCTCGGCGACGTCACCACAGGTACTCGATGCGATCTTCGAGGACGAAGATCTTTTTCAAGAGGGGGAGAGTGTGAGGCCCTGAAATTTTATTCATGTATAATTTGTGTATGTGCACTTGATTGTAGCAAGTATGGTAGGTGTATTTAGTAGTGTGTATTGTAATTCTATATTCCTCATGAATAACATGCATGTATTTTATGATATTTAGGTGAGAATAGGCAATTAGCTAAATTGTGCATATTGTGTATATTAAGCATCCCATGCATATAGTACTTAAGTAATGTTGTGCAAGTTTAATCTAGTTACCGGTGTGCATGTGGTATCTATCTATTTCATGCATAATGTACATAAGTATGCTACACCCGTGTGTGTATACTATATATATTATATGTCAAATCAGGTGTGTGCATGCAAGAACTACTTTGTGGAATAGATTATTCCTAGCTAACTTAATTCATATTACCTCCTAATGATTGCGAGGCTCTCGCAATTCTTGTCATTTTATTTTGCCATGTGTTGAGTCACGCTTATGTAAAACATCATGTACGCATAGGTAGATATCTACGTACATCTTATCTTAGTGTACTTCTGTATGCATGTGTATGCCTAGGTATAAATGTTATTGATTGCATGGTGTAGTAATATACATGTTATACCCTATACATTGTATGTATATACGTAGTGTAAATACAGTTCTTTGTGTGTTGAGTCATGTTGTGTATATATATATATATATATATATACATTGAATGCGTATGTAGATATTCATGTACGTGTTATTATCTTGATGTACCTATGTATGTATGTGTAGGATTAGTAGTAAATATTGGATGATTACATGGTATAGTGGTGTATACATTATACTACATAGGTTTCGTGTACATGTATGTATGGATTAAGCATGGTTTCTGCATGATTTTAAGTTTTGGCCGAAGGGCCAATTGGCGTCAACATGGATGGACGCCCATGAGGTGTTGGCATCCATATCGATGGACGCCAATCCCTAAGTAGCTGTCCATATAGGTGGACGTTTACTTCTCTGACCTGCATGCGCAGCAGACCCGGAATTCCGGGGACAAGCAACCCCAGCCATTGGGGAGCTGTCCCCAACGACTGTGAAGCCCTCACATCACCATCTGCGTGATAGGAGAGGCCTCTCTCCTATAAACCAACCACTCCTTGCAACCCCAAGAGCTCTCTTTGGCTCTTTGCAAAGAAGAGAGAAGAAAACCCTAGCTATGGGAGAACAAGAGAAGACCTGAAGTTGGTGGCCTTTGATCCATCGAATGCAGGTGCAAACCAAGGAGTTACAACGTCTGGAGGACAGCCCATGCATCCAAGAAGAGATCCCAACCCCGAGGTGCCATCTACATCGACAGGGGAAGAAGATCGAAGGAGTTTCTGAGCACCTTTTGGCAAGGCCGAGAAGGGCTTCATCAACATATTCCGATCTTTGTAGAATTTTTAGAAAGGCAAGTAAACTTAGATCTTGATCATATACATGTCCCCTTGAGTCTTAGTATTTTTACGGATTTTTCCTCGAGTCCTGGAACCCCACATTTACCAAATCCCTAGAGCTCGGTCTGTGTTTTGCACAGACAGGAACTTGGCGTTCAATGCCCTTGACGCCAAGATCTCCAATATGCGTCCAGCATTCTTGCCGTCCAAATCCTTGAACGGCCAGACACTGCCGCCAAGTTCTTCAGTGCAGAACAGTAAATTGTTCTGCCTTAAGTAATTAATTTCCGGACTTTTGACGCATGAGGATAGAGTGTAATTTTTATATGTTATGTAAAATAGCTAATGTGATGTGTGTGAAAATTTCTGTGTTTTTCTGTAGATGGCATAAATTATTGGATTTATTGAAATACATGTTGGGGAAAATGGATTACGCATGTTCACCTACTGTCTACATGATTCCTGAGGAATTAAATGCCCTAGATTTTTATATACCATGTGTATATGTGTCAGTCATACCCAGCAAATTGAGAATTTGTTCATGTTCATATGATTTACTGTAATTTCTGCAACGCAAATAGAAAGCATGAATAGGTTATTCAAAAATCCACAGTAAATTGTATGTTGTGAAATAAATTCGGGAAAAATTTCTATAACAATATGTATGATAGATTCAGATCTGCGAAATGTCAAATCTGAGATTTATGTTATGTTCGATGACAAATTGAATTATGAATGGCATGCAACTGAATGTTTTAATTTCTGTAAATGCAATATGACTCATAAAAATCTGGAAATTTGCATGTGTGATCATAAATGTTACATTAGTCTGTGGTTAAATTCTCATGTTATTTGGATAACTATAGAGTTCTCTATGAAATTTTCATGTGAAAACGAGTGTTCAACGCATGCTAATATGAACATGGTTGATTATGTATGTTCAACCTGATTAGTGTGAGGTACTGAATGTTTGATTTTGTTAACAGTAGTACCATGTTAGGGTTAACTGAGACATGTGGAATTTATGGATGTAACATATAAATGATTCAACAGAATAAGTAAAACGTGTGAATAATGTGTGAAAATGCGATAAAGTGAATGTAATGTGTGATAATTGGGCCGAAATGACACTGCTACCCTAGGGGCCTCGAGAGCTGTACATAGAAAGGTCCCTATGGAAAGCTCTATGTGTGAAAAGTTCGTCCTAAAGGCATTAGGGAAATCCCGGAGGTGGACAAGTACCACTGGATAGGGTGGAGAGGACTTCTCCCGGTCTGCGCAGTTACCAAGATTCACCACTGTATTGCCTAGGTGGTGGGTATGTGATTATGAGTTGTGTTATGTGTTATGCGTTGTGAAAAGAGTTATGAGAATGAGATATTGTTATTGTCCTCTACTAGTAGTTAGGACTATGTGTCATGGCAATTTGTTTAAGAAATGAAATATGAATAAAGTGTGAAATGATATGTGAATGTGGCACATGGTAAGTGCAAATGATATGATATGTGATAAGCAAAACAAGAGTAAATGATATGATAATTATGTGAAATTGTGATCCATGATATGTTAATGTGAAATAATGTTATAACAGCAACCTTAAAGTGTATGAAGTGATAGTGTGCTTGCATGTGAAAACTAGTTTACTAGCATGCCATGTTTATGTTTTCCATATGTTAATATCTCAATCGAAATGCCATGCTTAGTATCATATCATGTAGTTTAATATTCGTCATGTAATGGTGTATGTGAGTAAACTTAGACAACCATGATTATTTATGCAACACAAAAAAATGAACATGTAGACTTATCGAAGGGATAAGATAATATATGAATAATTATAGATCCATGTAATTGAATGAAACGCATACAAGAACCAAATAAAGTGTGATTATGAACATGGTAAATGCATGAATAATATTTGGATTCCATGCTAGTTGAAATGCTCAATTAGTATAAAAGTTTCATACTTAAGTGCTTATTGATTGCTAAATGGTTTCACCATGTTTTAACCTTCAAGTCATGCTATAAAATGTGAAGCTATGTGCATGTGATTTTATTATGTAAAACAGCAAGTAAATTGTATAAATAAATACAAAAAGGGCATGTGAAAAGAAAGTAGTCATCGTGTTAGCTTGCTCTTTTTCCTTATGCTCAATTTTATGCTCTAGTGGTAGAGATATCTATGGAATGAAATAATGTGTGGACGAACCATGCTATACGTTTAGGTGTATGAAATGTGTACATGCGTATGATGTAATGCTCATGATTTAGAATAGAAATATGATAGACTAAAGCATGCTCATGTGAATATAATACGTATTGCTAGTTAAGAGTAATGACCATGAGTACCTTTGATTTGATGATAGTGTGCATCTCTTTAATGTTAATGCCTTATTGTGAGTGTGACATGTTTAAGTTTAAGTCTTTGGTTTGCTTGCTGAGTATTTGGACTCACCCTTGCTTCGGCGTACAGGTTGACAGATATCATGCACTAGAAGGAAGCTTAGTGAGGAGCGCCAATTAGAAGATTGTTTTGTGGAGCCGCGACTAGTTGTACTTTTCTTTTTCTCAGAGTATGAAAAGAATTATTGTATGGACAATGTAGTTCTTTATCTTGTATTAATGTGGACATTGTCTTTCTATTTCGCTATTTAGATTGTGGAATGTGTGTTGGTGATGGGTTAAAAGTTGAGTTATTTATTTTATTCCATTGTACTCTATTGCTATCTAGGTACATATCAACCTATCGACTAGTGTTGGGTACATGTCCCACTGTGACGACGCCCTTTATACCGATGGGGATTGGTATAATCGTACCGGCATGAAGAGGGTCGTTACACAAGTCCATTGTGTGTTGACACATCCATTGCTGTCCAGAAAATAGTCAGAAGAGAAGAAGCCAGTTGTGTCGACACAAGTCCATTGTGTGTCGACACACCCTCCACATCCAGAAAGTAGTAAAGATAAATGAAGCCAGTTGTGACGACACAGGTCCATTGTGTGTCGACACATCCATTGCTTTCCAGAAAATAGTCAGAAGAAAAGAGCGAGTTGTGTCGACACAAGTCAATTGTGTGTCAACACATGTTAACTTCTAGAGCCAGTTGTGTCGACACAAGTCAATTGTTTGTCGACACATGTTAAGTTCCAGAGACAGTTGTGTCAACACAAGTCAATTGTGTGTCGACACACATCGACTGAAGCTCAAAAATGAGAATTTTCTGAACGTGTCAGCTAGGGAATCAAGGGATCTGACCTAGATTTTGTGCCCACGCACCCCAAGGCACCTCATGGACACATGGGGCTATAAATACCCATGATCCTCGTAATCCAAAGGCAAGCCAGCCCATACAAGTCCCAGAAAAGGTTTTTGGTGGCAAAAAGGGGTCTCTCTAGGGCCTTGCTCAATCTCCAGAAGTTGTAGACCAGCCTTTCAACATAGAGGACGTGGGAATCAAGGTCAAGCTCTAGAGAAAGAAGTGGTGTGCTCAAGAAGGAGTAGATCTGGAAGAAGTGCAGCAGCAGAAGAAGAAGAAATTGCAATCTAGAAGCTACTAAAGCAGAGCAGTGTCGATCAAGAAGAAGAGAAGAAGAGGTGCAGTAGCAGAATTGAGGAAGAAACATTGTAGATCTGTGATCGTGGTGATCAGATCAATATTTGAAGGGATATGTCTTTCCTCACTCACACCTTTTTCTCAACTCAATTCATGTATATGTGTGTGTGTACTGATTGGGGATCAGTACGTGGAGTTTGTGATCATGTGTGCTTTGTAATCTATGCTAGCTTGTGTATAGATCAAATATATGTGTGTGGTGTGTAGATCAGATCGAGGCTAGAGGATCAGATCTTCAGTGAACTTGATCTAGCGTGTGTGTGTGTCTGAGTCTAAGTGCTCGTGTGTGTGTTGTACTCAGTTCTTTGAGTAGTGTGTGCCTCACTATGTGAGGGGTGGATGTAGGAGTCACTGGATGTGATCTCTGAACCACCTAAAAATCCCTTGTGCACTGTGGTTTGATTTGTGGTTTGCATTGCATTGCTCTAGATGCATGCATAAGGATTTTGCCTACACACTAATTAATTTGTTCACACATATTAATCACATATTTGACGCTTACAATGTTTAATAAAGTGTTTCTCATATTTTAATAACATACATTGCATCAGATCAGAGGGGTTTTAATTGAGTAGATTCTTTATTTCAAAGTAATTTTTAAATTACTTAAGTTTCCGCTGCAAATCTATTCAACCTCCCCTTCTAGATTTGCCACTACCGAAAATCCGATCCTAACAAAACATGCACAGTCATGGAAAACAATTTAATTAGCAATGGATACATGATGAAAATTGGGGGAAATAGATTCATTAGAACCCTAACATCATGCGGTACCTATGATAAATTTTTGAGGCATGAGATCAAGTATAATTATGGTTTAAAAGTAAACATGTTGGTTCGGGCACATGGTAATGACAAGAGTTTGAGCAATTAATACTCTCTCATGGAGCAACAAAAATTGGAGAAATCATGGGGCTTTCGAAGATAGATGTATGGGCTACCTATGGTCGAAGTTATGTGATTTGTGCTTGAGAGATTGCCTACCTTTTCTTGCTGTTAAGAAAACCTAGGGCTTATGATGAAGAAGATGGTGTAATCCTCCTTGCTCCAAGCCTTCTCCTCCTTGATCCTTCATCCTCAGCCCTTCTCTTCGTCCTCCAAAGCTCCAGCAACGTTCTATGGGTTGGTAGGGACGAATTGAGGGGTGTATTGACTAGCTATAAGAGTCCTAACTTCTAAAACTCCACCTTTCCATAAACTCCAAATTTCTATATTTATCTCCATATTTGTCTCCTTTATCTACCTAATAGGATTGGGGAGAGGCTTAATTTCGTGGGTAAGGAGTTTGGGTAAGTCTAGGGCTCTTTGTTAGGATATATGGGTTAATTAATAATTATCTTAACCTTTACTAATTATTACTATTTTTATGCGAATTTAACTTAATTATCTCCCATCCCAAGATGGGCTCTTCTGAATTGGGCCCACTCTATTATGTTTGGACCACTAATTTAACCCATCTTTTATTTTAGGTTAATGGGTTTTGATTTAATTCTTATTATTTCAATTTAATCCCCCTTTATCTAATTTAATTCTATTTACCACATTTATTTAATTATATTTTTATTTTATTTAGGATTTAAAAATCAGAGTTGCTACATCCTCCCCCTCTTAAAAAGAATTTGGTCCTCAAATTCATATGATTGTAAGAGGAAGAATGACTTACTGAATAGTTCCGGGTAATTTCGTCGCATGGTTGCTTCGGGTTCCCACGTGGCTTCTTCAACTTCGTGATTTCTCCAGAGTATCTTGACCACAAATATCGGTCGATTCCGAAGCTGCTGTATCTTCTTGTCCAAAATTCTCACTGGCTTCTCTTCATAGGTCATATCTTTATTTAGAATTATGTCGTCGTAGCTGATTACATGTGATGGATAGTACACATACTTCCTTAGCATTGATACATGAAAGACATTGTGTACGGTGGAAAACTTGGGTGGTAGTGCTAGACGATATGCCACCTCGCCTACTCTTTCTAGTACCTCAAATAGACCTATGAATCTCGGACTTAACTTATCTTTCATCCCAAACCTTTGAAATCCTCTGGTCGGGGATACCTGCAGCACATGGTCTCCAATTTGGAATTATAAATCCCTTCTTCTCTTGTCTGTATAGCTCTTCTGCATGGACTGAGCTATTTTAATCATGTCCCTGATGATCTATATATCTCTGTTGGTGGTATGTACCATGTCTGGTCCCAGCATTGTTGTTCACCTACTTCATTCCAGCAGACTGGCAATCTACAACTTCTACCATACAAGGCTTCAAATGGTGTCATCTTGATGCTGGCCTGGTAACTGTTATTGTAGGCGAATTCTATAAGTGACAATTGTTCATTCCAGTACCCTTCAAAATCTATAGTGCAAGCTCGTAGCATATCCTCCACGATCTAATTTGTTCTTTCCGCTCATCTGTCTGTGGGTGGAATGTTGTGCTAAATTGAGTTTTGTGCCTAAAGCAGTCTGAAGTCCCTTCCAAATCTAGAGGTGAATCTGAGGTCATGATCTGAGACTATGGATACGGGGAATCCATGTAATCTTACAATCTCCTTTACATATAAAGCAGTTAGCACGTCAACACTCCAGGTACTTTTGATTGCAAGAAAATGTGTGAACTTAGTCAATCGGTCCACTATGACCCTAATAGCATCAAGTCCACCATGAGTTCGGGTAAACCCATGATGAAATCCATGCCAATACTCTCCCACTTCCATTCCGGTATGTCCAGGGGTCTAAGTACACTCGCAGGATGTCGATGTTCTGCTTTCACTTGTTGACATGTGAGGCAGTGCGCGGCATGCTCAGCCACCTCACGCTTCATGTTGGGCCACCAAAATGACCTTTTCATGTCTTGGTACATCTGGGTTGTGCCTGGGTGAATTGTATACTTCATCTTATGGGCTTCATCCATTAGCTTCCTTTTTAACTCTTCATTGTCAGGCACACATGTTCTGCCCTGAAATAATAATCTACCATCCTCAGTGATGGAGAAATCGGGTCTGTCAGCTATGGTTTCTTTGACTCATATTAGAAATGCATCATTAGCTTGTTGCTCCTTGATTTCGACAAAATGTCGGGTTGAGCTCTAAGGTTGGCTACAATCACCTGATCACTTCTCTGCTCAATGTTTAGATCCAAACTAGCGAATTGCTTCAAGTAATTACATCTCGCCCATGACTAAACAAGACAAGGACACAACAGGCTTCCTGCTAAGTGCATCAGCTACTGCATTACCTTTGCCTGAGTGGTATTGGATGTTGAAATCAAAGTCCTTCAAGTATTCCAGCCATCTCCTTTGTCGCATATTGAGTTCCTTCTGGGAAAATAGATACTTTAAACTCTTATGATCAGAATAGACAATGAACTATTCTCCATAAGATAATGCCTCCATATCTTAAGTGCAAACACCATAGCAGCTAGTTCTAGGTTATGGATAGGGTAATTGACCTCATGTGGCTTCAACTGTCTTGATGAATAGGCTATCACCTCCTCATTCTGCATTAACACGCAGCCTAGACCGATTCCAGAAGCATCAGTGTAGACTGAGAATCCTTCGCCCTCAACTGGTAACGCGAGGACAGGTGCAGAGGTCAAACATTGCTTCAGTGTCTGAAAGCTTTTCTCGCATTCCTTGCTCCAGACATAGGGGTTCTCTTTTCGGGTAAGGCGAGTAAGAGGTACAGCTATTTTGGAGAAATCTTTGATGACCGCCTGTAGTAGCCAGCCAGTCCAAGAAAGCTTCTAATCTTGGTGACATTGTTGGGTCTCTCCCAGTTTATGATAGCTTTGACTTTGGAAGGATCCACAGCTATACGTTCCTTTGATATGACATGGCCTAGAAATGACACCTCTTCGAGCTAGAATTCACACTTGCTCAATTTGGCGTAGAGTTTGTTATCGTGCAATATCTGCAGAGTGATCCTCAGATGCTCCTCATACTCTTCCTTGGTCTTGGAATATATGAGAATTGTTAGAGTGTGGAGTCAGAACTTTAACAATGTGGGTCAATACAGGGGGTCTGGGTTGTGGATCGACCTGTGCGGTTAGGTCGCGGGGGTCTGGGGGCAGTTCCCTCTGCGGGGGGTCAAGGGGGGCAGTGCCCTCTGCAGGGGGTCAAGGGGGGCAGCGCCCCCCGCGGGGGTCTTCGGGGGAAGCGCCCCCGGAAGCTAAATTCGGCTTACAAAAGTGAATGAGTCGAAGTCTTCAAGGAACTCGACTTCCGTAGTCGACTTCAGCATTCAACTGTAGCAGTCGACTTCAGCATTCAACTTCAGCAGTGGGAGTCAGCAGTCGAATTTGGCATTCGACTTTAGCAGTCGAATTTCTCCAGGCAGTCGACTTCTCAACCCCAGGACAGACGACTTGCGTGAATCTGAGGTAGGGGAAATTTTGTCCTTGTAAATCTCAATTATGGCGCCCTAACCTCCTAGTATATATATAGTAGGGTGGTCTCTCCTTGTATGTGTTTGATGATTGTTCCTGACGTATAGTATTGGAACTGCTGTTGTGGTCGTGGACGTAGGAAGGCTTTGCCTCCGAACCACATAAAAATCTGGTGTTCTTGTGTTCTTCTTCTCCCTTCTTCAATCTCTTCTCCAAACTCTACGTGTGAGTTGTGCGAGAGAGGGCTGCCGATCGGGGGACGATTCCCCAACAGAGAATATCATCAATAAACACTACGACGAATTTGTCAAGGTAGGGCTGATAGATGTTGTTCATCAGTTGCATAAAAGTTGCAGGAGCATTGGTTAGTCCAAAAGGCATGACTTCAAATTCATAATGACCATACCTACTCTTGAAAGTCATCTTGTAAATATCTGCATCCTTAATTCTCATCTGATGATATCCCGATCTAAGGTCAATCTTAGAAAAGTATTTGGCTCTAGATATTGATCAAACAATTCATCAACACGAGGCAAAGGGTATTTGTTCTTGATAGTCAGATGATTTAGCTGCCTGTAGTCGATGCATAGTCTCATGGATCCATCCTTCTTCTTGACAAATAGAACGGGTGCTCCCCAAGGAGAAGTACTTAGTCTAATAAAACCCTTTTCTAGCAATTCCATTAACTACTCCTTCAATTTGGTAGGAGACATTCTATATGGCTGACGTGACACCGGTGCCTCTCCAAGAGTTAGATCGATTGAGAAATTTACATCTCGTTTAGGTGGAATGCCTGGCAGCTCATCGGGGAACACGTCGGGGTACTCTTGCACTATATGTATGTCAGATATCTTGGATGCTTTCTTTTCAACCACTATGGCGGCAAGAAATGACACACAACCCTTTCTTATCATGTTCTGCAACTTAATAGCAGAGAGAGACAAGTGCCCCTTGTTTCTATGTCCTGTAAAGGTCAGCTTAGGGAATTCACTAAATGAATCTTCCCTCTTCTACAGTCTACAATAGCCCATAAGTGGACAGCCAATCGGCTCCCAATATGACATCGTAGCCCTCCATAGGCATACAGATCAAATCAGCTCTAAGATTTAGTTCACCAATCTTCACATCAGGTAATGGAGAATATTTATTTAATTGGGCTTTCTCCCCCAGTGGTGTAGTAACAGGCAATTCAAATTCCATGGATGCAGGTTTAACATTTAATGTATCAGCAAATGCTTGTAATATGAACGAATGTGTAGCGCCAGTATCAAACAAAACAAATGCTGACTGGGAAAAGACTGGTAAAGTACCTTCCACAACTCCACCTTCCTCGGTGGTTTCCACTTTCTGGACAGCTTGCAGTCTGCCCGGCTTCTTCTGGCCAGTAGCGCGCTTTCATTTTCTTAAGCGGGGGGCAATCGGGAATACGATGCTCTCGACTCCCGCAGCGTAGGCATGTGCTTACCTTCCTCCAGCATTCCTCCCCAGTGTGACCCAGCTTGTCACAGTGCTTGCATCTAGGCTTGTTGGGTGCAGTGGGGGCAAAGACCTTGGGCTTCTGCTCTTGGCTTGGCCCGTCGGTAATGCTTAACGGCCTCTTCTTGCCGTTGGTGGGCTTGCTTGTCGATCCTGATGTCTGTTCCTTCTTGACCATTCTACCCTTGATGCGATCGGTGAGATCGGTCGCATCCTTCAGCAGTTGTGCCTTCTTGACCATTTCTGGATAGGTCTGGATATCCAGGGGTGCTAGTTAGGTGATATATGCGGGTCTGAGCCCATTAAGAAAGCGCTTCGCCTTCATTCTCTCGGTGCCTACAAGGTGATTGGCATATCGTGCCAACCGGGAGAACTGAGCTTTATACTCGGCAACCGAGAGGTTCCTCTATTTTAGTGCAGCAAATTCAGAGGCCTTCCTCTCTTGAACTCTTTTAGAAAAGTACTTGGAGTTAAAGTGATCCTTAAACTCGTTCCATGTGAATTGTGCATCTGCCCTGGTTGCTTCAACAGACTCCCACCACGCACGAGCATCCCTTTCTATCTAAAATGTTGTTAGCCGTAACTTGTCTCCATCCGCGCAATGCTGATGCAGAAAATACGTTCTATCTCCTTCAGCCAGTTTTCGGCCTCGTCGGGATTAGTGGTCCCACTGAAATGAGGAGGGTTCAAGTTGCGGAAATTCCTATGTAAATCTCCGGCTCCTCGGTTTCCACCGACTCCAGCAGCCTGAAGTAGTGCTTGAGTGAGCTAATGAATAGTTTGTTGCATATCTCGGAGTTGTGCACGCTCTGCTGCCATTGTTATGGTTTAAGTTCCTTCAAAAGAGAATTTTAATGTAAGATATTGAGGATGCACTAAGTTTGTGCGTGTGTGAGTTTATTTAACTTAATACCCTTGTTCTACCCAAATCTCATATCGTTATGGAATTAGACTCTAAGTCAAGGTAGGTCAAACCTAGATCATCCTATACTTAGGATAACCTAGGCTCTGATACTACAAAATTGTAACGCCCCGACAGAGAATATCAGAGCGATATTATAGTTAATTAAATAGTATCGAGCAATAATAGATATCAAACAATTGCACAATTGGAATAAAATCAAATAAAATCCAACTTCATTAATAATTCTCAACTAACTATTACATCCTCTAATCAAGCCAAAACTAGGGCCCAGAGTACTTTATTCAAAACTCAAACTATTACAAACTGATGAACTGACGACTAACTAAATAACTATAAGCACTAGTTGTCAGAACTGTCACTCCTAAGCATCATCCTCATTCCCTTCCTCAAATAAGTGTGGTAATCCCCATCAGACTCACCTGAAACACATGAAATAATAGCGTAGGATGAGCGATAATCGCCCAGTAGGACTTAATATCTCATAGAACAAGCATGCTTTAGATGATTATGTCGTATAAGGGAGGATAACTAGAGAGCACAGTCATGTAGAGAAAAGTAACGATAACAAGAGAATAATAGCACTTGCACATGAAGAATAGCACAACAAGTATGGTAATGGATTGGCCATGTAACGATATAGCACGTAAAGTTGCACAACAGTGCACTAGTAACGATAGCACTTGTATAGATAGCACTTGTATTGATTGCACTGATTGATTGTCATAGATTAAATCTTGATAGTATAATGGCACTGGATGTATGCCAACATCCTGATCATTTTAACTCCCATGGGAAAATGGCACTTTTCGGGCGCTCCTTCAAGGACCAATCAGGCCCTATTGCACGGCAATAAGTTATGTTCTTTATCATAGACAATCATATGGATGGCCAAATAGAGTACCAAAATAGATGAGAGTAATAGACGAATAGACGAGAGTGTAGAGAGAAAGTGAACAGATGAGAGTATAAAGATAATAGGTGAGAATAGGGACATATTCGTAAAACAATGTTAAACAGTCGAACAGTGCACAGCACTAGGTCAGGTGCGGCAGTCAGGTAGAAGTCACAACCGCCCACTAGCCTGCTATGAATACAGACCAGATGGTCCGGCGTGATACCAAGATAAGAGGAAACACACTAAGGTCATTTGAATTATGTCGATCCCTAAGGGGGTAACAGGTTTTAAGGGTACAACCCAACGCGGCAATGGACGTACGCCAAAGCAAAGGAGACTTACGGAGGCCTTGACAAGAGTCCTGGTCCGGTCAGGAGTATTCCCAACGGAGAGGTGGTTCATGCCAGAAAAAGTTGTAACGAAACGTTGTCCGTCTTGCTTCGAGTGCTCGAAGGCAGAGGGACGCGATACGATGTACAAATCATGTAATAAAATGGAGACAATGTTATTTAAAAATAGGGAATTAAGTGAAACAATTACACTTAATTACTGGATAAATTATTGAGTGATTAAAAAGGTCAAATGGCAAATATTAATGTTTAGTGTGTGCAAGTGTAAAGAACTCATAGAGCATGTATGATCGTGCATATGGCTTTTATTAATGAATTTCATGTAATTAATAGCAAACTTTAATAATCAGATTAATATTGTTCATAACAGGCATGATTAGGGTTAAACATGGGTTAAATAATAACTAGCAGGGGCATATGAGCAATTCAAGGTTTCTGGTGACATTTTGAAATCGTGACGAGGGTCCCCGGTCGCGTTTCATGTCGCGACAGGCGATCCAGCCGCGTTCTGCTGAACCGGTCGGGCAGGTTTGAACCGGGAGAATCATGACGGGTCGGCCCATCGCGTGCAAGACGCGATGGTCCTCCCTGTCGCGGCCCCTTCTAAGATCGCGACGGGTCGTGCCGTCGCGATTTCAGAAGGCGACCCGAGCCCAGAAAGGGGAAAATCACCCTTTTGGGTTGGGTTCCTTCCTTCCATACATGCTACAGGTCTCTTTAAAAATCGATAGTAAATCACACACAAGTCCAAAAATCATGAAACTAATTTTAAACGAAACTATACTAGTAGTGTATCAACAGGCATGAGGAATTAGAAAATATTGGGCATGCTTTAATTAGGTTACATTTTGGTGACCTAAAACATGCGCAGTCATGGAAAATGATTTAATTAGCAACGGATACATGATGAAAATTGGGGGAATAGATTCAATAGAACTCTAACTCATGCAGTATCTATGATAAAATTTTCGAGGCATGAGATCAAGTATAATTATGGTTTGAAAGCAACATGTTGGTTCAGGCACATGGTAATGACAGTAGTTTGAGCATTTTAGTACTCTCTCATGGAGCAACGAAATTGGAGAAATCATGGGGCTTTCGAAGATAGATGTATGGCTACCTATGGCCGAAGTTGTGATTTGTGCTTGAGATATTGCCTACCTTTTCTTGCTGTTAAGAAGACCTAGGTTTTATGATGAAGAAGATGGTGTA
>CM024758.1:58009939-58144123 GCA_014218235.1 Colocasia esculenta | reverse complement strand
AGTTTTTAGTCATTATCCAAATGAATACACAACTCAACAATCTTCCACATATATATAATATGACATCAGATTATGTAAAATGTCATCATCAAACACAAATGTCATCATCAAAACACAATATTTGAAGTTCTGTGCTTAACATGATTGACCAGAATTATGTCATCATCAAAAACATTAAGCAATGATCAAGTCAGTGAGTATGGTTAATAACCATTACTCAATATATTTTAGTCACCAAAATGTAACCTAATTAAGTATGCCCAAAACTCGTTTATTTTCTAATTCCTCATGCCTGTTGATACTCTACTAGTCTAGTTTTGTTTAAAATGGTTTCATGATTTTTGGACTTGTGTGCGATTTACTATTGATTTTTGAAGAGACCTGTAGCATAAGGAAGGAACCCAACCCAAAAAGGATATTTTCCCCTTTCTGGGCTCGGGCCGCCTTCTGAAATCGCGACGGCACGACCCGTTGCGATCTTAGAAGGGGTCACGACAGGAGGACCACCGCGTCTTGAACGTGATGGGCCAACCCGTCGTGATTCTCTATGGTTCAAACCCGCCCGGCCGGTTCAGCATAATGCGGCCAGACCGCCCGTCGCGACATGAAACACGACGGGGACCCCCGTCACGATTTCAAAATGTCGCCAGAAACCCTGATTGCTCATAGCCCCTACTAGTTATACTATTTAACCCATGTTTAACCCTAATCATGCACTGTTATGAACATTATTAATCTGATTATTAACGTTTGTATTAATTACATGAAATTCATTAATTAAAAGCCATATGCATGATCTTACATGCTCTCATGATTTCTTTACACTTGCACACACTAAATTAATATTTGCCATTTGACCTTATTAAATTACTCAATAATCTATCCGTAATTAAGTGTAATTGTTTCACTTAAATCCCTATTATTTTAAATAACACTTGTGTAGCAGCCCTGAATATTTATGCCCAATAAGGCTCCATATCAAGATCCGCCTCCCGCGAACAGACCGAAGTCTCGCAAGGGATAGCTCGTACACGTGGCCGTAAGAATATAAGGACAACCACAAAAGTATAAGACACAAGAAAGTACATGTGCTCATATCTGTATATAACAATTTACAACTGTCCCAATACATTATTACATGTCCAATAAAATTGAGTACAACTACCTGGGGCATAGCCCGAGGGAGCGCAAGCTCACTAACACTACTAACACTACTGCTGTGGTACAAGTCTGCACAATGCCTTTGCAAGCCATATAAACTGTAAGCCCTGAAAAGAACTGTAGGGGAGTGAGCCTCAACAAGTCACAGGCTCAGTAGGACCACCCAAAACAACACACAACAACTGAAGAGACCTCAACCCCAGTAGGTCTCACTAACAACACAATAGCCAAACCATATCATGCTCACAGCAAAGCAAATTAACAACAACTAAACAAAATTACATCAACTAATACAAATTCTGGAAAGGAAGAGGGACAACAGGACTAGCACAGCACCACTAGTCCACCCAACAACTGCAATGCCTAAGTCACAAGCCTCACAGGCAAATCATTACAACAACTGGTCGCCAAAGCTACAAGCTTCACAGGCACCTACCTACGAAGGGTAATAGGACTGGCTTCAGCTAGCCAATCCACCTCACATCAAAATATAATCAGAAGCTTACTCGAAGATGAGTAGAAACATAACACGCGGAAGGTCATTCCACAGACCCCCACAGACACAAGTCCACCTCAACACCTGAAGGGACTGGTACACAAATACCACAACACAAAACTACCCAAAAAGCACAGGTACCTACTACCACGAGGTACCACAGTGGAACCACAACTAGAATCGTGCCACCACCCCCAGGCACACCAAAATGGGTAAAACCTCCACCTGTCACACACTGTGGCGGAACGCCTCGGCCAAGCCCGTTAAACCGATAACGGACTTGATTCGAGTCCGCCTCCCGCGAACGGGCTGAAGTGAAGCCTCGCAGGGATACCAACCACAGTCCGTGTAAACATAAAGGAACACACCACATTTCATATATATTTCACAGTTTTACATAGCCAATTTCTACAAAAATTGAAAAGAGGTACAGAGCCTGGGGCATACCCCGAGGTACAACTAAAGAAAGTAAACAACTACAAAGCAACACTGCTGGAGAACTACACAGCTGGAACTACTACTCGCTGGAGGTACTGACCCTGCCACCGCTATGACGCGGCCCTGAACTGGACGTCGGACGAGAAACATCCTCCTCGCCCTCACCTGTGGGGGTAGGGGTGAGCCTCTCTAGTCACTGGCTCAGTAGGGAACTCCCCCAAAGCAGAACAAACCACAAACCACGGTACGAAACAATAAACACACCAATAATATATAGAACAACTAAGCAGGTAAGTAAGGCTGTAAAGTACTCACCGTCTGCCGACTACGAGAAACACTGTAGTAACTAAACAGCAAACCCAAACAGGTGTACAAGCCAAAGTAGAGACAGCCAACACGAGCCACGTAAACTGGTTCGCGACACCAGAACTGACTCGGACAACTAACACAGGTCTACCTCTCAGTCTCGCAGCCACGGACGAAAGGTCCAGCTGCCGCTCCACGTGAAAAGACAAGCAACTGTGGAGACCAACTAAACCACCAAAACCTGCGGACCACACGGTCACAGGCCCATGCCTGACACCTCTAGAGATCCTGGCCCGGACACTCTAGAGTGAGGCACTGGAAAAGGACTAGTTGGGGTCCAGTACGTCTACTGGTGTCCGTACCCCCAACTACGAGCGCGCTACAAGTGACTAAAAACAACCACAACTGTCACTGTCCCACTGTCGTCTTTCCCTCAGCCGGACGTGCAACTCAACACAAGAGTGAGGTGTCCAGGTCAGACGACACAGACCTCGACGGTACAACACAAGTACCGGGACAAAACCCCGAGCTAACAGCCTGGCTCACAAAGAACCTGGGGCACCCAACTGGAGAGGTAACCACGGTAGGCGTCGTACTACTCGCCACGTACACAAACATGAGCACGTCACAACACAAACCACGTGAAACCCCACGTAAACCACAAGTAACCTTGGCTCACTACACGTGAACCCAACTGACTCGCGTACCCAACACGCAGTCACCGAAGTAAACAACTAACAGCATACCTTGTATGCTAAATACGAGAACCATGCGCACTCAGTGCACCTCGTATGTTATCACGCATGCATTATCGATAAAACACCATAAATAGCCATTTCTGTTCATAACCAGTAGGCGACCACATCGATTGCCGCCTACCTAAGGTTAACGACAAGAGACCTAGCCGTTGATCTCTTGGCTGAAGAGCTGGGCGGCAAGCGATCTTGACGCCTAGTTCTTCGGCCATAAACCCTGCAAAACCCTAATCCGGATCTGCGGGCTTTCCACTTGTTTTTATTATAGAAAACATATAATGCAATTCCTCTAGCATGCAGGAACTCAATGCAACCCTTTATAACATGCTATACACATAAACTACACAAACCACCCATTATTCCCGTATGGTGCAAATTTATCCAAACATGCATTATCATGTTAATTCCGGTGATTATGATGTGTTTTAATGGTTCCACGGAGTTTAACGGGTTCGTCCCCTACCTCAGAACGCGTTAGAATCTCCCGCAATCCCCCGGTTCACGCCGAGCCCTCCGCGAGCTCCCACACGAATTGCACCACGCCGCGACGTTTCCTCGCGCAATTACGCGACGCCACGCGTTCTATGATCGTCCAACTACTCCGGTACCTGCTGGAAGCTTCAAAGACTCGGGGGCAGCAAGCTGGGGCAAGAGGGAATGAGAGTGAGCTGAGAGAACAGCCCTCGGTGGAGCCTTAAACCTGTTGAACTGACAGGTTGGCGTCAACCCCTATGCCGCCAACAAGCACCGCCAGCCTAAACGTCCACAACTACTGCCGCTAAGCTTATGATATACACGTCACTAAGCTGGACGCCAATAGTCAACGGCCACACCCTGGCCGCCAACTTCAACAGAACAGCAGCTGGTTCTGTTTCATTTCAGAACCCACCCTGCTCTTCACCTGCTCAAGCCCACAATCACACCATGCATTCCACAACACCACACTCACACTGGCCTCACAACGGCCGCCACAACCCAATGCACATGATCTGCATGGATCCGAAAAGCACGCGACGTTACATTACTATCATCTAAAAAGAAAATTTCGACCTCGAAATTCATAACACAACATAAAGTCAAACAACTTAAACATACATAGCTTTACAAGTACTATCATCTAAAAAGAAAATACATAAGCTTACTCAAACAGATAGGGATACCCTTTAGCCATTTCCGCGGCCAACTCCCAGGTATCCTCACCACCCAATCTATTTTCCCATCTCACTTTTACCAGCTCAATTTCTTTATTTCTTAGTTTCTTCATCTTTCGATCTGTGATCTGTACCGGATATTCTGGCATAGTCATGTCCGGCCTCAGATCACCGCCTTGATATCTAATTATTTGCGCTGGATCCTCAATACATTTCCTTAACATAGAAACATGGAAAATATCATGCACATCTGCAAAATCTGCTGGCAAATCTAGCCTATAAGCGCTTTCCCCAATTCTTTCTATCACCTGGAAAGGTCCCACATATCTTGGACTCAGCTTCCCAGATTTACCGAACCTCATAATTCCCTTACTTGGAGAAACTCTCAGGAAAACAAAATCTCCCACCTCAAACTGAAGTGGTCTTCTCCGGACATCTGCATAACTTTTCTGCCTACTTTGGGCTGCTTGCAATTTCTCTTTAATAAGCTTTACTACTTCAGTGGTCTGCTGAATCAATTCAGGACCCACTAACTGCCTTTCTCCCACTTCATGCCAGTTCAATGGGGTTCTACAAGGCCTTCCATATAAGCTTCATAGGTGCCATCCCAAGACTGGTATGATAACTATTATTGTAGGCAAATTCAACCATACCCAAATGATGCTCCCAGCTGCCTCCCAAACCAAACAACAAGCTCGCAACATATCTTCAATTGTCTGAATAGTTCTTTCTGTTTGACCATCTGTCTGGGATGATAAGCGGAGCTATACCTCAACTCAGTACCAATCACCTTTGCAAACTTCTCCAAAAACCAGAAGTAAATCTTGGATCTCTATCAGATACAATTGTTTTCGGAATACCATGCAGTGGAACAATCTTTTCAATATAAACATTTGCCAATCTGTCCACTGTCCAAGACATACTCACTGCTACTAATCTGCAAACCTTAGTCAATCTGTCAACAAATACCCATATTCCATTATGCCCTGAACTCGTCCTTGGTAAACCTGCTACAAAATCCATAGCAATATCATCCCACTTCCATTGTGGAATGGGCAACGGTTGTAACAAACCTCCAGGCTTCTGATGCTCTGCTTTAATTTGCTGACAGATAGCACATCTTGAAACAAATTCTGCTATTTCTTTCTTCATAAGAGGCCACCAGAAATGCTTTCTTAAATCATGGTACATTTTTGTACTACCCGGATGAATAGTGTATCTTGATTTATGAGCCTCTTCTAACACTCGCTGCTTCACTTCTCTTTCTGCAGGAACAAATAATCTGCCTCTGAGTCTAACTACACAATTATCATCAATAGAAACTCCTTCCATTTTCACAATTTCAGCCAACTAGCTCTGCTCTCGGGCTTCAACAATCTGCCAATATAGAAGGTTCTACTGCACTAGCAGCTAACACTGCTCGTCGCTGACTACTGGGCACATACAAGGAGTTCTCCACTACCTCTTCATATAATTTTCATTCCTTAATCATCATCAATTCATATATGCCTTTCTGCTCAAGGCATCAGCTACAACATTGGCCTTACCCGGATGGTAAGCCAAACTGAAATCATAATCTTTCAGATACTCTACCCATGGCGCTGCGAAGGTTTAAATCTTTCTGCGAGAAAATATATTAAGCTTTTATGATCTGTAAAATTTCAAATCTTTCACCATACAGATAATGCCTCCACATTTTTAAGGCAAATACAACTGCTGCCAACTCTAATCATGAGTGGGGTAATTTTCTCTGCTGGCTTCAATTGCCTGGATGCATAGGCTATCACTTTACCATGCTGCATAACACTGCGCCAAGACCTCTCCTTGAAGCATCAGTATACATACAAAACCACCACTCCCAGCCGGTAATGTCAATATAGGTGCTGAAGTAAGTCTCTTCTTTAATTCCATGAAACTTTTCTGACATTCACCGGACCACACAAAAGGCACCCCTTTTCTGGTCAACTTAGTCATAGGTGCTGCAATTTTAGAAAAATCTTGAATGAAGCGCCTATAATAACCTGCTAACCCCAGAAAACTTCTAATCTCAGTTATTGTCTTAGGCACTTGCCATCTCATTACTGCTTCCACTTTACTCGGGTCCACAGCTACTCCTTTAGCAGAAATAACATGACCCAGAAATTGAATTTCTTTCAGCCAAAATTCACACTTACTGAATTTGGCAAACAACTGATTATCCCTTAACAATTGCAGGGTAAACCTCAAATGAGCTGCATGCTCCTCTTCAGATGCTGAGTAAATCAGAATATCATCAATAAAGACCACAATAATTGATCTAAATATGGATGAAAAATTCTATTCATCAGATCCATAAAGCCTGCAGGAGCATTAGTTAACCCAAAAGGCATAACCACAAACTCAAAGTGACCATATCTAGTTCTGAATGCTGTCTTGTCTATATCTCTCTTTGATTCTCAGCTGATGGTACCCAGACCTCAAATCAATCTTAGAAAACACCTTTGCTGATTGCAACTGATCAAATAAATCATCTATTCTCGGCAACGGGTACTTATTCTTGATGGTCACATCATTCAGCTTTCTATAATCAATACACATCCGAAACTCCCATCTTTCTTTTTCACAAATAAAACCGGCGCTCCCCACGGGGAATGACTCGGTCTAATAAATCCTTTTTGCAATAACTCTTCTAATTGCTTTTTCAATTCTTTAAGTTCTGCTGGTGCCATCCGATATGGAGCTTTAGAAATCGGCATGGTACCTGGCAGCAACTCAATAGTAAAGTCCACCTCTCTGCGTGGAGCTAACCAGGCAAATCCTCAGGAAAGACATCAGCAAATTCCCTAACCACGGGAACTGCTTCAATTGCTGACTAGCCTCTACCAACTCACCGAGGCTAAATAGCCACACACCCAGCATTTATCAATTTCCTAGCTTTTATTGCAGAAATCAGAACTTAGTGGTGTAGAAAGGCATACCTTGATACTCAAATACCGCACCATTAGGATGACAAAATCTGATCTTTTTCTTTCTGCAATCTAGCATTGCTCCATACATCTCAAGCCAGTCCATACCCAAAATATATCATAATCAGTTAACCGCAGGGCATACAACCGACCCGGCATCTGTTTCCTTCAATCACAACAGGAGCTTCATCTATGTAGCTCGAAGTGAGCAAAAACTCACCTGAAGGAACTTCCACTACAATTCACAAGATTTCTCTTCTAATGGATGAGCATGCAATCCAAAAATTCTTCGAAATAAAAGAATGAGAGGCACCCGAATCAAATAAAACTCTTGCTGAAATTCATAAAGAGGTAAAATACCTTCTATCATATTTGATGCCTCTCCGCCTGGGCTCGGGTGATAGCCATAACCCGGCCTCTTCCTCGCTGCGGGTGCTCCTCTGCCACGACCTGCCTGTGGCTGCTGAAACTGCTGAGGCTGCTGCTGCTGTTGCACACCTCTGCCATACCATATTCTCTCGCATAGGGACAATTGCGGATCAAATGTCCCCGCTGATTACAATTATAACATCTATATCCCTGTGGAGTAATAGGCTGCCTAGCTGTACTCTGCTGCGACTCCTCCACCTCAGGCCTACCTCGCCCTGCTGAACTGCGACGACCTCCCCATCCTCTTCCTTTCCTTTAAATGCCTGCTTTAATTTCTGACCCCACTTACCAAGCCTGATGTAGAAGGTCCCGCTGGTGCTTTACCTTTACTCGCACCCGCTGATTGCTGCGGTAACCGAAAACTACCTGAACCTGACTCGCCTGCCTGACGAGTCCGAATAGATCTCTCAGAGTAGCTGCTCTCTGAGCTGCCTCTTCCATGTCTTGCACATCAGAGGTACTATTGCATCCTGCAATTCCACTCTCAGGCCTCTAATAAAGTACTCAACCATCATATTTTGTCAGAAACACATAAGGTGCATAACGGCTGAGTGCCATAAATCTCATCTGGTACTCTAAAACCGAAGAGTTACCTTGCTGAAGAGTCCGGAATTGCTCCCTTTTTACCTGCTGCACTTGAATCGGAAAAATGTGTCATTAAACCATCAAGAAATTCCGACCAAGTGATGGCCTCTTCTCTCCTACCTGCGAAAGTGGTCTGCATCTTCAATCGCCACCACTCTAAAGCAAAACCCCTCAACTGATAAGCAGCCAATACAACTCTGTCCGCTGCAGGACACCGCATAGTCGCAAAAACCCTCTCGATTTCATGAACCCAATGCTCAGCTGTATCTGGATTCGGTCCTCCTGAATAAGTAGGGGGCTGCAATCTCAAAAATTTCTCCACTTGCATCACCGGTTCTTCTACTAACACTGGTGGTGGTAATGGCACAGGTGCTGCAAAAGGTACCTCCACCCTCGGCGGAACTGGAGCTACAGGTACTGCCTCTCCATCCCCAGGTGGCACTGCAACTGGTGGTACCGGCGCCATCCTTGCCCGAATGTCCGTGAGGCTTTCCCAGATTCTTCTATCATACGCTGGGTGCTTTCCTCCGGATCATCTCCTCCACCACCCCAATCTCTTCTATCAGCCATACCAGAAATTTCTACATACACAAAATACCAACAAATCAAAATCAACAAATTATCGAAAACCAGGGTCCCTACCAGCAGTGTACAATGACCAAAATAAGGCTATGTATCTTCTAATTCCCTTATATTAACACGGACCTTGCTCTGATACCAACTGTGGCGGAACGCCTCGGCCAAGCCCGTTAAACCGATAACGTACTTGATCCGAGTCCGCCTCCCGCGAACGGGCCGAAGCCTCGCAAGGGATACCAAACCACAGTCCGTGTAAACATAAAGGAACACACCACATTTCATATATATTTCACAGTTTTACATAGCCAAATTTCCACAAAAAATGAAAAGAGGTACAAGAGCCTGGGGCATACCCCGAGGTACAACTAAGAAAGTACAACTACAAAGCTACACTGCTGAGAACTACACAGCTGGAACTACTCCGCTGGAGGTACTGACCCTGCACCGCTACGACGCGGCCCTGAACTGGACGTCGGACGAGAAATGTCCTCCTCGCGCCTCACCTGTGGGGGTAGGGGTGAGCCTCTCTAGTCACTGGCTCAGTAGGGAACTCCCCCAAAGCCGAACAACCACAAACCACAGGTACGAAACAATAAACAGCACCAATAATATATAGAACAACTAAGCAGTAAGTAAAGCTGTAAAGTACTCACCGTCTGCCGACTACGAGAAACAACTGTAGTAACTAAACGGCAACCCAAACAGGTGTACAAGCCAAAGTAGAGACAGCCCACGAGCCACGTAAACTGGTTCGCGACACCAGAAACTGACTCGGACAAACTAACACAGGTCTACTCTCAGTCTCGCAGCCACGGACGAAAGGTCCAGCTGCCGCTCCACGTGAAAAGACAAGCAACTGTGGAGACCAACTAAACCACCACAACCTGCGGACCACACGGTCACAGGCCCATGCCTGACACCTCTAGAGATCCTGGCCCAACTCTCTAGAGTGAGGCACTGGAAAAGGACTAGTTGGGGTCCAGTACGTCTACTGGTGTCCGTACCCCCAACTACGAGCGCGCTACAAGTGACTAAAAACAACCACAACTGTCACTGTCCCACTGTCGTCTTTCCCTCAGCCGGACGTGCAACTCAACACAAGAGTGAGGGTGTCCAGGTCAACGACACAGACCTCGACGGTACAACACACAGTACCGGGACAAAGCCCCGAGCTAACAGCCTGGCTCACAAAGAACCTGGGGCACCCAACTGGAGAGGTAACCACGGTAGGCGTCGTACTACTCGCCACGTACACAAAACCACGTGCACGTCAACACAAACCACATGAAACCCACGTAAACCACAAGTAACCTTGGTCCACTACACGTGAACCCAACTGACTCGCGTACCCAACGCGCAGTCACCGAAGTAAACAACTACAGCATACCTTGTATGCTAAATACGAGAACCATGTGCACTCAGTGCACCTCGTATGTTATCACACATGCATTATCGATAAAACACCATAAATAGCCATTTCTGTTCATAACCAGTAGCGCGCCACATCGATTGCCGCCTACCTAAGGTAACGGCAAGAGACCTAGCCGTTGATCTCTTGGCTGAAGAGCTGGGCGGCAAGCGATCTTGACGCCTAGTTCTTCGGCCATAAACCCTGCAGAAACCCTAATCCGGCCTCTGCGGGCTTTCCACTTGTTTTTATTATAGAAAAACATATAATGCAATTCCTCTAGCATGCAGGAACTCAATGCAACCCTTTATAACATGCTATACACATTAACTACACAAACCACCCATTATTCCCGTATGGTGCAACTTATCCAAACATGCATTATCATGTTAATTCCGGTGATTATGATGTGTTTTAATGGTTCCACGGAGTTTAACGGGTTCGTCCCCTACCTCAGAACGCGTTAGAATCTCCCGCAATCCCCCGGTTCACGCCGAGCCCTCCGCGAGCTCCCACACGAATTGCACCACGCCGCGACGTTTCCTCGCGCAATTAAGCGACGCCACGCGTTCTATGATCGTTCCAACTACTCCTCGGTACCTGCTTGAAGCTTCAAAACTCGGGGGCAGCAAGCTGGGGTAAGAGGAATGAGAGTGAGCTGAGAGAATAGCCCTCGGGTGAGCCTATAACCTGCTGAACTGACAGTTTGCGTCAACCCCTATGCCGCCAACAAGCACCGCCAGCCTAAACGTCCACAACTACTGCCGCTAAGCTCATGATATAAACGTCCACTAGCTGGACGCCAATAGTTCAACGGCCACACCCTGGCCGCCAACTCCAACAGAACAGCAGCTGTTCTGTTTCATTTCAAACCCACCCTGCTCTTCACCTGCTCAGCCACACATCACACCATGCATTCCACACACCCAACTCACACTGGCCTCACAACGGCCGCCACAACCACAATGCACATGATCCATGGATCCGAAAAGCACGCGACGTTACACACCCACAGCCACCACCAGTGGCAGCATGAGTCGGAAAGAACGATCCACCCACGGGAACGGACTACGGTTCATGACGCCGTATCCAACTGACAACACACACAAGAACACCTCTCGGTCTTGCAATCACGGACGAAAGGTCCCAAGATCGCTCCAATGCACAAGCCAAAGAACAGTGGAGACCCCAACACCACACCTGCAGCCCACAGCTGCATGCCCATGCCTGGAACCTTTAGGGACTCTGCCTGAGCTCCCTAAAGTGAGACACTGAAACACAGGGCTAGCTGGGGCCCAGTACGTCTACTGGTGTACGTACCCCCAACCACGAGCCCGCTACAAGCGACCGCACACCCACAACACAAGTCCCTCCCTGCTGTCATCTTTCCCTCAACCGACGTACAACTTAAACACAGGAGTGAGGGTGTCCAATATAGACGACATAGACCTTGACGGTACACACAATACCGGAACAAACCCCGAGCACACTAACATGCCTAGCTCACACAAAACCTGGGGTACCCAACTAGAGAGGTATTCCAGAATAGGTGACAGACCACCACACTCGGCTAGAACACAAACCACGTCAGTCACTTAATACACGGTGAAACTCCAAGCTAACCGACACTAACGCATACTTAAATCACAATGACATACAACAATCTTACCTATCATTGGTCATCTCATGACCTCTATTGCTATATCAATACAATGTATAATCACTTAATAACCATACGTATACTTTACTAACTAAACCATCTTAATAATAATACAAAAGACATTATAGGACCAAAGCTAGGTTCACACTAGAACCTCACTGCCTTACCACCACAAACTAACCATAACAATTATATTATAATAAACACAACGTCGAAACACTTGCCATGCACACACAAACCACATGCACGACACTCAAACCTCATAAACACTATGCAAACGACATGCTCCACGAGCGCTACAAGTGCATTGGCACCACATATCCATGCCATGCACAACACTTTAACGATAATCAGATAATTGTACCAGTAAAACAAACACAATCAATTCTCTCGGCTGTGATCGTGACATAGGCAACCGTCTCCTTCTGATCGCGACACCCCGACATGTTGCGATCCAAGCCTAAGGCAACGGGTCGGCTTGTCGCGTTCAGAACGCGACAGAGGGCTCCGTCGCCTTCATAGGCCGGAACCCTAATCCGGGTTCCCATCTCCGGATCACCCCCACAAACCACATTTAATTCCCATTTTTCATGCTTTACTCAATTCCTAGCATGATATCTACTGTTCTTTAAGCGATTAACAAACCAAACATGCGTCACATGTGATTCACAACATGAAAATAGGTAGAATCACCCTACCTTCGTGAAGAACATGAAGACCGATCACAACCGGCGTTTCCCTGCTCCGTGCGACGTCCTCGCGGCGAGAGCACGCCAAAAACTCCTCCAGAACTGTGAATCACCCGAAAACCTACGCAAAAACTCCTCCTTGCCGAGCAGAGCTTCCTGAGCTCTGTTTCATTCGACCTATCTTAAAACGCATCACAATTGGGAACGTGACGCACTCTACTGTCGCGACAAGAACGTGACGTAGGAGGCCGTTGCCTTCCTACTGCCAACGTCAGTAAGCGCCCAGTGCGCGACACGCGGAGGACATGTAGAAGAAGACCCTCAAGCGTCGGCAACCTGAATGTGACACTCAGGACCATCGCGTTAAGATGCGACGCCAGGCTCTGTTGCGTTCACAGACAGAGAACCTGTGAGCCACTTTGGGCCCAACCTGCCGGCCCACAAAGCCTCACAACCTGTGAAAACACCCGAAACACAAACTAATCGGCCACACACTGGCCACCAAACCCAAAGAACATCTAAGAAACGGATCTGCATAGATCCGAGAAAAAAATGCGCGATGTTACATTACTATCACCTAAAAAGGAATGTCGTCCTCGACATTCAAAACAAACCACATTAAATCAGACTATCACCTAAAAAAGAAACAAAGCTATATACAGAACAAGTAGGATACACTTTCTCTGCATCTGCCTTTCAAATCATCTGTACTAACTAAATTTGCTCATTTCTGTGCCTATTTCATTCAGTTACCAATCTGACCCACTTTACCTTTCAATCGTAAGCGATACTATTTTTCTGTTGGCACTTTATCTCCTTGGACTCAACCTACTTCCACATTTTTCCTATCTGTGTTTGCAATATTTTTTTCTGGCCGCTTCACTTGCTCAAAACATTTCACTTTACTCTGCTACTTTGGGTGCTCTGCCATGCTAAACTCTGCTTGAATTCTCGAATTCCTCGGTGCCGTTCCATTATCTACTGTTACTGCCACCCGCTACTCTGCTTTATCTGTATTCATCTTCTCAACTGTTTACTTCTTGAAACAATTCATATTACTATTGTTAAATTTCTTGCCTCTTTTTGCCCTTCTGCACAAGCTGCCTTAACTTATATCTAACTAAGAACCTCTGCCTCTCTGCTCAACTGTGCACAAACCTTTAAGCTTTCTTTTAAATTTTCGGTAACTTACGAACATTACTTCTCATGCTTCCACTGCACCACTCTAATTACACCAAATATTTGGCAAATTATTCCATAAACTCTGCTCTCTTTATTGCTTTCAATTATTTTCCATTTGCACTATTACTTTGACTCCAGCTGGACTCAATTCTAACTTTACTTACTTCTCAAATCATCTTATTTATTCACTTAACACTGAAAAAGAATACTGATATTTCTGATATGCTTTTCTTAACATTTCTATTCTAGTTGTACCACTTACTTAAATTTTGAATCCTGTCATATTACTATTAGGATATCTTGCTTTAAGTCATATTCTCTAGCTGACATACAGTTCTCTTATCACATAAATACACCGCTCAACTAACTCTGCTCATATCATGTCTTCAATTATATCTGTGCCACACTGAATTCTAAATTTATCACATTACTACTGACATTCTTTATCCTTTATATACTTTCCTTACTTCAATTGAAATTTCTGAGTGACTTAGTAAATGAAATTCATTTTTTTTTTTCAAGATATCCATTCTCATTACTGTGACACTGTACTTTCTTATCAGGAAACAAAACTTGCTCAATTAACTCTATACTGCACATACTCTAATATTTGCCTTCACCTTTACCGAAGTCTTTTCAATTATATGATGTCTTATTCAAAATTCTTACTACTAAACTGATCTACTTTAATCTAATCTGCTCGCTATTCTTTAACTGATCTACTGTGACTTTTACTTCAAACTTTGGAAATATTCTTATAATTAAAACTCTTCTTTTCCTCTGAATCACTTGTTGTACATTTTCACATAAACTCTTACTGCACATCTCTTAAACCATCTATTGTTATTCTATAACCTAGCACATTCTTTCTTCATCTAATTATTAATACTAAACTTTAACTTTACTTCCAACAACATAATACTATTTCTGCAAAATATTCTTTTATTTATCCAGCTAGCTGACTAATGCAACTGTACCATTTACACTGCAATCCTTCTGGATATACAATCATCTTTCTTTAAAATACTACCATAGCAAAAAAAAAAAAAACTGAAATAATTCCCTTAAAAACACAATAACTTATTCTGCCTGATTCCTTTATTCCACATTACCACTTTACGGTCAAATACAAATAATTTCACTGTTATAGCATATTGACAAATAACCATTCCTTTCAGTTCGATATTCTTTAACTACTTCTTAACTGATTCATCTCTTCTATTTTGATTTACATAATTCTAACTTATTCCAATTATTCATATCTTCAATTTCAGTTTTTTCTGACACAAACTTTACCTCTCTATTTCTACAAACTGCACACAACTGCTAAGTATCACTAATCTTGTCTTCAATACTGTGTTGTTTGTAAATCATTCTGTGGAATCTTCACAATGTGCCACTTGCTAGATGAATATCTTTCTTGTGAAATCCTCAGAAAAAATTTAACTGTACACTGATTCTTCTTTACTTTCTCTTTACTCAAATGATCACCTCAACACATTCTTACATGAATCTTTTATATCAAATTCTCATTATCATCATTACTCGCGACAACATTGTTCTTAAACTCTTTACTACAACCATCTCTAATCACAAAGCATTCTTAATCTGACTTTCACAATTTACTGCTCCTCGATTTACCAATACCTTATCTAGAGCTAATCTGTCTCACTTAATTATTCCAAATCTTTCCATATCACCAATCACATTATTATCCTAGTTGCTCCTTAACATTTATTAACACAGATTTCAAACACAATAATTACCTCTGCTAAGGTTCTCAACCACAACTCACACACTTAATAATCCTTATCACACTGTTCTATTCCTCATTATAACACTGTTTCCTCTGCTATTCCATCACATCATTATCTTATACCTGTCTCTGCCAACTCTGTACTCCACTAAAAGACTTCACTGAATTCCATAACTGAATTCACTAATCCCTTCAATTTCTATAACTGAAAACCTTTTAAGCAACCACATTTTAACTGCAACTGACACACTGGTATAACCACTCAACTTTTACCACTAACCTCACCATTTCTCTGCATTACTAACACTGCTAGGTGTGCAAACAATCATACCCATTCACAAACTGGGTTTCCTCTAACCACATCTTCTCTCAGCCATTACCAATAACTGCCAAACTTATAAAAACAAACACACAATACACATGACAAAACTCACGTGAAAAACCACTTTAAACACATAAAACCGCAGATTTACTACCAGCAGTGGACATTAAACCATGTCTTGAGACATTGTAACCTCAATGTCTTTTCATATTCTAACTGGACCATGCTCTGATACCAACTGTAGCAACTCTGGATATTTATGCCCAATAAGGCTCCATATCCAGATCCGCCTCCCGCGAACGGACCGAAGTCTCACAAGGGAGAGCTCGTACACGTGTCAAGTAAGAATATAAAAGACAACCACAACAGTATAAGACACAAGAAAGTACATGTACTCATATTTGTATATAACAATTTACAACTGTCCCAATACATTATTACATGTCCAATAAAAAGAGTACAACTACCTAGGGCATACCCGAGGGGAGCGCAAGCTCACATAACACTACTAATGCTACTACTGGTGGTACAAGTCTGCCACAACACCTTTTCAAGCCATATAAACGGTAACCCTGAAAAGAACTATAGGGGAGTGAGCCTCAACAAGTCACAGGCTCAGTAGGGACCACCCAAAAGAACACACAACACTGAAGAGACCTCAACCCCAGAGGGTCTCACTGGCAACACTAATAGACAAACCATATCATGCTCACAACAAAGCATAATTAACAACAAATAAACATAATTACATCAACTAATACAAATTCCAGAAAGGAAGAGGGACAACAGGACTAGCACATCACACTAGTCCACCCAACAATTGCAATGCCTAAGCCACAAGCCTCACAGGCAATTACAACAACTGGTCGCCGAAGCTACAAGCTTCACAGGAAACCTATCCACGAAGGGTAATAGGACTGGCTTCAGCTAGCTAATCCACCTCACATCAAAACATGATCAGAAGCTTACTCGAAGACGAGTAGAAACACAACACGTGGAAGGTCATCCACAGACCCCCATAGAACACAAGTCCACCTCAACACCTGAAGGGACTGGTACACGAAGTACCACAACACAAAAACTACCCACAAAGGACATAGATACCTACTAACCACGAGGTACCATAGTGGAACCACAACCAGAATCCTGCCACCACTAGGGCACACCACAACGGGTAAAACCTCAACCAACCTGTCACACACACAAGCCACCACCAGTGGCAAAGCACGAGTCGGAAAAATGACGCCACCACACGGGAATTACTACTGTTCATGACGCTAGTATCCAACCCTGACAACATAACACAAGAATACCTCTCGGTCTCGCAGTCACGGACGAAGGTCCAACTGCCGCTCCACATGCACAAGCCAAAGAAAAGTGGAGACCAACCAACACCACACCTGCAGACCACATAGCTGCAGGCCCATGCCTGGCACCTTTAGGACTCTGGCCCGAGCTCCTAAAATGAGACACTGGAAACATAGGACTAGCTGAGGCCCAATACATCTACTGGTGTCCGTACCCCCACCCACAATTGCGCTACAAGCGACTGCACACCCACAAACACAAGTCACTGCCCTCTGTCGTCTTTCCCTCAGCCAGACGTGCAACTCAAACACAGGAGTGAGGGTGCCCAGGACAGATGACATAAACCTCGAAGGTACACACGTACTAGGACAAACCCTGAGCACTAACATGCCTGGCTCACACAAAACCTGGGGTACCCGACTAGAGAGGTTTCCGGAATAGGCGCTGGACCACCACACTCGGCTAGCACACAAACCACATCAGTCACTTAATACACGGTGAAACTATATCACGATACATTAAATATAATTGGCTCGTCACCGGTCACCATGTGACCTCCAAGCTAACCGACACTAACGCATACTTAATCACAATGACATACAACAATCTTACTTGTCATTGGTCATCTCATGACCTCTATTGCCATATCAATACAATATATAATTACTTAATAATAATACCTATACTTTACTAATTAAACCATCTTAATAATAATACAAAAGACAAAAGGACCGAAGCTAGGTTCACACTGGAAACTCACTGCCTACCACCATAAACTAACCACAACAGTTATATTATAATAAACACAACGTCAAAACACTTGCCATGCCACACACAAACCACAAGCACGGCTCTCAAACCACGTAAACACCTTGCAAACGACATGCTCCACGAGCGCTACAAGTGCATTGGCACCACATATTCATGCCATGCACAACACTTTAACGATAATCGAATAATTGTACCAGTAAAACAGACACAAAAATTCTCTCGGCTGTGATCGCGACATAGGCAACTGTCGCCTTCTAATCACGACACTCCGACATGTCGCTATCCAAAAGCCAACGCGACGGGTCGGCCTGTCACGTTCAGAACGCGACAGAGGGCTTCGTCGCCTTCACAGGCCGGAACCCTAATCTGGGTTCTCATCTCCGGATCACCCCCACAAAACATACTAACCACGTTTAATTCCATTTTTCATGCTTTACTCAATGCCCTAGCATGATATCTACTGTTCTTTAAGCAATTAACAAACCAAACATGTGTCACATGTGATTCACAACATGAAAATGGGCAAAATCACCCTACCTTCATGAAGACATGAAGACCGATCACAACCCGGCGTTTCCCGCCCCCCCCCCCCGTCGGACGTCCTCGCGGCGAGAGCACGCCAAAAACACCTCCAGAACCCCGAATCACCCGAAAACCTGTGCAAAAACTCCTCCCCTGGCCGAGCAGAGCTTCCTGAGCTCTGTTCGGTCGACCTATCTTAAAAACGCATCACAGTTGGTAACGCGACGCACTCTACTGTCGCGACAAGAACGCGACGTAGGAGGCCGCCACCTTCCTACTGCCGACGTCAGCAAGCTGCCAGTGTGCGACACGTGGCGGACATGCAGAAGAAGACCCTCAACGTTCGAAAACCTGAAAGCGACACTCAGGACCATCGCATTAAGAACGCGATGCCAAGCTCTGTCACGTTCACAGATAGAGAACCTGTGAGCACTTTGGGCCCAACTTGTCGACCCACAAAGCCTCATAACCTGTGAAAACACCCGAAACACAAACTAATGGGCCACATACTGGCCACCAAACCCACTAAGCAAGGATCTGCGTAGATCCGAAAGAAAATGCGCGACGTTACAACTTGTCTCCATTTTATTCGCGTGATTTGTACATCGTTATCACGTCCCTCTGACTTCGAGCAGTCGAGGAAAGACGGACAACATTTCGTTACACACTTTTTCTTGGTATTGACCACCTCTCAGTTGGGAATACTCCTAACCAGATCAGGGACTCCTTGTCAAGGCCTCCGTAAGTCTCCTTGGCTTTGCCATACGTCAATTGTCGACGAGCGGGTTGTACCCTTAAAACCCGTTATCCCCTTAGGGATCAACATGATCCAAACGGCCTTAGTGTGTTTCCTTCTTATCTTGGTATCACGCCAGACCATCTGATCAGTGTTCATAGCATGGCTAGTGGGCGGTTGTGACTTCTACCTGACTGCCGGCACCCGACCTAGTGCTGTGCAACTATTACTATCAACTGTTTAGCAATGTTTTACGAATATGTCCCTATTCTCACCTATTATCTTTATACTCTCATCTGTTCACTTTCTCTCTACACTCGTCTATTCATCTATTACTCTCATCTATTCTTGGTACTCTATTTGGCCATCCATATGATTGTCTATGATAAAGAACATAATTATGCCGTGCAATAGGGCCCGATCTGGTCTTGGGAGGAGCGCTCGAAAAGTGCCATTTGCCCATGGGAGTTAAAATGATCAGGATGTTGGCATACATCCAGTGCCATTATACTATCAAGATTTAATCTATGACAATCAATCAGTGCAATCAATACAAGTGCTATCTATACAAGTGCTATCGTTACTAGTGCACCATTGTGCTACTTTATGTGCTATATCGTTACATGGCCAATCCGTTACCATATTTGTTGTGCTATTCTCCATGTGCAAGTGCTATTATTCTCTTGTTATCGTTACTTTGCTCTACATGACTGTGCTCTCTAATTATCCTACCTTATAAGGCATTAATCATCTAAAGCATGCTTATTCTATGAGATATTAAGTCCTATTGGGCCATTATTGCTCATCCTGCACTATTATTTCATGTGTTTCAGGTGAGTCTGATGGGGATTACCACACTCACGAGGAAGGGAATGAGGATGATGCTTAGGAGTGACCAGTTCCGACAACCAGTGCTTATTAGTTATTTAGTTAGTCGTCAGTTCATCAGTTTGTAATAGTTTGAGTTTGAATACAATACTCTGGGCCCTAGTTTTGGCTCTGATTAGAGGATGTAATAGTTAGTTGATGAATTATTAATGAAGTTGGATTTCATTTGGTTTTATTCTAATTGTGCAATTGTTTGATATCTATATATCACTCGATACTATTTAATTAACTATAATATCACTCTGATATTCCGCGTCGGGGCGTTACACCGGCAGAGTTGAAGGAATTGAAGAAGCAGTTGCAAGAATTGTTAGAGAAAGGCTTTATCAGACCCAACCACTCGCCATGGGGAGCACCAGTGCTATTTTGTCAGAAAGAAGGATGGCAACTTGAGAATGTGTATAGATTACCGACAATTGAACAAGGTTACAATCAAGAACAAGTATCCATTCCTAGAATTGATGATTTGTTTGATCAGCTACAGTCAGCCAGAGTATTTTCTAAGATTGATTTGAGGTTAGGGTATCATCAGCTGAGGATTAAGGAAGAAGACATTGAAAGACAGCTTTCAAGACAAGATATGGACACTATGAGTTTGTGGTTTTGCCATTTGGGCAGACTAATGCACCGGTAGCATTTATGAATTTGATGAACAAGATATTTCACCCTTATCTGGATCAGTTTATTGTGGTATTCATTGATGACATACTAGTGTATTCAGTGTTAAAAGAGGAGCATGCAGCCCACCTGAGGATTACATTGCAGACTTGCGAGATCATTAGTTGTATCCCAAGTTTAGTAAATGTGATTTCTGGTTAGAGGAGATTTAGTTTTTGGGGCATGTAATTTCAAAACAAGGTGTAGCGTTGATCCAGCTAAGGTAGAGGCAGTGATGAAATGGGAAGAGCCAAAGACTGTGTCAGAAATCAAGAGTTTCCTAGGTTTGACATGTTATTACAGGTGGTTTATTCAAGATTTCTCGAAGATTGCAGCACTCATGACAAGATGACAAGGAAAGGAGTGCCCTTTGTGTGGTCTTCAAATTGTCAGCGTAGTTTTATAGAGTTGAAGAAGAGGCTTATACAACACCCATATTGGAGATACCGTCAGGCAGCAGAGGATTTGTATTGTATACAAATGCATCCAGAAGAGGATTGGGAGTAGTGCTAATGCAACATGGGAAGATAGTGGCATATGCTTCAAGGCAGCTGAAGAGGCATGAAGAGAATTAACCACACATGATTTAGAGTTGGCAGCAGTGATTTTGCATTGAAGATGTGGAGGCACTACCTATATGGAAAAAGGTTTGAAATTTTACAAATTATAAGAGTTTAAAGTATATCTTCTCCCAGAAAAATTTGAATTTGAGGCAGCCCAGGTGGGATGGATTTGAAGGACTATGATTTCAGCTTAGCATATCATCTAGACAGAGCTAATGTCGTGGTAGATGCACTGAGCAGAAAGGCAGTTATGAACCAGATGATGATCAGAGAATGGAAACTATATGAAGATGTAGTAGAGAATTCATTATTTGTGCCAAATAATAAACGACGAGTAGTGTTAGCAAATAGTGCAGTGGAGCCTTCTTTGTATTAGCAGAGTGGAAGCGTAGAGAACATATGAGAATTTATTAGATATTGTGAGAATGAAGGAGGTTACACTTGATGATGATGACAGTGTGGTCAGGCTTAAGGGTCGATTGTATATTCCAGCTAAAGCTGAGGTCAGGCAGAAGGTGTAAGAGGAAGCTCACAGGTCTAGGTACACTATTCATCCAGGCAGTACCAAGATGTATCAAGATTTGAAGAAGAAACATTTATGGTGGCCGAATATGAAGAAAGAAATTGCAGAGTTTATATCAAGATGTCTAGTATGTCAGCAAGTAAAAGAAGAACATCAGATGCCCGGAGGATTATTGCAGTCATTGGCCATTCCACAATGGAAATGGAATGATATAGCCATGGATTTTGTATTTGGTTTGCCCAGAATATCAGCAGGTCACAATGGTATTTGGGTTTTGTGGATAGATTGACCAAAGTATGCAGGCTATTGGCAGTGAGCATGTCATGGACTGTGGACAATTAGCCGGTTATATGTGGATAGAATAGTACCACTGTATGGAATTTAGTTACCATTGTCTCAGATAGGCATCCAGGTTTACTTTAGGTTTCTGGAGGAGTTTGCACAGAGTAATTGGTATAGAATTAAGGTACAGCTCAGCTTATCATCCACAGACAGATGGACAAACAGAAAGAACAATTCAAACTATAGAGGATATGTTGAGAGTTTGCTGTTTAGTAAGGGGAGTACTTGGGAGCACCACTTGGGCATGATAGAGTTTGCATATAATAACAATCATCATGCGAGTATTGGAATGACACCTTATGAAGCTTTGTATGGAAGACTGTGCAGGACACCATTGAATTGGTGATGTCACGCCCCGACGCGGAATATCGGACCACGAAGGCAGTTGCAAGAAAAGGTTTAGAGAGCGTATACTAGACATCAAACCATTGCACATTGAATAATACTAAAGCAAATCTTTCTCATAATAATTTTTCCAAATGTCTAGTTACAACCACTAATATCAGAGCCATTCTATAGGGCCCAATTACATTGCAATAAAGAGAAATAACTAACTACCACTCTAACATAACGACTCGAGGGTACTCTTGGCTTCACTCTTGGTCATTCCCTTCCTTGTGAGTGTATGTGTCATCCTCGGTCTCACTTGAGAACACAACATCAAATAACGTAGGGTGAGCGATAACGCCCAGTAGGACTTAAATCTCAGGCTCAAGCAGGCTTTAAATAATTAATGCATTTAATGGCAGAGTATCTAAAGATAGCAGGTACAAGAGAGTCAAAATATAGCAAGAGATAGCACAAAAGGTATCAGGATAGCACAACAGTATGAGATCGAGTATAGTTTCCAAAAATAGCACAAGTATCGAGTATAGCATGAATAGCAGGATGGCGAACTAACACAAGTATAATAATAGCACGACGAGTATAGCACTTGTTTGTCATTCTAGACATCGAGAGAGCATAGCACGTTTTGTGTTTTTGATTGTCATATAGAATAGTCGAGATAGATAGCACTTGAGTGTAATGCCAAACACTCTGATCATTTAACTCCCATGGGCACTAGCACTTTCGGGCGCACATCCCAGGACTAGATCGGGCCCTTTATATATTGCCAGGCATTGGTTATATTGTTTATCTTTAGACAATCAGTCAATGGCCAATATAGAGTACAAAGAAGTAGATGAGAGCACTAGATGAATAGACGAGATAGACGAGTGAGTAGAGTACAGATGAGAGCTAGTGGACATTGCACGTAATGCGACGAGTAAACAGGCGATAGTAACAGTTGCAATACATGTGCACTTGGTGTTGGCAGTCAGGGGGAACTCACGATCTTCCCACTGGTCATGTTATGCACAAGTCCAGAGGTTCGACATGATTCAAGGAGGTAAGAGCGAACTTCTAATAGCCGTTTGGACCATATCGATCCCTAAAGGTGTAATGGGTGTTGGGGTACAACGGCTCATCGACCATGTCGGAATCCATGATCAGAGGAGACTTACGGAGGCCTTGTGCAAGGGTTCACTAGTCCGTGTGAAAGGAATATCCGACGGGAGAGTTCACCACAAGCCAAGTAAAGTGTGTATAAAATAGGTGCTCGACGTTCTAGAGGAATTCTAGAACAGTGGAGCGTCGATATCGGTATATAATAACGCAAGAAACGAATACAAGTCTTTAAAATAGGGCAATTATATATTTTATTGCAAAAAATTACTAGATACATTATGAGATATTTTATGCCAAATTTCAGCCATATATGGATGGTTCATGTGTGTGCATGTGCGAGAGAAATCATAGATAGAAAAGAAGTCGTGAATATGTATTTTAAAGCATTCAATATAGCTCCATTAAAAACAGGTGTTTTACTGCGTGTATGACTGTTAAAAAACGTAAGAATATTTTTAGAAAGTGACAACAATAAATTTTATGGTTTATCATAAAAAATCCTGTGAACGCGACCTACCATGTAAGGGTCGTGACAGGGTCATGATAGAATGCGACAGGGTCCTGTACGGGTCGCGACAGGGCTGTCTACTCAGGCGGTCCAACGCGACGGGGTCTCCTGTCACGTTCAGAACGTGACAAGAAAGGTGTCGCGACGGGCTTGAGAATGCGACCTGTCGGGCCGTCGCGTTCTCAGGTCCGTGGACTGTCTGACAGAGTTCTGCTCTATCTTGGATTGCGGTCCAGAAATATCAGATTTTGATACGGGTCGTTCAGAAAATCATAACTAATTGTATACACGATGAAAAATCGTGAAACCAAGGGCAAATGAAACTAGACATGCGAGAGTACTTCCAGTAAATAGGAATTAGAGAGAGAGCATGGTTTGAACATGGTTTGAGCATGAACAATAACAAGTAATACAGAATATGATACATAGAGCAAGATTGATTTAATTCGAGCAACATACTCAACAAAAATTAGGCTTTTAGGGGCAAAAGATCCCTAACAACATGAAGTGTTTATAGTAAAATTTTTGTAGCATGGGATCAAGGTACATGGAGATATGATTCAAACATGATGACTCGGGGTTATCATGTTTGCAGAACTTCTAAAATCAAGAACAAAAGATTGGCTCGATGAAAAGTTATGAAACAAGAGGGCTTTGTTCCTGGTGATTGGAAACTACCTATAGATGGATTTGATTTGGGTTTTGCTTGTGAGAATGCCTACCTTTGACTCGATTTATCTTCTAGGCTTAGCACTCCAAGAACGAAGGAAGAAGCTTGATGGATCTTCCTCTCCTCGATTCTCCTCCTCCTTGGCCTCTTCTCCACGTCAAGAACCCCTTTGCACGAGCTAGGGCCGGCCATGAGGGTTTAAGAGGTGTATTTATATAAATACAAGTTCCTATTCCTACTACTACTCAAATTCCTCTTAATTACGAGATTTCTAACTCCACCTTTTCTCTCTTGCTTTCCAATCTCTATTGGGTTAGGATAGTATCTAAATCCGTGCTAGACTATATGGGGTGTTTATGAATCCTATTCAAACTCTAATTGCCACTTTTTTTGCTTTAATAACCCCTTTCCAATTAGGAGATAATTAAACTCTGAATTTAGGGTATTTTCTTTTATTTACTATTTTTAAATTCATATTTTGACCCAATAAATTCTAGAGGATCCATTAAGCAAAGCCCATTACTCTTTTCCATTTAATGAGTTTTATTTAATGCTCTTTTCATTAAATATCCTTTAGTTGAGTTTTTAATTTATTATTTAAATTTTTTATTTTTCTCAAAAATTTAGGTTGCTACACATGAGGTAGTGAGAGGCAGGTTATGGGTTCAGAATTAATTCAGCAATGTTTAGAGATGGTCAAATTTATCAAGGAAAAGCTTCAAACAGCATAGAGTCGTCAGAAGAGCTATGCAGATACCAGACGCAGGCCATTACAGTTGAAGTTGGCGATTATGTGTTTCTAAAGGTTTCACCTACACAAGGGTGTACTCAGGTTCAGCAAAAGATGCAAATTAAGTCTAAGATATGTTGGTCCATTCCAGATACTAGAAAGAATTGGTGAAACAACTTACAGATTGGATCTTCTAGCATACTTCACAGATGCACATGATGTATTACATGTTTCAATGCTCAGAAGGTATATTCGAGATCCTTCCCAGGTGGTCAGTTATCAGCGAGATGATTTGAAGCCAGACATGACAATGCCAGATATCCAGTACAGATTATAGGATGCAAACCAAAGGGCTGAGAAATAAAGAAACTGAACTAGTAAAAATCAAATGGGAGAACAGACAGGGTGGGAGGAGGATACGTGGGAATTGGCAGAGGAAATGATGAAAGCATAACCATACTTGTTTGAGTAAGTTTTAAATTCTTTTAGGTGATAGTACCCTACATGTTTAATTGAAATTTTTGTGCCGAACTTTCTTCTTAATTTCGAGGATGAAATTTCTTTTTGGTGATAGTAATGTAGCGTATTGACTGTTCGGATCGAGGCTTAGTCGTTGTGGTGACCAGTGTGTGGAATGTGGCTTGTGTTTCAGGTGTTTACGTAGGTTTTGGGGATTTGTGGGCCGACAGATTGGGCCCAAAGCACCCACAGGTTCTCTGTCTATGAATGCGACAGAGCTGGGCGTCGTGTTCTAAACTCGACGGTCTAGGGCGTCGCGTTCTGGTTACCGCCGCTTGAGGGTCTTCGTATTCATGCCCGCCGCGTGGCACGCGCTGGGCGGCCTGCTGGCATCAGCGTTGAGAAGACGAAGGCCTCAACCGTCGTGTTCAGGTCGCGACGGCAGGGTGCGTCACGTTCTCAACTCTGAGGGGCTATTAACCTAGGTCGGCCAAATAGAACTCAGGAAGCTCTGTTTGGCCAGGGAGAAGGGGTTTTCATTGGTTCTTGGGTGATTTGGAGTTTTCGAGCCAGATTTGGCGTGGTCTCACCGCGAGGACGTGGTACAGAGCGGGGGAAACGCCAGATTATCGTTGTTCTTCGCGTTCTGCACGAAGGTAAGGATATTCCACCTTGTTTCTCATTGTGGATTGCACATGGTATATGTTTAGCTTGTTATATGCATTGTAGATGATAGATACCATGCTAGTGTAATGGTTGGAGCATGAAAACCTACTTTACTTGGTAGTTTACATGGTTTGCATGGGGATTCCGGAGATGGAACCCTTGATTTGAGTCATTGTCTGTGAAGGCGATGGACCTGGGTGTCGCATTCAGAATGTGACAGCCCGACCCATCGCGTTCTGCTTCAGAACGCGCCGTATCGAGGGGTCGCATTCTGAAGGCGACAGTTGACCCTGTCGCGTTCTGGCTTCTGAGGGCTAAGGGTCTTTACATGGTATTGTGATTATCAGATTATCTTTATTATTTGTTTATGGCAATGGTAAGTGGTGCATCGACACTTGTTGGGATTGAGAACAGCGGTGCTCACGTGGTTTGTATGTGTGTGGCGAGGTGTTCACGTGGTTTGTGTGTGCGTGGCGAGTAGTACAACGCCTACCGTGGTTACCTCTCTAGTCAGGTACCTCAGGTTTTGTGTGAGCCATGCATGTTAGTGCTCGGGGTTTGTGTTGGTACTTGTGTACCGTCGAGGTCTGTGTCATCTTCCTGGACACCCTCACTCTTGTGTCGAGTTGTACGTCCGGTTGAGGGAAAGACGACAGTGGGATAGCGACTTGTGAGGGTTTGTATTTGTCACTTGTAGCGCGCTCCTGGGTGGGGGTTACGGACACCAGTAGACATACTAGGCTCCAGCTAGTCCTATTTTCCAGTGCCTCACTCTAGGGAGCTATGGCCAGAGTCCCTAAAGGTGGCAGGCATGGGCCTGCGGTAGTTTGGTCCGCAGGAGTGGTGTTGGTTGGTCTCCATAGTTTCTTAGCTGGTTGCGGTGGAGCGACAGCTCGACTTTCGTTCGTGGCTGCGAGAGTCAGAGGTAGTCCTGTGTGGTTTGTCTGGGTTAGTTGCTGGTGTCGCGTACCAGTCTTCGTGACCCGAGTGTCGCGTTCTTCTACTTTAGCATGTACACTTGGACGAGGTTTTCCGTTTATTTATTAAAGGTTGATTTTGTTAATAGCATGTGGTATTTATTATTTACAGCTTTAATATCCTGTGTAGATAGTTCTATAAATTGCTTAACATAGCTTCCTGCTTCTGCACTTTGTGAGTTTGGTTTTGTTCAGATTTTAGGGGAGTTTCCCTACTGAGCCAGTGACTTGTGAGGCTCACCCCTACTCCTTTCATGTGAGGGAGAGCAGGAGGCTTCTCGCCCTTCGTCTAGTTCAGAGCTGCACCATAGCGGAGTTGGGTCTGCACCACCAGCGGTGTAATCTTTTCTTTATATTCACCTTGGGGTATGCCCCAGGTTGTTGTACCTTGTGTTTGACTTTAGTTGAGAAATGGCTATGTATATTTCATATAATATTTGTGAGATGTGACAATCTTATATATATTTGAGCTATTTCATTTATATTTCTACGGACATGTGAATGGTATCCCTTGTGAGGCTTTGGCTCGTTCGCGGGAGGCGGAGTCGGGTCAAGCTCGTTATTAGGTTAAGGGGCTTAAATGACGAGGACCGCTTACATATTTAGCATACATAGGATAACAGTCGTACAGTCACATAACAAGAAACAACACCTTGCACTAGGAAACCAAGACAAGGGGTCGTGGTTTCTTTTAAAAACGTGACGTGCACAGACGACGCTATTTAAAAGCCAAATCATGATGGGACAAACCATCTCCTTCTAAAGTTGAATCGCGACTGGACTCAGTCGTCACGTTCAAAATGCGACGACTGAGTCCGTCGCCTTTTCAGTCAAAGCTCCAACCCGAATTTCAGCTTCAAAAACTTCACAAACCACCCTTTACAGTTTTAAAAACCACATGTATGCATTAAAATAAATACCTACACATGCTTGCTATCCACTATAACCATTTCTATGCATTAAATGCCTCAACCCGATCCATATAACCCAAAACGAGAAGAATTCCCCTACCACATAAAGAACGCGAAGAATAGCATTTCCCGTATAACCTCCTCGTGATAGAAGCACTCCAAACCTCAGGCCACAAACTTCAAATCACCCGGAGGTTCTCGCGACAGCCTCTCCCTTGGCCAAATAGTGTTTTCCTACACTATTTGGCTGAGGTTGGCCAAAACAAACTTACAGGATAAATTACGACATATCGAGCCATCACGTTTAAAATGCAACGTACCCCTCCATCGCAATTAGACCTGACGTCCTTGCATGCGCCACACGGTGCGCATGTAGCGGCATCTACAGAAAGCAGTGACGAAATCGCGACATAGAAGGTGGTCGCGTTCTCTTCAAAACGCGACGCCTGTGTTGGTCGCATTCTCAAGAAGAGAACCAGAGGTATATTGGGCTCGGATTTCCGACTCTCTACCCCTTACAACCTGCTACAAACATACAAACACTACCAATAGGCCACACATTGGCCACAAACCCATTAAACTACGATCCGAAAGGTCACGATGTTACACTACTATCACCTAAAAGAAATTCAGTCCTTGAAATTCAGAAAGAAACCTCACACACCATTTACAACTAATTATGCATAGTACTATCACCTAAAAAATTAAAAACTTACTCAAACAAGTATGGATATGCTCTTTGCATTTCTTCTGCCAACTCCCATATGTCTTCTCCTCTCTGTCTATTTTCCCATTTGATTTTCACTAACTCAATATCTTTATTTCTCAGCTTTTGTGTTCTCCACCCTGTGATTTGTATTGGATATTCTAGTATCGACATATCTGGCTTCAAATCATCTCGAGTGTAGCTAACAATCAGGGAAGGGTCTCGGATATATTTTCTCAACATAGAAATATGAAATACATCATGTGCGTATATGAAATATGCTGGGAGATCTATTTTGTAAGCTATTTCACCAATTCTATCTAAAATTTGGAATGGGCCTACATACCTCGACTCAATTTACCTTTCTTGCTGAACCTTAGAACACCTTTTGTGGGAGAACTTTCAAAAACACATTGTCACCAACCTCAAATTGCAATGGTCTACGTCTTGTATCTGCATAGCTTTTCTGTCAACTCTGGGCTGTCTGAAGCTTTTCCTTGATAAACTTGACCATTCTGTGCACTACTGAATCAATTCTGGTCCCATAACCTGTCTTTCTCCTACCTCATGCCAGTTTAAAGGTGTTCTGCATGGTCTTCCATATAGACCTTCATATGGTGCCATTCCGATACTTGTGTTGTACTGTTGTTGTAAGCAAATTCCACCATACCAAAATGATGCTCCCAACTACCTCCCCAAATTAAACAACAAGCTTATAGCATGCCTTCATGGTCTAGATTGTTCTTTCTGTTTGTCCACACTGTCTGCGGATGATAGGAGAAATTGTACCTCAACTCAGTACCAATTACTCTTTACAACTCCTCCAGAAACCTGATGTGAATCTGGATCTCTATCTGAAACAATAGTGACTGGAATGCCATGTAATGATATTATTCTGTCCACATACAATCTAGCCAATTTGTCCACTGTCCATGACATGCTCACAGCTAACAACCTGCACACCTTCGTCAATCGATCAACAAAAACCCAAATTCCTATGTGCCTGACTCTGTTCTGGGCAAACCTACCACAAAATTCATGGCTATATCATCTCATTTCCACTGTGGAATCGACAATGGTTGCAATAAACCTCCTAGCCTCTAATGCTCTGCTTTAACTTACTGACATATCAAACATCTAGCTATGACCTCTGCTATTTCTTCTTCATGTTCGGCCACCAATCTGATACATTTTTGTGCTGCCTGAATGAATTTATATCTAGACCTATGTGCCTCTTCCAATACTTTCTTTCGCTTCAGTTCTACTTCTGCTAGGACATACAATTGGCCTTTGAATCTGATCACACAATCATCATCAATAGTGACATCTTCCATCTTCACAATCTTAGTCAAATTCTCATCTACCCTTTGAGCTCTACTATCTATCAATATAATGAAAGTTCTACTGTGCTGCTGGCTAACACTGCTCGCTGCTGATTGTTTGGAACAAATAGAGAATTCTCTGCTACGTGTCATATAATTTCCATTCTTTTATCATCATCTGGCTCAATACTACCTTTCTTCCCAAAGCATTTGCAACAACATTGGCTTTACTCGGTGGTATGTTAAACTGAAATCATAAATCTTTCAAATACTCCATCCATCTACACTACTTGAGATTTAAGTCCTTTTGTGAGAAAATGTACTTTAAGCTCTTATGATCTGTGAAGATTTCAAACCTCTCTCCATACAAATAGTGCCTCCACAAATTCAATGCAATACCACCGCTGCTAGCTCTAAATCATGTGTTGGATAGTTTCTTCATGTCGCTTTAGCTGCCTGGACGCATAAGCCACTACCTTCCATGCTACATTAGTACCGCTCCAAGTCCTCTCTTGGAAGCATCTGTATACAACACAAAACCTCCATTGCCTGATGGTATCTCTAATATCGGTGCTGTAGTGAGTCTCTTCTACAATCCATAAGCTCCACCGACAATTCGATGACCACACAAAGGGCACTCCTTTCCTGGTTAACCTTGTCATGGGTGCAGCAATCTTCGAGAAATCCTGTATTAACCGCCTGTATATTTTGCCAAACCAGAAAGCTCCTGATTTCTGATACTATTTTGGCTCTTTCCACTCATAACAACTTCAATCTTAGCTGGATCGACTGCTACACCTTCTCTTAAAATCACGTATCCCAAGAACTGAATCTCCCTTAACCAGAACTCACATTTGTTGAATTTAGCATACAACGGATGATCCCGCAAAGTCTGAAAAGTAATCCTCAAATGCACTGCATGCTCTCCTCTGATGCTGAATACACCAATCATCTATGATACCATAATGAACTGATCCAAATATGGGTGAAAGATTCTATTCATCAAGTTCATGAATGTTGCTAGATCATTGTCAATCCAAATGACATAACCACAAACTCATAATGTCCATATTTTATTCTAAAACTGTCTTATCAATGTCCTCTCCTCTGATCCTCAGCTGGTGATATCCTGATCTCAAATCATCTTAGAAAACACCTTGGTTGACTGTAACTGATCAAACAAATCATCAATTCTAGAAAGTGGATACTTGTTCTTAATGGTAACATGTTCAACTGGCAGTAATCTATACACATTATGAGGCTGCCATCCTTCTTTTTGACAAACGATATTGGTGCTTCCCATGGTGAATGATTGTGCCTGATGAAATCTTTCCTTAACAACTCTTGCAATTGCTTCTTCAATGCCTTCAACTCAGCTGGTGCCATCCCAATGGTGCATTTGACATTGGCATACTACTTGGCTGCAATTCCACTATATCACCCATTTTGAACTTTAACCCCTTTTATAGCCTGGTGACCATCCTCCCAGCCAACCATTGTCTTTTGCTGTAGGGAAAACTGAAGATTAGAACTTGGAGCTGTTGTAGCTTCCTGGCAGAGTTGGCTCCCCAAATTTCAGTGGAGCTTTGGTTGGATTTTCTTCCCCACACTAAGGTAGGCATAACCAATCCCTTCATTGACCCCTTTGGAATTCTCTTTTATCTCCTCAGTATAGTGTCATTTATGAACTTGCATGTTTGATTCAAAAACCTGATCTGAAGCCTTTTCGGGTAACCTTTGAAAACCCTATGTCTAATTGTCTTATGTCTAATTGTCTTGGCAAGGTACTTTAACCTCTCTCTTCTCTCTTTGGGGGGGTTAGGACTCCTCATGGTTGGCATCATGCATGAGGGGTCAGCCGTGACGAAAGTTTCTTCCACAAATCAAACGTGGGTGGTTAGGTTCACTAAGTTGGGCATTTGTTAGTATGTACATGTTTCGGCAGGTGGTTAGCTATATGTTATTCATCCCCATGAGAGCTTATGAATTGAATCCATGCCAAGGAATCATGTTTTCGAAATGTGATACATGCACTCCAGTAAACATGCAACTTGTTAAGTTTTCCTTGCAATGTACTCTTTGCGTAACTTTTGTGCTTTGTAACCTCTTAAGCTATGTTAAATTCCATAATCTTATGCTTTACATCTTGCTGGTTTGCCTACTGAGTTCCTTTAGAACTCATGTCTTTGTTTGAACCTATTTCAGATTTTTCACCCTGACGTGATTCTCTCAACAGCCCAACCCTTTGCTACGTAAATGCTTTAGGCTGGGCGACCTTAAGGATTTAAAACTGTGTTTAAGTCGTGCCCATGCCACCTTTTGTAATAAGCATTTTCCTGTCATGTAACTAATGAACAGACTATGGCATTGTATCTATGTTTTGTGTGCATTGGTGCATAGAATTAAACTTAAATTTTTACCTGTACTGCTTTGGTGGTTGGTTTGCATAAGTATTTCATGTAGCACAGAAGACCTTCCATAACAGTGTGTGTAAGATACTTCTGTGTTGCGTAGTGAGTGTCACCTCTTAACCGGCCAAGAGGGATGTCAAGTCACTACACGCATATTGCATGATACTCACAAAACAATATAGGTGCCTTGAATTTACATTGATGTTCATCACTTTAAATCTCCAAAGCACTTGCAACCAAAGATCTCAAGTGGATTCGTTGTACCCAAATGGTTTTGGGTCCAACAATGTTAGTCCTGAAAGGAGCAAATCTTTCCTAATCCACACAAGGTTGAGTTTTTGCATGTTTTTCTTTAAAGAGAAATTGTAGTTCATAGACCATGCCCACCACAAAAATAACATGTGACATTAGAAATGCGTTGTATGGGTTGTGGCCTGTGAAAAACATTAGTGTAACATGTTCGGGTTTAATTGATGTACATGCTTCTTACCCTTCACAAAGTGTTTACTATTTACTATTTTTTTAGATTGCTCAGTTGTCTTAGCATGAATTGGTTTTTTAACATGACCAATTTTCTTAGAATGTGATTGTTAAGTGTTAGGAGCATTAGATGCATGAACAAGTGATGTTTTCTTTTTAGACTCACATATTTATTCTTTTTGTTTTTAGGGGAATAGTCTAAACCATGTCTATTAGTGTTCACTTTAACACTAAGGACTTCATCAAGTTTTACTTTCCCTTCATGAATTTAGAAACAGTTGATTTTAGATTATCTATTTTCATGCATTTTCTTTATAGAAATTTTAGAATTTTTAACATTATCTCAAGCACATGAACTTTGTTTTCAAACTTTCATTTTAGTTTCAAGCTTTTGATTCATTTCAAGCACATCAAGATTATGAAGCAATATTCAAGTTCAGTTATCTTATATCTCCAGGATTCATTCTCAACCACCAATTCTAAACTTTCTTGTTGCTTTACAACATCAAAGAATTCATGATCATGAGATATGCTATCAATTTGATTCTTTTCTTTGGGAGAATCATTTCAGCTTGAAGAGATGTATTCTAATTTCAAGCATGCTACTTTTTCAGAAAACTATGATCATGAGCTAGGTATTCCATTTCTTGTTCATACAATTCATTTTACATTGCATAATTTCATTTTGTTCATGAAGATTTTCACATTTCAGTTTGAGTTCATGACATGATATATAGGGAATTTCATCATGAAGAAAGCTTTCTATCTTCATCTTCAGTCCCTTATTTTGTTTTTTAACTTTCTTATATTTTCATACAAAGCAGAATGCATTCCTCAATCTCCTCAAGAGTAAATGATTCTCGGTCAAAGTTTACCTCGAGAGATTCATCCTCAAGAGCCATAAGGCCACATTGGACATCCTCTGCTCTAGAGTTTGACTCATCAGAGTCATTCCATGTGGCGACCAAGCTCTTGGGCTTCTTTGACTTCTCTTTGTTCTGTTTTTTCATGAATACTAGACATTCGGACTTCATATGCCAAGGCCTGACACTTATAGTAGGTAATTTCTTGTTTTTCTACTAGAGCCCTCTTTCTTATTTTTGCCCTTGTAATCTTTATGGGATGTTACATGATGGGCCTTTGCTTCCTCAGGAATTTCCTAAAGTTCCGGCCTAGCTTTGCCACTTCTTCTGCATCTTCACTTGACAAACTTTCATCTGAGCAAAAACCTTTGACTTTTGGCTTTTAGAACCACATCTTTTTCTTAACAATGACTACTCGACTTCCTCTTTTTTTATGTTGATCTCATAGGTCATGAGACTTCCAATCAACTCCTCCACAGTGAAGCTTGACAGGTTTTTTGGAGTCCTCTATGACTGTGCCTTGGTGTGCCAGTTGGTGGGAGGGATCTCAGAATTTTATGGACGATCTTCGTGTCTGTGTAATTTTTACCGAGAGCTTTTAGTCCATTGGTGATCTAGGAGAGCCATGCAAACATGTCAGAATTGTTTCTACGGGGCTCATATTGAACATTTCATATTCATGGACCATAAATTTTCTTTAGTCCCTTTGACTTCTGAAGTACCTTCATACATCAATTGAGCTTATTCTACTTCTCCTTCACTGAGCTGCACATGGAGACATAAGATATTCATCAAGATGAATAGCACATTGCAATACGTTCAAAGCACTAAAATTAATCTTGAATTTTTTAAAATATTATCCTCTGTCCACTTTCCTTCGTCCTCTGGTAGGTATCACCGAGATTTCTGCAGCGGTTATAGCAGGCATTCCGATTGATTTTGGGCTTTTAAATTACAGGGTTTTTGAACCAATGGCTAGGATTAGATCCCTAGAATGAGTAGGTAATCTTATTAATCCCCAGATTCGTCATTTGGAGGGTTTTTTTTATGAGGGTTTGCTTGTAAGGGGTTTTCTCCTTATGAGAGTGATTTCCATCGGTCCGAGGTTTGATCATGTTGATTGCTACTTGGGAAGATCGTGTTGTTCGCAAGGAGTGATGTGGATTGTTCCCCTGTCATCCAAAGGTGTTCATGAAGTGGATTTTATCGAAGAGGAGGATCATCTGGTTGGCCAAGGCAGGCTTCACCGACGTGATTCTTGATCTGTGGGAGTTTTTGTAGGCAAGTAATTAGAGGTTTCATTTCGTGGTTTAATGTTCTTCTACTTCCTATTTTACCAAATTTTTAGAATCATGTTTAGGCTTTGTCTCATACCCTTTCACCGTTATTTCATGTGGTTTTCGTAAGATTTCTGTTTGTATGAACTGGTGTCAACCTCGATTGCCGCCAAGATCTGTTAATTACAATCCACGTTGATGTTAACATGATGTTGATGTCAACTATTAACGACAGTAAGCTGCCGTTAAGTTCTAAGGTGCAGAACTGCAAGATTTGCCTGTGTGTGCTTAATCTGTAGGTCTAATACTTAAATAAGCTTTATGAAGGTTCTGTGTGATGAGAGGGACTTTATATGTTGCAGAATAGCCCTAAATGAGTTTTATGATTTCAAATCTTTTATCTGAATTTTGTTAATGAAAATATAATGGAAAATGCTTGAGAATTCTTGATTGGTTTGTATATGTCGTTTGAATAGCTAAGTTATTGCATAGATTTTGTTTATAATAACATGTGAAAGTTTCTACATGTCTGTAATGATCTGATCCCAGCTAATGGATTTTATTGTATATTTTCCTAAATTTTCTAGAAATAGTAATTAATCAATGAAAATAGTTCTAATTGTCAGAAAAACATGAAAATTTGGATTTTGGTTCCATAGAAGATATGTATGTTATAGTTTAAAGTTTGATTCTGATCTGCTCATTGTGGAATTTATTATTAATTTATCAACCCTTTATTCCATGCTTAATGAAATTAGATACTTGTGATTGGATGAGATAGTTTAGCATTGTTATATGGGATTGTACTCTCTATCCATTACTTGTTACAACAAGCATGTGATTATAAAGATCATAAGTAGATGTAATAACAAATTAGAAATTAGTGTATGTTATTGGATGCGTGTGAACCTTAAAATAAATCATGTGTAGCACGAATGCCATTAGATTGGTTTGACCATACATGACAATTACCTATTGTAAGATGCTAATGTTTTTAGATGTGTTTGACTAGGGTAGATTCTAATTACCAATTTTCCACTGGTGTCATGATAATAATGTGTACTATTTTAATTATTAAAAATAGTTCACTGCTCAGTAATTATGTAAAATTTTAGACTCGTTTAAATGCATGTGAATGTCATAACATTTGAGTCAAATCTGAGCACTGTACAATTGTTATGAATTTCTGAACTATAAATAGATATGATCATGTGAAATCGGGTTTCAATTGATTAAATGAAATGAAGTGGCATCTCGATAAGGTTTTGAACTTTTGATTACATCTGTTTTCCAACAAATTAAGATTGAATATTTTAGTTGTACACCATACTGCATTGTGAAGTGAACATTAAGTATGTATGAAAATTGTGTTTACGCATGAGTGGAGAAAGTTGAATGCATGATTGATTCAATGAATGAAATGCTATGGTTATTGACAATAAACACTGCCATGATAGAGGATTGTACAAGGAACTAAACCATAGCAATGCCTCTATGGAGATGGTTCACCCTCTACATGACTACATGACTATATGACTACATGACCTACATGACTGCGAGGGCAACAGAAGGAAATCTGGAGGTGGACAAGTACCACTAGTATATGGTGGGAGGTCTTCCCTTAGTTATGCACAGAACCAAGACGAATCACCAATTGCATAGGTGATGAGTACCTGAGAGAGTGGCCTCTAGTGGTGGTTAGGGCTATGTCTTAGCATATTTACCACTGCTACTTGTTACTACTACATGATACTGCTACATGTTATTGCTACATGATACTGCTACATGTTACTACTATATGACACAACTACATGTCACTGCTACATGAAACGTCAATGGAATTGTTATTAAAAGAGAAATGAATATGTATGTGATACTGTTATTGAATACTACATCGTTGTAAATGTTAATGGACTTGATTCATAGAGATTATTATTATTGCTTCATCATGTGTATATGTATAGTCATCATGGAAATGGATAACTTGTTATATGTCATGTTAATCTCACTTTGACCATATTGTAGATTTTAGTTAAATGTCACACCTATTATGTTATTTCTTGTTATTCAAGTTATTCTTGTGCATAATATTAAGTTACTGTTCGAGATTATATGTTAGTAGAAAGAATGTTATTGAGCATGTTAAATGTCAAACTAAATGATGTGATTGGAATGTATGAAAGTTAGGAGTATTGTATGAGCATCATGAATGAGGTTGTAGTATGGATTGAATAACATGTTTTAAAGTTATGTATAAGTAAATCGTTGAATGATATTCTTGGTTGCTTGCGGGGTCTGTTTAGACTCATACATGCTTTCTTATGTTTTTCCAGGAAACTCATATTGTGATTCAAAGGTCTCTCAGCAAGAGGTCAAGTTCAATGTGGTGAGCGTGGAATAGTTATTGAGATTTAGATTGCACTAGTTGAATAGTTCTTCCCTTTGGAAAAAAATATGTAATAAGATGGTGCTGACTCCATCATTTTAGTTCTTGCTTTTGTTATGGACTTGTTATATTTCTGTCTATTTGATTATGAATGTGGACATTAATGATGTTGATGCAAATTCTTAGCTTTCTCTTACACATTATGTATCATGTTACGTTCCACCATGATGTTTGATATTGTTTAGGTCACACTCGTTGTAGCACCTTACTTCTAATCCGACGTGAGTTGGTATAACTGTACCGGGTTATGAAGTTGGGGCATTACAAAACTAGTCGATCGAAGGCCTAGGTTCAATCTGACCAAAATTCCTAGGGAAGATAGGTTGTCTTCAGATTTTGGTCCGATCGACTGTTAAGTTCATGTCGGTCAACTGATTACGATAGAACCCAACACAGACTTTCCATTTTTTAGTCTGCATCAACATGGACTCTTTCCAAATCTTATGGGATGCTTGTGGGGCTTTAAATAGAAGTTGTTGCAGTGTTTGGGACATCTCTCCAGCCTCCACAAATTTATTTTTGAACCCTACAATTTCAAGGGGGGAGCTTTGCCCGGAGAAGCCTTGTTCATGCCCTAGATGCTTTGAAGAAAGGAATTCTTGCCAAGATGGTTCCAGAAGGTGTTTCTACAACCTAGAATGCTATTGAACACCAGAAGAATGTGGACTTATGATTTCCAGATCATGGATGTCACATGGAGGTCACCTACATCAGCTTGTTTTTTATTAGCTATTCATTGTGTAGAGATTCTACAAAAGCCGAGACTTCTGTCAGGGGGATTTTTTATCAGAATTATTCTTTGTGGTTGCCCTACTATCGGATCCTTATTCTTGTACTTTGAACAATTTTGTATGGCGATTATGCTCCAATTGTGATTGTATTGTGTGATGTGGGTTGTGCACTACATGTAGGTGGGTTCGTTAGTGTGTGGGGGTTTCACTGTGGTAGGGGGTGGGAGTAGGCACACTCGTTGTGTTGCCAAACCACTTGAAAAGTCCTAGTGTGCATTGCAGTTTGCTTCCGTATCTTCTATATCCCCTTCTATGCGTGCACTAGGATAGTGGTCTTAGGAGTCGTTTAATTTTCTATATTTTTCATTGTGCTAAATTGATTGTTTTAATAAGTTGAGTGTTAAGAAAAAATATTTTTAATTGAAGGTAGCAATTCACCACTCCTCTCTTACTTCCTTGCCTAGCCATAATCCAACACCACATACCTTGGAATTCGGATGTGATGGATTGTATTCCAACTCCAATCCCTCTTCTTCAACAATTCTTGGTGCAAGTCAACTTCATTTTTAAATTTCTCACCGCTAGCTACTCCCTACTGTAGTGTACACCATGTTGTGTTGAGTGTGTGTATTGAAATTTATTAGTGATGATCATTCAATGATGACCAATGAACATCACTCATATTTTAATTTTGATGATGACATATTGAATATATTGTACATATTTAATATATTACAATAATGCTCAAACAACATGTCTTGATAGTTAATATTTCATATCTTATTGTTAATGACATGTTTTGATGGTCTACTCTTTATTTGTACAGGAGTTTACAGAGTTTTGGAAAAGTAGGTCGACTCTAGTTGACAGACAGGTCGACTCTACAAGACTGCCTAGCAAACTCCTGAAGAAAATGTCACAGCAGTGTCGACTCCATTTGACAGACAGGTCGACAAACATAATCTGCTCAGCAAGCTTCTGAAAAGAAATTGGTCAGTAGTGTCAACTCTATTGGAGATGATGAGGTCGACACTAGCATCCATCCAGTGAACCAGTTTTGGAGGAATTCACAGGAGGTCGACTCTGCCTGTTGATCAGGTCGACTCTACCTATTGATCAGGTCGACACTAGTGGAGTAGGTCGTCGTGCCTATCTCCTGGTGTTTCTTTGAGTCATCGTACTCAGAGGGTTTGGAGTCGTCGTGCTCTAGTTTGTACGTACTTGAGTTAGTGGTTCCTCCGTCGTGGGGAGGTGGACGTAGGAGACACAAGTTGTGTTCTCCGAACCACCTAAAATCCTCTGTGCATAGGTTTGCATGTGGTTTGTTGCCTCGTTTCACTCTCTATCCACACACAACTTCTTGATCTAATTGAATTATGTGTGTCACTTGTTTAATTCTGCTACCATACACACACATTCTTAACTAATACTGATTCACTCACCTTTCCTGTAACGACCCACTTCCACCCGGTATGGTTATACCAACCCACATCGGATGAGAGCAAGTCGCTACATGGGAGAAAACCCCAACGATAGACAAATGGGCTGAGATATACACAAGTAGAAAAGAATAATAGAGCGAAATTTAAATAGCTCTTATTCCATCAACATTTTAATCCACATTCCACAGTCTATATAGTCCAAGAAAGAATGACATACATAATAACCACTAACATGTAGCCAGTTCCAATTACATAAACCCAAGTTCAAATTACAATGCATTACATACTAGGAAATAAATTACAAGTCTTCAATCTACTCCTCAAACCTGTCGTCTTGCTAACTCCTCGACTTCTAAATCTCCTGAAATGTTTAGCAAGGTGAGTCTACACAATAGACTCAGTAAGTAACTTAAAACTTCAAACATACACTTATCATACATGCTTTCTAACAATTTAACACTATTAAACTTACTAGAATTCAACAGTTAAATTCATACATGCTCATGCTATAACATAAATGATTAAAGATGGAATCATATTAAACAACAACTATAACACATGTAAAACAATAATTCTAACATGGATACTTATAACATGGAATCACTAACATGGAAACATTCATACACTTACATGCTTTCATTCCTTATTTCCACATAACACTAACACATGACTTATATACAATTTATAACATGATACTAAACACATATTCATCAAGCAATTTCTATCTCATGGACATAATGACATACACCTACACATGGTACTAAACATGATATCACATTCAAAATTCATATTAACACATGCATTTATTTCTCATGACATGCACACATGCACTTTTACATTGGCCTTCACATGCACTTACTTTCACATTATCACACGATTTCACATGGTTTTCACTTTACACATTCACGTATCACTTATTACTTCACTTGCACATACCACGTGCCACGTTCACATGTCACTTTACACGTTATACACATGCTTATTTTACACGTTGCCAAAACATAGCCCAAACCACCACTAGAGAGATCACTTAACACATACACGTACTTAATCACCAGGGAAAGTGACAAGTCTAGGTCACTGCAGAACCGAGGAAGCCCTCCCCACCATTACCAGAGGGACTTGTCCACCTCCAGGATTTCACAAGACCCTTTGCCTCGGGTATCACGTAACACGATTGAGCTTTCCCGTAGGGGCACTACTACAGTACAGCTCCACGCAATCTAGGGTGACAGTATCTTATTGGCACACATTTAATTATCTTATCACATTAATACTACACACACACACATGCCACTTGTTCTCTCACTTCCCATGCACATGCACACACATATATCAGGGAACATAAATTTATCACATTTAGATTCTCAGATCAATCATAAACAGAAATTGACAGAACCTAATCATGATGCTAATCATATTTTTACACATAAATGAAATCTATTCTTAAAGCATGGTACAGAAAGCTTCAGAAATTAATAGCCATTTTCCCAGCACTCAGAATCATATCAATTTTAACCACGGGTTAATTATAGCACAGGGAACATATCTGTAATTTGTCAAAATTTAGGAGTAGTCTAACTATTTTTTAATAATTAACATAGATTACATATAATTTAACAAGATTAATTTCAGCATGGTAGCTAGTAAGCAGTCGGTCCTAATAGGTCCAAAATATGAGAACAGTCATTCTAAGATCACGATAATTTTCTTAATCCGTAACATGCAACAAAACTATTTAATCAGAATTAAACACAATCAAAATATACTTATTCTCTAAGAAAAAAATTATTCTAATTAATATCTTGCTCAGAAATTTGGCAGATCCTCATGATATGACCTAGATACCTTACTTGACAAACCCTGATTTTCATGACATGCACAGACCTCCGAACAAGCGAAAATCACAGTACAAGGATTAATTGTATTTCTGCAGAAATCAGTTGAACTTGACGACAAGGTTTTGCCGTCAGAATGAGTTAACGGCAGGATCGTCTGCCGTCAACACAAGAACTCGGCGGCAACAAAGTGCCGTCTACCTCCTGTCTGCACACAGTGCAGACCGAGACACAGAAAAACACAGAATCTTGGGGGTCCAAGCATGAAATGAAAATCCGTAAAAATGTGAAAACCTAAAGTACAAGTCCATGGAGTGAACCAATGAGTCACTTGCCTAGAATTAAATCTATAGAGGGATTATTTGGTCGAAGAAGCCCTCCTTGGCCAAGCCAACAAGGTGTTCAAATCTCTCCTGAATCCGGTCTTTTGTTGATGTAGATCGTCCACTGGAGCCGAGGATGCTTCCTCAATCCAAGGTGTAGCTCCCAATCGAAGAAGATCGCGGGAAGATCACCCAAACGCCAGATCGAGCTCTCCAAAGATCAGGTTTTCACAAACGAGCCCTAGGGTTTCTTCTCCACCAAAAAGACCTAATCTCGATGAAAACACTAGTTTTATAGGCTAATGGGTCGGGGTATGCTTAGGGTTAGGTCATCCACCATTAGATAGGTTTTCTAATCAAGAACCCGAAGAAACGCTTCCGTTTCAGATCTGAAATCCAAAACGCATCCAGAGAAGTAAACGTCCAGTTTACTGCTATTGACCAGAAGTCAATGGCAATTGATGTTGACGTTAGGATTCCTTGGTCACACAGTAAACGACACAAAGCTTGCCGTTGACTCACTCTTAACGTCAATAGATGTTGACGTTAAGGAGAATTTCGGCCAGAAATTCAAAATATCCAATGACTTGCATACACAACATAAATACACAGCATAAATACATACAATATGTACAACAATAACTAAATACTATATGCACATAAGTAAATACTCATAATATGCACAAAGTTAAATATATTACATGCACAAAAAAACAATATTAAGTGCATAAAATTCGGCGGCCTCACACCCTCTCCCCCTTAAAATGATCTCGTCCTCGAAGATCGGATCAACTACCTATGGTGACGTCGTCAACGTCGTTTCCAGTCAACGCATACACTCTGGAAGGTGCTTCTTGTCTTGCTGCTAGCTTCTTGTTGTTGTTGGAACATCTCGTGGAACGAACTTCTGGGTTCAGACACTCTCTAATCCGATGATCTTTGCTGCCACACTTGAGACATCTTCTTGGCTTTGTTCGACCCAAGTCTCTGCCATGATGCTTGCAGCAGTGTATACACTCGGCTTCTCACTGCCTGTAGAAGCTACTGACTTTGCTAGTTGTTCATCTTCCATGAGCTTCTTCATCTTCTTGTTCTGCCACTAGAACAGTTTTGGTAACCTCTTCAACCTAGCCTTCTTTTCTTCCTGGTACAACTCCATCTCACTCCCCTGCCGGCATGCCGCACTAAGAGCCACATCCATAGTCCTATGATCAAACGCCATAAGTCTGGCTCTCAATGATGGTCTAAGCCCCATCACAAACTTCTTCACCTTACGCCTCTCATCAGCAACTATGTGCGGGGCGAACCTCGACAACTCTGCGAACCTAGCCTCATACTCCAAAACTGACATTGAGCCTTGAGTCAACTTCGAGAATTCCTGCTCCATCTTGTCCTGGATGTGCTCGGGAACATACTTGGCCTCAAACAAACTCACGAACTCTTCCCAAGTCACTATAACTCCAGACCCTCAAACTACGTGCGAAGAATAGAAGACCACCACACATCTGCTCGCTCCTAAAGCATGTATGTCGCCAAGCTGACCTTGTCATCCTCTGCACACTTGATAGCTCTAAATATCTTCTCAATCTCTCTAGGCCAACTCTCAGCAACTAATGGTTGACTCTACACCTTAAAAGGAGGCAGAGCCATCCGCTTGAACCTCTCCATGACCGATACACCTCCTACACCACGGTCCTGCTGAGCTGGTGCCGGAACCTGAGCCTGAAGCTGCATCTGAAGAGCTGCATGTGTCTGCGCTTGAGTCTGCATCACTTGTACAAGCCCTTGCATGAATGTGTCGTGGTCAACCAATGGTGGCGGGGATGGCACAGGTGGTCCCTGAGGCGCTGGTACTCTCTGCTGATCACTTGCAGTCCTCCTTGACTCCTCATCTTGAATAGGCACACTCGAACGACGGGGTCTTCTAGTCATTGCTTGCAAAATAAACATCAAGTCAAGCTCCTTTTATTACTACACTTAGCATATTATCATGCATTCATCTTATCACTTTTCTAGTCCTATTTTAATCATTCCATGGATCTGGCTATCTACTACAAAGACTTAGAGATGTGAATTAGTTGATGGCTATTCATGTATAATCTCAACCCTATAGCTCTGATACCATCTCTGTAACGGCCCACTTCCACCCGGTACGGTTATACCAACCCACATCGGATGAGAGCAAGTCACTACAGGGGAGAAAAACCCAATGATAGACAATGGGCTGAGATATAAACAAGTAGAAAGAAATAATGCAGCGGAAATTAAATAGCTATCATTCCATCAACATTTTAATCCACATTCCACAGTCTATAGTCCAAGAAAGAAATGACATAACATAATAACCACTAACATGTAGCAAGTTCCAATTACATAAACCAAGTTCAAATTACAATGCATTACATATTAGGAAATAAATTACAAGTCTTCAATCTACTCCTCAAACTCCGCATCGGATCTTGCTAACTCTTCGGCTTCTAAATCTCCTGAAATGTTTAGCAAGGTTGAGTCTACATAATAGACTCAGCAAGTTGCTGGGTTTACATGAATTAATATTGATGATTGTTTTTGATGATGAACAATTGATAAGAAATACATGAGTACTTGATGAACACTTCATGAACCATGCAAACACATGTTCAATTTGATCATTTAAATGTTCACGTTATCTCACTAACAATGGTTACATGTAGGTGAGATTGCACAAAAGACAGTGTATTAAAACAAGAGCAAAAAGATCAAGAAAAGCACAAAAGACAAGCACCTGTCGACAGCTCCTCAGCTGCCTGTCGACAGAAAACTGCAGACAGAAAACACCAGGTTCTGAACATAGCCATCTGTCGACAGATCCCAGTCGACTGTCCACAGCTACCTACAGGAAAACCCTTCCCGGAAGTTCAGAGATCTGGCAAATGCAAATTTGTCTCTAGCTGTCGACAGATGATCTAAGGCCTGTCGACAGACGTAAACAAAATCTCAATACGAGATCTCCATATGTTTCCTATGTGGGTGTTTCCTTGTTCCACGACTCTATACTTGAACACCCATATAAAAGGAACTCTTTGGAGTTAATTTCGTACAGAAGTAGCCACCATCCAATACCCTAAGAAAATCCAAGAGAAGAAGTCTCTTTGCTGCTCTGCTTCAACCTGCCGCCAGAAAACAAGAAGATCCGTCTTCCAAGCGTAGGTGAGTAAGTCGTTTGTCGGTGACTCAAGACGAAGTTTGAAGATCATCCAGACGACCTGTAGAAGAGTTCTACAAAAGGATTTGATTCTCCAACTCAGAACCCTTCTAAGTCTCTGTTTTTACTTCTTGTGTGTGGGTTGTGGATCTAGTGATTCTTGTACTTGATCTACGTGGTCTGTGTTGATCTGATCGTGGTTTCACATCAGACAACTCGTGTGTGTGAGTTGTAGTTTTGAACTAGCTCATAAGCAGGGTTTCTGCGTGTGTGTGTGGACGGTGGACGTAGGATACACAAGTTGTGTACTCCGAACCACCTTAAAACCTCGTGTCCTGTGGTTTGCACGTCTTTACGTAGATATTTGGTAGGCACGTTGTTTTCACATGCTATATAAATTGCTACTCTATCTATCTATAACTAACACATCTAAGTTTAGTTTACACTCTATTGCAAGTCTCAAAAGTTTTGTGTTTTCATCAAAAGAAGGTGGTAGTAAACTTTAATTGGTAGTAATCTATTCAACCCCCTTCTAGATTACCATATAGTATAATTCCGCAACCTTTCAATTGGTATCAGAGCGAGGTTTCTCCAATTTACTGTTGTATTTATTGATCTTACGATGAGGAGAGTCTCGATCTCATGGAATCTAATAAGGGGTACATGGCCGAAGGACACTCTGTGACCAGGCCACCCTTCTTTGATGGTACTGATTATCCCTATTGGAAAAACCGCATGCAGGTGTTTCTGAGAGCGCTAACTTCAAATTATGGAAGATTGTCAGCAAAGGGGCATACACACTTCCGAGGATGAAGACACCTGGACGAAGGACCAGATTGCGAAGGGAACTATCAACTGGAGCGCCCTGAACATGATGCAGTGTGCAGTTCATCCCAAAGAATACTCAAGGGTCTCCACATGCACTTCAGCGAAAGAGATGGGGACAAACTTGAACTGATCTACGAAGGTACGTCCGAGGTAAGGGAATCAAAAGCAAGCATGCTATTTATGAGTATGAAATGTTTAAGATGAACAATGATGAAACCATCTCAGACATGTTTGCAAGGTTCATGCTAATAATAAATGGTCTGAAGGGTCTTAAGAAAGAATACTCAGAAAGTGACTTGGTGGAGGAAGATACTTCGGTCTCTTCATCCTCATGGAACACCAATGCCACTGTCATTGAGGATTCAAAAGATCTCTCAAGATGAAACTAGATGAACTAATTGGCTCCTGATGACATATGAAATCATGTGAAAAGGAAAGAAACTGAAGAAAACTCAAAAAGGTTAATCGCCTTAAAAGCCTCCAAGAAAAATTCTTCAGGTTCCAAAAAAGATGTTCAACAGGAAAGTGATGAGCTTGAAACTTCTAGTGATAGTGAGAATGATGATATGGCCATGCTCACTAGACAATTCAAGAAATTCCTCAAATTCAAAAGGAAAGGGTCAGGTAACTCTAAACCTTTTCAAAAGAAAGATTTTTCAAATAAATTTGAGTCTAACAAAAAATCTGACATTGTATGCTATGAGTGCAAGAAATAAGGGAGCATGAGAGGAGAATGCCCTGAGCTCAAGAAGAAGCTGAAGAAGAAAAAATTCACCTTCAAGAAAACCAAAGCAATGATGGCTACTTGGAGTGATGAAGATGCAGATGAGGACGAACAAGCTACCTCTGGAGATGAACAAGTTCAATGTCTAATGGCAAGAAGCGACGACTCCAATGAGGTAAATTCTTCCTTTGAAAGTTTACAATTGAAGAATGTGAAGAAGCCTATATAGTCTTGTTTGAAAAGCCATGTGAATTTAAGTATGAAAATAAAGCACTCAAAAAGAAAATCAATCTCTTGTTCATGGCACTAATAATGATGAACAAATGCATCCTTGAACAAAGAAATTGAGATGATGAAAATTGATGAGGAGCTCACTGTGAGGAGATAGAGTTTGAAAATAAAACTGCAAGAAACTCAAAAAGAAAAGGAAGGTCTAATGAACTCCCTGAAATCTCCAAAGTGAACATGATAAGCTTAAATAAAAATTAGAAAAGGCTGAGGAGAACCTTAAAGGAAAATTTGAAGATCTATCAAGGCTTGTTAAAGGGAAACAAATCTTGATGCAATTCTGGGATCTAATGATTTGTTGCAAAGCATGGGATTGGATTTCAACCTGTAAAACCAAAGGTAATTGGTAAAATTTGCTAACTTCCTTTGTTGATTCTAGCCCAAGCACAAGTAAGCAATCACATCAAAGATCAATAAGACTCAAGCCAAGGGTAGAAACAGGAACCCAAGAAAATCAAATCAGTTGTTAATGTTGCCCAGCTAGCTAGCCCAGAGGGGGGGGGGGTGAATGGGTTATTAAATTTGATCTTTGAATAAAACCTGTTCACTAAAAAGATTACACAACAGCTAAACAGAAGTTAGAGTTAGAAGAAAAGATAGCAAGCGCATAAAACACAACCACACGACACAAGGAATTTTATCCTGGTTCGGAACTCCTCTTCACAGGAGACCTACGTCCAGTCCCTGAGCAATGCCTCGGAATTTCACTAACAAGGGAACAATCCCCTTAATGAAACTACAACACCCAGCTCAGCTGGTCTTCCTTCAACTCGAAGGGAACAACACCCTGGATACCACCAGGTCTTCCTTCACAACCGAAGGGAACCACACCCTGGATACCACCAGGTTTCCTTCACAACCGAAGGGAACAATACACAGAATAATGAAAGACTTTCAAGCCCCTAGATCAAGCTTTTGATAAGCAAAGATCTGAAGCAACTAGAACTGAGAGCAAGAAGATGTTAAGCAGGAAGCACTCTCAGAACTATACAAGCTCTCACAGGATTTTCACAAACTAGTTGAGAGCAAAAGAGCTAAAGCGAAGAGGAAATGACAATTCTTGGCTCTGGACTTTTTTCAGAAGGATTAAGTGCTTGAATATCTGATCAATGAATTATCTTCTATCCTTCTGTCTTGAATTTATATCTTCAATTTGAAATCAAGACGTTGAAGTGTCCGTTGTCTCTCTTTTGAGTAGTCGTTAGACTAAGTGACACCTGGAGTCTTGGAAGCTTCCAGTCAACAGTCTTTTGATTACTTGATCACGCAAAGATATAACTCTTCAGAAATATCCGTTGGTTTCTATTTATTTAACGTTGTACTGTAAAGCTGGTTCAGAAGTCTGCACAAATGTCAAACTCAAGTAGCAGACAGCTAAGCTGTTTCTGATATCAGTCAACGTCAGTAGCAATAGACATGAAAATAGTAACACCAAAATATCTTGACAATAAAAGACGTAATCAGAGTAGACAAGAAAAAGGATGATATGGTCTGCATGCATGCAGAGATACGTTCAGATCTCATAAATGCACAAGCGTAGAGAGATGTCTACGAGGACTTTGACTAGTCAAAAAGATTACCCAGATATGACTTATGAAAACGATATGAATACTGACAAGTCGTTATAGGGAGCAAGTCGTTGCGAATTCTAAATAAATCCTTATGATAACTTATGAAGTCGTTACAACAAGCAAGTCGTTGCGAATTCTAAAGAAATCGTTATGATAACTTATGAAGTCGTTACAACAAGCAAGTCGTTGCGAATTCTAAAGAAACGTTATGATAACTTATGAAGTCGTTACAACAAGCAAGTCGTTGCGAAGTTCTAAAGAAATCGTTATGATAACTTATGAAGTCGTTACAACAAGCAAGTCGTTGCGAGTTCTAAAGAAATCGTTATGATAACTTATGAAGTCGATACAACAAGCAAGTCGTTGCGAGTTCTAAAGAAATCGTATGATAACTTATGAAGTCGTTACAACAAGCAAGTCGTTGCGAGTTCTAAAGAAATCGTTATGATAACTTATGAATGAAATCGTTACAACAAGCAAGTCGTTGCGAGTTCTAAAGAAATCGTTATGATAACTTATGAAGTCGTTACAACAAGCAAGTCGTTGCGAGTCTAAAGAAATCAATGATAAACTTATGAAATCGTTACAACAAGCAAGTCGTTGTGAGTTCTAAGAAATCGATATGGACTTGGAGAAAATTCATGCAGAAAAGATTAAAGCTTCAGAGAGGAAATGCATACCTTTATTGACTTGTTTGACCTTGGTATTTTTCCTGTACTTAAGACTTATGAAATATTCATTAGATAATTGATAAACTCTTGTTTGGTTTTGTTAATCATCAAAATATGTATATATATTAATTAAAATTGCATGGGGACAGACTGATCATCAATCTCCCCCTTTTTGATGATGACAAAACTGAACAATAAGCATGGATAAAAGTATCTGAAATTTGTTTGTAAGAGAGATATGCTAAGATTCTAAGCAAGATTAATATTTCAGACATGCTAAGTATTTTTCTCCCCTTTTTGTCATTAAGCAAAAAGAGAAACTTCGACAAAGAAAGAAGAGAGAAAGAGAATAGAGATACACAGAAGGTCATGACATTTACTGTGGAGGTACAGGTAAATAGAAGGCAGGAGACAACAAGAGGCAAATGGGAGATGGTTTCCCATGCCTGAAATTCCTGCTCTTCAAAAGAGTTTTAAAAACTCCAAACGATACAGAGTAAGATGGTCCCATGGTGGGAGCCATCCGTTTGATGTGAAGATCTAGGTGCTTATAGAGAAGGGCAGCATAGGCATCCTGGTCCAAGTTCATCTTGAGAAACCGACGAGTGCCAAAGCTGGCACAGGTGAGGAATTGGTCCATGGTGACAGGGTAGTGATTGTGGTTGTCTCGGAGAGTTTTGTGCAATGCCACATACAATTTGTACCTTTCCTCCCAGACCTTGAAAGGGTCATTGACAAGATGAATGGAGTTCATATCTAGGAAGGTGGCTGGAGAAATAGCTGGATTTCCTTCCCTGGCTTGAGCTTCATTGAGAACAAACAGCTGCTGAGCTGACAGGGGATAGAGTTTTGACCATTCAGAAGGGGTTAGCCTTTCACATTCAGACAGGATAGGAGAGAGAACTGCCGCACTGACATGGCCCTGGTGATATTCCCTGAAAAGGAATCTCGAAAAGGAAACCAGGTAGCCTTTCTGCACTTTGATCCTGCCCATGATTCTTGCAAAGCGCTCAAATATGATGGATCCTACAGAGGATTCCATAACTAGAGCATGAATTTGAGGCAGGGCTATGTCCTCAGGTATTCGAAGGGTAGCAAAATCTACCTGAATGTCTGAAAAGTGAGAGCCAGCCGGAGTTAAAACTGAAATGGCCTTCTTGAACTGACACAGCTGAACTTCTGGAAGCTTATGAAATAACGGTAGTTGAAAGTGCATGAAATGCCTGATCATTTTTATTTCTGATTGAATGAAGGAGCCCAGAGTTCTTGGTGATACAACCTGAACCACTCGGATAGGGTCAAGGAGTGGTCCCGTGGAGGAAATCTGGCAGATCTGGCAAGAGTAAACTTCTTGAGAAGATCCTTGTGACCTTTGCCCCATTGCTCTTCAGATTTGGAGTGAGCAAGAGAGAAGATTCTGGATTTTTCAGATTTTGAGAGAGAAGTATAGGGTAGTATGGTGTTCAAATGATCTGTAAGGTTTTGAAAGGGAAGGTTGATGATGGTGCAAAAACAACTTTGGAGAGGTATTCCCTATACAGTGACTTATGCTTGTTGTCAACTGTGAGAGAAAACCACAAAGGAGGGTATTTGGGTTCAGAGGAGGAGGAATAGGTGGAAGTAATTTTCCTCTTCTTGGGAGCAGGACTAGAAGGATCAGCCCTGTGAATATGATCTCCCACTTTCAACACAGACCTGAGAATTCCTTCCTCAAATTCATCCTTGATCTTTTCAAGAAGGAGAGTTGAGTTGAGCATGTTCAGGTATGATAGTGATGAAAGATGGTGGAGGAGTAGGATGAAGAAAAGAGTGTGAAGTAGTTTGGAAAGCATCATCTGGTCCAAGGGAGGGACCAGAGGAGGAGGATGCTCCAGCTGAGGATGCTGGAGGGGCCTCAGGTATGGGAAAGGGAGAGGGAATGAGGACTGAAATGGGGTAGGAGAAGAAATTGGTCGAGATTGAGGCTTCTTGAATGTTTGAGGGCAGGAGGGGCTGTAGGAGCTGATGGAGGAGTTGGAGGAATAGGTGTGAGAGGGAGAGGAAGGAGCTGGGGGCTTGGGTGCCAAGATCTCTTCTGCCTCTTTCTGCACAGACTCACTCTCCAAGGGCCCTGATGGCCCAGATCCTAGCTCAGATGGCCCGGATGGCCCTTCAACCTGATCAGCTGACTCTGCTGGCTCTGCCTCTTTTGGTGCTGCTGCTGCTACTTCAGGTGGAGCTGCTGCTTCTGGTGCTGCTTCTGCTTCTGGTGGAGCTGCTGCTTCTGGTGCTCCTTCTGGTGCTGCTGCTGCTTCTGGTGGAGGAGGAGCTAGAGCTCCAACTGCCTTGACAATATCTGATAGCATGCCTTTCATGCTGCATTTCCTTGTTAAACCATTGTATAGCATTTTTGATTTGCCCCAATTCTTTATTTGCTGAAGCTTGACTCAGAAAATAGAGCTGACATCACACTGAAGGGAACATAATAATTCACCTTGAACATTCAGCCTTTCAATCACTGGCTTAAGTTTATGACAATTTTCTGCTTAGCCTGCCTCTCAAATGGAGAATTAGCCAGGAGAGGAACTTCGGAGGCAACCTCTTTTCCTTTCTTTTTGCCTTCCTTTGCTGGAGGAGGTTGATCATCATCTGAGCTCGAAGAGCTTGCAGTCTCCCCTTCTCTGTTATCCAAGTCAGGAGAACCTTCATGCTGTTCATCCTTATCAACATCTGGAGTTTCATCCACAGAACCTTCTTTTGATAGCTCCCCCTCAATAGGAGCATCTTCTTCATCTGATACTTGCTCCCCCTGACTGGGAGCAGATTCGAACACAGAGTCACCTTGGACAGCTTGGTGCTCTACCTCTACCTGCACATCTTCCATTTGACCTCAACGTGGCCTGATGCCACAACTTCTTCTGCAATTCTGTCACTAGGAATAGAGTCAATGATATCGGCCAGGATAGATGCAACAAAAGTTGAGGAAAGGGTCCTCAACAGGAATAATGTCCTCCGGGAGGAGATCCTCAATTCTCCTTTCTGCAACTGATTCTTCTGGAAAACCTGAAGCTTCGACAGATGCTCTTTCTTCTTCTACTGCACTTTCAGACTGAACTTCTGCATTGGAGGGGCCTGAGGATTCTGCTGCTTCAACTGCTGGAGCTGGAATTGGCTCCACAGGCAATTCTGGAAACATATCCGCTGACCCCATCTCCTGATGAACAACTGATGAGTCGATTAAGATGGCTTCGCCTTCAGCCACCGAAGCCTTGAACCAGACACCACTTTTCAAAGAAAAACCACTCTTCTTCAGATTCCTGGACCTGATTGCTTGGCCCATTTTCTCTACAACTGCCCCAGAAAGATCAACACCGAAGTGTTTGAAGATCTTGGTAAGTAGGTGGGCATAAGGCAGGGACACATTTAACTTACTCTTGGTGTCCCATATCTGATCCCTTGCAAACTTCATTCTTTCCATGATCACTGCGGCCATATTTATCTCCTTATTCTGAATGGCCCAGTACATCATATCCGAGTCGGCCTTTGTGCAAGATGAAAAAGTTGCACTTCTGGGAACTAAGATCTGGCAGACAATAAAATGGAGAAGACGGTTGAAGGCGGATAGTTGATTTATATCGATCTTGCCGTCCCTCAGCTTGAATCCTGGCCCAATGATTCCCAAACCCTTCACTTGGGCGTCCACGGAGTGAACCCCACTAAAGCCTGAAGTCTTTACATTGAACAACACTTTCAGCAACTCAGGGTCTATCCTAATCATGGTTCCCTTTACTGAAGAAACCAGAGACCCATCTTCCTCTGTTCTCATACACACGAAGAAGGCTTTAACCAAATCCGGATAGCTTACCTCTGAAAAGGTGGAAATATCTGACCACTGCATCTGATTGATCAAATCTACTAAGCTGCTCATTCCATTTTTCTTCAGATTGGCGACATCTACTTCTTTATTGCCGCAGAGCTTCGTCTTCACAAAAGTAAATCTCTCCTGCTGCTCAGGAGTGAGGAACTCAGCGCTGTAGCCCCCTACGCTTCCGGAGATCATCGAAGCGGCCATAGGTTCAGGTGGGAAAGCAACGGAGGGAGAAGACGGAGGGTGAGGAGAAGGAATCCTCAAGAAATTTTGCGGGAAGTAGGAGGAAGATTCAAATTTGCAGAGGATTGAGATGGAGTTGCTAGGGCATCGGCTCACGCGATAAGATAAAAGAGGGAAAGAGGGAGACGATGAGACACGAATCGTTCTGCCATCGATTTTATGAATAAATTAATGCTACGTGGAAAGTGAGGCGCCAAACGGCGGTGGAAAACGACAAAAGATTTGACTGTTCAAACGACTTTAATGAAAGAGCGGTTATAACAATACACACAGAGTATCTTTTGCTTATCGATATGGAGAGAAAAATTACTTAAATTCTAGAATTTAATGTGCCAGTTGTAAGCAAACTTTTATCACAAATTGCACATGCCTAATTCCCTTCTAAGAGATGTAAATCTCTCTTCAGGTAAGGCTTTTGTGAAAATGTCTGCTAATTGGCCATTTGTATCTATAAAGGAAATTTCTAAATTACCACTAGCTACATGGTCTCGAATAAAATGGTATCTTACCTCAATGTGCTTAGTTCTTGAGTGCTGTACTGGATTTTTGGTGAGGTTGATGGCACTTGTATTATCACACAAGAGTGGAATTGATTTGATGTGAATTCCGAAATCCTCAAGTTGTTGCTTTATCCAAAGAAGTTGTGTACAGCAACTTCCAGCAGCAACATATTCTGCCTCAGCTGTTGATAAAGCTACTGAATTTTGTTTCTTGGATGACCATGATATAAACATCCTGCAAGAAACTGACAACAGCCACTGGTGCTCTTTCTATCTACTTTGCATCCAGCATAATCAGCATCAGAATATCCTATTAATTCTATTTCACAAGATCTAGGATACCAGAGACCTAAATCATGAGTTCTAGCCAGATATCTAAATATTCTTTTTACTGAAATTAAATGAGACTCTCTAGGGTCTGCCTGATATCTAGCACACATGCATACACTGAACAAAATCTGGTCTACTTGCAGTTAAGTAAAGTAGTGACCCTATCATACCTCTATAATTCTTTTGATCTACCTTTTTACCTTTTTGATCACTGTCCATTCTAGTTGATGTGCTCATTGGAGTTGATAATGGCTTTGCACCTTCAAATCCAAATTTCTTTAACAGCTCTTTGGTGTACTTGGCTTGACAGATATGAGTGCCTTCCTTCCCTTGTTTGATTTGCAATCCAAGGAAGTAGCTTAGCTCCCCCATCAAGCTCATTTCGAATTCTCCCTGCATGAGCTTTTCAAAGTACTTGCAAAGAGATTCATCAGTAGATCCAAAAATAATATCATCTACATATATTTGCACAAGAAGTATATGTTTAACCTTAGATTTTATAAATAATGTACTATCTACTTTACCTCTAGCGAAACCATGATCTAATAAGAAAGTACTGAGCCTTTCATACCAGGCTCTAGGTGCTTGCTTTAAACCATATAAGGCCTTATGTAGTTTAAATACATGATTTGGAAATTCGGTGTCATCAAAACCTGGAGGTTGTTCAACATAAACTTCCTCCTTGATAAAACCATTCAAAAAGGCTGATTTGACATCCATTTGAAATAGTTTTAAATCAAATGCAGATGCATAAGCAAGTAAAATCCTAATAGCCTCAAGTCTAGCTACAGGTGCATAAGTTTCATCGAAATCTATGCCTTCCTCTTGGGAGTAGCCTTGAGCCACCAATCTGGCCTTGTTCCTTAGATTATTCCAGACTCATCCAGTTTATTTCTGAACACCCACTTGGTGCCAATAACTGAATGATTGGATGGTCTAGGAACAAGTGACCATACTTGATTTCTCTTGAACTGATTTAGTTCATCTTGCATGGCTAATATCCAAGATTCATCAGATAAAGCTTCATTGACTGTCTTAGGCTCTATTTGAGAAACAAAGGCTAAATAATCACATGGAATTACATTACCTCTTGTTCTTACCCCTACGGATGGATCACCAATAATGTTTTCAGGAGGGTGATCTTTCTGATGTCTCCATTCTTTTGGAAGATTTTCATGTTGGATTTCAGTTTGCTGCAGTTCTTCCAATGGTGGATCTTCCTTGTCCTTAATTGAGGTATTCTTTAATTTTTCGGACAAGTCATCTGCATCATCAATGTCACTAATTTCTTCCTTTTTCAAGGAAGGGTTAGATTCATCAAAAATAACATGCACAGACTGTTCAATTAACAATGAACGTTTATTGAAGACTCTATAACCTTTGGGTTTAGAAGTGTACCCCATAAAGATGCCTTCATCTGATTTGGCATCCAACTTACCAATGTCCCTTTTTCCATTATTGTGGATGAAGCAAGGACATCCAAATATTCTGAAATGGCTGATCTTTGGCTTCTTTCCTTTGTAGAGTTCATAAGCAGTCTTCTTCAGAATCGGCCTGATCATTACTCTATTAATGATATAACATGCAGTGTTGATGGCTTCAGCCCAGAAATATCTTGGCAAATCATATTCTGATAACATGGTTCTTGCCATATCCAAAAGAGTTCTGTTTTTCCTCTCAGCAATTCCATTCTGTTGAGGTGTCCTTGGGGCTGAGAAGTTGTGCTCAATTCCTTGATCATCACAGAACTTTGTAAACTTTTCATTCTGAAACTCACCACCATGATCTGATCTGATAGAGACAATTGTGAACTTCTGATCTTTCTGAACTTTCTTACTGAAGCTAACAAAATTGTCAAATGTGTCATCTTTGTGCTCTAGAAAGGATACCCAAGTGAATCTTGAATAATCATCAACTATTACAAATCCAAAATTCTTTCCTCCTAGACTGGTGGTCCTCATTGGCCCAAATAGATCCATATGAAGTAGTTCTAAGGGCTTTGAGGTGGTTACTATAGTCTTTGATTTGAAGGAGCTTTTGGTGTGCTTTCCTCTTGCACAAGGTTTGCAAATGCTATCCAATCTAGAATTGACCTTTGGCAGTCCTTCCACTAGCTTTCTCTTTCTGAGCTTATTCAAACCGTCCAAGCTGCAGTGACCCAATCTTCTGTGCCACAGCTCTGTTGATTGATCTTTGCTGGCTGCCAAACAACATCTTGATTCTTGAGTTCTTCGAGATAGAGAACATACAAGTTTCTTTCTCTGAAGGCTTCAAATATGACTGCACCATCCTTTAATATACTGCACTTTGATTCTTGGAACTGAATGTGATGGCCTTTGTCACACAACTGGCTGATGCTGATAAGATTGTGCTTTAATCCTTTGACCAGCATTACGTCTTCAATAACTGATTTTCCTTTGATGTTCACAGACCCACTTCCTATCACAGTGCCTTTTCCATTATCTCCATAGGTGACTGTACCTTCTTCAGCTTGGAGATCAACAAAAATCTTCTTGTTGCCTGACATGTGCCTTGAGCACCCACTATCCAAATACCATTTGGATGCTCGAGGGTTAACCTGAAATGAAAACATCAAGCTTTAGGTACCCAAATTCTTTGGGTCCTGATAGGTTAGTATCATTATTTTACCTTTTAATATCCATTTTTATGTCTTGTTGGGCATGTAATTTTAATATGTCCTAACTTATTGCAGTGACTGCAGCAGGATAACTTAGTCACCTTTTCTATGTATTTGAAATCAGCTTTGTATGCTATATCTTGTTCGGGTACAAATTTTGGTGTTGGATATGTTTTAGGATATATTATGGTTTCTTCATTATCTGGGGGTGTATATCCTAATCCATTTTTCTTTTTACCCGATCTCCTAGCACCTTTTAATATTAAAGAGTTTTTACCATTAGTAAATTTTTCTAGTGTACTTGATAGTTTATCATTTTCTTTATTTAATCTTTCTATTTCTGTTTTAAGTTCACCTAAGTCTTCTTGTTTTTCTAGGTGAGTTATCTTTTTTCTCTTTTAGATCTTCACATAATAACTCATTTCTTCTTTTGTTCAGTTATTTGTTTTTCAAGTTCTTCATTTTCTGTTTTTAGATCTGAGTTTGTATTTTCTAAACAGATTAAATTTTTCTTACTAATTTTGAGTAATTTAGATACTTCTTTATATTTTTCATAGAGTTCATTAAAAGCACTTTCTAAGTTATCAGAATCTGAATCATTGCATGAATCAAATGAGGAGTCAGAGGTTACCTTATCTTCGGTATTGGCCATGAGAGCCAGATTTGCTTCTTCACCTTCACTGCTTGAGCTTGACTCATTATCTGAATCACTGCTGTTTTCCCAGCTGCCATTGCTTTCTTTTATACTTTTTGAATCTTCTGAAGTTGTCCTTCTTCTTATGATCATTTTTTTTGAGCATTGGACAATCTGCCTTGATGTGTCCAGGCTTCTTGCATTCATAGCATATTACTTCTCCTTTCTTCGGATCCTTCACTTCTGGTTTTCTGAAGTCTTTGTTCTTCTTAAAAAATCTTCTTCCGGACTGATACTTCTTCTTCTTTGCTAATATTTTCTGAAGTCTTCGAGACAGCATGGCTTCTTCATCATCACTGTCTTTGCTGCTTTCACTGTTATCCAAAGATTCCTCTGATATATCATCATTCGCCTTGAGAGCATTTGATTGCTTCCTTCTGCTGGAGGATTCTCCTAATCTCTCCATATTTATTTCATGAGCCATGAGAGATCCTATTAACTTTTCCAATGACATTAATTTCAGATCATTGGCTTCCTCAATGGCTGTTACCTTTGGAGTCCATGAGGATGGCAGAGATCTGAGGATCTTTCTGACCATATCTGGTATGACATAAACTTTTCCTAGACCGCTAATCCATTTGTAATATCTGTAAATCTGTTAAACATCTGAGTTATGGATTCACCTGATTGCATCTGGAATCTTTCATACTGAGTCACAAGAATATCGATTCTTGTCTCCTTTACCTTGTCTGTCCCTTCATATGTAATTCTGAGCTTTTCCCACATCTCCATTGCGGATTTGCAGGCTGAAACTCTGTTGAATTCTTTCTTGCTGAGGGCACAGCAAAGGATGCTCTTGGCTTTGCAGTTTAGGGATATTCTTCTTCTGTCGTCATCTGTCCACTGAGCCTTAGCATTTGTGACTAGAAGATCACCTTCTTCTACAATGGACCATATTGTGTAGTCGTGGCCTTGTAGAAAGTACTCCATTCTTGTCTTCCAATAGGTGTAATCTTCTCCATCGAACAAGGGAGGCCTGTTGACTGACTGACCTTCGAAGTTGCTTTGGGCTGCCATTGATCTTTGCTCTTCAGATCGTTAGATCTTCTTCTTTGTCGAAGAGACTCGCTCTGATACCACTTGTTGCCCAGCTAGCTAGCCCAGAGGGGGGGGGGGTGAATGGGTTATTAAAATTTGATCTTTGAATAAAACCTGTTCACTAAAAAGATTACACAACAGCTTAAACAGAAGTTAGAGTTAGAAGAAAAGATAGCAAGCGCATAAAACACAACCACACGACACAAGGAATTTTATCCTGGTTCGGAACTCCTCTTCACAGGAGACCTACGTCCAGTCCCTGAGCAATGCCTCAGGATTTCACTAACAAGGGAACAATCCCCTTAATGAAACTACAACACCCAGCTCAGCTGGTCTTCCTTCAACTCGAAGGGAACAACACCCTGGATACCACCAGGTCTTCCTTCACAACCGAAGGGAACCACACCCTGGATACCACCAGGTCTTCCTTCACAACCGAAGGGAACAATACACAGAATAATGAAAGACTTTCAAGCCCCTAGATCAAGCTTTTGATAAGCAAAGATCTGAAGCAACTAGAACTGAGAGCAAGAAGATGTTAAGCAGGAAGCACTCTCAGAACTATACAAGCTCTCACAGGATTTTCACAACTAGTTGAGAGCAAAAGAGCTAAAGCGAAGAGGAATGACAATTCTGGCTCTGGACTTTCTTCAGAAGGATTGAGTACTTGAATATCTGATCGATGAATTATCTTCTATCCTTCTGTCTTGAATTTATATCTTCAATTTGAAATCAAGACGTTGAAGTGTCCGTTGTCTCTCTTTTGAGTAGTCGTTAGACTAAGTGACACCTGGAGTCTTGGAAGCTTCCAGTCAACAGTCTTTTGATTACTTGATCACGCAAAGATATAACTCTTCAGAAATATCCGTTGGTTTCTATTTGTTTAACGTTGTACTGTAAAGCTGGTTCAGAAGTCTGCACAAATGTCAAACTCAAGTAGCAGACAGCTAAGCTGTTTCTGATGTCAGTCAACGTCAGTAGCAATAGACATGAAAATAGTAACACCAAATATCTTGACAATAAAAGACGTAATCAGAGTAGACAAAAAAGGATGATATGGTCTGCATGCATGCAGAGATACGTTCAGATCTCATAAATGCAAAAGCGTCAGAGAGATGTCTACGAGGACTTTGACTAGTCAAAAAGATCCCAGATATGACTTATGAAAACGATATGAACTGACAAGTCGTTATAGGGAGCAAGTCGTTATGAACTCTAAAGAAATCGTTATGATACTTATGAAGTCGTTACAACAAGCAAGTCGTTGCGAGTTCTAAAGAAATCGTTATGATAACTTATGAAGTCGTTACAACAAGCAAGTCGTTGCGAGTTCTAAAGAAATCGTTATGATAACTTATGAAGTCGTTACAACAAGCAAGTCGTTGCGAGTTCTAAAGAAATCGTTATGATAACTTATGAAGTCGTTACAACAAGCAAGTCGTTGCGAGTTCTAAAGAAATCGTTATGATAACTTATGAAGTCGTTACAACAAGCAAGTCGTTGCGAGTTCTAAAGAAATCGTTATGATAACTTATGAAGTCGTTACAACAAGCAAGTCGTTGCGAGTTCTAAAGAAATCGTTATGATAACTTATGAAGTCGTTACAACAGCAAGTCGTTGCGAGTTCTAAAGAAATCGTTATGATAACTTATGAAGTCGTTACACAAGCAAGTCGTTGCGAGTCTAAAGAAATCGTTATGATAATTATGAATCGTTACAACAAGCAAGTCGTTGCGATTCTAAAGAAATCGATATGGACTTGGAGAAAATTCATGCTGAAAAGATTAAAGCTTCAGAGAGGAAATGCATACCTTTATTGACTTGTTTGACCTTGGTATTTTTCCTGTACTTAAGACTTATGAAATATTCATTAGACATAATTGATAAACTCTTGTTTGGTTGTTAATCATCAAAATATGTATTATATATTAATTAAAATTGCATGGGGACAGACTGATCATCAGTTATACCTAAGAAATCGTCAACGCCCCAAAGAGGGTTGTCGATAGGTCTGGAAACAAGCTATCCAAGAAAAGCTAACAAGGCAACAAAATGTTAAAATTCCCATGCATGTTCCCAGAATAACAAGCCACTGTTGTGAAAAATCTTCATCATCAATTTCTTGTAAGAAGTTGGGCACAATGATAAACATGTTTGAATAGTCCCAATAAACAGAAAGTCAAACAAGTTTGGATTCGAAGCTTTACTCTTTGGCATGAATATACATTGGGACCCAAAGTAATTTGGGGTACCAAAACCTCTGTCTGATCTATATATGCAGGAATCCTAGCAGCCCCAAATCAAAACGATGGTACTTGGACAGTGGCTGCTCGAGGCACATGACGGCGACAAAGAAAAATTCTGTTTGCTGGTTGAAAGATGGAGGTCAAGTCATCTTTGGAGGTAACAATAAGGCCAGATCATCGACACATGTAAGGTCGGTAAGTATGCCTCCAACTCAATTGATAATGTATTGTTGGTTGAGGGCCTTCATCACAACTTGCTTAGTATAAGTCAATTGTGTGATAAAGTCATAAAGTTATCTTTGAATCAAAATCATGTCAAATCATTGATAAGGAAACAGGAAGTCTAAAATTTTCTGGAAAAAGGGTGAACAACATTTATTTGGTCGACTTAGATGATCCAGAAATGAAGACTTGGTCTTGTAGCAAACAAGCAGGATGAGCTTACGTTGTGGCATCGTAGGCATGGCCATGCAAGTTACAACGTCTTGCACAAGATCATGAGGCTTAAACTGGTAAGTGGACTTCTTGAATTTCCTTTAACAAGAATGAAAGTTTTTGTGATGCATGTGCACAGGGAAAACAAACCCGAAAATCCTTCAAATCAAAAGCACCGGTAAGCACTTCTAAACCTATGATTGTTGCACATGGACCTTTTTGGACCTACTAGAACACTGAGTCTCAATGGAAAATGATTTGGTTTGTCATTGTAGACGATTTTTCTAGGTTCACTTGGGTAAAATTTCTGGCTCACAAAAAATGAAGCACTGAAAATCTTTGAAGAATTCTTTAATAAGATTGAGCATGGAAATGTCAATAAGATATGCTCAATACGCACTGATCACGGGGGAGAGTTTGACAACAACTCATTTTCTGATTTTTGCAGGCACTAAGGAATAGAACACCTGTTCTCCTCCCCGAGAACTTTGGAGCAAAATGGTGTAGTGGAGAGAAAGAACAGAACCTTGGTGGAAATGAAAATGGCTCAAACCCTCTGGTTGAAAGTTAGCTTGCAAGGACCTTTGGGCAGAAGCGGTAAACACCTCATGTTACATCCTTAACAGAGCCATGGTAAGACCTGTGATAAAGAAACTCCCTACGAACTTCTAAAAGGTAAGAAACCCAGTGGGGTATTTCAGAGTTTTTGGCTCAAAAGTCTTTATTCATAATAATGATAAAGTTGACTTGGATAAGTTTGAAGCCAAAAGTGATCAAGGTATTTTTCTGGGATACTCAGAACACTCTAGAGCATATAGGGTGTTTAATTTTAAATCTTGAACAGTGGAAGAAACTCCATATGTTGTTTTTTGATGAGTATCCTGAAGTGTTTGCGGAATTCCCTATATGGTAATCTAGAAGGGGGGTTGAATAGATTACTGTCTTCTAAGAACACTTGTTACCTTCTTTTCGATAAGATACAGAATACTAGAAGTTATGGCAAGGACTAAACTTAGTGTGGCTGTGTGTGATTCGATGATAGATATTAAGCAGATGATTAGACGTGTGTAAATGCGCCGTGCCTACCAAACATCTAACGTAGAAACGTTCAAACCACGAGACACAACGATTTACGTGGTTCGGAATACACAACTCGTGTATCCTACATCCACGGGCCACACACACACACAGAGCAATCTGCTTATGAGCTAGTTCAGGAACTACAACTCACACACACGTGTTCTCTGATGTGTAACCACGATCAGAACAACACACACACGTGGATCAAGCACAAGGACTGCTTGAAACACACCACACACACACACGTATGGATAAAAGTAAAACAGAGAAGAGTTTGAGAGTTGAGAATCAAATCCAATTGAAAACTCTTCTGATGAACGTCTGGGTAGCTTCAAGCTTCGTCTTGATGATTAGAAGTTGATGGAGAGGCTTGAATCCACGACGTTCAGACTTCACCGCTGCACGGAAGACTTCTCTTGTTGAATCTGGGCAGCAGGTAGAAGCAGAGCAGCAGTGCAAGAATTCTCTTGAGAGGCTTTTAGGGTTCTTGCTTGGAGCTGCTTGACTTCGTGATTGTCTTCAAAGGATGCTTAAATAGAGGTGTTTACATATGGAGAGTCGTGGTATGTGGAAACACCATCTATGGCAACTTGAAGACTTTCCGTATTTGAGGATTCTCTCCGTCTGTCGACAGAACTGGGTGCTCCTGTCGACAGGCGCAAGCAAGCAGAACATTCAAGGCTTCTGGAAGGCAGTTGCTGTCGACAGGCGACTGGGTGCTGTCGACAGGCACAGGCAGACAGAAGATTGGTGGTTCTGGGAACCTCTTCCTGTCGACAGGTGGCTGGGGTGCTTTCGACAGGCTCATCTGTACTGAAGATTGGCCTTCTAGCTTGAGCATGTCTGTCGACAGGACCTTTCCTGTTGTCGACAGGTGCTTGCTTTTCATGTATATCTTCATCATTTGAACCTTGTTCTTTTAACATGTCTTGCTCAATATCTCACCTAAAATAATAAACATAGTTAGTGAGATCTTATGCAATATTAACTCAATTCACATTGTTCATTTGTTTACATTGTTCATCATTGATCATCAACAAAACATGTTGTATTTATGATTTAGAATGTGAACCCAACATATCCAGCAAAGCCTAACAATTCAAATGCTTACAGGTTTGAGATGGAGATGAAGAAATACACTTGGGGAACTACAAATGAAGCAAAAGAAAATCCTAAAGCAGTTTCCAAGACTAAAAGTGGATCTTCGCTGGTACAATGATGAAGATGACGTAAATCTGTTCAGAAATCAAGATGATGAACCTGAACAAAATCCACAAGAGGAAGAGCCTCAAGTTGAAACTCCTCAAGCACACCCTCCTCCAGAACAACCTCCTCAAGTCCATGATCAACCCGGACCTTCAACAATGACAAATGTCAGGTATTCTAAAGATCATCCACTTGATAACATCATCGAAGATATGAATGAAAAAGTTCAAACTAGGTCTCAAGTTAGACAAATAGTTGAACATGATCATCTAGCCTTTGTCTCTCAAGTGGAACCCAAAAATGTTGAAGAAGCTTTAAAATAAAATTCATGGATTGATGCTATGCATGAGGAGCTTGGGCAATTTCAAAGAAATAATGTCTGGAGTCTAGCTCCTAGAACCCCTGAAATTTCTGTCATAGAATAAGATGGGTCTTTAGGAATAGCTAAATGAAGAGGGTAAAGTGGTGAGAAACAAGGCTAGACTGGTTGCAAAGGGTTATAGTCAAGAATTTGGTGTGGATTTTGAAGAATCCTTGCTCCTGTAGCTAGACTAGAAGTAGTTAGGATCTTGTTAGCATATGCATGCTCAAACAAGTTCAACTTTTTCAAATGGATGTTAAAACTGCCTTCTTGAATGGCTACATCAAAGAGGAAGTCTATGTCTCTCAACCACCTGGCTTTGAGGATCATGATAAAACTAACCATGTATATAAATTGCACAAAGCTCTGTATGGATTGAAACAGGCACCCCGAGCTTGGTACGACAGACTAAGCACTTTTCTGGTAAGCAAAAACTACTCAAGAGGTAAAGTAGACCAAACTCTCTTCACTAAGAAAGTTCGCAATCACATTATTGTTGTTCAAGTCTATGTGGACGATATCATATTTGGTTCTACTAACCCATCACTGTGTGAGGAATTTTCAAATCATATGCACAGTGAATTTGAGATGAGTTTAATGGGGGAGCTTTAATTTTTTCTTGATCTGCAGGTAAAACAACTAGAAGATGGATTTTTCATCAACCAAGAAAAATATGTCAAGGATCTACTGAAAAGGTTTCAGTTTAAACAAGCTAAGCCTGCTTTAACACCAATGAGCACAAGCTTGAAATTGGACAATGATGAGAAAGGTAAACCGGTAGATGCAAAGCACTTCCGAGGTATGATTGGTTCACTCCTTTATCTTACTGCATGTAGACCGGACATACAATTTAGTGTTTGCCTATGTGCTAGATATCAATCTAGTCCAAAGGAAAGCCATTTGGTTGAAGTTAAGAGAATATTCAGATATCTCTCAGGTACGTATGCCTTGGGTCTTTGGTGTCCAGCTGGGAGTAGTTTGATTGATATCATATTCCGATGCTGATTATGCTGGATGTAAAATTCATAGAAAAAGTACTAGTGATTATTGCAATTTTTGGTGGTTGCATGGTTTCGTGGGCATCCAAGAAGCAACACTCGGTTGCACTCTCCACTGCAGAGGCAAAATATGTTGCTGCAGAGAGTGTGCAGCTCAAGTGTTGTGGATAAAAAGTCACTTGTCTGACTACAATATTGAAATTGGATGCACACTATCTTATGTGACAACACTAGTGCCATCAATCTTTCAAAGAACCTAGTCCAACACTCTAGGACAAAACACATCGAAATAAGACATCACTTGAGAGATGAGGTAGCCAACAAAACCTTGGAGATTAGCTTTGTACCCACTGAAAAATAATTGGCTGATATTTTTACAAAACCACTGGCTGGATAGATTCACAACATTGAGAAGAGAATTGGTTTGTGCAAAATGCAATGAAAATCATACCAAATCTTAAGTATATGTTCCTTGTGTGCACCAACTATGTGGTATATCAAATGGTGATTTGTGGAAGAACAAGTTATGCTTGTTTGGAAACTGTCATTATGCGTGAGAAAAAATTCTCCGCCACGTATCCATAGTTAAGTTGTAAATAAGGGTCATTACTTTCTAGAAGGTATTTAGTTTCTTTTCACTTTTCCCTTTCTTTCTTTCTTAAACAAATGGATTTCTTCATAGTCTGTCCTATTCATGAAATTGTGTGCATTTGATTGCACAATTTGTGCAAATGTGTCTTGAATTACTTGATTGTTTGTGTCCACATGAGCACACACTATGGGGGAGCAAGTTCAGGTTAGATGACTGACATCTTGAGGAAATTAATCATATTTCACATACCTACTTTTTCCTCACATGCCATATCTCTTTTACTCTTTCATCCTAGCCTTCAATCTGTTCTGCACAAGCAGCTGTCGACAGCCCTGCTCCATCCTGTCGACAGATCAGGCTCCACAGACACCAGTTTTTGCATTCTGCATGTTTCTGTCGACAGGCAACAATTCATCTGTCGACAGCCAAGCACAGTTTCTGATTTCCCAGAACAGCCACTTTTCTATCTGTGTGCATCTGTCGACAGGCTCCTTCTAGCTGTCGACAGCCAGACACTTTCCATGCATTTCTTGGATATCTCACAAATTCTTCTTCAGCAGGTTCATGCCTTTCAAGTAAGGTGTCACTTGGGTGTCTATGCATGTTTTAATCACTTATACCCACATGATATTACAGCCATTGTTTGTATCACCATGATTTTGACATACTACTCATGTAAGAGTCTAGGTTGTATCATTCAGAGAATATTGATCTAATCTAATGGATATCACCTAGCTCCTTGCATAACTCTCTTGTAGGCACACACTGTTCACAAGTGTCTTGATCAGTCCTATGGTCATTGAACTCTATGTCTAGCATTGATTGTTAACCACATACATTATTTGATCTTGATTTTCAAACAGAACATAACATGATCAAATTCAAAAAAGGAGAAAAGCTACATATTCATATCTCAATACAACTCAAAAATTGGGATAAAGATAGAGCAATGATGTGTATTGCTGAGTAACCGGGGACATGTGCATCACAAATGTCTGTCCTCGCGTCAAAAGGCTTACTCATTAACTCTGTAGAATGGTATGATGGTCACTCTCACTGAGTAACTGGGGGTAAGGGCACTAGACATGTCTATCCTCACGTCAAAAGGTGTTCGTGATCCTAATTACCACTTTTCCCATTGCATTTTGTCAAACAAAAAAATAAAAAAGAAATAGTGTGAAGCCTCCACTGTTTGATTAATTCCAGGTCCATTGGTGTCTATGGCTAGCCATCTATGTAGACAATTTCTTCATCAACCATTTGACCATCCTTTACTTGGAATCGTGTTCGTCTACAATAGTCTGTTATTCAACAGGGGTTATGGTAATCCCCTAAGTTTTCGTAAGATGTTCTCTTCATGCTCCAACTTGCACTTTTTGAGCATTATGTTTAAACCATTGAGGATATGACTGGACTTAATCTCAATGAGTATGACCGTTTAAACTATATGTCCACCTATTTTACACTTTCTATATTCTTTGGATACACACTGCTCAGAAAATTCATTAACAAATTCCTCGAAAATTTCCATCTGGCACATTTTCTGTGTGCCTGTCGACAGGCACTAGTGCATCTGTCAACAGTCGGCGGCTACCCTGTTTTGGGAAACCCAACGGGCGCATGCTTCGGGGCTGATTTGGTGGGACCCTTGCCTTTTCAAATCCCATCCCAACTCTTTAAAAAGGCACCCACGCCCCTTCTTCTTCTCTACCACCAAAACCATCCCCAACCCAAAACCCTCCTTCTCCAGAGCGCAAACCCTACCCTGTCACCCTCCTGCTTCTCTCTTCCGTCTGTATCTCTCTTCTTTAATTGATCCTCTGTACTTCATTCTTTCCATCCCCTGGCTTCCAAGGCGAAGAAGATGGTCTCCCGTCGTCGTCCCGCTTCCTCTGAAGCCGGCGAAGGCTCTCGGGCTCCCACTGAGCGCCGGACGAAGCATCGGGATGATCGGTTGCCCGAACTCGTGGTTCCTCCTCGTCTGCATCTCACACGGGCTAAGGGCTCCTTTACCAAGTTTGTACAGCCTGGTATGTTGATTTCATGTCCTTGGCAGACTGTTTCCGAACCTCCAACCCCTCTTTGACACCCAGGGCTGGACGGTATTTCTCTATTCCATACGGTCTATTCTCTACTGCCGTCAGTGTATTTTCAACAATCTTGGCTACTCTGAGCAACAGGAGTTTTACACCTCTGTAAAGGGCACCCCTTTCACACTTACTGCTAATCTCTTAGCATAGCCCTTCAACTCCCTAACTCTGGGGCTGATATACTCACCCATCACCCATCTGCCTCTGAGTACTATCACCTCATCACCCTCCAACCGTATGATGGCACCAAGAAAATTTCCAAACTCAATGCCAACTCTTTTCCCCCACTGAACCGGATGATTCATCATATCTTCACCACCCTGATTGCACTAAAGCATGGCAGTCGGGAACTCGTCACTGAGGTTCACAAATCACTTTTTACCTTCTTCCTCCAGTGCGAGCAAATCAACTTACCCGCCCTCATGCTTGGCTTAATCAGTCACTGTTATTATAACCCTAGGAGATCCATGCCATATGCCTGCCCAATCACTTCCCTCTTCGGTTCATTGGCATCAACATTCCTGACAGTGAATGTGTCGAGCTCAATTCTCGCAGTAGTTTGATCTCACTGCTGCACATAGGATGGGGTATAAGCTGATTGATCGGGTGTCACACGAGAACTCAAGGGTAAGGCACCAGCTGCTGCATGGATGGAGATCGGAGGATGATGAAGATGATGATGCTCATGATGACGAAACTGTTGAAGACTCCCAGTCTGAGCCTCTCGATGCTCCGGAAGATGACGTTAGTGTTTCCTCTAGTGATTCTGCTGTCACGTCCGAGAATTACGCAGCGGATATTAATAATAACAATTCGAGTCGATATCCGAGACGTGGACAGTCGGCAAATAACCCTCAGCTAGCACACACTAAAAGTGTATCAACACAACATCATAATAGGGCCCAAATGTTGAACTCAATAAAAACTGTATTCAATCTCAACTCAACTTATAAAATTGGAACTAATACAATACTAACTCAATAAAAAGGAAATACATTTACCCCTCACATCCTACTACATATTCTAACTCTCAAAATAAACTACTATAACTAGACTCATATTGGAACGCTCATCACTCGGATGCATTCCCATCCTCTGCTTGCTCTTCCTCTTGAACATCATAGTCACCTAGATTGGGAAAAAGGTAGGGGATGAGCAAACTAGCCCAGTAGGATTTATATCTCGATGTGCGGGCAATGATATAAGTGATTAACATTTTAGAACTAGGCAAGTACGATGAATGATATGCAAGTACGAATAAAACTCATTAAAACATGATATATAAAACAAGCTGGATAGAGTGAACAAGATAGAATAAGAGTGTTAAACAAGATGCCAAGAAAGAATTAGCTATAGATCACTTTGCACAAGCACGCAAGATTTTACTTGATGTCAATGGTTTCAAGAAAACAAGTTATCACTAGTTGCAATAAATGCAGGATGGCCATATCACGCAAGCAAGCAAGATTGCACAAGCACGTTCAAGTAACACTAATCAGGCACGTAGACACCAATGTACACCAAGAAAAGATCCATCAAGAATGTACACCAGGACACGTGTAGGTGGTTATGTATCTAACATTCAACAAGCAAGAAAGTACTCCAGCGCAGATGCAACGCCAGTAATCATTATACCCCATGGTTAACAGTATATTTATGACTCTCCGTCATGGGGCTAGACTGGAGCCCTTGGACACACGCCGTGCCCTGTCAGCCATCTCATGTAAATTTCAAATGTAGATACCCACAGTCATTAATAATGGCCAATGAGAGTTTCAATAAGTAAGCATGTGTAATGTCATGTTCATGATGATGATGAGAAGAAATAAACAAGTTGAACATGATTCCATGAGGACAATGGTCAAGAGATAAATTGACAGTGATGAACGGTAGGATTTACAATTTAGTTCAATCTTTACATTAATGGATTTAGTCTAGATTGTAATCATACTGACGAGAACAAGAAGAGAAAAGAAGTGCACGCCCTTGATGTATAAGTGTGTAGTAATGTACGTGTGTCAATTCACAATCCGTCGGTCTCAAACTCTCGAAAAAATAAACACTTAACGTGATGGCATGCAATGAACAAGCATTTAACTACATATGGGTTCACAAGATTTTAGGATAAAATTTATCATTTTAGCAAGCTAGAATGGTAACAAGAGTAAATCACAAGTTTCATGTATGATCATATCATTAAGAAAGCAATTAGAATAATATTCATGTAATTAAGGATTTTTCAATGGGTTAAACACTTTTAAGCCATAAATAAACATTATGTAATGAACAAACCCAAGACATGCAATATTTTGCAAAGGTAGTGTCGACACAACCATGCTGGTGTCGACACATGCTTCAAACATAAAGCAAAAACATGAAAAACTGGTCAAGTAGTGTCGACACTAGTCCAGGTGGTGTCGACACAGTGCATCAAAAACAAGGCAAAAGGTCAAGTAGTGTCGACACGAGTCCAGTAGTGTCGACACTAGAGACAGCTTCCAGAAAACTTCTGGCCAATATGGGACAGTGTGTCGACACTAGATAGGTAGTGTCGACACTAGATCAGCTCCCAGAAACTTTCTGGGTCAAACTGGGGGAGTGTGTCGACACTAGATGGGACTGTGTCGACACTAGATGCTTCCCAGAACACCATCTGGGCTGTTCTGGGACAGCAGGTCGACACGAGTTCAGGTCAGTCGACACGAGTTCAGGTCAGGTCGACACGAGTTCAGGTCGTGTCGACACGAGTGCCCCTTCCAGACAAAACACATGACTGCAGTGCAGAGATCCACTTACACCTCTTATAACTCTCTAAAGAGTGACATTTAGACAAAAGTTCAACATGAAAGATGAATAGGACAACTAGTAGAAGAACTTTGATGTTGAGAGTTTGATCTAATTCGGTCTCTAATCCCGAGAAAACATATGTAGAACAGAAAGTCAAGTGTAGCCCGAAATCTTAGTATCATGCAGAGACTCTCTTATCATGCTCCTAACTCTCTAACGAAGGATTTTTGGACAAAACTTCCAACATAGAAGATGATCATGACTTCAATTGGAAAATTCATAAAGAAAGTTTAGTCAAATTTGGTCTTGAATCGTGTGCACAATATGACGAACGAAAAATCCTAACTGTGCAAGACTTCGGGAAAATCACCAATACACGAAGAATACTCCATGAAAATTAGGCAAAACAAGTGCAAATGATCCTAGACTCAAATAACTACATGTTGGCATTGGTTTTATTTAATCTTGGCCCGAGAACACCTACCTTATGGGTTGAAGAAGTCTCGTTGTCCAGAAAACCGAGTTCAGACCACTCGGAGGAAAACGCTTACTGCTCCGTGTACACTGCATGGAATTTGAGAATTCCACTTGGGTTAGTACGTAGACTTGACCCTCTTTCCAGGGGTATAAGCCTTGCAAGGTTGGTTTAGGTTTGACCTACCTTTGGTCGACTTCAAGATGATGGTCTGCACAGGTCGCAGCAGACGAAACAGGGGAAGGAGAACGACTTGGTGTGGATGATCTCCTGCTCCCCAGCCACCAAGAACTTCTCCACACGATCCCAGCAAGTTCTAAAACTCGTTCCTAGAGTTTGGTGAAGAGTATTTAAGCAACCATGGTGTTTTAGGAGTCCTATTATAACTAGGAAAGCTAAGCTGCGTTTGACAGTGCAGTTTCCTATCTTTTGAGGATTCCTTCCTCCCTTAGAGTGTGTGAGGCTTTAGGAAACTCCCACCATAGATAGGCACGAATTTGGGTTGCCAAGAATGCATGATTGCATCCCAATCCAACTCAGATTGCCTCTTCCTAATTTCAGCCGAATTAAAGTTACAAATTTCCCTGCATTTTCTAGCTTTCTTTCATTATTGGGCCAAATGATGTCCATTGACCCAATTATGATATTGGGTCCTTAATATATATGTTGGAAGTCCCTCCAACACTTTTATTTAAATTTGATTCTTTATATACTAAAATTTTTGGGTGCTACACCCTCCCCCACTTAAGAGAATTTGGTCCCCAAATTCATGTATAGCAAGTTATTGTACAAGTGAGGTGTACTTACTTGTGAATAGCTCCGGAAATCTTTTGCGCATTGCTTCCTCGGTTTCCCACGTGTCGCTCATCCATGCGTTGATTCCATCTAACCCTTACTAGTGGGATAATCTTGTTCCTAAGTTGGCGCAGTTCCCGGTCCACGATCTTAATTGGCTTCTCTTGATATGTTCCGTCTTTGTTGAACTCTAGAAGCTCGTATTCTATAACATGCCATGGATATCGTACATACTTTTTCAACATGGAAATGTGGAACACATTGTGTATTCCATCCATTTTGGTGGTAAAGCGAGACGATATGCCACCTCGCCGACTCTTTCAAGGATTTCGAAAGGCCCAACAAACCTTGGTGATAACTTGCCTTTTATGCCAAAACGTCTGATCCCACGGCCTGGAGACACTTTCAGGAACACATGTTCACCAACCTGAAATTCAGGTCTCTTCTTCTATTATCTGCATATGCCTTTTGTCTTTGCTGCGCCACTGCCATCCTTTCTTTAATAAGCTTACCTTCTCTGTGGTTTCCCTTATCATCTCGGGTCCTAGCATTTGTTTTTCGCCAACTTCATACCAGCATATTGGAGAGCGGCAACTTCTGCCATAAGTGCTTCAAATGGTGCCATCTGAATGCTAGCTTGGTAGCTATTATTGTAGGCGAACTCCACAAGAGGTAAGTGTTCATGCCAGCTACCTCCAAAATCTAGGACACATGCTCTGAGCATATCTTCAATCACCTGGTTAGTTCTCTCCGTCTGTCCATCTGTTTGTGGATGGAAAGCCGTGCTAAAATTTAGTTTAGATCCCAAGGAGTAATGCAGTCCTTTCAAAAGTGGGATGTAAACCTGGGGTCTCTATCAGACACGATAGACACCGGTACTCCATGTAATCTGACTATTTCCTTCACATACAATGCAGCCAGAACATCTACTGACCACTTATTCTTCACTGGCAAGAAGTGAGCTGACTTGGTTAAGCGGTCGACTATAACCAGATACCATCGAATCCACCTCTAGATTTAGGTAGTCCGAAAATAAAATCCATCCCTATACCTTCCCATTTCCATGCCGGAATTTCTAGGGGTTTGAGTTTACCTGCGGGTCGTAAGTGTTCTGCCTTGACCCTTTGACATGTTAAGCATCGGGCGACATATTCCGCCACCTCTCTCTTCATATTCGGCCACCAGAAGCTTCTTTTCAAATCTTGATACATTTTGGTAGTTCCAGGATGAATAGTATATCTGGTCTTGTGAGCCTCGTCCATAATCATTTTCTTTGTCTCTGCATGGTCGGGTACACAGACTCGATCCCGAACAATAGCCTTCCATCTTCAGTTAATGAAAAATCTGGCCTCTGGTCCAGATTAGCCTTAATCTCCACAACTATAGGGTCATTGTCTTGGAGTGTTGTGATGTCCTCCAATAGGGTGGGTTGTGCTCTAACACTCGCAACAAGGCATCCCTTCTCTTTGATGTCTGCATCAATATTTAACTTGGCAAAGTCTTCTAATAACCTCCACTCACCCACCATGAGACTAGACAAGTAACCATTGGCTTCCTGCTAAGAGCATCTGCCACAGCATTGCTTTTCTGGATGATATTGAATAGAGAAGTCGAAGTCCTTGAGATACTCCAACCACCTCCGTTGCCTCATATTCAAGTCCTGCTGAGAAAACAGATACTTCAAGCTTTTATGGTCAGAAAACACAATGAATTCTCACCATATAGGTAATGACGCCATATCTTCAAGGCAAAGACTACAGCCGCTAGCTCCAGATCATGTACGGGATAATTGTCCTCGTGCTTCTTCAATTGTCTGGACGCATAGCATATAACTTTCCCTTCTTGCATCAGCACACAGCCAAGGCCGATCCGGATGCATCGGTGTATACTTCAAAAAACCCCCGGCAATTGGCAAGGTTAGTACAGGTGCTGAGGTAAGGTGTTCTTTCAATGCCCTGAAACTTTCTTCACATTCATCAGTCCATGCATATGGATTTTCCTTCCTGGTAAGCCTGGTCAATGGTACAGCTATCTTTGAGAAATCTTTAATGAAGCGACGATAATAACCGGCTAACCCCAGAAAGCTTCTCATCTCCGACACAGTTGTCGGCCTTTCCCAGTTCTTTACCGCCTCCACCTTAGATGGATCCACAGAGATTCCCTCCTTGGATATGATGTGACCAAGGAAAGATACTTCCTCCATCCAGAATTCACACTTACTAAGTTTAGCATAGAGTTGATTATCTCTAAGCACTTGCAGAGCAACCTTCAAGTGTTCCTCATGTTCTTCTTGGATTTGGAGTAAATAAGGATGTCATCAATGAACACCACTATGAACTGGTCCAAATAGGGCCTATAAATATTGTTCATAAGTTGCATGAAGGCCGCTGGAGCATTGGTTAAACCAAACGGCATGACGACGAACTCGTAGTGACCATATCTACTCCGGAATGCAGACTTGTGAATATCCTCTTCCTTTATTCTCAGTTGGTGGTAGCCCGACCTCAGATCTATCTTGGAGAAAAATTGTGCGCCAGAGATCTGATCAAACAGTTCATCGATGCGGGGCAGTGGATACTTGTTCTTTATTGTCAATTGGTTCAACTGACGGTAGTCAATGCAAAGCCTCATTGATCCGTCCTTCTTCCTGACGAATAATACTGGCGCTCCCCACGGGGATGTACTGAGCCTGATAAAGCCTTGATCTAGCAATTCTTGGATATGTCTCTTCAACTCCTGCAATTCAACAGGGGACATGCGATACGGGGCCTTTGAAACAGGGGCTGCCCCAGGGAGTAACTCAATGGTGAAGTTTACTTCCCGATCAGGTGGTATCCGGCAATTCTTCTGGAAAGACATCGGGTAGTCTCTAGCTATGGGGATGTCTTCTAGGTTTGGTTTCTGCTTTTCAATCACCATGACCGAAACTAGGAAAGCATCACAACCCTGGTTGATTAGCTTAGAAGCTTTTAGGGATGATATAATGATGGGGTGTTTATGATAGCGATTCCCAAGTAGGAAAAGGTTGGAAGATTTGGACTTCTAAAGGTGACCATCCTATGACGACAATTTACATCAGCATCATATTCGATCAGCCAATCGACACCCAATATGGCATCATAGCCTTCATGTCTAGACAGATAAAATCAGCAGGGAGATTGTGTCCTCCTACTATAGTTTCACATTTTGGAAAGTAGTAGGTAAGTTTAGATTCTGAGCCAGTGGAGAGGCTACAGTGATCTTGGATTTCAAGGGTACAGGTTGGACAGGTAGAGTTGCAGCAAATGTGGTGGAAATAAATGAATATGCAGCTCCCGTATCAATAAGTACAAATGCAGGTTGAGAGTGTATGGAAATGGTACCTTCCACCATACCTCCTTCCTCGGGTAGGTCAGCTTCTATGACTGCATTAAGGCGTCCCCCACGCCGTGGTACATTCTGGGCTTTTCCTGGTTGGTCCTTCAGCATAGGACAGTCCGGAATACGGTGATCACGACCACCACACCTCAAGCATGCCCCGAGCTTCTTCCAGCATTCCTCAGCTCGGTGTCCTGGTTTATCACAAAACTTGCAGTTTCAGACGACTGCCTACCTTCCACTTTGACTCTTTTATCTCCCGCCGCATCTCTTCCAGCAATTGGCCTCTTGTTGTTGGTTGAAGTTATTATTGTTGTTACGAAACGTTGGAACAGTATTAGGTGCTCCCTTCTTGACAAAGACCGGCTTAGAGTTGTCCTTGCCCCTCAGCTCTCTACTTTGGCCATGGTGTCCTCCACTAGCTGAGCTCTTTGGACCATCTCAGTGTAAGTTTGAATGTTGTGTGGTCCGAGCCTTTCGATGAACATGGGCCTGAGTCCATCCATGAAACGGTTGGCTTTCAACCTTTGTGTGCCCACAAGATGTGGGGCATACACTGCCAGGCGAGCAAACTGAGCTTCATACTCAGCCACAGACATGCTCTTCTGTTTTAGTGCAGCAAACTCTGCTGCCTTCTTCTCCTTCACTCTCTCAGAGAATATTTTCCCCGAATATCTCCAGGAATCCGGCCCACTCTAGTTCAGCTACGTTTGGCAGGTGGGCCGAGGTGGCCTTCCACCATGCTCGAGCATCCTTGGTAAATTGGAAAGTGGCCAGTACCACTTTCTCCCTATTGTTGCATTATTACTTGGAAAATCCTTTCGATCTCCTCTTGCCAATTTTCTGCTTCATCTGGGTCAGGGGATCCAGAGAAACGAGGAGGGTTTAAACTCCTAAAATTTCGGTGCAGATCACCGGCTCCATTCCTTGCAGCTGCAGCCTGATTTCCAGCCTGAACTACATTTTGCAGGGCCTGCGTAAGTCCAGCCACAGTGTCTTGCATAGCTTGCCAGGTTGCGAGCCATTGCAGTTGTGTGAGAGTGTTATGAGGATTCCTGAGAAAAAGGATGGAAACCAATTAATGTCTCTAGATACATTATAAGAGTCAATGGGTAGGAGAGTGTTTAATTCTTTCTAACATATTCCCAGTCTCTACCCATTTCACCAGGTACTGTATTTAATTTCCATGACCTAGGTTCCATAGGTATCTCCTATTCCTGAGACATATCCTATTTGATATTCCTAGGCTCTGATACCACTAAACTGTCACGTCCCGAGAATTACGCAACGGATATTAATAATAACAATTCGAGTCGATATCTCGAGACGTGGACAGTCGGCAAATAAGCCTCAGCTAGCACGCACTAAAAGTGTATCAACACAACATCATAATAGGGCCCAAATGTTGAACTCAATAAAAACTGTATTCAATCTCAACTCAACTTATAAAATTGAAACTAATACAATACTAACTCAATAAAAAGGAAATACATTACCCCTCACATCCTACTACATATTCTAACTCTCAAAAAATACTATAACTAGACTCATATTGGAACGCTCATCACTCGGATGCATTCCCATCCTCTGCTTGCTCTTCCTCTTGAACATCATAGTCACCTAGATGGGAAAAGGTAGGGGATGAGCAAACTAGCCCAGTAGGATTTATATCTCAATGTGCGGGCAATGATATAAGTGATTAACATTTTAGAACTAGGCAAGTACGATGAATGATATGCAAGTACAAATAAAACTCATTAAAACATGATATATAAAACAAGCTGGATAGAGTGAACAAGATAGAATAAGAGTGTTAAACAAGATGCCAAGAAAGAATTAGCTATAGATCACTTTGCACAAGCACGCAAGATTTACTTGATGTCAATGGTTTCAAGAAATAAGTTATCACTAGTTGCAATAAATGCAGGATGGCCATATCACGCAAGCAAGCAAGATTGCACAAGCACGTTCAAGTAACACTAATCAGGCACGTAGACACCAATGTACACCAAGAAAAGATCCATCAAGAATGTACACCAGGACACGTGTAGGTGGTTATGTATCTAACATTCAACAAGCAAGAAAGTACTCCCAGCGCAGATGCAACGCCAGTAATCATTATACCCCATGGTTAACAGTATATTTATGACTCTTCGTCATTGGGGCTAGACTGGAGCCCTTGGACACACGCCGTGCCCTGTCAGCCATCTCATGCAAACTTTCAAATGTAGATACCCACAGTCATAAAATGGCCAATGAGAGTTTCATAAGTAAGCATGTGTAATGTCATGTTCATGATGATGATGAGAAGAAATAAAAAGTTGAACATGATTCCATGAGGACAATGGTCAAGAGATAAATTTGACAGTTGAACGGTAGGATTTACAATTTAGTTCAATCTTTACATTAATGGATTTAGTCTAGATTGTAATTCATACTCACGAGAACAAGAAGAGAAAAGAAGTGCACGCCCTTGATGTATAAGTGTGTAGTATGTACGTGTGTCAATTCACAATCCGTCGGTCTCAAACTCTCGGAAAAAATAAACACTTAACGTGATGGCATGCAATGAACAATGCATTTAACTACATATGGGTTCACAAGATTTTAGGATAAAATTTATCATTTTAAGCAAGCTAGAATGGTAACAAGAGTAAATCACAAGTCTCATGTATGATCATATCATTAAGAAAGCATTTAGAATAATATTCATGTAATTAAGGATTTTTCAATGGGTTAAACACTTTTAAGCCATTAAATAAACATTATGTAATGAACAAACCCAAGACATGCAATATTTTGCAAAGGTAGTGTCGACACAACCCATGCTGGTGTCGACACCATGCTTCAAACATAAAGCAAAAACATGAAAAACTGGTCAAGTAGTGTCGACACTAGTCCAGGTGGTGTCGACACAGTGCATCAAAAACAAGGCAAAAGGTCAAGTAGTGTCGACACGAGTCCAGGTAGTGTCAACACTAGAGAAGCTTCAGAAAACCTTCTGGCCAATAGGGACAGTGTGTCGACACTAGGTTAGGTAGTGTCGACACTAGATCAGCTCCCAGAAACTTTCTGGGTCAAACTGGGGGAGTGTGTCGACACTAGATGAGACTGTGTCGACACTAGATGCTTCCCAGAACACCATCTGGGCTGTTCTGGGACAGCAGGTCGACACGAGTTCAGGTCAGGTCGACACGAGTTCAGGTCAGGTCGACACGAGTTCAGGTCGTGTCGACACGAGTGCCCCTTCCAGACAAAACACATGACTGCAGTGGAGCGATCCACTTACACCTCTTATAACTCTCTAACGAGTGACATTTAGACAAAACGTTCAACATGAAAGATGAAGAGGTCAACTAGTAGAAGAACTTTAATGTTGAGAGTTTGATCTAATTCGGTCTTTAATCTCGAGAAAACGTATGAAGAACAGAAAGTCAAGTGTAGCCCGAAATCTTAGTATCATGCAGAGACTCTCTTATCATGCTCCTAACTCTCTAACGAAGGATTTTTGGACAAAACTTCCAACATAGAAGATGATCGTGACTTCAATTGGAATAACGTTAAAGAAGAAAGTTTAGTCAAATTTGGTCTTGAATCATGTGCACAATATGACGAACGAGAAAAGCCCTAACTGTGCAAGACTTCGGGAAAATCACCAATACACGAAGAATACTCTATGAAAATTAGGCAAAACAAGTGCAAATGATCCTAGACTCAAATAACTACATGTTGGCATTGGTTTTATTTAATCTTGGCCCGAGAACACCTACCTTATGGGTTGAAGAAGTCTCGTTTGTCCAGAAAACTGAGTTCAGACCACTCGGAGGAAAACGCTTACTGCTCCGTGTACACTGCATGGAATTTGAGAATTCCACTTGGGTTAGTACGTAGACTTGACCCTCTTTCCAGGGGTATAAGCCTTGCAAGGTTTGGTTTAGGTTTGACCTACCTTTGGTCGACTTCAAGATGGTGGTCTGCACAGGTCGCAGCAGACGAAACAGGGGAAGGAGAACGACTTGGTGTGGATGATCTCCTGCTCCCCAGCCACCAGGAACTTCTCCACACGATCCCAGCAAGTTCTAAAACTCGTTCCTAGAGTTTGGTGAAGAGTATTTAAGCAACCATGGTGTTTTAGGAGTCCTATTATAACTAGGAAAGCTAAGCTGCGGTTTTGACAGTGTAGTTTCCTATCTTTTGAGGATTCCTTCTCCCTTAGAGTGTGTGAGGCTTTAGGAAACCTCCCACCATAGATAGGCACGAATTTGGGTTGCCAAGAACATGATTGCATCCCAATCCAGCTCAGATTGCCTCTTCCTAATTTCAGCCGAATAAAGTTACGAATTTCCCTGCATTTTCTAGCTTTCTTTCATTATTGGGCCAAATGATGTCCATTGACCCAATTATGATATGGGGTCCTAATATATACTGTTGGAAGTCCCTCCAACACTTTTATTTAAATTTGATTTCTTTATATACTAAATTTCCGGGGTGCTACCACTGCTGTTGAGCCTTCCGTGCGTGATCTTCTAGCGCAATTACAGCTTCAGATGTCCATGGTTTTGATAAGCTCCATGCACGTTTGGACACCGTGGATTCAAGCATTGACACACTCGAGGATACTCAGTCCAGCTCCAGCTCCGCTTCACTAGGCTGTCTACTGAGCTTCGTGACATCCGTCGGGCCTCTGCACCGCCTGGCGATGATGCTGCTTAGAGAGTCTAAGTGTCTTTTGTTGTGGGTCATGGTCATAGTGTTGCTGCACTAGTTTGTCTTGGTTGTGATGTTGTCTTCTTCTTTTGCAATTCCTCATGTTACGTTATTTCTACTGTGTAACTGTGTGTACTGATTGACACCTCAATGCAATTCACAGTTACTTGCTCTCTTTCTGTATGTCTGACGTATATTTTTGGATGTTGTCAAAAGGGGGAGAACTCAATTACAACTCAATTGTGCATTAATTGAAAATTTTTGTCATCATCAAAAAGGGGGAGAATGCTGGGTTTACATGAATTAATATTTGATCATTGTTTTTGATGATGAACAATTGATAAGCAATACATGAGTACTTGATGAACACTTCATGAACCATGCAAACACATGTTCAACTTGATCATTTAAATGTTCACGTTATCTCACTAACAATGGTCTTACATGTAGGTGAGATTGCACAAAAGACAGTGTATTAAAACAAGAGCAAAAAGATCAAGAAAAGCACAAAAGACAAGCACCTGTCGAAAACTCCTCAGCTGCCTGTCGACAGAAAACTGCAGACAAAAAACACCAGGTTCTGAACATAGCCATCTATCGACAGATCCCAGTCGACTGTCGACAGCTACCTACAGGAAAACCCTTCCCGGAAGTTCAGAGATCTGGCAAATGCAAATTTGTCTCTAGCTGTCGACAGATGATCTAAGGCCTGTCGACAGACGTAAACAAAATCTCAATACGAGATCTCCATATGTTTCCTATGTGGGCGTTTCCTTGTTCCACGACTCTCTATACTTGAACACCCATATAAAAGGAACTCTTTGGAGTTAATTTCGTACAGAAGCACCCACCATCCAATACCCTAAGAAAATCCAAGAGAAGAAGTCTCTCTGCTGCTCTGCTTCACCTGTCGCCCAGAAAATAAGAAGATCCATCTTCCAAGTGTAGGTGAAGTCAGTTCGTCAGTGACTCAAGCTTCTACATCAACTTGAACCTGTCAAGACGAAGTTTGAAGATCATCCAGACGACCTGTAGAAGAGTTCTACATAAGGATTTGATTCTCCAACTCAGAACCCTTCTAAGTCTCTGTTTTACTTCTATGTGTGTGGTTGTGGATCAAGTGATTCTTGTACTTGATCTACGTGGTCTGTGTTGATCTGATCGTGGTTTCACATCAGACAACTCGTGTGTGTGAGTTGTAGTTTTAAACTAGCTCATAAGCAGGGTTTCTGCGTGTGTGTGTGGACGGTGGACGTAGGATACACAAGTTGTGTACTCCGAACCACCTTAAAACCTCGTGTCCTGTGGTTTGCACGTCTTTACGTTAGATATTTATTAGGCACGTTGTTTTCACACATGCTAGATAAATTGCTACTCTATCTATCTATAACTAACACATCTAAGTTTAGTTTACACTCTGTTGCAAGTCTCAAAAGTTTATGTTTTTCATCAAAAGAAGGTGTAGTAAACTTTAATTGGTAGTAATCTATTCAACCCCCCTTCTAGATTACCATATAGTATAATTCCGCAACCTTTCAATTGGTATCAGAGCGAGGTTTCTCCGATTTACTGTTGTATTTATTTGATCTTAAGATCAGGAGAGTCTCGATCTCATGGAATCTAATAAGGGGTACATGGTCGAAGGACACTCTGTGACCAGGCCACCCTTCTTTGATGGTACTGATTCTCCCTATTGGAAAAACCGCATGCAGGTGTTTCTGAGAGTGCAAAACTTCGAATTATGGAAGATTGTCAGCAAAGGAGCATACACACTTCCCGAGGACGAAGACACCTAGATGAAGGGCCAGATTGCGAAGGGAACTCTCAACTGGAGCGCCCTGAACATGATGCAGTGCGCAGTTCATCCCAAAGAATACTCAAGGGTCTCCACATGCACTTCAGCGAAAGAGATGTGGGATAAACTTGAACTGATCTACGAAGGTACGTCCGAGGTAAGGGAATCAAAAGCAAGCATGCTAATTTCTGAGTATGAAATGTTTAAGATGAACAATGATGAAACCATCTCAGACATGTTGCAAGGTTCATACTAATAATAAATGGTCTGAAGGGTCTTAAGAAAGAATACTCAGAAAGTGACTTGGTGAGGAAGATACTTCGGTCTCTTCTATCTTCATGGAACACCAAGGCCACTGTCATTGAAAAATTCAAAAGATACTTCGGTCTCTTCCATCCTCATAAATTAATAGCCATTTGCACAGTATTCAGAATCATAACAAATTTTAACCACGGGTTAATTATAGCACAGGGAACATATCTGTAATTTTTTCACAAATTTTGGAGCAGTCTAACTATTTTTTAATAATTAACATAGATTACATATAATTTAACAAGATTATTCATTTAAGCATGGTAGACAGTAAGCAGTCGGTCCTAACAGGTCCAAAACATGAGAACAGTCATTCTAAGATCACGATAATTTTCTTAATCTGTAACATGCAACAAAACTATTTAATCAGAATTAAACACATTCAAAATATACTTATTCTCTAAGAACAAAAATTATTCTAATTATATCTTGCTCAGAAATTTGGTAGATCCTCATGATATGACCTACATACCATACCTGACAAACCCTGATTTTCACGACATGCACAGACCTCCAAACAAGCGAAAATCACAGTACAAGGATTAACATGCATTTCTGCAGAAAACAGTTGAACTTGACAGCAAGGTTCTTGCCGTCAGAATGAGTTAACGACAGGATCATCCACCATCAACACAAGAACTCGGTGGCAACAAAGTGGCCGTCTACTCTTGTCTGCAAACAGTGCAGATCGAGACACACAAAACACATAATTTTGGGGGTCCAGTCATGAAATGAAAATCCGTAAAATGTGAAAACCTTAAAGGACAAGTCCATGGAGTGAACCAATAAGTCACTTGCCTGGAATTAAATCTATAGAGGGATTATTTGTTCAAAGAAGCCCTCCTCGGCAAGCCAAGAAGGTGCTCAAATCCCTCCTGAATCTGGTCTTCCTGTTGATGTAGATCGTCCACCAGAGCCAGGGATGCTTCCTCAATCCAAGGTGTAGCTCCCAGTCGAAGAAGATCGCCGGGAAGATCACCCAAACGCCAGATCGAGCTCTCCAAAGATCAGGTTTTTGGGGTACGCTTAGGGTTAGGTCATCCCACCGTTAGATAGGTTTCCTATTCAAGAACTCGGAAGAAACACTTCCGTTTCAGATCTGAAATCCAAAATGCATCCAGAGAAGTAAACGTCCAATTTACTGTCGTTGACCAGAAGTCAATGTCAATCGATGTTGACGTTAGGATTCCTTGGTCACACAGTAAACGACACAAAGCTTGCCGTTGACTCACTCTTAATTTCAATAGATGTTGACGTTAAGGAGAATTTCGGCCAGAAAATCAAAATGTCCAATGACTTGCATACACAACATAAATACACAGCATAAATACATACAATATGTACAACAGTAACTAAATACTATATGCACATAAGGAAATACTCATAATATGCACAAACTTAAATATATTACATGCACAAAATAAACAATATTAAATGCACAAAATTCGGGGGCCTCACATTTCCGATCCCAACAACTAGAATCAGAGAAGGTCAAAGTCTATACTCTGAGGTGCTTTGTGTAATCATCTGTGTTTCTGATTTTGATTTACTCAATCACTGCTTAATTTGTGCTGCTAGTTTCATCTAATTGTCTTGATCATGGATTCTAGAGGTTCGTTGCAGAAGGTCATTCAATCAATAGACCTCCATTTTTGATGGTATTGATTACCCTAACTGGAAGAACAGAATGATGGTATTTATTCGAGCACAGAACTATGAAGTCTAGAGGATTTTTGAGAAAGGACTAGTAGAAAATCACGGGGACGAAGATACATGGACAAGAGAGTAGATCAGAAAGGCTACCCTGAACTACAGCGCCATGAACATGCTACAATGTGCCATCCATCCAAAGGAGTACTCCAGAATTTCTCTGTGTAAATCTGCTAAGGAGATGTGGGATAAATTAGAATTGTTATATGAGGGCACATCTCAAGTTAGGGAAACTAAAGCAAACATGCTAGTTTCTGATTATGAATTGTTTGTCATGAAATCTGATGAAACCATATCTAAGATGTTTGCTAGGTTTATGGTTATCATCAATGGACTTTGAACTTTGGGTAAGGAATACTCAAATAAAGATTTGGTAAGGAAGATCTTGCGTTCTTTATCTCCTGTGTGGCACACTAAAGCTACAGTCATTGAGGACTTAAAAGATTTATCCAAAATAACATTGGATGAACTCATTGGATCCTTAATGACTTATGAGCTAAATATTAAGAGATTTGAAGAACACATGTTGAAAACAAAACCCATTGCTCTTAAAGCTCCTCAAGTAGTAAAGGAAAATCTAAAGAGATTTCTGAATCTGAAAAATCTGACTCCGAGGATGATAATCTGCTTTGATAACTAGACAATTTAGGGCATTTTTGAAATACAACAAGAAGAACTTTGGTAATAAGCAAAATGTCATGTCTAGTAAAAAGAAAACATCCTTCTCACATGTTGATCACAAGAAAAATGATGAACTTCCTGTGTGTTATAGGTGCAACAAATTTGGACACATTAAGGCTGAATGGCCAGAGAATAAGAAGGATAAGCTCAACAGACACAAGAAGGAGTTTCATAGAAAGCAGAACAAGGCCATGGTAGCTACATGGTCAGATGAGGATCAAAGCTCGGATAGCAATGAAGAATCCTCTTGTTCAGAAGAAAATGAAGTCTGCTTCATGGCTGGAAGCAGTGAAGAACATGTAGATATATCTTTGAACTATTTACCATTGAAGATTGGCAAGAAGCATATGGTAATTTAGTTGAAAATCTTTCTGAAGTAAGAAAATAAAATAAATATTTGAAAAGAAAATTGACAGTATTCTTCATGACACATCATCATCTGAAAAAATTTCTGAATTAGAAGCTCAGATTTCAGACCAAATCAAAGAAAATGACGAGTTGTTAATTCTTGTTGATGATCTGAAACTGAGGATTCAAAAATTGAACAAAGAGATTATGAATTCTGTCAATAATTTGAAGACAAAGAGAAGGGAAATCAAGAAAATTTGACTCAAATTGAAAAACTCAATCATTGCCTTAAAGAAAAAGAAGAGATCATCAAGAACTTCACACAAGGCAAAGAAAATCTGAATGCTCTACTTGGAATGAAGATGAATTCAAATAAACATAGTTTAGATTTTGAACCACAAGATTCAAAGAAAACTGAATCATCTGAAAAGAAAATAAAATCAGCAAAAATCCTCTAATAAAATTTGTCAAGGTAGGTCTTAACGCGCGACATTGTTGAATGTATACTTCTGTTGTCTAGAGTTCCGTACACACTTCAATATGCTTACCTTCTCTAAACTATCTCACAGATTTAAAATCACAAAGAGGAACTAATATAGTGGTGAGAACATGTCATATCCACAGAGAGGCTGAATAGAATTTGACTTAAGAAACTACTTTTTGAAACCACTCTATTGACACTTTTCACCAAAGTAACAATGCTTTAAACATGAACATGTAAACTGAACTAACCAAATCCCTCACAACTCGACAGGTCAAACAAACAGAAAGAGATCTGAATTAGACATCTTAAATGGCTGGACAAACAACTTTGAATAAAAGATAGACAAAAATACTGAGCTCAGAATGAATTTCTACACACCTTCACCTCTCTAATTGCTCAATCCACAACCAGAAATTACACACAGATGCAATTTCTAACTCTGAAACAATTTGGATCTCAAAAGAGAATAAAAAGATACATAACAAGATTCTCAAAATAAAATTCAAACCATTGTACCCCTCATCTTAGGGGATGAACAATTAACAAAATCAGCTCTCCACAAATCAGATCATTACCTCATAGCTCAAGGATCAGACAGAAATTAAGAAACAGGAATTTACTGATGCAAACAGAAATTTATTGTTGCTAAATTGAAATTCTTAGGCTATGAAGAACAGAAATGAGAACAAAATTAAGAATACTAAGAAGCTCCGGAATCCCTCATGAATTCAGAACTATCTCTGCTGCAACAAGAACTGAACTCATGACTCATCTGTAAATTGGAACTACGTAAACTTCTGGACCCCTCTAGAAGCCGTTGAACTAAGAAAGAAGCAATCACTCGATCGATCTCCCTCAGCACAACCAGTCCATTCTCACAAAAGATAGAAGAAATAGAAAACTCCAATTCCACTATATCGCTCTCTAGCACAGACGAAATGGAAAAAGTTCACATAGAAGAAGAAATTGGAAAACTCCAAACAGAAGAAATTAGAAATTTGATGGATAGAACTCTGCAACAGCCCTCAATCTCTCACAACTCCCACAACTGTCACAGCTTTCACATTCACATAGAAAAAAGAAAATTCAGATGAACTGACATAAACGCCATTGGATTGCGCAAGAACAGAAGAAATTGAAATAAACTACTCAGAATTAAACTCTTTTAGCACAGAGGAAATGAAAGAGCACAAAGAAATGGAAATAACATCCTCCTGGTTCGACTTCTGGAACATAAAAAAAAACAAATGAAAAATAACAGATGTCCCTGGATTGATCTCACAATAGCTCTCAATCTCTCAACAATTTCCTCCCGAAGAAAGGAAGAACCTCCAAAGAACAGAAAAACCCTCTATCTCTGAACCCCTTGCGAAAGAAAGAAGAAACCCAAAAAAATTGCAGGAACCCTGAATACTGAAAATCTCATAAAAATTGTCGAACTCTTCTACAGATGCTAAAAAGAAAAAAATACATAGGAAAAGAAAAGCTAAAAATCCTACTTCTGCCAACCCCCCTGGGAAGAGGACCTTGGGGTCCTTTTATAGGCACCCGGGCCTCCTGCTTCCTCTTCAGTTTGCACCAGGATCTCCAGCTCAGCTGCAACCGGCCAACTCTCTGGCCAGCTCACATCCGCCAGCACATCAGCTCACCCAATCCGCCGCGCCTGCAGGTCCTCCCAGCATCGCACTAGAGCTGCATCCAGCTTCTTTGTGAAGCTTCCAGTGGGTTCCTGGTGGGGAATATAAGAAAGGGAAAAGAATAGGTTATGTGGGGTATTAAAAAATGATTTTTTGTTTATTAATGGGATTGGGTATATTTAAATTTTGATTTATTAATGTTTGTAAGAATTAAAAGATGCTTATAAGAATATAAAATCAAAGATTTAAGTACAATGTATTGTAAAAAGAAAATACTTTTTATTAATCAAATTATTCACAAAAATGTTTGATTTTATTAAATGAAAAAAATCTAATTATGTATTCTAGCAAAACTAATAAGCTCTAAAACCTATTTAGGGATGTAATGAAAATTAAACTCGAAATGTACGTTATTTATAGACAACATATGTCTAAACTCAACTACATGTATGAAATTTAACACTAAAAATTTTACAATTATCACTCCCCACTACTTGAACATTGCAATAAAAATTACTCCAAATATAGGACTAGAAGATATAATGTCTCATGCTAAACATCCATCATGTAAAAGATTAATGTAGAGATATGTATTTCCCAATTGTAAGGGTTTATGGCAAGAAATTAGTGCACAATTGATAGCTCACTAAGAGTTCGCATCAGCCCTCCTGGAGCTCCTCTGCCTCAGCTAGTATTTGAGATTAGATTAATTCGAGGGAGAAGAAAAGAATTGTGGAAATTGCTCAGTCAGATTGGGTTGTTTCTCTCAGTTTCATTTTGTCCATCTTCCTTGAGGATTATTGTCTGAGCTAAGGACTTTGCCCTTTATGCACTTTGTGCACTGAGGATTTTTCTTTCCTTTGTTGGGTTGAGTGTAATTTCATATCATTTCCCCTCCTATTTTGATGATGACAAATGTGATTTTAATGCAAACTAATTGAAACATGATAAACACATCTTACCTGAGATTTTATTCAAAAAACATGTTTCAAAGCACACTATCATTTGTACTCATAATAAAATATTTTACTAATGATATATGTGTTTAATTTTCAGGTACAAATACTTTTTGCAAAAGTGGTGTCGACACACCCCACAATGGTGTCGACACAACACCTCAGACCCCAAGGCAAAAAGCTGAAGAAATGCTGAGACTGTGTCGACACGAGTCAACAAGCAGGTCGACACGAGTCGCAAATTCCAGGATTTAGACTACTCAGGTCGACAATGATCAGGATCAGGTCGACACTGGACCTCGTTCCCAGAACAGCCTGTTTTCAGAATGGGACAGGAGGTCGACACCACCACCAGGGCAGGTCGACACACTACAGAAAGATTGCAACTTAAAATGGATGATTGCCACGTGTCATCCTAGGGCGATGGTGTATCAACCTAGGATCGTGTGCCCTTGTACTTTGGAATCTTTTGGGTATAAAAAGCCCCCAATTGGCCATCCATCACATCAAGAGACCCAACGAACTCTTGGAGCCTTCCAAAAAGTTTCCTTTGGCGGCGAGAAGAGCTCATCTCCCTCCTCTGCTCTCCTGGTGTCTTCTGAAGACCAATTCTCATCAAATCAAGTGTGAGAATTGGAGTGTGATCCTTGAAGAAGCATTTGAAGCGCCTCAAGGAAGCAGATCAAGTAGAAGCATCCGTTAGAGAAGATTTCAAGGAAGATCCCAAGTTCAAAAGTGCAGAGCATCGTTGGGACTTCAAGAATCCAAGCTTCTTCCCAATCTAAGCTTCTACAAGGGAGTACAATTGAAGAACAAAGTCTTTTCATACAATTCCTACTGTACTTCTGTTCTTCTGAGACATTTTGAGATTGTGCAAGTGCTTCTGCATAATTCTCATGAATGTTCTCATGTTCGACATGATCTGCTGCTAGAAGATCTATGTCTTGTGTTGGTGTCTAGCAAAGTTGTTTGTGAGCCATTGTGCTCAGTTTGAGTTGTCGAACTCAAGTGTTTGTTGAGCAGTCTTGCTCAGGGATCTAGAGCAGTCTTACTCTAGAGTTGTGTGAGTTGTAAACTCAGGTGTTGGAGTTGTCTGGCTCCAGTGGGTGTGTTACCCAGGTTGTTTAGTGAATCCTCACTGGGTGTGAGGGGTGGATGTAGGAATCACATGGGTGATTTCCGAACCACCTAAAAATCTCTGTGCACTTGTCTATTTGTGGTTTGATTCTATTATCCGTTAGATGCTTGCATAGGATCGCTTAAGATTCACTTAATCAACTGGTTTTCACATCTATTTTATCAACTCACTTAACATCTCATCAGATCTGTGTTTTTCACTGTTAAAATTGCCTCTGATTCTAAAAGTATTTTTAAATTGCTTAAGCTTCCGCATAAAGTGGCATAGATCTATTCATCCCCCCTTCTAGATCTTATCCACACTTTTTCCTCGATCCTTCAATTGGTATCAGAGCGGGTTACACTGATCTGATTTGATCTTTTTTGTTTTGAGTTTTTGTGTGTGCTTGATTGCTTGATTGTTGCTGCTTGCTGAGTATTTCTTTTGTGCTTTCTTTTTAAGTAAATGGATTCCAGAGGATTCATAGCTGAGGGGCATTCCATAAATAGGCCACCATTCTTTAATGGAACGGACTATTCATATTGGAAAAATAGAATGCAAGTGTTTCTAAGAGCCCAAAACTATGAAATCTGGAAAGTAGTGGAAGTAGGTCCCTATGAAAACCAGGGAGAAGAAGAAACTGGACTAGGGAACAAATAAGAAGAGCTACATTGAATTATAGTGCCATGAACATGATTCAATGTGCTGTTCATCCCAAGAGTATTCGAGAATCTCAATGTGCAAATCTGCCAAAGAGATGTGGGATAAACTCGAATTACTTTATGAGGGAACATCACAAGTGAAGGAAACTAAGGCAAATATTCTTGTTTCAGAATATGAATTGTTATGATGAAGTCTAATGAAACAATTTCTGAAATGTTTGCCAGGTTCATGGTTATTGTCAATGGACTGAACGCTTAGGTAAGGACTACACAGATGCAGACTTGGTAAGGAAAATCTTACGTTCACTTTCTTCAATTTGGCACACAAAGGCCACTGTCATTGAAGATTCTAAAGATTTGTCCAAAATTTCTTTGGATGAATTGATAGGATCCTTAATGACATATGAAATCAATTTGAAAAGAAATGAAGAACACATAACTAAAACCAAGCCAATGGCACTTAAGGCCTCTTCAAGTAATAAAGACAAAAGTCAGGAAAAGACAAGTTCTGAGGAGTCTGAGTCAAATGAGGATGAAATTGCCCTCATGACCAGGCAATTCAGAAAATTCTTGAAATATAGAAAAGGAAAAATGTCTGGGAAAAAGAAGTTTTCCTCAGGTAAAAGAAACACTTCCTCTTCTAATTTCAACAAGAATAAAAAATCTGACGAAATTATAATCTGTTATAGGTGCAACAAACCAGGACATATGAAGGGAGAATGTCCTGAGAACAAGAAGGAAAAGCACAAGAAGTTCCAGAAGTTCAAGAAGCCAAAGGCCATGGTAGCCACTTGGTCTGATGAAGACTCAAGTGAAGAAGAAGAAGACAAAAAATCCTCAAGCTCTGAGAGTGAGGAAATCTGCTTCATGGCCAACAACTCTGAAGAAAAGGTAAGCACTTCTTTTGAAGATTTCACTGTTGAAGATTGGCAGGATGTTTATGCTGAATTAGTTGAAAAATATTCTGAAATGAGAAAAGAAAATAACATATCAAAAAGAAAATTGAAAACTTGTATCATAACCAATCTTCAAATAATAGAATTTGTGAGCTAGAAAATGAAATAACAGAATTAAATGAAGAAAAAGAAAACCTTCTAAATTTGATTGATGATCTAAAGCTTGCCTCTCAAAAGGCCATCCAAGAATTCAAAGACCTATCTGAAAAGCTGGAAATGGAAAAACAAGAAAAACAACAAAAGATTGAAGAAATTAAAACCCTTCAAAACCAGCTAAAAGAAAGGGATGAAGTTATCCAAACATTCACAAAAGGTAAAGATAACTTGGAGGCACTGCTAGGAACAAACATGACAACAACTTCTCATGGATTAGGATTCAACAAACAGAAACCAAAGAAAGACAAATCTGGTGAGAAAAAGGGCAAAGCACCATTAATTAAATTTGTCAAGGGTCCTAATCTTGAGAACACAGAAATCAAGCAAACATCAGACAAAACATCAAACAAAACACAAAACAAATCAAAAACTCAAAAACAAAAGAAGACAACAAGGTCGACACAGTCTCCTGACAGGTCGACCTGCTCAACATCAACAGCTACAAACAACTCAATCAGAAATTCAAATAAAAATTTGAAAAACAAGAAAAAGTCAAAGGAAATCATTTATAAAGAACCTTGGACCTCCAAGACAGCATTTCAAGATGATTGGACCAATCCTTGGAGCCAATGGTATGACAACCCTTGTTGGTATCATCCTCAATTCTTTTATCCAAACCTTTTGATGTACCAACAAAATCCATGGATTCCACCTCCTCATCTGAATTCTCATGCTCAAATGAAAAACTCCCTTCCTACCAAAAAATAAAAACAATGGTGTTTCATTCTAAAGGAAAGAAGAAAGTGAAAAAGACAGAGAACACCAAAGTAATAAAACAAAAGTCAAAAACAAGTCAAATTGGGTGAGAAAAGATTTGTTAACATGTCCAAACTTTCTGATGGTCCCAACTCTGTTTGGGTACCAAAATCTTCTCTCCACTAATTGATGTTGCAGGAAGGTCGTGCACCCAAATCAACGTGTGGTTCTTGACAGTGGGTGTTCACGACATATGACTGAAGATAGAGCCAAATTTTATTTCCTGCTGGAGAAGGAGGGAGGTTCAGTAATTTGGAGGTAAAAATAAAGGAAAGATCATAGGATCTGGAAAGGTTGGTCAAACTTCCTCAAACTCTGTTGATAGTGTTTTATTAGTTGATGGTCTTGATTACAATCTGTTAGTATTAGCCAACTATGTGACAAAGGTCACAAAGTTGTGTTTGAATCCAATTTCTGTAAGATCATTGATTCATCAACTGATAAGATAAAATTTTGTGGAAAAAGGGAAAACAATGTTTACATGATCGACTTTAATAAAAACTTCTCTAAAAATCTTTGCTTTGTTGCTAATAAAGATGAAATTGCATGGACTTGGCACAAAAGACTGGCCATGCAAGTTTCAGAACATTAAATAAATTGTTAAGGCTGAATCTGGTAAGGGTCTTCCTGAAACTTTCTCAAATGTTGAAAATCAAGTTTGTGGGATCTGTGCCCAAGGAAAACAAACAAGAAAATCTTTTAAGACCTTCAATGAGGTACTCACATCTAGGCCACTAGAACTACTTCACATGGACCTTTTGGCCCAACAAGAGTTCAAAGTCTAAGTGGCAAAAGATATGGGTTTGTAATCATTGATGATTTTATAAGATTTACTTGGGTTATCTTCTTGTCCCACAAAAGTGATACTTGCCTTGAATTCAGGAAATTCTGTACCACAGCCCTAACAAACTTTTCATATAAAATCAAAAATATTTTAACTGATCATGGGGGTGAATTTGAAAACCAATCATTTTCTGATTTATGTGCTGAATTTCAAATATTCCACAAGTTTTCTTCACCTAGAACTCCAGAACAAAATGGAGTTGTGGAAAGAAAGAATAGAACTCTTGGGAGATGGCTAGATCCATGCTCTTAGAAAGTAAGTTGCCCAAATCCTTCTGGGTGAAGCTGTAAACACAGCAAATCACATTCTAAATAGAGCTTTGATCAGACCAAAAATCAGAAAAACCCCCTATGAATTATTGAAAAACAAAAAGCCAACTGTTTCTTATTTCAAAACCTTTGGGTGCAAATGCTATGTACACAATAATAATAAAGAAAATCTTGACAAGTTTGATGCTAAGAGTCAGGAAGTCATCTTCCTTGGCTATTCAGAAGTGTCAAGAGCTTTCAGAGTGTACATCTGAAAAACAAAACTGTTGAAGAGTCTCCTATATTATTGATGAAAATTTCTTTTCAAATAACACTTCTAAATCTTGCAGGGAAAAACAAGACAGTGAAGAGGATGACTTCATTGGGACTCTTCACCAACTGTTGAGGAGCTTGAAGACTGTGGTGAGATCTGAACAACAATTCACCATCTTCAAGTGGAACAGGTAATATTGCTCCAAATTGGATACCCTCAACAGGTAACTTCTGAACATTGAAGTTTAGAGATCACCCTTTAGAAATGTAGTTGGTATTTACATGATAGGTTAGAACTAGATCTTCATTCCTGCATAATCTTGAAGAAGACCCACTAGCTCTAATTTCCCAATTGAACCAAAGTCAATTGATGAAGCTTTATCAAGTTCTGAGTGGATTGATGCAATGCATGATGAACTTCATCAATTTGAACGAAATCAAGTATGGGAATTAGTACCTAGACCTAGTGACCAAACCATCATTGACACTAGATGGGTTTCAGAAACAAATTGAATGAATCTGGTCAGGTAATTAGAAATAAAGCTAGGCTAGTTGCAAAGGGGTACAATCAAGAATTTGGAATTGATTTTGAAGAATCATATGCCCCTGTAGCTAGACTAGAAGCAGTCAGAATTTTTCTTGCTTTTGCATCCTCCATGAATTTCAAAGTTTATCAAATGGATGTCAAAAGTGCATTTTTAAATGGTTATATAAGGAAAATGTTTTTGTTGAACAACCTCCTGGTTTGAAAATGAAAAATATCCTAACCATGTTTTCAAGCTTCATAAGGCTCTCTATGGTCTTAAACAAGCTCCAAGAGCTTGGTATGACCGGTTGAGTTCTTTTTGCTTGAAAAAGGATACTCTAGAGGTAATGTTGATCAAACACTGTTCACAAAAACAATCAATAAAGAAATAATTGTAGTCCAAATTTATGTTGATGACATAATATTGGCTCAACCAATAAAGGCCTGTGCAATGAATTTTCAAATCAAATGAAGAATGAATTTGAAATGAGTTTAATGGGAGATTTATCAATTCTTGGGATTGCAGGTTAACCAACATCTGAAGGGATCTTCATCAGTCAAGCCAAGTATGTCAAGGAACTTCTCAAAAGGTTTGACTTTCAGAACCTCAAGCATTCAAGCACACTATTGCTATAAATGCTAAGCTAGAAGAAGACTCAAATGGTAAGTCAGTAGACCAAAGACATACAGAGGTATGATTGGCTCTCTAATCTATCTTACAACTTCTAGACCAGATATTCAGTTTAGTGTGTGTTGTGTGCTAGATATCAGTCTAATCCTAAGGAAAGTCACATGTTAGCTGTTAAAAGAATTTTCAAATATCTTGTTGGAACATGTGATTTAGGAATTTGGTATCCTGCTAATTGTAAGCTAGATTTGATTGCCTATTGTGATGCTGACTATGCTGGGTGTAAATTAGATAGAAAAAACAAGTGGCTTGTGTTTATTCCTAGGTGGGTGCCTTATTTCTTGGGCTTCCAAGAAGCAACATTCAGTTGCACTGTCAACTGCAGAGGCTGAATATGTTGCAACAGGTAGATGTGGAACTCAGATTCTCTGGTGAAACATCAACTTCTCGATTACAACCAAGATTTAGGTTGTGTACCCATCCTATGTGATAACACAAGTGCAATAAATCTGTCTAAGAACCTTTCAGCATTCTAGAACTAAGCATATTGAGATTAGGCATCACTTCTTGAGAGATGAGGTTGCAAAAAAGTCCTTTGAACTCCATTTCATTGAAACTGAAAAACAAATTGTAGACATATTCACCAAACCCCTTCCTGAAAACAGATTTTCATCCTTAAGGAGAGAACTTGGTCTTTGTAAATGTCCACATTCTTGATCTCTCTTTAGGTTTGGGTTGAGTGTTATGCACTGTCTAAGGGGGAGTTCTTTTCATATCATAACCCTTTGCTTCCTTCAGTCACACTGTCCATATCTCTCTCAATTCCACTTCCATTTCTTTGGACAATAAATTCTTCAACTCTATTGTGTTGAAATTTCTTGGTATATCAAATGGTGACTTGGAGAAGGACAAGTCAGGCTTGTCTGGACACTTTCACTATGCGTGAGTGCATATCTCTGCCAAGTACTAAGAAATGAATATGCAATTACTGAGGGGGAGCTTTTATTGTTAAAAGAAAATTATCTTCTTGATTCAAAAACTTGCATATTTTATTTGATAGAAAATGATTGAAATCATCATCTCAGGGGAAGCTAGAAAATTCACAAGTCATGACTTTTGCAAAATTCATAACTTTTCTTGCATTTCATCAATTTTGCATGATGTCATCATTCAGATGTCTAGAGTCTCCAAATGATCCTTTGAGTGATTATCATATTTTTACTAATCAGCTATCAACTATATTTTTCAACCCACAGAAACTCAGAACTCTTCCAAGATTGAAAACAACTAGTGTCTTGAAATTAAAATATCTCTTTGTTTGCAACTGATGTTGGATAAAATTGATTTCTATCTTACAAAACTCTCAAAAATTTGAAAATTCAATAGAGCAATGGCATTTGTGCTGAGAAACTGCACACCTTCACAATGAATGAAGTGCCATGCATGTCATGAGGCACTAATGCTATCTCTGTTCAAAGGGGATAAAAATTCAACAATAAATTCAAAATACAGCAAAAATGTGCTACACTTTTTGATGATGACTGAGTAACTGGAAATATTGGCGTCTACAAACGTATATTTTCATGTCAAAAGGTCATCATTTACCCCTTTGAGACTTGACAATGAATAAATCTTAAGTATCCAGGGACTATGGTGTGTAAAAAGCACTAGTACTTGAGTGAAAAAGATTTATATCATTTGATAGTCTGTTACAAAAACAAATATGTGTGTTACTGGAGTTTTGTTTAGAAAGAATAATTTTCATCCATCATCAAGTTGTTCTTTAAGATTGTGTTTTATTTTCAAACCAATTGTATTCAGTCTAGAGGATATCTTTATTTCTTTAACGTTGAGAAATATGGTAGCTTATAGTTGATTGTTAGATTATATTCCCTCAAATCATCATTTCATTGACTCAAGTCTTTGAATGCTCATATCCTATTGGAAATTGTTTAAAACTTGAATTGTGATGAATTTTTGCAAAATATAACAAATAATTTTTAAGTCTCTTAAAAATCCTTGAAATGACTATTTCTCTCATTGATTATCATTTTAAAGAAGCCCCAAAAATTCTCAAATTGTTTTTCTCACAAAAATTCAACCTTTCTTCATAGGCCAGGTCGACACCACATCTATCCCGTGTCGACACACTCCCTAGGTCAGGTCGACACTAAAGTCTTCCAGTGTCGACACTGCACCCCTTGCCAGACTTTTTAAATCGTGGGTTCCGGTTTAGCCCATGTTGTTCCTGCGGGGTATTGCACCATTGCAACCCCTTTTTAGGCATCAGGTCGACCCGACGGTCATTTCTCTCTCGTTCGGCAAGAAATTCCCAAATTTCTCTCTCAATCACATCCCTTTCTCAATCATCTCTCTTTCTCCTTCATCCACTCCCGATTCCACTCAACCTTGCAACCATGGTGAGAAAAATGGGTCCTCGCCGTGGAGCAAGTCTCAGGCCTCATCTAGGTCAGTTCCGGCAGAGGATGATGTTCCTAACTTAGAAAGAAGAACCAAAGGCGCAATGACCCTGCAGAGCAACCAGGGTCCTCCTCTGCATCTCAGCCAGCAGCCAAGAGAGGTAGACCCTCTTCTTCAGGCAGAGGTAGAGTTCTACCAACCCTAGACCAGAGAATCCGGGCTCCTCTTCTGGAGATTTGAGGAGTCATCATCATCTTCGTCTGAATCTTCCCAGTCTCAAGAAACCAACCCCTCAGAGTCCATTAGTGAAGCTAAGCTAATCCTAAAGCCCAGAATAGTGGATTTGACAGACATCAACTAGCAAATACCTTTCCAGAAATTCAGACTTTCTTCTCTTTTCAGTCTTGGTTAATCTTCATTTGGATTTCAAATCATGTATCCAAGACTTGTTCGGGAATTCTACAAGAATTTGAAATGCACCAAGGTTGGTATAAGTCAAAGGTTCAAGGAATAGACATAAATCTGCCTACAGACTTAGCAGTCACCCTGTTTCACATTCAAATGAAGGGGCAGATTATCATAGTTTTAAGTTTGATCTTCATGAAGCTTATACCATCATGACTGGCTTACCTGCTGATAAATCTGATTCCAAACAAACCTTTGTCACCAAATTCAACACAAACACATTTTCCCCTGTGTTGAGGATTATCCACCATATGTTGACCACAATCATTACTCCTCAAGGTGGTGGAAGGGACAGGCTCACAGATATACAGAGATTCATTCTCTATTGCATGGCAAAGGACATTAAAATCAATCTCCATGTAATAATGTATCAGATTATATCTGAAACAACCAGGAAGCCCTCAAGAGATCTCTTCCATATGCTGCACACCTGACTTCAGTGTTCAAGCACTTTGGTGTGCCTTTGGACAATGAGAAATCCCAGTCTATCCCTAAGTCCAACATCTATCGCTTCAAGAATATTCAGAAATTCATGGGATTCAGTGGTGGGTAATCAAGTTAGGAGGGGCCAGTTGTAGTTGAGGCCCCTCAAGCTCAGGAGCACCAGCCTCATGTCCAAGAGGAACAGCCTCAAGGTCAAGGGGACCAGCCCCAGGGTCAAGAGGAACAGCCTCAAGGTCAAGGGGACCAGCCCCAGGGTCAAGAGGAACAGCCTTAAGCTCAAGGGGACCAGCTCCAAGGTCAAGAGGATCAGCCTCCTTTGAATGAGGATCAGCCTCAAGTCTCAACTGAAGGTGATATACCATTTCATGCCCCACTTTCACCTCAGTTTCAACCCTCCTCCATGCACTCTGAATTTGACATTCCACATGTCTCTCCACAACCCACATTTCAAGCATCCACATCCTCTGGTGGACCTTCTGTTCCACCAGAGTTGTTCTCCTTTTTAAATGATAAATTTGAAACCTTGAACACCTCTATTCAAACCATGTCACAAGCTTTTGAGTTGAGATTCATTCAAGGATGGAGAACACTGTGTCTGCCAAGTTCATAGAGCAAAAAGCTGCCTCAGACTATGCAGCTCAAAGATTCAATAGATTAATTGGTACACTGGCAGATGCTTCAGTTCAGCTCAAAGAACATCAAGACAAACTAGAGAGAGGTTCTTACGGGGATTTTAGCAAATTCCCAAGCTGATGTTTTCAACACCAAGCAGACACTACATGAGATCACCAGCACAAGACTTTCTTTTGCACATCTAGTGGATGATTTGGAGAGCATGAGGAATTTCAATGCTCACATTGACAAACAGATCACTGATTTGAAAATGGAATTTAAAATCATGCAAAGGCCTGGTTGGTCAGCTGGATCATCTTCCTCTTCACAACCCATATCAGCTGATCTAGCCAGAATTCAAGCTACTTTGATAGAAAACTCAGACAGAATGGAACATTACTTGCATACAAGACTCACAACCATTCAAGATCAAATGAAGTCCAGCTTGACTTTCATGGAGAAAAGATTGTCAGACATTGAGACAATCTTACTTCCCATTCCTCCTCCTCCTCCACCTTCTACATAATGTAATTTTTTTTGGATGATGTCAAAGGGGAGAAGAAAGAAAGAGAACAAGAAATGATTGTAATGTTTTGGAAAGATTGTAATGTTTACTCTTGAATGAAATGAAATGCTTTTTGCTTAGCTTGAATGAACTTTGTCATTTGTGTCTTCAATGTGATTGAAAATTGTTATGTGAATGTGAATGTATGAATGCTTGTCAAGTTGCTTGACCTCTTTTATGCAACTAACTTACTTCAAGAACATTGTACTTCATTAGTACAACCATCAATTGTGACTGAGTTATATTTAAAGGTCTTTGACAAACATGAACAAAAAGAAAAATAAGGACTTTGAATAACAAAAAATTGCTTAGAAAACATCTCATCAAAACCTCATTGTCATATGGATTTAATGTTGCCATCATCAAAAAGGGGGAGATTGTTGGGTTGAGTGTAATTTCATATCATTTCCCCTCTTATTTTGATGATGACAAATGTGATTTTAATGCAAACTAATTGAAACATGATAAACACATCTTACCTGAATTTATATTCAAAAAGCATGTTTCAAAGCACACATATCATTTGTACTCATATAAAATATTTTACTAATGATATATGTGTTTAATTTTCAGGTACAAATACTTTTTGCAAAAGTGGTGTCGACACACCCCACAATGGTGTCGACACAACACCTCAGACCCCAAGGTAAAAAGCTGAAGAAATGCTGAGACTGTGTCGACACGAGTCAAAAGCAGGTCGACACGAGTCGCAAATTCCAGGATTTAGACTACTCAGGTCGACACTGATCAGGATCAGGTCGACACTGGACCTCGTTCCCAAAACAGCCTGTTTCCAGAATGGGACAGGAGGTCGACACCACCACCAGGGCAGGTCGACACACTACGGAAAGATTGCAACTTAAAATGGATGATTGCCACGTGTCATCCTAGGCGATGGTGTATCAACCTAGGATCGTGTGCCCTTGTACCTTTGGAATCTTTTGGGTATAAAAAGCCCCCAATTGGCCATCCATCACATCAAGAGACCCAACGAACTCTTGGAGCCTTCCAAAAAGTTTCCTTTGGCGGCGATAAGAGCTCATCTCCCTCCTCTGCTCTCCTGGTGTCTTCTGAAGACCAATTCTCATCAATCAAGTGTGAGAATTGGAGTGTGATCCTTGAAGAAGCATTTGAAGCGCCTCAAGAAGCAGATCAAGTAGAAGCATCCGTTGGAGAAGATTTCAAGGAAGATCCCAAGTTCAAAAGTGCAGAGCATCGTTTGGGACTTCAAGAATCCAAGCTTCTTCCCAATCTAGCTTCTACAAGGGAGTACAATTGAAGAACAAAGTCTTTTCATACAATTCCTACTGTACTTCTGTTCTTCTGAGACATTTTGAGATTGTGCAAGTGCTTCTGCATAATTCTCATGAATGTTCTCATGTTCGACATGATCTGCTGCTAGAAGATCTATGTCTTGTGTTGGTGTCTAGCAAAGTTGTTTGTGAGCCATTGTGCTCAGTTTGAGTTGTCGAACTCAAGTGTTTGTTGAGCAGTCTTGCTCAGGGATCTAGAGTAGTCTTACTCTAGAGTTGTGTGAGTTGTACTCAGGTGTTGGAGTTGTCTGGCTCCAGTGGGTGTGTTACCCAGGTTGTTTAGTGAATCCTCACTGGGTGTGAGGGGTGGATGTAGGAATCACATGGGTGATTTCCGAACCACCTAAAAATCTCTGTGCACTTGTCTATTTGTGGTTTGATTCTATTATCCGTTAGATGCTTGCATAGGATCGCTTAAGATTCACTTAATCAACTGGTTTTCACATCTATTTTATCAACTCACTTAACATCTCATCAGATCTGTGTTTTTCACTGTTACAATTGCCTCTGATTCTAAAAGTATTTTTAAATTGCTTAAGCTTCCGCATAAAGTGGCATAGATCTATTCATCCCCCCTTCTAGATCTTATCCACACTTTTTCCTCGATCCTTCATCCTTTTCATCTATAATGCTGCATAACCATCACTTTCAAGAGTAGCGAGTCCAACTTTACTTAGATTCGGACATTTTTCATGGATATATTTTTTTCTTTTGCTTTTGCTTTTGCTTTTTCTTTTCTTTTCTTTTCTCTTAAAGGAAGGATGGACAGTCAGGTTCCTTGATCACATGCCTTCACTTCCTTCACAATTCACTTAAGGAGAAGGGAGAAAACCAATCACCTCTCTCCTACTAGCCTGACAAATTTGCTACATTCGGGTTGAGCTAGTCTAAGTGGCTGTGTAGGTGTGTATGAAAACCTCTTGCCATAAATCCTTACATAAGGTAGACAATAAGTACATGTAATCCTTTACTAGAGGCTACCTAACATGGATGTTTGCAAAGGAATGTGACAACTACAAAATTTTAATGGTTAAAGATCAAACACAAAGTCTGGGTTGGCAATGCCACGCATTTTTATTCAAAGATGAAACATTGTGAAATTTTCTTTTTATTTGCACATGCTCAATATAAAGAAAGAAAACGAAGCATTGGTTAGGATGAGGACTAAGAGTGCATGCTTATTCTACCTCTCCCCCCTACTTATTTATAGGAAAAGAAAGTAAGACAGAGAATTACCTGATAAAGGAAATCTGTACACTTGGGTTGCCTCCCAAGAGCTCTAAGTTTATCGTCTTCAGCCGGATGCAATTAGGCTCCATTTGGCTCAGCTAGCTTGGTAGAATCAAATTTCAAGGAATGTGGGCTTTCAAAGAAATGCTTTAACCTCTGCCCATTAACAGTGAATGATTGTCCAGTTTTATGGTCAAGAATAATGACAACACCATTGCCATAAACTTTGACAACAGTGTAAGGACCATCCCATCGGGACTTCAATTTTCCCAGAAACAGACGAAGCCTAGAATTAAATAGCCAAACTTTATCATGTACTTGAAAATTTTTTCTATGAATGTGCTTATCATGGAATGTTTTGGTTTTGGCTTTATAGATTTTGGAACTTTCATAAGCCTCATTCTCTCCTAAAAAGATGTTATTTAAATTATCAGGAGTGGTTTTAGCTCAACCTTAGGAGGACACTCTAAATGAAATGATGGCTCATTAATATGAAACATGGAACTGAATTGTCCTTCTCTCCCAAAACCCTAGAGCACAGGGTTGGTCTACTACTTTTCCTCACAAGATTCCTCCAAGGAGTCTACCACTAGACAACTCTCTCCTTGATCATGATGCCTAGATGCCTTAAAATATCGATACTAACCCGCTCATCCCCAAATGATATATCCATCATCCTAGAAGCACAATCAATGTTAGCCCTAGTTGTGGCCAAAAAAGGTCTACCAAGGATGATGGTGGACTGAGTTAAATCTTGAGGAGTGTTCATGTCCAGAATGATGAAATCGGCAGGGAAGTAGCAATCATTGATTTTTACAATAACGTCCTCAACTAAGCCTTTAGGAGTGGTGACAGAACGATCGACTAGTTGAAGGACAACAGAAGTGGGTTTCAATTCTCCTAATTTGAATTTCTCAAAAATAGCAAAAGGTAGAGATAGACACTGGCTCCCAAATCCAAAAGACTGCTTTCAAAAGTGACTCCACCGATGGTGCAAGGAATTAGTAGAGTGCCTAGATCTTTAAGCTTTTTAGGGAGTTGGTTCAAGATAACGGCACTCACAGTTTCTGGAAGAATGATTGTTTCAGTTTTATTTCTCATTTCATGTTTTGGAGTGCACATTTCTTTTAAGAATTTGGCATAAGCAGGCACATGCTTAATGGCATCAAGAAGAGGAATGTTGACATGAACTTGCTTAAAGAGTTCCAAGAGTTCATCATTACCAGTGGTTTTGTTTTTAGATTTTTGTTTTAAAGCTTCAGGAAAAGGGACTCTCGGAATGTAACAACTTGGGTCTTCATTCATTTTGATTTTGTCTAGAGGTTCTTCAATCATTTTATCTTTTCCCTTGGATTTTTCTTTTTCAACATTGTCTTCAATTTCAGTTTCATTTTCTTTATCCTCATGCAATGCTGACATGTATGGGTGAGGATTCATTCTGATTTTTCCACTTCTTAAGGTTGACACAATTTTCACATTTTCCACTTGGGGGCCCCTAGCTTGGGCAGGAGGATGGTCCTGTTGTATAGGTTGATTCTGGTTTTGTGGTGCAGGAATGTTATGGACAAAATCTTGTTGTTGGTTTGGTGGTGGAGGTGCATTTTGGCGAGTAGGTGGTGGTCTGTACCCCTGGGCCTGATAGTATTGCTGTTCTGATAAAATCCGGGAGGGTTGTTCCTTGGGTTTGCTACAGCTTGACTTGGCAATTGCCTGGACTTCCCTCCTATGACATACATCAGCAATCTGGGACTCTATCCTTATCAAATTTTGTTGAAATTTTTTAATTTTATTTTGAGTTTGATATTGATTTTGTTGTTCTTGCACAGTTTGACATAGAGTCGCCATCATGTTTTGGAGTTGATTCATTTTATCGTCCAATTGGGCTGAGGAGGTGGTGGTTGATATGAAGGTTGGTGGAATTTGTGTGAGCAAATTGATTTGAATTTTGATTTTCTTGGACTTGTGGAGGTTTAGAGTAAGAAGATTGGCCAAATCCCGAATTCTGATTGGGATAGGATTGACCGTACATGGATTGCTTAAAGGCAGGTTGAGAAACTTGTTCAGATTGATTTTTCCAAGACAATTTGGGTGATTTCTCCAACCAGGATTGTATGTGTTAGAATATGGATCATAGGAGGGTTTGGAGAAACCTTGAGCAGCTTGAACTAGTTCTTGAATAAAAAGGGGTAATTGGCAGTAGTGGACAAGCATTGGTAGAGTGAGCTGGGCTAGCACACATAGCACAAGTTTCAGGTTGTTGAGAAAATTTGGTGTGACTTGCCAAGTGAAAGATAGTAGTTGATCAATTTTTGTTCCAACTTCTGCTCCAATCTCTGATCAAGTATAGCTATCAGATCTTCTACCCTAGAATCTGATTCTCCTCTCCCTCTTACTTCATACATCCCCGCCTTCTTTACAGGTCCTAATGCTCTCTCATAAGAGTAGAGTGAGGCATGATTGATAGAATTTTCACTCAATGTATCAAAAAGATTATATGCCTCATCCTCGCTCTTAGTCATAAATGCTCCTCCACATGAGGCATCAACCATCTGCCTATTTGATTCAGTTAGACCTTCATAAAAAGCTTGAACTATTTGCCACCTCGACAAACCATGGTGGGGATATTTTCTAAGCAGCTCGTTTAATCTCTCCATGATTCATGCATTAATTCTCCCGGTGTTGGGAGAATCCAGTTATAGCTCTTCTCATGGTGTTGGTGCGGCCAATGGGGTAAAACTTCTTCAAAAACTCCTGTTGCATTTCTGGCCATGTTCTAATAGTTTTCCCTTTGGTTCCTAACCAATGTTTGGCCTTATCTTTCAAGATAATGGAAATAGGGTCAGTCTCAAAGCATTTTCAGTAAAGTTCTGGATCCTTACAGTGGAACAAATCTCTAAGAACTCATCTATATGTCTGTAGGGATCTTCATTGGGATTGCCATAGAAAGATGACAACATCTGAATGGTTCCTGGCTTAATTTCAAAGTGATTTGCAGGAATTCCGGCCTAATGCATGTAGCAGTTGGTAGTCAGAAAGAATAAAATACTCCTTCATTGTCTGGGTGCGACCTCCTCTACATTTCTAACAACTTGGTTTTGATTTTGGTTGGCCATCCTATGAATGAATTTTTCAATCTCGTCTATAGGTTGAGCCAAATCTAAGTTCTGGGAGTGTCTACCAAGCATGCACAGTTGAAAAGCCTTCTATTTATGATTTTTGAATTTTTTTATTTTTATTGATTTTTGAATTTTTATGAACAAACACAAACAAGCAAACACTTTTAAAACAAATTAACCTAAGTACTAAGTGTTCCTTGGACCTATGTTATTTTTCTCAAAATCAGATTTATGCTGCTTAAATCCAATCCTAACCCTTCTTGTACTGGCCAGGTAAGAGGTGGAGTAGAGGGAGGCCCCCCTTGCTTTCTCAAGGACCCAATTAAATAACCTCTAACTAACTTAAGCATAAGCTTTTTAACCTCTAATCCTAGACACCAGACTTAAAGAGAAGTTTTGAATTTAAGAAAGAATAAATCTAATTATGAACCCTAGGGCCAAGTCTACTGATTTTTATTGAAAGTTTAAGCAAATGCAAGAATGTGAAATTTTTTGTGATTTTTGGGCAAAGAAAAGGGTGATGAAATCCTCACCTTATCTTTATGATTTCTAAAGGATGATGCCCTTAAGCAGTCCCTTTTACAAATATGAAATGTAACAAATCAAGTTCGGACAAGAATTTTCTAATGCTAAGTCTAATGCATGAAACAAGAGTTAGAAACCTTACATTTCCCCCGCACTCTTCAATGCAAGAAAGAAGTGGAAGTCAAATGACAATAAAATGATGATATCCTAAAACAAGTATTTCTAATCTTGAGAGATGAAATTTTTGATTGCAAAACAAACGGCTTACATGAAAGAGCGATTTGGAAATTTTTTTTAGATTTTTTATTTGGTTTTTGAACTAAATGAAATGAAAATAACTAAGAAATATAAAGTGATTTATAAACTAATTCCCAACCATTCAAACCGCCAAAAGGCCAATTATTACATGCCAACTAGATAGAAATCTTTGTACATGCACAGAGAGTACATGAAATCCTCACTACAAATTTCACTCACACTCTTCTATCTAAAATTCTGAATTAAAAGTAAATGGGAAAACAAATCAGCAAGCTCCCCTCCTCCAATGGGCTTCAAATGTCAATCCAATCTCCATGTTCCTCCTTATGTGCAATCTGAAATGAAAAGCCCAATAACAAGTCAAAAGAAACCCAATGCAAATGAAATCAAATCAAAACAAAATTAAATCAAACTCTAACGCCTCCCCGGCAACGGCGCCAAGATGAACGCGCGACATTGTTGACTGTATACTTCCGTTGTCTAGAGTTCCGTACACACTTCAATATGCTCACCTTCTCTAAACTGTCTCACAGATTTAAATCACAAAGAGGAACTAATATAGTGGTGAGAACATGTCATATCCACGGAGAGGCTGAATAGAATTTGACTTAAGAAACTACTTTTTGAAACACTCTATTGACACTTTTCACCAAAGTAACAATGCTTAAACATGAACATGTAAACTGAACCAACCAAATCCCTCACAACTCGACAGGTCAAAAACAGAAAGAGATCTGAATTAGACATTCTTAAATGGCTGGACAAACAATTTGAATAAAAGATAGACAAAAATACTGCACTCAAAATGAATTTCTACACACCTTCACCTCTCTAATTGCTCAATCCACAACCAGAAATTACACACAGATGTACTCAAACTCTGAAACAATTTGGATCTCAAAAGAGAATAAAAAGATAACATAACAAGATTCTCAAAGAAAATTCAAATGATTGTACCTGTTAGCTTAGGGGATGAACAATTAACAAAATCAACTCTCCACAAACATCAGATCATTACCTCACAGCTCAAGGATCAGACAAAAATTAAGAAACAGGAATTTACTGATGCAAACAGAAATTTACTGTTGCTAAATTTAAATTCTCAGGCTATGGAGAACAGAAATGGAACAAAATTAAGAATACTAAGAAGCTCCGCAATCCCTCATGAATTCAGAACTATCTCTGCTGCAACAAGAACTGAACTCATGACTCATCTGTAAATTGGAACTACGTAAACTTCTGGAACCCCTCTAGAAGCCGTTGAACCAAGAAAGAAGCAATCACTGGATCGATCTCCCTCAGCACAACCAGTCCATTCTTAGAAAAGACAGAAGAAATAGAAAACTCCAATTCCACTGTATCGCTCTCTAGCACAGACGAAATGGCAAAATTCACACAGAAGAGAAATTGGAAAACTCCAAACAGAAGAAATGAGAAATTAGATGGATAGAACTCTGCAACAGCCCTCAATCTCTCACAGCTCCCACAACTGTCACAGATTTCACATTCACATAGAAGAAAGAAATTCAGATGAACTGAAATAAACGCCATTGGATTGCGGAAGAACAGAAGAATTGAAATAAACTACTCAGAATTAAACTCTTTTAGCACAGAGGAAATGAAAGAGCACAAAGAAATGGAAATAACATCCTCCTGGTTCGACTTCTGGAACATAAAAAAAAAAACAAATGAAAAATAACAGATGTCCCTGGATTGATCTCACAATAGCTCTCAATCTCTCAACAATTTCCTCCCGAAGAAAGGAAGAACCCTACAAAGACAGAAAAACCCTCTATCTCTGAACCCCTTGCGAAGAAAGAAGAAACCCAAAAAAATTGCAGGAACCATGAATACTGAAAATCTCACAAAAATTGTCGAACTCTCCTACAGATGCTAAAAGGAAAAAAATACAGAGGAAAAGAAAAGCTAAAAATCCTACTTCTGCCAACCCCCCTGGGAAGAGGACCTTGGGGTCCTTTTATAGGCACCCGGGCCTCCTGCTTCCTCTCCAGTTTGCACCAGGATCGCTAGCTCAGCTGCAACCGGCCAGCTCACATCCGCCCAGCACACCAGCGCACCCAATCCACCGCGCTTGCAGGTCCTCCCAGCATCGCACCAGAGCTGCCTCCAGCTTCTTGTGAAGCTTCCAGTGGGTTCCTGGTGGGGAATATAAGAAAGGAAAAGAATAGGTTAAATGGGGTATTAAAAAATGATTTTTTGTTTATTTAATGGATTGGGGGTTGGGTATATTTAAATTTAATTTATTAATGTTTGTAAGAATTAAAAGATGCTTATAAGAATATAAAATCAAAGATTTATGTACAATGTATTTATAAAAAGAAAATACTTTTTATTAATCAAATTATTCACAAAAATGTTTGATTATTAAATGAAAAAAATCTAATTATGTATTCTAGCAAAACTAATAAGCTCTAAAACATATTTAGGGATGTAATGAAAATTAAACTCTAAATGTACGTTATTTATAGACAACAGATGTCTAAACTCAACTACATGTATGAAATTTAATGCTAAAAATTTTGCAATTATCAAGGTCTATCTGAAAACAAAGGTAAAATGCTAAAACAAAAAGAACCTATGAGGTCGACACACACACTACCCAGGTCGACCTACCCCATTCATAGGTTGACACAAACACTACATAGGTCGACCTACCCCTCTTATAAAAATTAGAAAACTTCAAAGCAATAAAGAATCATTTTTATCATGGAAATTTGAATGTTTACACATCTTACAATTCAAGATGGAATAATCCTTGGAACCAAAGGTAAAATGGTAACCAATGGTCAATCCTTCTTTTTGTCACTCACATTTTCCTACTCATCAACAGCATTACATGCCAAGATTTTCACAGTGGAATAAATAAGCTAAGAGGTATAATTTTCAGAATTTGAAAAACAAAAAGTTGAATCTTCTGTTCTGAAGAACACTGTGAAGAAAAATGCTCAAATTGGGTTAGAAAGGATTTGATTTCTCTTCTGACTCAGGATGTTGGTACCAATCGCATCTGGGTACCAAAAACTTTTCTTGTCCAATTTGTTGTGTGCAGGAAAGCCGTGTACCAATTCAAACATCTGGATTCTTGACAGTGGATACTCACGACACATGATGGGAGATAGAAATAAATTTTCCTGCTTGTTTGAAAAGGAAGGTGGATCAGTCACCTTCGGAGGTAAGAATAAGGGCAAAATAATTGGCAAAGGAAAGATTGGTAAGTCTTGCATAACCTTAGTGATGATGATTGGTTAGTTGAAGGGTTGAATTACAACTTGCTTAGCATTAGTCAATTGTGTGACAATGGTCACAAAATTCTTTTTGAATCTGATTCATGCAAAATAATTGACTCCTCTTCTGAGAAAATCAATTTGTTGGAGAAGAAAGAGAAAATAATGTTTACATGATAGATTTGAGTGACAATTCTTCTACAAATGTTTATTTGATTGCAAATAAAAATGACATTGCTTGGTTGTGGCACAAAAGGTTGGGTTATACAAGTTTCTCAACCATAAGCAAACTCATAAGAATGAATCTTGTAAAAATCTTCCTGAATCTTTCCCTATCATTGACAATCCAGTTTGTGGGATATGTACTCAAGAAAAACAAACAAGAAAATGTTTTAAAGTGTTCAATGATGTACTTACATCTAAACCACTTGAGTTACTTCATATGGATCTTTTTGGTCCAACCAGAACTCAAGTCTCAGTGGTAATAGATATGGATTTGTGATCATTGATGACTTTACAAGATACACTTGGGTTTTATTCTTATCCCATAAAAGTGATGCATGTTCAGAATTCAGGAATTTTTACAATTCTGCTTTAGTGAGTTTGTCTTTCAAATTAAAATCCATTTTAACAGATCATGGGGGTGAGTTTCACAATAAATATTTTTCTGATCTGAACATACTCCATAAGTTTTCTTCCCCTAGAACTCCAGAACAAAATGGGGTTGTAGAAAGGAAAAACAAAACACTTGTAGAAATGGCCAGAACTATGCTCTTAGAAAGTAAGCTTTCTAAATCTTTTTAGGCTGAAGCTGTAAATACAACTAATTTCATTTTGAATAGAGCATTGTTAAGACCAAAGATCAAAAAAAGCCCCTATGAATTGTTAAAGGATAAAAAGCCCAGTGTGTCATACTTCAAAATTTTTGGTTGTAAATATTTTATTCATAATAACAACAAAGAAAATCTTGATAAATTTGATGCAAAGAGTTTTGAATCAATCTTCTTAGGATACTCTGAAATTTCAAGAGCTTATAGAGTTCATATTTTGAAAAATAAGACTGTGGAAGAATCTCCACATGTCATTTTTGATGAAAATTCCATAAAGATTGACATTCCTAATTTTTGCAGAGCTCCAATGTGTGATATGAAGATGATTTTCTTGAATATCCATCCACAAATCTTGAAGAGCAGGAAGTGCCAAATGCGTATGAGGTTACTAAAATACCAACTTCAAGAGATTTAGGTAATCATGTTCCTGAAGTTCATACAAATACTGAGGTAATTTCTAAACCAAGATTTTTAAGACCATCCTCTTGAAAGCATTGTTGGTAATTTGGAAGATGGAATTAGAACCAGATCATCTTTTCATTCTATAATAGATGAGGATTCATGGGCACTACTTTCTTAAATTGAGCCCAAAAAATATGATGAAGCTTTATCTTGTGAAAACTAGATAAATGCTATACATGAAGAGCTTCATCAATTTGAAAGAAATCAAGTTTGAGATTTAGTACGAAAACCCTCAGGTCTAACTACAGTCATTGAAACAAGATGGATTTTCAGAAATAAATTAAATGAATCTGGTCAAATTGTTCAAAATAAAGTAAGACTTGTTGCTCAGGGGTACAACCAAGAACTTGGTATTGATTTTGAAGAGTCATATGCCCCTGTAGCAAGACTTGAAGCTATTCGAATATTTCTTGCATTTGCTGCCTCTTTGAAATTCAAAGTTTTTCAAATGGATGTCAAAAGTGCATTTTTGAATGGTTACATAAAAAGAAATATTTTTGTCAAACAACCCCCTAGGTTTGAAAATGAAAAATTTTCTGATCATTTTTTAAGCTTAATAAGGCTCTGTATGGTCTCAAACAAGCTCCAAGAGCTTGGTATGACCGGTGAGCTCATTTCTTGTAAATAAAGGTTACATTAGAGGAAAAAATGATCAAAATTTGTTTACAAAAACTGTAAATAACCATTTCATTACTGTTCAAATTTATGTTAATGATATTATTTTTGGTTCAACAATAATGATCTGTGCAATGAGTTGCCCATCTTATGCAATCTAAATTTGAGATGAGTTTAATGGGTGAACTTACATTCCTTTTAGGTCTGCAAGTGCATCAAACTTCCGAAAGAATCTTTCTGAGTCAAACAAAATATGTCAAGGAGTTACTCAAAAGATTTGATTTTCAACACATCAAGCCATCAAGCACACCAATGGCTACAAATGTAAGACTTGAAAGTGATGCTTCTAGTAAGTCTGTTAATGTCAAAACCTACAAAGGTATGATTGGTTCTCTTCTCTATTTGACTACTTCTAGACCAGACATTCAATTCAGTTTCTGCATGTGCGCCAGATTTCAAGCAAATCCTAAAGATAGTCACATGACTGCTGTCAAAAGAATTTTAAATATCTTCTTTCTTCATGTGATCTGGGACTTTGGTATCCTGCTGGATGCAAATTGGATTTAATTGCATATAGTGATGCTGATTATGCCGAGTGCAAACTTGACAGGAAAAACACTAGTGTGTGTGTTTATATCTAGGTGGATGTCTTATTTCTTGGGCTTCAAAAAGCAACATTATGTCGCTCTTTCTACTGTAGAAGCAGAGTATGTTGCCGCTGGTAGCTATGGTACCCAAGTTCTTTGGGTCAACATCAACTCCTAGATTATAATCACACATTAGGTTGCATTCTCATTCTTTGTGATAACACTAGTGCTACAAATTTATCAAAAATCCTATTCAGCACTCCCGCACAAAGCACATTGATATCCGACATCATTTCCTTCGAGATGAAGTTTCAAAGAACTCTTTTGAACTCCACTTCATTGACACAAAAAAACAAATTGTAGATATTTTCACTAAGCCTCTTTCTAAAAACATAATTTCATCTTTAAGGAGAGAGCTTGGGTTGTGCAAACTTCCACATCTTTGATATCTTTCATTTTTTTTGCAAATAAATTCCTCCGTCTTACATTGCATTGGTACTCTTGGTATAACAAATAGTGATTTGAAGAAAGGCAAGTTAGGCTTATCTGGACACTTTCACTATGCGTGAGTATATGTCTCCGCCAAGTATCAAGAGCCTTTTATGCAATTGTTGAGGGGGAGTCATTGTCTTTCAATAAAACATTCTTGTTAATTCTGCTCTCACTTCATTCAATTTCTATTTCTTCAATTATCTTCATGTTCACTTTGTGAGGGAGAGCTAGTTGTTAGGGGAAGTCATTGTCACTTCTTCATTCATTTCTCTTGACATAGTTGTCTATCTTGAACTCCAATTATCAGAATTTTTGAGTCTTGATTCTATTTTCATGTGAGAGATTTAAGTCATTGAAACTAAACTCATTGTGCATTTAGTTTAATTTCAAAGATTCACTTTCATATCAAGGTTGTGCAATCTTAATACTGAATGTCTTTAAAAGATTTGCACAAACACTTTTAGGCACATGAGTGGCATTATTGTTTAAGATGTGTCAGTTTAAGCTTCATTTTTACCACATGCTAAGAATAATATCTCTACATTCATAGCCCTGACTTTTCTGGTCTAAGCAAGAATAATCCTGTGGATCATTAAAAGTAATGAACAACTATCTGGAAAGATATAAACAGAGCAATGCAAATTCTTGCACCAATGAGTAACTGGGGCATTTCACCTAAAAGGTGATTTGTTTCACGTCAAAAAGTGGAAAACAAAAATTTCAACTCTGTATAAGATAATGAAAGTTAAACCACTGAGTAATCAGGAGGTCTGGCATCTGATATATGTGATCTCTTGCACTAAAAAATGAGATTTAACTAATTTATTTTTGTATTCTTTCCCAGTTAAAAATGAAAGAAAATCCAAATTGGCAGGATAGAAAAGCTTCAGACTTGAATACAGTTCATGTATACTAAGTTTAGACCTGTTATTCTACATTGTGTTACATCTAAAGCTTCTAACTTGCATGTTAAATACTTCTGCTTACTCATATAGGTCACTTCAAAACACATTTGCATCATTATTTTAACTTCATTCAGATCATTATATTTTGCTATACTTTGTGTTGAATGTGTCTTTTTGATTAAACTTTGATGCATAATCACAAAACACAATAATATCTCTCATATGTCCATATCACTTTGCCTCATTTATTTTGCTCATTCATGAACATCTCTTTTCACCACTTCATTTCCTACACTCCTTCCATGTCTTTTTGATGTTGTCAAAAAGGGGGAGAAATTGCAGAGAGTTGTAAGGGGAGAAATTGGCATGATGGGGTAATTGGTATGATGCGGGAGAAATTGCATGGAGAAAGACAGGGGGAGAATGTGTTCTTATGAACAGTTGGAGAATTAGTATGAAAAGACCAAGTTTGTGCATTTATTTTGTCATCATCAAAAATGGAGAGAATGTTGTGTTGAGTGTGTATTGGAATTTCTTAGTGATGATCTTTCAATGATGACCAATGAACATCATTCATATTTTGATTTTGATGATACATATTGAACATATTGTACATATTGAAATATATACAATAATGCTCAAACAACATGTTCTTGATAATAATATTTCATATCTTACTGTTAACATGTTTTGATGATCTACTCTTTATTTGTACAGGAGTTATAGAGTTTTTGGAAAAGTAGGTTGACTCTAGTTGACAGACAGGTCGACTCTACAAGATTGCCTAGCAAACTCCTGAAGAAAATATCACAACAGTGTTGACTCCATTTGACAGACAGATCGACACACATAATCTGCTCAGCAAGCTTCTGAAGAGAAATTGGTCAGTAGTGTCGACTCTATTTGGAGATGAGGTCGACACTAGCATCCATCTAGTGAAACAGTTTTGGAAGAATTCATAGGAGGTCGACTCTGCCTGTTGATCAGGTCGACTCTACCTGTTGATCAGGTCGACACTAGTGGTATGTCAGGTTGACACTAGTATTCTACCAGTGAGATGCTTTTGGGGATTGGTCAGTAGTGTCGACTCTCTCAGAGACTAGAGTCGACTCACTTTTGTATACAACCCAGAATCGTACAGAGCATCATATCCAACGGCTGTGATCTCTTTCTGAGAACTTTATGGTAGATTCCATAATTACCAAAATGCCATATCATCCAAGTGGCAATATGGTAAAATACCTTTTGGACACATGGCAGCCCAGGGTGCAGTCTGTTGGCCCTTTTGGTACGACAACAAGCTAACCTAGAGGGGGGTGAATAGGTTTTTCTGAAATCTGAAATAGAAACTTAAACCAGAAAAAATATCACTTGAAAGTTTGGTTAGTTTAGTGTGATGAAGAGTAGCAGTGCGGAAGCAAATAAACAATCACACAGAGGACACAATGAATTTATCCTGGTTCGGCCCTTCCCATATGGAAGTCCTACGTCCAGTCCCCAAGCAACCTCTTGGGATTTTACTAACCAAGGGTACAGTCCCCCTCAAGGACAATACAACACCCAGCACCCCAGCTGGTCTTCTTCTCTTTCCCCGGCAAGAAGGCAGCCCACTTCTTTTACAGGTCAAGAAGCCACCTCCTGGTACAAACCCCAGTGCGGTTCTTCTAGACACAAACCCCTAGTTAGGTTCTACACTGTATATAGTCCTACAGCTGGACAGAAATCTTTCTTAGAAAAGAAAGATCAGACCGAGAGCTATTACAAGATGAACACTTAAGAACTAGCTCACAGTCAAGGACTCTCCCCCAAATTTACAATGAGCGCAGAGAGAGAAGAAAGCTTGAAGGCTTGAATGCTTCAGATGCTTGAACACTTCTTCTTGGCTCAGGCTCTTTCTCTCTTTTCCTTTGAGTGTATGTGGCGATGAGTTCCTCATTGGTTGTACACTCCTTCAAAGATTTTCAGGAAAGCTCTTACTTTGTTCTTCAGCCTTGCTTCATCTTTTATATGTGAGGCTTTGAATAGATCCGTTGAAGAGATCCGTTGGAGTTCTAGCCGTTGCTCATCTTCTCTTTCTTCTGATATTTTGTGGTCTACGAGGTCTGCAAGTATAGAAGAAAGTGTTTAGCATAAAAGAGTGTTTATGATAAACGGTGCATACCACTGTGTTTCTGCTAACATGATAAAAATAGTAGTTCATATCTTTCTCTGACAAGACTCTGAAATACGCATGCAGCTTTTTCTGTTGTTGTAATAGCAGTGGTACCTTCAGCAGGAACAATAACATAATCTTCTACCTCAATTACCTGCCACAGATCAAAGTCTGTGCCTCGAATGAAGCATTCCATCTCATTTTCTAGTATTGGTAGTCCTCTCCATCAAAGAATGGAGGTCTGGTAACTGATTGTCCTTCAGTATATCCTTGAGCTGCCATGGATCTTTGCTCTAAGATAGTTGGATCTTCTTGAATGTTCAGAGACTCGCTCTGATACCACTTGTTGGCCCTTTTGGTACGACAACAAGCTAACCTAGAGGGGGGTGAATAGATTTTTCTGAAATCTGAAATAGAAACTTAAACACAGAAAAAATATCACTTGAAAGTTTGGTTAGTTTAGTGTGATGAAGAGTAGCAGTGCGGAAGCAAATAACAATCACATAGAGGACACAATGAATTTATCCTGGTTCGGCCCTTCCCACATGAAAGTCCTACGTCCAGTCCCCAAGCAACCTCTTGGGATTTTACTAACCAAGGGTACAGTCCCCCTCAAGGACATACAACACCCAGCACCCCAGCTGGTCTTCTTCTCTTTCCCGGGCAAGAAGGCAGCTCACTTCTTTTACAGGTCAAGAAGCCAACCTCCTGGTACAAACCCCAGTGCGGTTCTGCTAGACACAAACCCCTAGCTAAGTTCTACACTGTATATAGTCCTACAGCTGGACAGAAATCTTTCTTAGAAAAGAAAGATCAGACCGAGAGCTATTACAAGATGAACACTTAAGAACTAGCTCACAGTCAAGACTCTCCCCCAAATTTACAATGAGCGCAGAGAGAGAAGAAAGCTTGAAGGCTTGAATGCTTCAGATGCTTGAACACTTCTTCTTGGCTCAGGCTCTTTCTCTCTTTTGCTTTGAGTGTATGTGGCGATGAGGTTCCTCACTGGTTGTACACTCCTTCAAAGATTTTCAGAAAAGCTCTTACTTTGTTCTTCAGCCTTGCTTCATCTTTTATATGCGAGGCTTTGAATAGATCTGTTGAAGAGATTCGTTGGAGTTCTAGCCATTTCTCATCTTCTCTTTCTTCTGATATTTTGTGGTCTACGAGGTCTGCAAGCATAGAAGAAAGTGTTTAGCATAAAAGAGTGTTTATGATAAACGGTGCTACTACTGTGTTTCTACTAACATGATAAAAATAGTAGTTCATATCTTTCTCTGACAAGACTCTGAAATACGCATGCAGCTTTTTCTGTCAGAAGATATTTGACTTTTCATTTGAGCGCCAAAAACACTTCAGAGCAAATCGATGTGAGACCAAATCGTTATGGCACTTATCGAATCGATGTGAGAAGCAAATCGTTGTTCTCACTTAGCAAATCGTTATAGCTATCAAATCGTTATGGCAAGCAAATTGATGTGAAACTTATCAAATCGTTGTGAAGCCTTAGCAAATCGTTATAGAAGGCAAAACGATGTGAGGGAAAATCGTTGCGCTCACTTATCAAATCGTTATGAGCCTTAGCGAATCGTTATAGAAGGCAAATCGATGTGAGGCAAATCGTTGCGCTTACTTATCAAATCGTTATGAGCCTTAGTGAATCGTTATAGAAGGCAAATCGATGTGAGGGCAAATCGTTGCGCTCACTTATCAAATCGTTATGAACCTTAGCGAATCGTTATAGAAGGCAAATCGATGTGAGGGTAAACGTTGCGCTCACTTATCAAATCGTTATGAGCCTTAAGGATCGTTATAGCAGTTACTAAACAAATCGTTGTGGCGCTTATAAAACCTATTAAAACCAAATCGTTGTAGCGCTTATTAATTTGGCACTTGAACTGAAATCGATGTATATGGATTTAGACATCGATTTTATCATTTTAGTGCGCCTTAAAATAATCATAAATATTGATGAAACAATCTAATCATAAATTTTGTTATCACAAAGATATACTTGATATTATCATAAGTTTTGTTATCACCAAAATACAAGGACAAACATAGAGTGGTTCAACAATCCAGGTATATAGGATCTCAGGCATTGCCGTTACACCAAAACTCGAGTTGTTGTGTAAGGATAACATCCTTCCTTATAACCCACCACAGGGTACAGTCCCCCAGCTGGACAACTTAGCACACCCCGCAGGCAGGTCCACACCCGGACCTAGGCATGACTTGGCCAACCCGGCCTCCGCCACACCCTCATTCTCAGGTCGCCCTAGGGTGAGACGCTGGCACGCGCACCTGCCTCGCAGCATTGCCGCCCAACAATCTCCCCCCCAGCGGCACCCCTGGGATCGAACCCGTGACCTACTCTGATACCAGGTATATAGGATCTCGGCATTGCCGTTACGCCAAAACTCGAGGTTGTTGTAAGGATACCATCCTTCCTTATAACCCACCACAGGGTACAGTCCCCATGCTGGACACTCAGCAACACCCGCAGGCAGGTCCCACCCTGGACATAGGCATGACTTGGCCAACCCAGCCTCCGCCACACCCTCATTCTCAGGTCGCCCCAGGGGAGACGCTGGCACGCGCAACTGCCTCGCAGCATGCCGCCCAACACAGTCTAGGTTCTGTGCACATCCTCTTCACGTATATGGACTGGCAGTGGCTATATAAGCCTCGATCTCATCTGTAGAAAAGCATAAGTAAAGAAAAGAAAAGAGCAGAGCGGGAAAAAGGCATCTGCATCTAGAAGAGGAGCAGAGCAAGCGGCTGCCAGGAAGGAGAAAGAGAAGAAGAGGAGGAGATGTGATAGAAGAAGGTTCGGCTGATGAAGACAGTTCTGAAAAGCTGAGAATCTCTCAGAGTCTGTAATTCATGTATTGACACTTTCTTTGTGTGTGATCTGTGTATGCGTTCCACACAGATCATCTAATTCTGTTGTTCTTTTTCATCATTGTGTACTGAGATAGATCGCGCTAGAGGATCTACTCTCTAATCGAGCTTTTTCTAGCAGGACTGGATCCATCATGGTTCAAAGGTTCTGAGCACAGTGTGCTCAGGGTTTGGAGCCGAGTGCTCAGGTGTTTGAGCCGTCGTGCTCATTGCTTGTGATCGTTGAACTCACAAGTGGTCTGTGGAGTAGGTCGTCGTGCCTATCTCCTAGGTGTTTCTTTGAGTCGTCATACTCTGAGGGTTTGGAGTCATCGTGCTCCGTTTGTACGTACTTGAGTTAGTGGTTCCTCCGTCGTGGGAGGTGGACGTAGGAGACACAAGTTTTGTTCTCCGATCCACCATAAAATCCTCTGTGCATAGTGGTTTACTTGTGGTTTGTTGCCTCGTTTCACTCTCTATCCACACACCACTCCTTGATCTAATGAATTGTGTGTGTCACTTGTTTAAATTCCGCTGCCATACACACACATTCTTAACTAATACTTGATCAATCACCTTTCCGATCCCAACACACCAAAACCAGCATTAAAGACTTTGACAATAGGTCCAACTGTGCTTAGTGAAACTTGCATTGGGCTAGTTGTTCCTATGCATTTCTTGAGGATCAGATCCGCTAGAAATCGATCCATTTATGAATCCCAATTTGGAGGCAGGAAACAGGCCACATCATCATCTTTGATGAGGTCCTAGCTCCATTGATTTCTGTAGGAAATGACATTGGTTCATGGTAAACCAAAAAATACAAGAAGAACATGTACATGTATATTCTAACCAACAGTTATTCAAAAACACGAATATACCCAGACAAATATGCTCCTACATTCTAGACACTTCTGCACAGTCTTTATAGGAAGAACAACAAAATGTTACCTAATTTATGCAGCTTGGAAGAGCATTCAAAATCAGTACTTTAATTGACATGTACAATAAGATATGAGATGAAGCAAGACTATAACCGCCATCTACACTGCATGTTTGGTATGAGATTAAATAGGGGATAAGAGATAAGTTAACCCCATCTCATATTTGGTGCTTCAAAAAAAATGGGGATAAATCTGATTTAAATATTTGGGGATATCTTCAGAAAATGGGAGTAAGGGATAGCTCATCCCACCTTTTTGGTGGGAAACTTATCCTCATTTTCTAATCTTAAAAATATCAAACAAAAGATAAATTAATAATGGGGATAATGTATCCCCAAATTAATTTACCCCTATCCCATTTTTTTAATCTCATACCAAACATGTCATTTAAAAGATTAGATGAAGCAACATATTCATCATTCTCACAAAGAGGAATCATTCATTCGCTTCTTTCGGGAGAGAAATGGGAACCTTGCATACCTGCACTAGCCAATCACCTTCTCTTGATGACTTGCTTGTTGTACATGTCGGTGATCATAAGTTAGGAAATCAAATTTGTCAATAGATCTACGTGCAAATTACCATATGAATTTAGCAACCACATTTACAATGGAACATCCCTCTTGCTAATCTACTGATCTGTATCGAAACAGGGAAGATACATGAAGTATGAAAAATACTATAGCAATTTATATGTAAGGTCAGAAGACACCCTCTTTCAATCGTTGTTTTCTTCTTCTAGCTCACCCTAAAAAAAACCCTAAACTAGACATGGTAGAATTGTAGAACCCTAAACAACATACCTGAATACTTGCTAAAGGGGCCCTGACCCTGTAAATGGAAGAGGACACACATACCGCTTGTCGTCAGGATAGTTTGACAAGGAAGAAGATGCATGGTCGCCGATGTGGAGAACATCCACCACCCGGACCTTCGAGCTAGCCATTGCATCCAGATTGCTTTAAGTAAGGGGAGAAGACAGTGGGATGTCGGGTGTCAATGGATCTATAGATCCGAAAGTCCTATCCAGATCCAGGACTAAAACTGGATTAGGGTCATATGCTTGATCCAAAAAGATCTTTTTTTAGATTTCGGGGCACTTCTCCCTGCTCCGAAATCTTTAATCACGGGTTACATTCTGGGGCGCCCCGATCCGGAGATGAGGAAGATGAAGAAGAAGAGGAGTAGGGAGGCGGGCATGAGACGGCCCTCTGTTGCCATCGTCCCTGCAACTACCTGGATGCCGTCGGTTCTGTTTAGGAGGAGAACCCATCAGACCTAGCCGGCAGATCTCCTCTTTGGCGGTGCATCCCAGCTAGCCACCCTCTTCCGTAGTCCCTCCAGAACCTTGGCACATCCTGCCATGTCGAGTAACACGAACCGCGGCCTCACCTTGGAGGCCTCCTTCCGGGCGACGTCGAAGATGCACTCCCAGCCGTCGCCCCCCACCCGCCGCTGACATCACACAGCTCCAGGCTCCCGTTCCTGTACTCCGTCCAGCTCCAACCGGTGGCACCTACCGGAGGTTCTGCATCGAGCACCGACAAAGACACAACGACTCCTTAGCATCCGTGGCTAGGGCGGCACTGCAGGGGGATGTCGGCTGCTCTCCAGCCACGACGGGTGCTCCGATTCCTCAGACAATCGTGTACCAGCAAGACTCTTCGCCAACAGGTGGTAGGCCTATATCCTGCGAGCAGAATTCAATGCCAATAGGTGATGAGTAATCTACCTAGGTGTAGACACGCGAATTCGACCCCACCGCGGGCAAATTTCATATTGTGCCATAATGCCACAAATGACCCTCTTTTTGTCTTGAAAGAGTAGTTTTCCCCACCATTCTGGATCACCCCCTTCTTCCCCGGTGCTTCCCCTTCATTTCTAGAGCCCCTCGAGAATTATAGGCATAAATTTCAAGTCGCGACGGGTATGGCAGTCGCCTCTCTAAACGTGTCCAGTACTCCGGACGCGATTCAGGATCCTTGGCTTAACGCAACGACCTTCATCGGCCCGAACTTAACGCGACAGGAAAGTCAGCCGCTACTATATGCTTAAAGAATCCGCCCTGCATGACGCGACAATAAATTCTTATTTTATTTATGGAAACTGCCTTTTCATGAACGTGTCCGCCATGAACGACGCGATTCTAATTTCACTTTCGGCAGAATTTTCATAAATAAATTAGGAAAGCTTATCGCGTCGTGTTGTACCGACGCGATTCAGTTTATAGTCGCATCCTGCCTGCCGGGCGCAATTCAAAGTCGGCTATGCATAGTCGCTCTTGCAGACCGAACGCGATTCAATGTCGGCTATGGCCCATAAAGTCGTTGCGCCCACACCCGTAATCATGAGAAAAATCATGTAATCACGTCCTGTTAGAAGACGCGATTCAAAAAGGTCAAATCATAAAATCCACGTCAGCAGACAACACACATAAGTGCATGCCTCGAATATTGCCCCTAAGGTAATCACGTCGGCCATGGCCGCCACGTTTCAAGTCGCAGCATCCATGGCAGACGCGATTCTGCTCCTTATCGCTGCGTCCTGACGGGACGCGATTAAGAAGCATGGCGGCAATTGCGCGCGTGTCTCATCAAACCGACTTAGTAAATCGCGGCCTGCTATCCAGACGCAATTCAACTTCAGTCGCGGCCGCTGTACCGACACGATTCAAAGCCTCCTAGTGCCTATAAAAGACCCCCGGGGGGTAACTATTCACAACTTCTCTCCACCCTGACGGAGCCCTGCCGGATTCTCCGGTGACTTCCCCCTCTTCGGTGGAGCCCTGTCGGACCGGCGGCTCGACGCCCTCCTACCCCGGAGACCGGAGCGCCGTCTCCTCCACGTGCATCAGAGCGGGACGTGGGAAGCTTCTTCCTCTTCCTTCGTCCATTCAATCGGCAGCGCCGCCGCACCATTCATCATTTGGGAAGCACCTCCTTCTCCCTTTTCGTATTTGTTCTTTTTATCACTCCCTTTGGGCCCCATGTGGCTCTTCTATACTCTTTTTTTATACACACACACGCATGAATACATCACACACACACCACACCTACTTTAGAGGTTTAAAGCCACCATCTGGTAAGTCATCCCCATGTTCCTTTACTCTTTCATTTCATTTATTTTGGATTGATACTACACACACGTGGCTAATCCCCTTTTATTCTTTTGTCAATTTTGTCAGGGTAATCAAACGAGGAAAACCCTCTACCACGGCCGGCCGTGCTCGTAGAGGAAGAAAGGACCCACACCCCCGCGCAATCTCCCCGCTCCAAAAGGTACGCTCGCGATCACTTCTTTCATCTCGCACCCCTCGCCGTGCGTCTCCATTCGGCACCCTCGCGTGTCTGGCGATCACGATATTTTATTTTCCGTATTTTCCCGCTTTCCACTCCTATCCCACCACACACATTTACCCACGCCCTTCGCCTTTTCTTTTCATTTTTTTACCACCCCCTCTTTGTGGGCATTGTTCTTCGTGCCCCTTTGAAAAGGGAACGGAAAACAATACCTACAAATTGGCGATCACGTGGGACTTCTTTCTGCGTATTCCTTTTGATTACCCCCTCCTTCGTGCCCCACGTGACACTTCTTTTATTTTTTATTTTATACCCTGCAAAGCATGTTGTGTTAATTTTATTTTTTCTCTTTTTATACACATATCCTGCCTTCTTTCTTGCTTTGTTTTGCTTCTCGGTTTGCCTTTAGAATCGCGTCCAAAACAAAGGACGCGATTCATGCTTATTAATGCGTCCTCCTAACCGGACGCGTTCTTCTTGTCGCGTCGGTTAAACCCGACGCGTCACGGTTTTGTTGTCGCACCGGAAATAGTCGACGCGTTAGCTTGTCACGGCGGCTAACCCCGACGCGTCTTTGTATGTCTTAATTTTTCTTTCCTGTACATCCATCCTGCTATTTCTTCTTGTTTTTTGTTGTTTTCGGGTTGCCATTGGAATAGCGTCCAATACAGCGGACGCTATTCAGTGATCCTAGTTTCTGTTGTCGTAGTGGCAAAGGCCGACGCGTTCTCTACCAGTAGTCGTCCACAGGGACAGACGCGTCGCTGACAGCCTCATGGGGCTCTCAGTTCCGCGTCCAGGTGTCTGGACGCTATTTTAAGTCGCGGCGACTGTCCCCGCCGCGATTCAACCTGCTGACAGAACGTGCCCCCTTCTGCCATTTTTGCTATAAACTGCTGCATACAAGGCATATTGCATCGGTCGGGGGACCTCCTTCCCTCATATCCTAGGCTCCACACACCCTTCGGTGAAGGCAAGCTCTCCATTGGGCATTCCGTCCCTTTGGACTAGCGAACCTTCTCCCGAAACCCCGTAAGACCCGTACCCCGTGGATTCCCTCACGGCGGACCGAGCTGGTGGTACCCCTCCGTTGACCGGGTTTAGATATCCCATTGAGTGGTGAGAGGTGATTCAGTTGCACCCAGAAGTTCTATACTCTACCCAACTAGGATCTCACCTGGAGTGACACAATATTTTTCAATCCATTTAATTAATTGTGAAACTCCTAAAACAGGCGCTAAGCATCATAACTTGTTTGAACCATATTGATTGATTAATCTTTGTTCTACCTGTTTATTTGCTTGCTTGTTAAAAATGGACCCACACCACCATGCTAATTTTTATATGGACTATGAGGATAATTCAAGCGTCCAATCTTTCCAATCCCATGTCCGTCCATTTCACCACTGTGAGGGACAACTTCCACCTCCTATGGTTACGTGCGCGCACTGCGCACTAGCCTATCTGATGTCCCTTCACACCTCACTCCAATCAAACCCGGCAAGAGCCTTCCCCCCGCCATGATCCCACTGTGCAGACTGTCGTGCATGCCCTGGATCAGCTCACCCCTCAACAACTTAATTTGATCCAATATTTAGTTGAGGGTGCGACTCCTCTGTTGGGGATCGGATAGGTGACTTTGACAAATGAATCAAGAAATTGTGTGTATAGTAGCGGAATTAAAATAAGTAAAACACACAATTCGATCAGATCCAAGTGTGGTGTGTGAGAATAGTGAATACGAAAAGCAACCACACATCAAACCATAGTGCACAGAAGATTTTTAAAGTGGTTCGGAGAACACAACTTGTGTCTCCTACGTCCACCTCCTCACAACGGAGGAACCACTAGCACAAGTGCAGTACAAACTAGAGCACGACGACTCTGACCTCTTTGAGTGCAACGACCAAAGAAATTCAGGAGATAGGCACGACAACCTACTCCACAGACCACTTGTGAATCAGCAAATTCACAAGCCCTTGAGCACTACGGCCCAAGCACCAGAGCACAACGGCTCCAACCAGAGCACTATGGCTCCAAACCAGAATACAAAGTACTCAAACCTCTGGATCACAATAGATCCAAATTCTGCTAGAACAAGCACACTTAGAGAATAGATCCTCTAGCACGGTCTATCTCAGTACAATAGAAATGGTAGAGACAATAGAATTGGGAGATCTGTGTAGAACACATACACCGATTCCAGAGACTTTGACACTGACCAAGTACAGACTCGGCTGGATCTCCTTCTGGACCAGCACTGCTGCAATCACGAGCTCCTTCTCTTCTTCTCCTTCTTCTTCTCCTTCTTCTTCCCTTGGCGGCGCTGCTCTGCTCCTCTAGATACAGATCCCTTTTTCCCGCTCTTCTTCCCTTCTTCCAGAATGCTCTTGGCTTTCTTGCGTGGGATGCCTTTGGAGTACAAGAAACAGGGTATTTATAGCCCCATATGTCACGTCCCTAGAATTACGCAGCGGATATTATTGATTAATTCGAGTCGATATTTCGAGACGTGGACAGTCGGCAAATAAGCCTCTAGCTAGCACGCACTAAATGTGTATCAACACAACAACATAATAGGGCCCAAATGTTGAACTCAATAAAAACTGTATCAATTTCAACTCAACTTATAAAAATTGGAAACTAGTACAAGACTGAGACTCAAATAAAAAGGAAAGTACATTTACCCCTCACTTCCTACTACAGGTTCTAAATCTCAAATTAAACTACGAAAACTAGACTCATAATTAGGACGCTCATCACTCGGATGCATTCCATCCTCGACTTGCTCTTCTCTTGAACTTCAAAGTCACCTAGATTGGGAAAAGGTAGGGGATGAGCAAACTAGCCCAGTAGGATTTCTATCTCAATGTGCGGGCAATGATATAAGTGATTAACATTTTAGAACTAGGCAAGTACGATGAATGATATGCAAGTACGAACAAAACGCATTAAAACATGATATATAAAACAAGCTGGATAGAGTGAACAAGATAGAATAAGATTTTGAACAAGGTGCCAAGAAAGAACTAGCAATAGATCACTTTGCACAAGCACGCAAGATTTCACTTGATGTCAATAGTTTTCAAGAAAGCAAGATATCACTAGTTGCAATAAATGCAGGATGACCATATCACGCAAGTAAGCAAGCAAGATTGCACAAGCACGCTCAAGTAACACTAATCAGGCACGTAGACACCAATGTACACCAAGAAAAGATCCATCAAGAATGTACACCAGGACACGTGTATGTGGTTATGTATCAAACATCAACAAGCAAGAAAGTACTCCCAGCGCAGATGCAACGCCAGTAATCATTATACCCCATGGTTAACAGTATATTTATGACTCGCCGTCATTGGGGCTAGACTGGAGCCCTTGGACACACTCCGTGCCCTGTCAGCCATCTCATGTAAAATTTTAAATGTAGATACCCACAGTCATAAATAATGGCCAATGAGAGTTTCAAAAAGTAAGCATGTGTAATGTCATGTTCATGATGATGATGAGAACAAATAAATAAATTGAACATGATCCCATGAGGACAATTGTCAAGAGATAAATTCGGCAGCTGAATGATAGATTTACAATTTTGTTCAATCTTTACATTAATGGCTTTAGTCTAGATGGCAATTCACACTCACGAGAACAAGAAGAGCAGGAAGTGCACGCCCTAGGTGTATAAGTGTGTAGAGATGCACATGTGTAAATTCACAATCCGTCGGTCTCAAACTCTCAGAAAAACACTTAACATGATGGCAAGCATGAACAATGTATTTACTACATATGGGTTTACAAGATTTAAGATAAAATTTATCATTTAAAGCAAGCTAGAATGGTAACAAGAGTAATCACAAGTTTCATGTATGATCATATCATTAAGAAAGCAATTAGAATAATATTCATGTAATTAAGGATTTTTCAATGGGTTAAACACTTTTAAGCCATTATATAGACATTATGTAATGAACAGACCCAAAAATATGTAATATCTTGTAAAGGTAGTGTCGACACAACCCATGCTGGTGTCGACACCATGCTTCAAACACAAAGCAAAAACATGAAAAACTGGTCAAGTAGTGTCGACACTAGTTCAAGTAGTGTCGACACTAGTTCAAGTAGTGTCGACACTAGAGACAGGTTCCAGAAAACCTTCTGGAAAACATGGGACAGTGTGTCGACACTAGATGAGGTAGTGTCGACACTAGATCAGTTCCCAGAACTTTCTTGGAAAAACTGGGACAGTGTGTCGACACTAGATGAGGTAGTGTCGACACTAGAGAGCTTTCCCAGAACACTTCTGGGCTGTTTTGGGACAGGGTGTCGACACTAGATGAGGTAGTGTCGACACTAGAGAGCTTCCCAGAACACTTTCTGGGCTGCTTTGGGACAGTGTGTCGACACTAGATAAGGTAGTGTCGACACTAGCTGCCCTCCATGACAAAACATATGGTCAAGTGTGACCCAAAAATATGTCTCATGCAGCGATTCACTTACCCAACTTATAACTCTCTAACTAATGACATTTAGATAAACGTTCAACAAGAAAGATGACGAGAACAACTAGTAAAAGAACTTTTATGTTGGGGGTTTGATCTAATTCCATCTCCAATCCCTAGAAAACATATGAAGAACAGAAAGTCAAGTGTAGCCCGAAATCACAGTATCATGCAGTGACTCTCTTCCCACGCATGTAACTCTCTAACCAAGGACTTTAGGACAAAATATCCAACATAAAAGATGATCGTGACGTCAATTAGAAAAACTTTTGTGAAGGAAGCTTAGTCGAATTCAGTCTCTAATCACGTGCATAATAAGAAGAACGTGAAAAACCCTAACAGTGCGCGACTTTGGAAAAACACTTATAACTCAAAATATATTCATTAGAATTCGATGAAACTAGTGGGAAAAGAATGTTACTTGATGCTCTACACATTGGTATAGGGTATATTAAGGTTTGGCCTGAGAAAACCTACCTTCTGGGTTGAAGAAGTCTCATTTTTCCAGAAAACCCGAGTTCAAACACTCGGAGGAAAACGCTTACTGCTCCGTATATACTACATGAAATTTGAGAATTCCACTTGGGTTAGAACATAGCCTTGACCCTCTTTCCAGGGTATAAGCCTTGCAAGGTTTGTTTAGGTTTGACTCACCTTTGGTCGACTTCAAGATGATGGTCTGTGCAGGTCGCAGCAGACGAAACAGGCGAAGAAGAACGACTTGGTGTGGATGATCTCCTGCTCCCCAGCCACCAAGAACTTCCCCACACGACCCCAGCAAGTTCTAAAACTCGTCCTAGGGTTTGGTGAAGAGTATTTAAGCAACCATGGTGTTTTAGGAGTCCTATTATAGTAGGAAAGCTAAGCTGCGGTTTTCATAGGGCAGTTTCCTATCTTTTGAGGATTCCTTCCTCCCTTAGAGTGTGTGAGGCCTTAGGAAACCTCCCACCATAGATAGGCACGAATTTGGGTTGCCAAGAATGCATGATTGCATCCCAATTCAACTCAAATTGCCTCTTTCTAATTTTAGCCTATTTAGAGTTACGAATTCCATGTATTTTCTAGCTCTATTTGATTATTGGGTCAATTGATGTCCATTGACCGCTTATGATATTGGTCATTAATATATAATGTTGGAAGTCCCTCACACTTATTAAATTTGATTCCTTTATATACTAAAATTTCCGGGGTGCTACACTATATGTCCATAAGGATCCTTGGGGTACGTGGGCACAAAAACCTAGGTAGATTCTCTTGATCCTCAAGCGGCCACATGTCCAGATAAATCATATGTTGAGACTTCAGCCGGAGTGTGTCGACACTACCACTGAGTGTGTCGACACACTGTCCCATTTGCACAAAAAGGTCTTCTGGATGCTGGGACTAGTGTCGACACGACCACTTACTGTGTCGACACACTGCCCAGTCAGACAAATGGATCTCCTGGAAGCTGGGTCTAGTGTCGACACGACCAGGGGACTGTGTCGACACACTTGACCCTGTCTTCATGAAAATGCTCAGGGACTAGACCCAGTGTCGACACCCATGATAAAACCTGTATATCCATGAGAATTTAAACCATAAGACATTGTACAAGGTATTATCATCAAAGTATGAAGTGTTAAGTATTTGAAAACATGCTTTTTGAGCATTGTTATTACATAGATGAGGTATGTAACATGTTCAAAATGTTCATCAAATCACAATATCATCATCAAAATCAAAATATGTCATCATCAAAATCAAAGTATGAGTGATGTTCATTGGTTATCATTAAAATACAACTTTAGGAAATTCCAAAACACACTCAACCCAACAATCTCCCCCTTTTGATGATGACAAAACATATGCACAATCTCCCAATAGCCTGACTCAAATCTCCCCTTTTGAATTTTCTTCATAAAAAAAAACTTCTCCCCTTTAAAGACCTTTCTCCCTTTTTGACAGCATCAAAAAGATAGATAAGAGAGAGAAAAAAGATTGTAGGAGATCAAGAAATGAAATGTAGAAATGAATGGTCAGAAATGATCAAAATAAATGAGGCAAAGTGATATTGACATATGAGAGAAATTATTGTGTTCTTTGTATTGTGCAATAAAGTTTAATCACAAAGACACACTCAACACAAAGTATAGCAAAATATAATGATCTGAATGTAGTTAAAATAATGATGCAAATGTGAAAAAGTGACCTATATGAATGAGCAGAAATATTAACAAGGATGTTAGGAGCTTTATTTTACACAATGTAAAATAATAGGTCTAAACTCAGTATACATGAACTTTATTAAGGTCTTAAGCTTTTCCATCCTGTCAATTTGATTTTCTTTCATTTTAACTGGGAAAGAATACAAGAATAAATTAGTTAAATCTCACTTTTCAGTGCAAGAGATCACATTGATTAGATGCAAGATCTCCTGATTACTCAGTGGTTTAACTTTCATTATCTTATACAGAGTTGAAAACTTTGATTTCCACTTTTTGACGCGAAACAAATCACTTTTTAGGTGAAATGCCGGTTACTCAGTGGTTCAAGAATTTGCATTGCTCTGTTTGTATCTTTCCAGATTTTGATCATTTTCTTTTGATGTTTTGCAGGAATATGTTTGCTTTGACCAGAAAAGTCATGACTACGAATTTAGAAAAATTATTCTTAACATGTGGTAAAAATGAAGCTTAAAACATACACATGTGAAATAATAAAGCCACTCATGTGCCTACAAGTGTTTGCAAATCATTTTAAAACATTCAGTATTAAGATTGCTTAACCTTGAAATGATAATGAATCTTTGAAATTAAACTAAATGCACAATGAGTTTAGGTTCAATGTCTTAATTCTCTCATAAGAAAATAGCACAATGACTCAAAAATTCTGATGATTGGGGCTCAGTATAGACAACAATTGTCAAGAGAAATGAGTGAAGAATAGACAATAATAACTCCCTCAACAAATACTCCCCTCAACAATTGCATAAAGGAATCTTGATACTTGGCGGAGACATATACTCACGCATAGTGAAAGTGTCCAGACAAGCCTAACTTGCCTTTCTTCAAATCACTATTTGATATACCAAGAATTTCAATGCAACTGAGAAGTAGGAATTTATTTGCAAGAGAGAATGCTTTTATTTGCACAAAGAAATGAGATGAAGATATCAGACATGTGAAAACTTGCATAAACCAAGTTCCCTTCTAAGAGAAGTGAATCTAGGTTCTGCAAGAGGCTTAGTGAAAATGTCTGCAATTTGTTTTTCTGTGTCAATGAAGTGGAGTTCAAAAGAATTCTTTGAGACTTCATCTCGAAGGAAATGATGCCGAATGTCAATGTGTTTTGTGCGGGAATGCTGAATAGGATTTTGGACAGATTTATAGCACTTGTGTTGTCACAAAGAATGGGAATGCAACCTAATGTGTGATTATAATCTAGAAGTTGATGTTTGACCCAAAGGACTTGGGTACCACAGCTACCAGCGGCAACATACTCAGCTCTGCAGTTGAAAGAGCTACAGAATGTTGCTTTTTGGAAGCCCAAGAAATAAGACACCCTCCTAGATATAAACACAACCCACTAGTGCTTTTTCTATCAAGTTTGCACCCGCATAATCAGCATCACTATATGCAATCAAGTCCAATTTACATCCAGCAGGATACCAAAGACCCAAATCACATGAAGAAAGAAGATATTTGAAAATTCTTTAACAGCAGACATGTGACTATCTTTAGGATTTGCTTGAAATCTTGCACACATGCAGACACTGAATTGAATATCTGGCCTAGAGGTAGTTAAATAAAGAAGAGATCCAATCATACCTCTGTAAAGTGTAGCATTACAGGCTTACCAGAAGCATCACTCTCAAGTCTTACACTTGTGGCCATTGGTGTGTTGGATGGCTTGATGTTTTGGAGTCAAACCTCTTGAGCAACTCCTTGACATATTTTGTTTGACTCAGAAAAATTCCTTCAGCAGTTTGATGTACTTGCAGACCTAAAAAGAATGTAAGTTCACCCATGAGACTCATTTCAAATTCAGATTGCATAAGATGGGCAAACTCATGCACAAAGTATTATCTGTTGATCCAAAAATGATATCATCAACATAAACTTGAACAGCAATGAAATGATTTTTTGCAGTTTTGTAAACAAAGTTTGATCAATTTTCCTCTTATGTAACCTTTATTACAAGAAAGGAGCTCAAACGGTCATACCAAGCTCTTGGAGCTTGTTTAAGACCATAAAGAGCCTATTAAGTTTAAAAACATGATTGGAAATTTTTCATTTTCAAAACCAGGGGGTTGTTGACAAAAACATTTTCTTTATGTATCCATTTAAAATGCACTCTTGACATCCATTTGAAAGACTTTGAATTTCAAAGAGACAGCAAATGCAAGGAATATTCGAACAGCTTCAAGTCTTGCTACAGGGGCATAAGACTCTTCAAAATCAATACCAAGTTCTTGTTATACCCCTGAGCAACAAGTCTAGCTTTATTTCTAACAATTTGACCAGATTCATTCAATTTATTTCTGAAAATCCATCTAGTTTCAATGACAGAAGTTAAATCTGAAGGTTTGGTACTAAATCCCAAACTTGATTTCTTTCAAATTGATGAAGCTCTTCATGCATAGCATTTATCCAGTTTTCACAAGATAAAGCTTCATCAACATTTTGGGTTCAATTTGGGAAAGTAGTGCCAAAGAATCTTCAACTATGACAGAATGAAAAGATGATCTGGTTCTTATTCCATCTTGCAAATTACCAACAATGCTTTCAAGTGGATGGTCTCTTAAAAATCTGGTTCAGAAATTACCTCAAGGTTTGCATGATTTTCAGGAACATGATTACCTGAATCACTTGAAGTTGGCAATTCAAGAACCTCATGTGCATTTGGTACTTCTTGCTCTTCAAGATTTGTAGATGGATGTTCAAGAAAATCATCCTCATCATCAATAATGGAGTTCTGCACAAAGTAGGAATGTCAATCTTTTGGAAGTTTTCATCAAAAATGACATGTGGAGATTCTTCCACAGTCTTATTTTCAAAATATAAACTCTGTAAGCTCTTGAAGTTTCAGAATAACCTAAGAAGATTGATTCAAAACTTTTTGCATCAAATTTATCAAGATTTCTTTGTTGTTATTGTGAACAAAACATTTGCAACCAAAAATTTTGAAATATGACACACTTGGCTTTTATTCTTGAACAACTCATAAGGGGTTTTTCTGATCTTTGGTCTTACTAATGCTCTATTCAAAATGAAATTAGCTGTATTTACAGCTTCTGCCCAAAAGATTTAGACAGTTTACTTTCAATGAGCATAGTTCTGCCATTTCCACAAGAGTTCTATTTTTCTTTCTACAACTCCATTTTGTTCTGGAGTTCTAGGGGAAGAAAATTATGAGAATGAATGTTCAGTTCAGTACAAAGATCAGAAAATGATTTATTTTCAAATTCACCCCCATGATCTGTCAAAATGGAATTCAGTTTGAAAGATAAACCCACTAAGGCAGAATTGTAAAATCTCCTGAATTCTGAACATGCATCACTTTTATGGGATAAGAATAAGACCAAGTATATCTTGTAAAGTCATCAATGATCACAAAGCCATATCTATTACCACTGAGACTTTGAGTTCTGGTTGGACCAAAAGATCCATATGAAGCAACTCAAGTGGTTTAGATGTAAGTACTTCATTGAACACTTTAAAAGATTTTCTTGTTTGTTTTCCTTGAGCACATATCCCACAAACAGGATTGTCAATGACTGGGAAAGATTCAGGAAGACCTTTTACAAGATTCATTCTTATGAGTTTACTAATGGTTGTGAAACTTGCATGACCCAACCTTTTGTGCCACAACCAAGCAGTGTCATTTTTATTTGCAATCAAGCAAACATTTAAAGAAGAATTATCACACAAATCAATCATGTAGACATTATTTTTCTTTTCCAATCAATTTAATTTTCTCAGAAGAGAGTCAATTATTTTGCAGAATCATGTTCATGTTCAAAAAGAATCTTGTGACCATTGTCACACAATTGACTAATGCTAAGCAAGTTGTAATTCAAACCCTCAACTAAACAAACATCATCACTTAAGGTAATGCAAGACTTACCAATTTTCCTTTGCCAATTATTTTCCTTTATTCTTACCTCCAAAGGTGACTGATCCACCTTCCTTTTCAATCAAGCATGAAAATTTATTTCTGTCTCCTGTCATGTGCCGTGAGCATCCACTGTCAAGAATCCAGATGTTGTTGGAATTGGATGGATTCCTGCACATAACAAATTAGACAAGAAAAGTTTTTGGTACCCACATGAGATTGGTACCAACATCCTGAGTGAAAAGAGAAAACAAATCCTTTCTAACCCAAATTTGTGTATTTTTCTTCACAGTGTTTTTGAAACAGAAGATTCAACTTTTGTTTTTCAATTTCTGAACATTATACCTCTTAGTGGTTTGTTCCATTGTGAAAAACTTGGCATGTATTGTTGTTGATATGCAGGAAAAGGTGAATGATAGAAATAAGGATTGAACCATTGGTTACCATTGTACCTTTGGTTTCAAGACTTATTCCATCTTGAATTGTAAGAGGAGAAAACATTCCAATTTCCATGAGAAAGATGATTATTGGTTTGAAGTTTTTGTGATTTTATAAGAAGGGTAGGTCGACCTCTGACTGGGATAGGTCGACCTGTGCATAGTGTGTGTCGACCTAGGTAGGGTATGTGTCGACCTCTCAGGTTCTTTTTGTTTTGTATTTTTCCTTTGTTTTCAGATGAGCTTGCCTTGACAAATTTTATTAAAGAAGTTTTTATGGTTTTATTTTCTTTGGAGATGATTCAGTTTTCTTTGAATTTTGTGGTTCAAAACCTAAGCCATGCTTATTTGAATTCATCTTAATCCAAGTAGAGCATTCAAATTGTCTTTACCTTGAGTGAAGTTCTTGATGATGTCTTCTTTTTCTTTAATGCAAAGAGTTAGTTTTTCAATTTGATTCAAGTTTTCATGATTTTCCTTTTCTTTTCTTCAAATTTCTTAACAGAATTGATAAGTTCTTTGTTCAATTTTTGAATTTTCAATTCAGATTATCAACAAAAATCAACAGTTCATCATTTTCTTTGATTTGGTCTGAAATTTGAGCTTCCAATTCAGAAATCTTTTCAGATGATGAAGTATCATGAAGAATGCTTTCAATTTTCTTTTCAAGTATTTATTTTCTTTTCTAACATCAGAAAGATTTTAACTAAATTACCATATGCTTCTTGCCAATCTTCAATGGTAAATAGTTCAAAGGATATATCTACATGTTCTTCGCTGCTTCCAACCATGAAGCAAACTTCATTTTATCTGAAGTGAGGATTCTTCATTGCAGTCTGAGCTTTCATCATCTGACCATGTAGCCACCATGGCCTTGTTCTTCTTTTTGTGGAACTCTTCTTGTGGTTATGTGCTTTCCTCTTACTTCTGGACAATCAGCTTCATATGTCCAGATTTGTTACACCTATAACACACAGGAATTTCATTTTTCTTATGATCAACATGGGAGAAATGTTTCTTTTTACTAGACATGGCATTTTGCTTATTACCAAAATTCTTCTTGTTTGATTTCAAAAATGCCTTAAATTGTCTGGTGATGAAAGCAAGATTATCATTATCAGATTCAGATTTCTCAGACTCAGAATTTTCTTTAGATTTCCTTTATTACTTGATGAAGCTTTAAGAGCAATGGTTTTGTTTTTAGCATGTTTTCTTCTGATCTCTTAAGGTTTAACTCATATGTCATTAATGATCCAATGAGTTCATCCAATGTGATTTTGGATAAATCCTTTGAATCTTCAATGACAGTTGCTTTAGTGTGCCATACAGGAGATAAGGAACGCAAGATTTTTTTACCAATTCTTCATTTGAGTATTCCTTACCCAAGGCTCGAAGTCCATTTATAATAACCATGAACCTAGCAAACATCTCAGATATAGTTCATTAGATTCATGATAAACAACTCATAATCAGAAACTAACATGTTAGCCTTAGTCTCCCTGACCTGAGATGTGCCCTCATAAAGCAATTCTAATTTATCCCACATCTCCTTGGCAGACTTACACATAGAGATTCTGGAATACTCCTTGGATGGATGGCACATTGCAGCATGTTCATGGCGCTGTAGTTCAGGG